>CM030841.1:5064228-5664228 GCA_018105865.1 Metaphire vulgaris
ATAATATATATATATAAATGGATAGATATATGGATATGAATACCTTATATATAAATTATATTAAGTTTATATATATATATATATATATATATATATATATATATATATATATATATATATATATATATATATATATTCAGTGCTGCTTTGAAAGTTCTATAGAAATTAGCAAGATTTTACTTACTTACTTACTTAGTTTATATCAGGAAGTGATATAAATGCAGCCATAATTTTTATTTACTTTTGGGTTTGTTCAATAATTTACTTTTAATTAAGCTACTTAATGTCTATAAAGGCAAAAATTCATTTATTATTATTATTATTATTATTATTATTATTATTATTTTAATTTTATCGTCCGTTTCAAACACATAGGTGTTCATCGGGGACGCCTCGGACCACAAACCGCAGTGCTCATAGGCAGAACAGACTGTAGCTGAGGAGGGTCGGTTCGGTCCAGGTCAAAAACCAAAAATCAGTCAGGGCAATACCAAGACTTAAGGAGGAAATAAATATGTTTTAAGGTGACGCCTAAAATATCTAGAGAAGAGGCCATCCGAATATCAAGGGGAAGGGAGTTCCAAACATATGGAGATGCATAACTAAAAGCCCTACACCCAGATTTGTGCGACGAAAGGGAATTTCAAGAAGGCATTTATTTGCAGACCTCGTGGATATATATATGGCTAATGATATAATAGCATTTCTCGAAGATAAGTGGGATGCTGATTTCTTAGTATCTTAAAAGTGAAGGTAGCAATTTTGAATTTAATACGTTGTTCAATGGGAAGCCAATGCAACATACGAAGGACAGGGATAATGTGATAAAATTTCCCCGTTGGAATTACAATTCTCGCAACAGCATTCTGAATAGTCTGGAGACGTTGGAGAGAACACTTCGGCAACACGAAAAAGAGCGAATTACAATAGTCAATTTTAGACGAAAAAAATGCATTAGCTAAGATTATTGAAGACCTTGTATCCAATGTCTTACGAATCCGTCTAAAGTGACGCATGAATGCAAAACAAGACTGTGACAATTTAGAAAAATGTGACTTGAACGATAAATCGGTATCAAATAATGTACCTAAGTTACGAACTGATTTAAGTGGAACCAAGACTGCATCTCCAAAAGATAATTCTAAGGAGTTTTTTGGTAGCTTCGTCATTAGGGGTTGAGTAGGGCCTACCTAGAATCATGAATTCAGTTTTTGAAGGATTGATGAAGAGACGATTAGAAATAAACCAGTCGCGAGCTGTAGTAAGGATGTTTAGTAAATTAGCGAGCTCCGGTGAAACAGAGTCCGGGGAAAAGGACACATATAGCTGGGTAAGGATGTTTAGTAAATTAGCGAGCTCCGGTGAAACAGAGTCCGGGGAAAAGGACACATATAGCTGGGTATTGCCAGCATAAAAGTGAAAATTTACAGACCTATTTTTCAAGACATGTGCAAGTGGAGTGGTATAAAGAGTAAAAAGCAAAGGACCCAAAACAGAACCCTGCGGAACTCCAGTGGTCATAGTTCTGCAGTCTGTACCACTAAAAATGATTGCTGACCAATCATATTAAAACGTAGGCATGTATACTGTACCTTGCCTGCTTGAGTAGTCTATCTCGTAATCTCCGTTAGTGTTGAGTCCAAGGTGCAGAGCAACATGAAAAGTTTGACAAATAAAAGAGTCCAGGTTTCGTGGGCAACATCTTAAATGACATTGCATTGTCGCTTACGAGACATTATTAAATTTTTATTATCTACTACTCGGATTTAGACGTCTAAACAGTTAACTGTCTAGTCCAAGCAAGGGAAATGTCTTAAATGCAGTCAGATGACTCAGTTCCCGTAATCTCCATATAATTTAGACGCTTCACCGGTGATTTCGACAAACCCATAGGATTGTCTAAACTTCTAAAGAGTTAAACGCCATTCTCTCAGCAGGGTGGCGTAGTTATCCCCCCATGTTACTAACGCAGCAAGGCTGTTGTACAGCCGTCAGCTATCTAAATCTAGTAAATTCGGCTCACAAGCATCTTGACATCGTTCCCATGATGACTGTTAAGCAACATGAAAGTTTACACTTAGGGTCAATCAACCAGAAACCAGGTTCCTACAGTCCGACTGCTTGTTCGTCCCCAATGGATTATTTATCAGGTTTAAAAGGTTCACATTTGCAGGCAATCTGGATAAACGCAGTCACGGTACTCCAGTGACTGAGTGTCAAACTACTGAAACTGAGCAGACGTTATAGGGCTTGCATGTTGGAGTGGGGCAACGCATGATGAACAAATGCTGAGCCAACTCTAAATCAATGGAGAGAATCGGTCCCCCGTGGATCGCCATTTCTGAACCGAAACTAAAAAAATATGAAATTTAAAAAATTGAAATTTAAGGAAGAGCATGCATTGAGACTGGAAAATGTGTTAACTGGTATATAAAAGTTGAAATATTGGGGGGGAACAAGTGCTGGGCCCCCTGCCCGAATTATTGGGGGCGGGCCCCCCGGGACCCTATGGATTGACGCCTATGGCCACATTTTTGCAAAACCTGAAATTCGTCCTTCAAATTACATTAGCAAATTTATGAAATTGATTACATGAACGGCCATGTTGGCTTTCTGCCTACCTCTTGCCCCCCGCGGTTTGAACAGTTCGAAAATTCTTCATTAGTCAAGTCCACTATTTGCGTGGCTCGCCTCAGCAGGTTCGGACAAGCACCTGGAGCCAGCGAAAGGAAAGTCGCTGGCGACCAATAGGATCGCGGTTAGTTTATACGCATATTCATGAGAAAGTCCAAACAGGAGTTTGCAAATTTTGTATGGTAAGTAAGAAAGGAAGATACATTGAAACTAACGAGATTTAGTCTACGGTAGTGTGGAAACCAGATGATGATGATGATGATGATGATGATGATGATAATAATAATAATAATAATAATAATAATAATAATAATAATAATAATAATAATAATAATAATATTATTATTATTATTATTATTATTATTATTATTATTATTATTATTATAACAATGAACTGATTATGGATTGCATTTATTATTATCATCAGGGTTTTGAGTAAGATTAAGGTTATTACACAGTATTCATGACGTAAACGTAAAAAATAATATCAATTTCCAATATCTTTTAATTTGTATTTGATACGTAAGGTATAAATTATGCATTATTATGTATTATGCAGCAGCAGCAGCAGCAGCTTGAATTCTTTGGACATCTAATAAGAAAAGACGGATTGGAAAATCTAGCCATAACAGGAAAAATAGAGGGGAAAAGAGCAAGAGGAAGACAAAGAATAAAGTTTACGGACAGCCTAAGAGAAGCGACAAGAACTACAGACAACATCGAACTGATAAGGAAAGCCAGAAACAGAGAAGAGTGGAAATCCATGGTCGCCGACGTAGCAATACATGGCACATGAAGAAGAAGAAGATGTATTATGCATCAAGTTTTGACCTTGCGCTTTGCCAAGGTTGATTTAATCATAGATTTATTATGATACACTAGATGCCGTCTATCTATTCTATGGCAAAGTCAGACGAAAGTTGATGCCAGATGGTCAGTTTGCATTGGCTCACAATTTGTGACTTTTTGGCGTGTCAAGAAATGTTGACCCCGCAGACATCTTGAAGACCCACATTTCTTTAGCGCTGTCGTAAATGTATTTAGACATCATTCAATGATATCCAATTACATAGACTTCTAAACATTGAACAACGATGAATGAATAATCGTGTAATCTAATCTGAGTGTCAATAGGGCCGTTCATAAATAACGTAATGCGAATACACGTGACGGTCAATTGAAAAGGCACATCCTAAAATCAGACGAACATGGGATTTCAGTAGAGAGAAGATTAAGGCTAAAGAAGAGAACGACAGGGGACAAATTAAAAAACGCTGGACTCACCCTGCAAGAAGAAAGCAATAGGGCAATGCTGGAGTGTAATGATCATTTTCATTCTGAACTTCAGATCAGATCATCAGTGATCAAAGAAGTAGCAGACATGTTTGAGGCTGTTCAATCCAAGAATCTACTATCCGTTCCAAAATTGACCTCTTTCTGTGATGAGTTACCCGAAGATGAGCTTATTTGAAAAATAATAAGGCTGAGAAGGCACTTAAAGGCAGCTAATACTGATCTCCACAAAGCCAAAGATTGGCCAGTGTTTGATGTTTTGCAACTCCTTGCAACTCCTAGTTGAATGGGATTTCATTTTATTATTTTATTTTATTTCAGGACAACTTCTATAGCGCCGTGCACTAGGCTAAGGCCTACGACAAGGGCGCTGCACACGCAGTAAAACCATAACCTAGACTGAAAAGGCGTGTATTTAGTTCTAGCAGCAACAGCCCAGCTGAGCCAGCTTCAGTCACCGCGGGCGGTAAAGCGTTCCGCAGCAACGGGTTCCCGCGTGTGAAAGACCTGTCCCCGAAATTCGGGGTCTGCGACGGAGGCGGGACGAGCAGTAGGCCTAGTACACTATGGCCGGAGCGAAGTGTCGACTTCCGCGCGTTCGACGTCGATCTCAGGACCAGTTCGACCAGGTACTGTAGGCAGAGCGGATCATTTAGCCCCCGAAAGGTCAATCAGCAGCGCTTGTGGATGATGCGCTCCTGGGCTCGAAGCCAGTGCAGCTGGTCGCGCAGTAGGGTGTTCACATGTGCTCCCAGGGGGGGCTGCTGAAGATGACTCGAGCGGCAGTGTTGAGTACGGACTGCAGTCGGTTCAGCTTCCCATCAGGAAGGCCCAGCAGCACGCTGTTGCAATAGTCCAGCATGGGCAGGACGAGAACGCGCACGAGGTGCACTGCGCCGCTGATCGGGAGATGCCGGCGGACCGATCTGACTCTCCGTAGGTGGTAGTAGCAGCCACGGACCACGTTGCTGATGTGTTCCTCAAACAACAACGTCTCATCGAGTAGTATCCCCAGGAGTCGTAATACTGATCTCCACAAAGCCAAAGATTGGCCAGTGTTTGATGTTTTGCAACTCCTTGCAACTCCTAGTTGAATGGGATTTCATTTTATTATTTTATTTTATTTCAGGACAACTTCTATAGCGCCGTGCACTAGGCTAAGGCCTACGACAAGGGCGCTGCACACGCAGTAAAACCATAACCTAGACTGAAAAGGCGTGTATTTAGTTCTAGCAGCAACAGCCCAGCTGAGCCAGCTTCAGTCACCGCGGGCGGTAAAGCGTTCCGCAGCAACGGGTTCCCGCGTGTGAAAGACCTGTCCCCGAAATTCGGGGTCTGCGACGGAGGCGGGACGAGCAGTAGGCCTAGTACACTATGGCCGGAGCGAAGTGTCGACTTCCGCGCGTTCGACGTCGATCTCAGGACCAGTTCGACCAGGTACTGTAGGCAGAGCGGATCATTTAGCCCCCGAAAGGTCAATCAGCAGCGCTTGTGGATGATGCGCTCCTGGGCTCGAAGCCAGTGCAGCTGGTCGCGCAGTAGGGTGTTCACATGTGCTCCCCAGGGGCTGCTGAAGATGACTCGAGCGGCAGTGTTGAGTACGGACTGCAGTCGGTTCAGCTTCCCATCAGGAAGGCCCAGCAGCACGCTGTTGCAATAGTCCAGCATGGGCAGGACGAGAACGCGCACGAGGTGCACTGCGCCGCTGATCGGGAGATGCCGGCGGACCGATCTGACTCTCCGTAGGTGGTAGTAGCAGCCACGGACCACGTTGCTGATGTGTTCCTCAAACAACAACGTCTCATCGAGTAGTATCCCCAGGAGTCGTAGGCTCTTTGAGGGGGCAACAGTCACATCACCCAGCATGAACGTTGCAGGGCTCAGTAGATGCATCCTTCTGGGAGTACTCATCCACAGGTACTCGGTCTTAGCCGGATTAAGAGCCAAGCGGTTCTCCTCCGTCCAAGTAATAATCGCCGCAATGCAGTCGAGGAAACGACGCCTCAGTAGCGTAGCTCCATGTCGGCGGGCAAGCAGGAAGAATACAACTGCACATCATCCGCGTAGCCATGCATGGTCAGGCCAAACGCGATGGCGATCATTCTTAAATCCGCGATGAAGAGAATAAATAGCAGAGGGCCGAGAACCGACCCGTGCGGTACACCATGCTGGACGATGCGCTTTCCCGACGTTTGGCCGCCACACCGGACCGATTGCGTCCTGACACGAACCAGCTGAGGACCCGACCCGCAAGGCCGTAAGACCTCTCTATCCGCTGGATAAGGATCTGGTGATCCACCGTATCGAACGCAGCGGAGGGGTCGAGGAGGCATAGCAGTTACACCCGGCAGTTCGCGACCGCGTCCACTACATCGTTGAATATCTTCAGCACGGCGGTTTCCGTTGAATGCCCACGGCGGTACACCGATTGGTCCCGGAGCATCGGCCCATTCGCGTTTAGAAATTCGACCAGTCGCTTGCTGACAATCCTCTCCAGAAGCTTGGATAAGAATGGCAGGTTCGATACTGGTCGGTAGTTGGACGTCGCGTGCAGTGGCGTAGCAATATTCTCTGGGCCCTTGGCAAAAGACGGGAAGGGGGCCCTTTCCAGAGTTCATCTGACAAGTTTTCGAAAATGTTGACGACCTTTCTTTTTGCTTGTCGGTCTTTCATTCTGATAACTTTACAGCATTGCGAAAAAATTTTTTTGGCGCGGGTCGGGGACCCTTTTATGGCCTGGGGCCCTTGGCATTTGGTCATGTTGTCCATATGGCTGCTACGCCTCTGGTCGCGTGTGTGTCAAGTCCCGTCTGCTTCAGTGACGGCGTGACCATCGCATGCTTCCACATCGTAGAATCTCTTCGAATACTCTCACTAACCCCTCAATTATTCCTCATAGTTGACATAAACTTTCTCACTTATATAGGCTTAAAGCGACTTAAGTGCTAGCCTATACATTATCTTTCTTGGGCTCTTTATTAACAAAGCACATGAAGAAACTGCTACACATTCCAGGTGGTTATCATGCAAGCAAATGATTACTATAAATTCAAATTATCAATTGATATAATACTCTGATAATGGTCACTAGGAATCCATCCAAAAGACAGGGGCAGACCTAAGTAATGTCCTTTGACAAGTTAATGGATCAAAATTGTTTCTCCGTAGAATTACAATGTTCATTGCCTAATGAATGGCAGTCAAAGGGAGAAAACATACCAAGTTACTTTACTGTGTGACATTGATAATACTGAACTAAATTTACTGGGATATGCTCTGCTTAGGAAATATAGGGACATTTTGAAGGCAGGTTGGCCAAAAATATAAAACAGAACAGTAAACGTTTCTACAAATATTGTATTATTATTATTATTATTATTATTATTATTATTATTATTATTATTATTATTATTATTATTATTATTATTATTATTATTATTATTATTATTATTATATTGTTGTTAACGCACATTAAGTCATTCACAAATGAAGAATCATAAGTTCATAAGTGCGGGGTGAGTCACGTGACCTAAACAGTGTAGGCCAAACAGCAGAGTGCAGTTTTCAGTCGGCGTTTAAAAACAACGAAACAGAAGTGACAGATTTAGGCAGATTGTTTCAAACAGACGGAGCAGCGATTGCGAAGGAACGGTCGGTCAGAGAAAGGCGAGTGCGCCGCTTTATCAGTTTATTAGCACCACGTGATCTCAGTAGGCGAGACTGTCCCTGCAATTGAATGACGTCTGCCAAGTAGCGGGGCTGGTGTGCTGTTACTGTCTTGAAGGTAATTAGCGCGATCTTGTACTGAATGCGGTATCGTATTGGCAGCCAATGGAGACGAGCAAGGATCGGTGTAATATGTTCTGTTCGGCGCACTTTACAAGCAGTCCTGGCCAGTGAGTTCAGCAGACTTGGAGTCGAGGCCACAACTGTCGAGGCCAAGGCGAGGCCAAGGCCAGGAGGTCCGAGGCCAAGGCCAAGGCCAAGGCCAGGAGGTCCGAGGCCAAGGCCAAGGCCAAGGCCAGCAGGTCCGAAGTCAAGGCCAAGGCCAACAGATATTTGGCGTTTTTGGCCAAATTTTTAGGTACATTTTGCCAAATTTTTGACAAATTTTTTGCACATTTTACATTTATTTATTTAATTGTTACATTATTTCTTCATTTCCTTGGAGCCACGCCCCTGCCCCCAAATGACGCCCCCGTTAAACACGAAGTCATGAAATAATGCAGAAGTGTTAAACTCTACAGTTTAATTCACAGTTGGTTGCGTAGTTGGCAACTTGGAGGTTTAAGTTGAGGAGGGCCTACGAATATGAGAGTGCCCAAGGCCTACGAAGACCTTAAAACGGCCCTGCAGTAGCCACCTCAGTGGAAGGGATGTACATGGACAGTGGGGTAAAATCCCCTCTTTCCCTGCAAATCGCGCGCTGATCAGGGCCAACACTCGATTTGGGCAGATTAAACGTCAAAATTTTGAAATTTTGGAGGCCAAACAAGTGCTGGGCCCCTACCCGAATTATTGGGTGCCCTGGCTCCTTATGGATTGGCGTCCATGGCAGTAGGGTCCAGTACCTACTACCAACCATGTTTTAAAAATAAAATTAAAATACCTGTTGATGTTTTGTAGCCGTTTGCCGGTCTCGTGTTTTATATCCAGATGTTTCTTGAACCCACTTGAAGTTCCTCGAGTTTCACTTATTATTTCGCGACATTGCTTGCATTTCGCGGACCACTTTCTTTCATTTATTATTTTGAAATCGGTGAAAGCAAACTTCAAAATGCTAGGCTCATTTGTGGCCATATTTTTTGCTTGCGTATTTTTACTTACAAACTTTAATAGCAATAGGTAGGCCTACAGCAGGAGATTGCTGTCACTACGGCACCGTTTCTTTTCCAAGTGCGGTCAGTCTACAACCTCCTTAGCCTAAGCAGATGCAGCCTCGCAGGTGTCTCTGTTATACTTTAGAGACAATAAACCCCGGCCCCCTGTGAAGCCGCCGCAGTCTAGAACTGCTCTAAAATAGACGCCATATATCCATTTAGATTCAAGCCTTTTAATACTTTTATTAGCAAGAAACCCAATTATCTGGTCCAAATGCCTACTTCAATCCCTGAGGCAATGTTCGCTTCAAACAATGTCAGCCTTGTCAATGCAAGCAACATAATTACAAGCTATTAGACTTAGCAGGAATTCTCAGGGTTTACCGTTTGGATTGAACAGAGGACGTTTTGTTCAGATATTATTCGTCACTTCCAACATTTTGAATGCGCGATTTTCTTGTTTAATTCCATGGTGTGAGGGTTTGGCCTCGAGTACACAAGGCCGAGGACTTGTATCCTGAGGCCAAGGCCAAGGTCGAGGACTTGTACCCGAGGCCAAGGCCAAGGCCAAGGCCAGCAGGTCCGAGGCCAAGGCCAAGGCCGAGGACTTGTATCCCCGAGGCCAAGGCCAAGGCCAAGGCCAGCGTCACTTGGCCTCGAGGCGCCTCGAGGCCAAGGCCACGGCCTCGAGGACTCCAAGTCTGGAGTTCAGTACCCGTTGCAACTTCTGTCAATTTTCCCGAGGTGCTGTGAAGTACAGAGTTGCAGTAGTCCAGTCTACTGCTGACCACGGAACAGGCTATTGAGGCGGCTGTGTAAAAATCGATGCTGTTACAGATGTGCCTTAGAGCCCGCATGTGAAAGTATGTTGACTTGCAGATTGTTTCAACGCGGGCATAAAATGACAATGTGTCGTCGATGGTTACACCCAGACTGTAATAGAAAATTGAAACGAAAGGACACAGTCGGTCCCCCATGAACAACGCAGGAGGTGCAATAACAGACGAATTAGAAACTGCACCGATTCTAAATAACTATTTTTGTACAGTATTTACATAAGAAATTACAAACACTATGCTAGACGCCACAATTGGGTTCGATGGAAACGAAGAAGAAATGCTAACAGAAATAGTACGTACAAATGAATGTCATAAAGGTTTTGATTAATTTGAGCCCAACTTCTGTAATCTGTAATGTTATGGAAACTACAGAAAGAGAGCACTTTGGAACATTTGACTAGGTATACAATTGCTAGAGATAGTCAGCACGGATTATACAAAGGGGCGTTCATGCCTGACCAACATTCATTCATTCATTCATTAGTTCACAGGAACGACGGAACCGTTGTGCCAATCTCGTGTTGCGCGAGTTGTGACCGCGACCGATGGCTGAGTGCCATTGATGAAGAATTGTGGAAGGAAGACCATCGCCGATCTGCTGGGGCCATGTACGGCGTGGTCTGCCAGGAGGTCTTCTCCAGCTCAGAGGAGGACGCGTCTCGGTGCTTCGAGCAATAGCGCAGGCCAGAGCACGGTAGGCCGGAATGTCGTTGTTCTGGCGAGCCACATGGCCGAAAAGAGACAGTTATCGAGATAGTGACCCTCCGATGTTGACTGCCGGAAATTCTGTCAGCTCATTTATGCATTTAGGCTACGCCAGCTCGTAGGCGAACCGACCCATGATCGCGGAGGATTGCTAGGTATCGTTTTAACATCTGTCGAGGAAGGTCTTGATGATGTTACGGTGTCAGAGTCTGGTCTGTCTGACCACAAGTTGATTCACTGAACTATCTCGATAACACGTTCGTCCCCAGCCTATACGAAAATACTTCGCAGGACGTGGCAAAGTTTTAGCTTTGAGGAGTTTATAAACAGGCTCAAGGCATCACAGCTCTGCCACCTTGTCGACCCAGTCAGAACTGCAACTGATCTCGCCGATTGCTACTATTCGAAAATAACGAAAATTTTAGATGACTTGGCGCCTGTGGATGAGATGTCGGTGTGCATTCGTCCTCACCGGCCATTTTACGACGCTGACTGTAGACAGGAGAAGCGCGACACCTCGAAAGAGCATATCGCATATTAGGCCTATTATTATTAGGCCTATTATTATTATACTCCGTAAGTGGCTCTGGGGTCGTCCATAAATTACGTAACGCGATTTTGGCACTTTTTTACTCCCTCCCCTTACGTAACGCGACGTAACAAAACGTCGGACCCCCTAAATATGACATAACAACGGACCGACCCCACATTTTCGTCTTCCGAAAAGTCTTGACAAGCAAAAAAGGTCATCCTTGTATTTTCCTCTCAAAAAACCCTGACAAGCAAAAAAGCTCAAAGGTCATCACTTAAATTTTTTGCGTTACGTCATTTACGGAACTCCCCTTCCTCCGTCGTCACACTTCGTAACAAATGGCCAGACTCCCCTAACCGCGTTACGTAATTTATGGACGACCCCTTTGTATAATGCGACTCTCAGAAAATGGTTAGTACAGAAAAATCTAAAGATTGTTATAAAAATCTGCACCGAACCATATTGCTTGGTGTTGTTGCTGTAGGTTTCAGGAAACGAAGCTACTCCATTATGGCGCGCCTTTGGCAACCAAGGGGACGTTTGGATCATGGCACGACTTTCAATACCAGCCTCAGTAGCTACGCGGGGCTATCAGGTTAGTCTTAATTTTATACTCAGTTTTTAACAGATAGACTTGAACGTTAAATGAATACGTAAGGGATGTGCAATAGAAGCACATCATAATGCTATATTTGGACCGGCCGCTATACGACGATAGGACAGTAAATTGACGAACTGAAATTTATGACAAACGAATGGAAAATAATTTCTTTCATTTAGTTTCGGAATCTTTTGTTAGCTCTCGGAATCCTCTGGAGCCTCCTAGCTTCCTAGGAGAAACTAGATACCTGACAACGGTATACAAAAGCCAAATGTCGGCATAAACAGTCATTAGAACTTATGGACTTCGGGAATTCCTAACCATTCTTTTAGTTTTTGACAATTAAACGTTCATTTGTAAAGTAAATCGCATAAATAAATCGAATCAAGTTTCTTTCATTACAGAACTATAGTACTATAATGAAAAATCACAGTAAAAAATCATAGGGCTCGTCGCAATTATATTACTGCTACAAAACAGTCAAAACTTCATGAAGTTTACATGAAAAATGCAATGAACGGCGAATGCAACATCGATACGAGCAGAAATTAAAATAGAAATATTGAACAATTGATGATTCAGCAAAAGTATCAAAGATGATGCTCTTACTGGATTATTTCCAATTTTATTTCTGCTTTATTCAATATTCGATTACAATTAAATATTCAATATTTGATTAGTCTATTACAACCTATTACATATACTAGTAAGTAAGTTTCTTTCATTACAGAACTATAGTACTATAATGAAAAATCACAGTAAAAAATCATAGGGCTCGTCGCAATTATATTACTGCTACAAAACAGTCAAAACTTCATGAAGTTTACATGAAAAATGCAATGAACGGCGAATGCAACATCGATACGAGCAGAAATTAAAATAGAAATATTGAACAATTGATGATTCAGCAAAAGTATCAAAGATGATGCTCTTACTGGATTATTTCCAATTTTATTTCTGCTTTATTCAATATTCGATTACAATTAAATATTCAATATTTGATTAGTCTATTACAACCTATTACATATACTACGTACTGCTTACTCTATTACAATCATTCTTTCAAAATTAAACTGAATTTTGGCGCATTCTTTAAAGACTACTTGATTGATCTATTGATTGATCGATCGCTCGGTCGATCGGTTGGTTGATTGATTTATATATTGATAACAACTTATATAGTGCAATAAGCATGACAGAAGGTTAAAATCAAGAGCACTTTACAGCAAAGTGTATCTCATTTATACAAAATATTAACCAAATGTTTTGAGTCTTCTTGCGAACAGTTCCGCAGAAGTCACTTCCGCGACATCATCCGGCAGTGCGTTCCATAGTGCCGGACTCCCGCGAGACATCGATCTCCGTCTTGGTCTGAGGAGGTATGAGCAGTTGAGCTCGGTTGTTTGACAGGAGTCGTGAACGCACTTTGGTCGTCGTAGGCATGCGTATCAGTGCCGTTAGAGTATTAGATAATCCAGGCAGGTGGGATCACGAAGCATTCGGTGTGTTAACCAACATCGTTTGTATATGATCCTTTTGCAGAATCCGCAGCCAATTGAGTCGATCTCTCAGTATATATGTTACCTGCTTGCTATTTATTATAAATTGACCAACTGAGATTCATCAAGAAGCATCAGTGAGAGTTAACGGAAAATAGGGAGATGGATTTTTAAAGATTATAAAGGAGCCAGCCAAGGATGTGGCCACTCTCCAGGCTCTTTCAATCTATATGCCGGAAAAATAATGGAAAACATCAAAGACATAGAAGAAGTTTCAGTCGAAGGAAGAAACACCAATAGCATAAGATTTGCCGATGACACAGCACTAATAGCCGACAGCAAAGATAAACTTCAAAGACTGATTCACATAGTAGTAGCAGAGGCGGGAAAGCTCGGATTAAAAATTTTAAAAAGTCAATGGCAATTTCCAAAGCGAAAGAAACCCCTATCTGCAAAGTAAAAAAAGGAGTGTTTCAACAACACGAGTTGTTGTAAAGGAGTGTTTCAACAACACGAAATTCAGCAGGTTCAACAGTTCAATTACCTAGGTGCGCAAATCACAAATGATGGAAGATGCGATGAAGAAATTAGAAAAAGAATTGGCATTGCCAAGTCAGCATTTAGTGAACTTAAGAACATTCTAAAAAAGTCAACACATAACAATGCCAACTAGAATAAATGTGCTGAAATCTTATGTGACGTGTGGCCAATATTGCTATATGGCTGCGAGACTTGGACAATATCCACAATTATGGAGGGGGAACTCGCGGCATCCGAAATGTGTTGTTTAAGAAGGATGATGAGAATCGGCTGGAAAGAAATGATGAATAACAACGAAGTGCTGGTCAAAGCGGGAACACGAAGGAGCTTGATGGCAACAATAACAACAAGACAGATAGACTTTTTGGTCATATAATGAGGAACGATGGAATAGAGAAGTTTTTTTACAACAGGAAAGATTGATGGGAAAAGGGATAGAGATAAGATAGAAATAAGAAACTGTGTGGCTAACTCTCGTCCGGTTCGAGGTCTGGAAGTGTTAAATATAGGTTATATTAAATTATTCATATTCAACGGAGAAAATATCTGGACAGTTTATGCTATCTGAATGGCACCTAGGAGAAGAAGAACTGAGATTTACTATTCTGATGACAAATACCCCTTCTATAAAAATGTCTAATGGGTTTTGCACAAAATCCATGACGTCCGAGTCCGAATAGGGGCGGACGCCGGTGTCCCTCGTGACTACACCTATATCTATAGCTGCGAGAAGACGATCCTTTTAGAAGTATTCGTAGCCGTCAGCAATGTTTGCCCTTAGTGTCTATTGTCTAAAACTCCATTTATTCTCCTAAAAGTCTATCAGTCTACCAAAGTTGAATATGAATAATTTAATATAACCTATATTTAACACTTCCAGACCTCGAACCGGACGAGAGTTAGCCACACAGTTTCTTAATGTCTCCGGACACCTTTTTCGTAAGTCTTTAGAGATCTAAGTACCGAGGGCATCACAATATATATTAGTGTGGTGCTTAAACAAAGTAAAAAATTAATTTCGCAATTTTCAGTTGTCTTACCCCCTCAAACTATTCCTCTTTAGCTAAAATCATTAGAAAAATGCTTGAGCCTCTTATGGTAACTATTACTGGTAGCTCAATAACCTGATAGGTAACGATTATGGTCACTATAGCTAATTTATCTTAAAAAAAGAGACAAGGATGTATATCAGCTATGCAGCACTTTAAGTCAAGCAGTATTTTCAAATGGAAGCAAGAACATGTAAAATTGCAAAGTCTAAAATTGTAAAGACTACAGACTGCAACTGTTCAGTGTTTAAACAAGAAGTTAGTAAAGAAGTACAGTATATTTGTCTACAATGTTGACCGACTACACTGCCCTGACAATGTCTGTTTCTTGCTTGCTGTCGGTATAAGCCTGCCTGTGCTGCGCAACCGTCTGTAATAAAAAGTTAAAACTGAAGCTGTGACTCATCTTTGGTTATGAGGCCGCTCAGTTCTTGTATAAAGTAAAGTAAAGTAAAGTAAAATCTCGTGGATTTCTATAGCGCCCCGGAAAACAGCACAACAGTAGCTGCTTATTCTTAGGCGTATAAGCGCCACACCACATTCTGCGTGGTCATTTACCACGCTCATTGCATGAACTGTCTTTGCCGCTTCCTGATAATGCTCCTGTGCCTCCCATAAGTCGGGGTCTTTATCGATAAATGCGTGTGGGAGGTTCATCACTTCAAATAATGTCATGGACTTTGGTGAGAACAAATCTTCAAAATTCTTTTCCATGTCCACTGTCATCCGCCTTGTTTGCTCTTGCTGAACGCTGGTGTTTCTCATTGCATGTACCATTTGACTCTTGGTTGGTATACTCACATTGCTGTCAAAGAATGCCAAACTGACCAGCTCAGGAGACAAGTACCATAAGTGATTGGAAAACTTCTTGGCTGCTGCTTTTGATATAACCGGATTAATTGTCGAGTAAGCAAGAAGCGATTTTAGCAACTAAAAGTCACCATATGGTGCACTTGCTGCCAGAGATGTAGCAAGTACACAATGCTTCAAGTACAAGTACAAGTACCTGGCCTCCGAGTACAAGTACAAGTACAAGTACCTGGCCTCCGAGTACAAGTACAAGTACCTGGCCTCCGAGTACAAGTACAAGTACCTGGCCTCCAAGTACTAGTACAAGCACAAGTAGCCTACAAGTACCGAAGCCTCAAGTACAACTACAAGTACCGATCCTCATAGCCAAATACAAACAGCAAGTAGGCCTACACTTTATTAACGGGTAGCTGTTTGTCACGGTTATTGAATAAAATGGCGCTAGAACAAAATGTCCGAGGACAAAATGTCACGAAAAAAATGTCACGGACAAAATGTCATGGGGATAAAATGTCAGCGGAAAAAATGTCAGCGGACAAAATGTCATCCTAACTCTAACCCTAACACTAACCCTAACCCTAAACCGTGACATTTGTCCTCTGACATTTTTTCCGCTGACATTTTGTCCCCATGACATTTTCTACATGACATTTTGTCCGTGACATTTTGTCCTCGGACAGTTTGTCCGGCCACGAATAAAATTGACACTATTAGCATCTAAATATCATCACAGTTGCACTAAAAAAATTAGATAAATAAAGATTATTATTATAGTCTTGCATCGGTCACATTAGCCCTATGCAGTCTTGCGATCAAGCCAGCTTGGCTAAATATGCGTTTAATTGGTTCGCCAGAAGCAGGCACACTAAGGTCTCTAATGGCTGCATTATACAGCCTGTTGAACTCCTTTCTATTAACTTCACTGTTCCAAAATACGATGGTATCAGTGGCTTCATCATAAATATCGTTGAGTTCTAGGTACTTGGCCATCTGTGAGGATGTGCTTGTCATTAGCCTAAAGGAACAGCATTACTGGTACCCTAGAAGTACATGTAGCCAGAGATGTAGCAAGTACACAATGCTTCAAGTACAAGTACAAGTACAAGTACCTGGCCTCCGAGTACAAGTACAAGTACAAGTACTTGCATTCCAAAAATTCCGAGTACAAGTACAAGTACAAGTACCTGGCCTCCGAGTACAAGTACAAGTACAAGTACTAAAAATTTGTACTCGAGTACAACTCGAGTACAAGTACAAGTACCAAGTACTACATCTATGCTTGCTGCTAAAGGAGCCGTTATCCAAGCCTTCAGGTAAACACGAGCTGCAAACACACACACACACGTCTCTCAGTCCATTCTCCTCTGATTTTGTCAAACGCTGTTACTTACTTACTTACTTACAGGTGGAACTGAACGAAGAAAGATGACAATCAATTCTAAGAACTCCTGGTAGTCATCCCTTGGCTGACTCTCTGCCAGATATGTGAATGCAAATTGTATGATACTGTATCGGATATTTTGCACTGTTCTCGACACTGTATCGTCTGCCATTCCAGTTTCATATTTCTCGCGATCTATAAACACCCAATATTTTAAACGCTTAAAGAGAACAACCTATGGAGACGATGTTGCAACTCCAAGACATACTTTAAAACGGTACCAATGACCAGTTCCATAACATGATGTCTGCACGCGAGTGATAGTAGCTCTTTACCGATTTTCTGCTCCAGGAGAAAGCAAGCACCGGCAAGACGTCCAGTATTAGAACTGGTTGTGTCAAAACACATTGCCCGAATGTTGCTTGCTATGCCACAGTCCTCCACTGCCGTGAGCACAGCTGTGGCTTGCGCCTCTCCAGTTACACTTGGTAGCTTTGCAACTGTCAGTAGCTTGGAAAGTCCTTTGCCAGAAACAATCACAGGAAGTCGGTCAACATGTTCCTTGTTTGTTAAATCAGCAATAAGTTTGCCATCCCAGTGAATCACCAGTGGCACATTGCCTTTAAACTCAGCTTTTAATGTCGCTGCTTGCTGAAATCTGTGTTTCATTCTCTGTCGGCGAATCGAGTTGCGATCGAGGGCCAGGTCTTCAATGTTATGACCTAAGCTCTGTGCAGTTTCAACAAGAACATGCATCGCCTTTCGATCTGACATTTTCGTTCTGTCCAGAGCAGCTGCAAGTTCTGGTGTTATAATACTGTTTCTGCCTCTCTTTCTCTTTTTAGAAGTCTTATAACTGCAACCTCCAACAGCTCCCTCCTCAGTTTCAGCATATGTATCGCGACTGCTACTGGCCTCATCAGTTTCGTAATCACTGCTACTGGTGCTGGATATCAATACTGCCCTTTCATTTTGCCTTCTTTGCCAGTCTTCCATTCGCTGGCATCTGGCAAGCAGTTCTTCCTGTCTCATGGCTGATCGTTTTTCCTTTGCGTCTAAGATTGCATCTACACCTGACATTGACCCCTTTCTTCCCTTTGAAGTAGCAAGAACTGTCTGTCTTCATCTATTTGTATCATGCTAAGAGCATCGGGATGGGCAATGTCGAATAGATCATCTAATCTGGAAGTCAACTCAGCCTCTCTTGATTGTTGGCTCAAAGACTTACGGCCTTTATTCTTCTTACGCAAATGCCACTCTTCAAATGATCGTTCTGGTTTAGTTTGACAGTTCTGTGCACCTCTTATAGGAATTCTTGCTTTGTGCCAAAATTTTGCAATTTCTTCGACAGTGGCTGCTGATGACTGTCTAATAGTTTCACGCATTTCTAGGTGATGATGTAGAAAGGAACCAAGTGCCATGCGTACAAATGGCAGCTTACTACCAATCAGTTCAGTCACAATAGATCCAAGAAGATAGACTATGTTTTGAGATCTAGTTGTTGCTGCCATTTCCTATTTCATAAACCGATTGCAACTACAGGGTGTCTATGAAAAAAAACCCAGCAGGAAAACTATGATTTCTTAAAAGTTCCTAAATATATTTGTATCAAAATTTTCATACTTCTACAGCACATATTTCCCCACCTTTCTGCATATTTTCATCTCATTTGCGTGTAAGGTAGCCATTTTGTGAGATATCAAAGTCAAAATTCGATTTTTACGAATCAACAGACAAAATTTTATTGATTGTCTAGAAATGTAAACTTAAACCACAATTGTTCAAGATGGTTATCGGACATAATTGCAAACCCTAACCCTAACCTTAATTGCAAAAATTGTTCGGTATCCAAAGCCAAGCTCCCGCAATGTCTGAATTCGCATCTTATCTTCATTCTATATTTTACCCATTTTGAAAGTTTAAATCAAACTTTTATTGTTATGTCGAATTCTGTGACTTTAAAAACATGTTTACAAATTTGCATTAGATTTAGACTTTACTACTACTACCACTGCAACAACAACAACAACTGCTACTAATACCACCAAAATTGACATGAAGCCAAATTTATGTGAAGCTATAGGCCTGTCATGCTGTGACTGAGTAGTAAAAATCGAAGTTTGACTTTGATATCTCACAAAATGGCCACCTTACATGCAAATGAGATGAAAATTGGCAGAAAGGTGGAAAAATATGTGCTGCACAAGTGTGGCAATTTTGATAGAAATATATTTAGGAACGTTTAAGAAATCATAGTTTTCCTGCTGGTTTTTTTTTAGACACCCTGTACAGCAGTAATAACCGAGTGCATTAAAGAAACGTTTCTAAAACACTCTATTATACAGCTAATCATATGCGTGTACTGTGAACAAATCAGCATCCACATTCTAAGTGGCTATTTATACCAACATTGAGATGACGTCAGCACTGCTGAGTCAGCACTGCTGAGTCAGCACTGCTGAGTCAGCACTGCTGACTGCTGACAGCAGTCAACACACAATATAAACAATTAAACAATAAACATGTCTGTGAAAAATGGAAATTCATTATGTCAGCAGTCTCAAGCAACATTAGTCCACTGGTGACTGCTGATTCGTGATGAAGTTACATGATCAATCAATCTCACTATTAAAGTGCTAATTTAAATAATACTGCAACCAAGGCTTTACATTTGCACTGTTTTGCAGCTTAAATCTCAGCTTAAATCTTTATATTAGAAGCTAGTATGTATTCATTGAAGCTATATATCTCGGCAAAATTTTAGAGTAATTGAGCTACCTCTAAATATTCTCCAATAAGGCTGATATTTTGTTTGATTTTTTTCTTACATATACAAAGAAAATGGAGGGGTAAGAAGAAGATATTTACAAACTTCAAAAATAAGCACCACCTAATATATATATAATTATATATATATATATATATATATATATATATATATATATATATATATACAGTGATTGCACTCCCCTCCAGGTGTCTGAGGAGGACGTTAGGAGGAGAATTCGTTCACTCCCCCTGGGTCATCCGGAGGCCCAGATGGATTGAGGCCACAAATTGTGGTGGAGCTCATCGCCTGCCCCGAGGCTGGCAGCAGACTGGTCTCAGCTATTACGGGCCTAATAAACCTGTTGCTTTCGGGGACATGTCCCGACCAGGTCCGACCTATCCTTTTTGGGGAAAACCTTCTGACCCTCAGGAAAAAGGCCGGGGGATTGCGTCCAATCGCTCTAGGTTATTTTTGGCGGCGTTTATCCTCCAAATGTGCTGCAAACTTCGCCCTGTCCAGGGTATCTGCAGGTAGGGTTAGGATGCCCAGGGGGTTGCGAAGCAGCATTACACTCAACCAGACACTTCTTGGACGCAATGCCAGACAGCAACATTATTGTAAAACTGGATTTCAGCAACACTTTCAACAGCGTACACAGAGATAGAATGTTCACCGCACTAGCGGACATCCTGCCGGAACTTTCGCCGTCTTTCGGCCTACGGATGCCTGTCCTATGGGAACCCCAATGTCCTAAAATTTGGCGAATTTCTTCTGATCTCCCAAATGGGCACCCAGAAAGGAGACCCATTTGGCCCTCTACTATTTTGCCTACCACTCCAGCCCATTCAGAGAAAAATGACAGCCACTCTCATTTTGGGGTATCTCGATGACATCACCCTGGGCGGGAACGCAAACAACGTCGCAAGCGACGTCGCAGTCATCGAGCAGGAATGCGAAGAGCTAGGTCTATCGCTGAACCACCGCAAATGCGAAGTCATACCTAAAGGTCCAATTCCAGCAACAGACACCTCGCTGGACCTTTTTCAGCGCATAGACCCGCAGGACGCCATCCTTCTTGGGCCCCCTCTGTCCATCACGCAGGCATTTTGTTATCTCATGTCACGCCGTACCAGCGAGCTAAATATAGCACTCACTCGTTTGCCACTGATCGCCAAACAGGACGCTTTAATTTTATTTAGATTGTACCTCGCGCACTCAAAGCTCCAGCGAATCGAACGCTTTCAGGAGACGGTCCAATTTATCGCTTGTAGTATCTACAACGCTGTTAGTGTTGTTAGATACCGCGTCCCTGTATATGTAGTTTGCCTGGACATGACGGGGTGTTTGATTGTATGTTTGTCTGTTTTGGCCTCTACCCCTCCCATAGAAATAGCTGTTGTTGTTGCGTCTATACGAAACTGCCCCACGATGCATTGTATTAATATGAATAATCTAAGTATGAAAATGAAACTAGATTTTAGTGATCTAAATTATGCTATGAAAAGCACAAAAATACAAGTAGTTTTGAAAATTATTTATTATAAAAAAAGAAAATAGCACTTATCTATCGACGTTTCGCCTCAGCCGGCTTCTTCAGGATAAAAGTGTAGCTATTAATTTCAGGTCTTATATAGTTCTCTAGTTTCATATCACGTGATTTAAGTAAACAATGTTTTATTAAGCAGAGTCCCAGATTCTTTCATTTATAGGATTACTGTATTACTGTATACAGGCAAGGTTCTATTTCTATTTACAGTAATGACAGATTCTTTCGTATATCGGATTACAAACAAAGTTCAAATTCCCTCACTGCAACGGCAGATTCTTATTAAAGCAACGGCCGAATACTTAATATGCATTATAGAATAACAATATGCCCACAGAATTCGATATTTCTATTTACAGTCACGCAGCCTATGCCCAGCGCCCCGATCAAAGGCGTCGGTTGGTTAGAGTTCTTCAAATTTAGTACAGATTCTTATTATTCGATCCCCCCGCATAAGTTTTGAGTCGTTTCAAAAAGAGGGCCATAGAATTAGGAGTTGCTAAGCCACGCATACTGGCGTCAAGAGCATTCCAAAGGATAGGGCCAACTGATTCAAAACCTCGCTTCAGGAACAAGGAGGTTCGTGCTTGGGGCACACTGAGAAGACCATTGGTTGTGGACCGAAGACATGGCCGACCAGGGATAGAGCTAAGAGGATGGAGTAGCTCTGAAAGGTAAGATGGAATGGCACCATAAAGAGAGAGTGCAACCGCTCTCAACACACGAAACTCAACTTGAGCAGGATAAGGCAGCCAGTGTGAAACAGACATCATAATATCCGTTGATTCGCACGTTAGCAATCTGATACGCTCCAGCCACTACCAACTGCGGAGAGTGAGGTCAATTCGACGGTACCTGCCAGTGAGTGCGGCTATCAAGCTACTACGGGCCCTGGTACTGACACGAATTGATTACTGTAACGGTGTGCTTTTTGGACTTCCAGATACTAGACTGAACCGCATACAATCAGTTCTGAACCAGGCTGCACGAGTGATTTTCGGCTGTCGCTGGGGTGACCACGTTACTCCTCTCCTTAGAGATCGACTCCACTGGCTCCGTGTTCCACAGCGCATTATCTACAAGCGCTGTTGGCTTACGTTTCGGGCTTTACACGATCCACTCTGTCCTGATTATCTAACTCTGCTTGTACGAAGATCGACTGTGATCGAGAGGAGATCGGTTCTCAGGTCCAGTCTGAGAGTGCAGTTGTTGGTCCCTCCCTCGTCCAAGACCCCTAAGTTTGGGGAAAGATCATTCGCGCGGGGGAATCCCGCCCTGTGGAACTCTCTTCCAGACAATGTGACTGGAGCAGTCTCAGATGGACTTTTCATTAGAAATTTGAAGACACATGTATTTAATATTGGATATGAACTGTGTTAAGCGCTCTTGCTGTAGGCCTTAGCCTTGTCTACTGCGCTATATAAGTTGTCAATAAATAAATAAAGAAATAATCACTAATGTGATCACGTCTTGTGACACCAGCAATCACCCTGGCTGCCCAGCGAAGAACCATCTGGAGTTTATCAAGTCGCACCGATGGAAGACCAGCAAAAAGTGAACCACAGTAGTCAAGCCTTGAGCAAATGAATGAATGAATGAATGAATGAATGATAGCGTTCTTATATAGCGCCTCTTCAGTCTTAATATATTAAAAAACCACTCCGAAGCGCTCCCGCTGCGGTAAGTACTGTCGACATGGCAAAGCCAAAGTCAGAAGCACTTTTTTAACAGCGTTGACGCCTCTGCGGATCGGAAGATGATCTTTAATGTCCACTCATATGGTAAAAGGGAGTTCGCCGTCGTCACGAAATCCGGCGGTGAATTCCTTAAGAGAACGACCTTCCACAGGATGTTCCCAACACAGAGACGCCGATGAATGACGGAAAAAGATGTTGATAGACCGCTAGATGGTAGACGGAATTCACGAAGTGGAAAAGTCCGGCGTTGAATTCCCATAGACGGTCTTCCGTAAGAATGATCCGCCACCGAGTAGGTTCCCGTCACCGATTCCATGATGATGCGAAATGCCACCACCGCTTGCCAGGAAGTCCCGTCACCGAACTCGTCAGATCCAACGAAGATGGAAAATTCCGGCGAAGACGTGGAGAAAACAGTCGATCGAGTCAAACAATTGCCGAGAAGGGCGACATTCTAGACGCGCAAACACGAGCTGGCGATGTCAGCCATTGTGGCGGACAAGATGGCGGACTTGACGATAACGACTGACCGAAAAACCTTCAGAACTGTCGGAAAAATACAGAGGACCGAGTACACTCCTCGAAAACCGACGAGCAGGACTAAATCCTCTCATTTGGCACGAAAACCAAACGAAGAACGTCGAATCCTGGCGAAAACGGCGACATTATCCAAACGCGCAAACACGCGCTGGTTAACCGAAATCTACCGAAAAATGCATGAATCAAAGTAGAAGAAGATGGCATGTCTACTGTACGTCGAATCACTCGGGAATGTCGCAACTGCGACAAAGTGAGTTAATATGATCCATAAAGGTTAACTCAGAGTCAAGAATTATACCAAGATCACGGACAGAAAATGAGAAAGAGAGGCCAGGGAAGGCAGACTGCATAGACAGATGATCAATTTTTAAGAGCTGACCTCGAGTACTAAACCAGATGACCTGAGTTTTAGCTGGATTAAGTAAAAGACGATTTGAGTGCATCCATGAATGAAGTAAGCCAGAGGCTTCAACAAATTCACGAGTGATCTGCAGCGCATTAGTGGGGCTGGAATGTGAATAGGCCTGATACTACTACTACTACTACCAGCGTACATATGTGTTTTAAAATTATATGGCGCAAACAAGCGTGCAACATCAGCAGCATATATTGTATATACAGAAGCGGCCCAAGGACCGAACCCTGAGGGACTCCACAAGTGACGGGCACTTCACGGGAGTAGGTAGAACCAAGCGATGCAATCATGCGGCTTTCAGAGATATAGGATTTTAACCAGGCCAGAGGAACACCAGAGACACCAAATGAGACAGAGAGGCGCTGTAGAAGAATATCGTGGTCAACAGTGTCAAAAGAGGCACTGACATCAAATAGGGCAAGATAGACAGTGACTTCTGACCGATCGATGGCCCTATAGAGATCTGAGAGAAGATGCAAGAGAAGCGTTTCAGTGTGAAATGTGAGGCACGGAAACCAGACTGGTATTTCGGCAGCAAATCATTTGCCTCAAGATATGGAAGCAGCTGAAGAGTGTCAACCTTCTCACGGACCCTAGATAAGAAACTGAGGTTTGAGATAGGGCGATAACTTGACATTTCAGACTCATCAAGACCAGTTTCCTAGGCTTAACTATTGCCAGTTTCTGCGATACAGGTAGGCAGCCTTCTTTAAGAGATGTATTGCAGGGCAACGTTAAAAAAGGCAAGAAACAGTCAATATAGTCATGCACAATAAAAGTCGGAATCAGATCGAGTTCACAGGTTTTCGTAGGCATAGAGAGTATGACGCGTCGAAGAATATCCAACGTAACTTCGTCAAGTCCTGTAGACAAACATCTTTGGTTGTAAACTCTGGCGGCTGCGACCCAGCTGTAGCATCCCTCACACGACGAACTTTAGATATCAAATAATCCACGAACTGATTTGCAGTAAACGATAAATCCGCATTCAGTTGTGAATTCGAAGGCTTTGTACGACCGAGAATATCATTGAATGATATTATTATTATTATTATTATTATTACTACTACTACTACTACTACTACTACTACTACTACTACTACTACTACTACTACTACTACTACTACTACTACTACTACTACTACTACTACTACTACTACTATAATGTACTGATTAATGTGGTAACTCGTCCTATAAGAACTGCGTGAACACATCACAAAAACACAAGAAATCACAAGTAGCTCCTGTGAAATAGCCAGGTTTAAGTTTCTTTTTGAAGGTGTTGAGCGATGGAGAGAGCTGCACAGATGGAGATAGGCAGTTCCACGCTCTCGACGCGGCCACAGGGAACGCGCGATCACCGACAGTACGAAGGCGCGTCCTCGGGACGACCAGTGAGGTGGATCGGGCAGATCTCAGGCGTTGCCGACCATTCAAGTCAGCCACACGTACCAGTTCCGTCGCCAGGTATGCAGGGCTGACACCGTTCAGGCATCGGTAGGCTAATAACGCAAGCTTGAAGTGGATTCTTTCTGGCGCTGATAGCCAGTGCAAATCACAAAACGATGGAGTTACGTGTTCACCTGGTGAAATACTATTTATTACGACAGAAAAAAGCCTGACTAGCAAAAAAGGTCATCACCAACACATTATGACGCTTGATGAACAAAAGAAAGGGAAACGGTCTCATCGCTGCAAAAATAATAACCTTCTAAACTTTTTAGGGGACCCATCACTGGTCTTAGTAATGTAATGTAATGTAACAAAATATTTGTATAGCGCCTCTTCTGAAAGATCACTCAGAAGCGCTTCCACAGCAAATTACTGTATATTGACAAAGAGATAAGTTTTAAGTCGTTTCAAAAAGAGGGCCATAGAATTAGGAGTTGCTAAGCCACGCATACTGGCGTCAAGAGCATTCCAAACGATAGGGCCAACTGATTCAAAACCTCGCTTCAGGAACATGGAAGTTCGTGCTTGGGGCACACTGAGAAGACCATTGGTTGTGGACCGAAGACATGGCCGACCAGGGATAGAGCTAAGGGGATGGAGTAGCTCTGAAAGGTAAGATGGAGTGGCACCATAAAGAGAGAGTGCAACCGCTCTCAACATACGAAACTCAACTCGAGCAGGATAAGGCAGTGGGGGGAGTCAAAAGTTTTTGAAAAGAAATTATAGGGGATCACTGAAAGTTGTGACAGTTGTTGACAAGGAGGGCGGAACAGGTCAACTCGGCGACGCCGACTCGGCACCGGCCAACTCGGCACCGGCCAACTCGGCGACGGTCAAATCGGCGACAGGACAACTCGGCGAACGGAAAACTGGGCGCCGGCCAACTCGGCGCCGGTCAACTCGGCGACGCGTCGCGCAAGTTCATGTACAAAGCTACGGAAAACATCCTGAAAGAGAGCCGGTTTTTATTAGCTGGACGCGGGCAAGGCAGTAAACATAACATATTTATATTTGGCCAAAGTTTTTGATAAAGCGACACACACAAGACGCTAAATTAAAGTTCTGTGGAATACGAGGGGCTATTCTCAGATGGATTCAATCGGCGTGCCATGAAAGAGTGACGATGTCCTAGGTGATGGTTGCGGGTCCGAAACAGGTCAACTAATTTAGGGATAGCCACTTGGTCCGCTATCCAGGTTACAATTTTACTCTGAATAAGACACTACAGCCCAAAAATATACTATTAAATTATTAGTAGTCACACATTCTTCTGATAATTTGGTTTTAACTCAACACTTAAGTGCCGGGCGCGATTTCTAGGGGGAGGGAAGATCCCCCCTCTGCCCAACTGCATCCCCCCTACTGCTACATCCCTTCACCACTATATACTCCCACTGCTACATATCCCCAAACACCTACATCTCCCAAACTCTTTTTCCTCCTAAATACCCTCCCCACACTGATCCAATCACAAATCGCACCCTGCTTAAGTGTCCATTAACGATGATTGTATTGGTCCTCCTGAATTGGCGCCGAGTTGACCGTCGCCGATTTGACCGTCGCCGAGGCGACCGGGCGCACACTTGAACTGGCGCCGAGTTGACCGTCGCCGAGTTGTCAGTGCCGAGTTGGCCGGTGCCGAGTCGACCGTCGCCGAGTTGGGGCGTACCCGAAGGAGGGGGTCCAAAATTGCCCAAATATTGTTGATATGATTAATGGACAGCCCCAAGAAGAGTAACCTTTGACCGGTCAGTGGCCCTAGAGAGATCAGATAAAAGATGCATAGAAGCCAGACTGATATTTCGGCAGTGGCCTTCAAGATGAGGAAAAGCTAAAGAGGGCGATAGTTGGACATTTCAGTTTCATCAAGGCCCGTTTGTCACGGCTCAGCAAGGCCCGCTTGACTAGGCTTCAGTATTGCCAGTTCTAAGATGCGAGTAGGTTGATTTCTTTCAGCACCTTATACAGAGCAACATCGGAACAGCAAAAACAGTCTATATAGTCTTGTCTAGTGCACTTAGGAATGGGGTACCACTGGGAGGGCCAGGCATTCAATGGGGCACGGCCCCGCGGGTCCTCCACGTGGAGCCCTCTTTTTAAAATGCTTTAATGATTTGTTTTATTTTAAAATAACAGCCTAAACCAGATTTTTAAGTGTACCATTTGAAGTGTACAATTTTCATTCAAACCAAACTGCATTCGAAACAAACTAGAGGAAGTTAATTGGCAACGTTGTAAATTTTGGGGATGACTCTTTCGCGCTAAATGGGGAAGGGTAGACCCCGCTGACCTTGACGGTACATTCTTATCCCTCTGCTAATGTGGCGGTGAGGTTCATCACTCCCAAAGAAATTCAGAGTTTATTGGCTTTCAATAACACACTGATAAAATAATTAATTAATATAGTTATTTCATTTATTTGAAGGTCGTTTTCGAGGGAATAACTGACAGAGGTTATCAAGGTGATATCGCCGTCGATGATTTTCAGGTGCTCGATGGCTTATGCTGATTAAACTCCTTCTTTGAGGAGTTTCAACAAATCAATAGTTTTCTACCACGATTTCCTTTCTTCTGACATTATCATCGTATCACGTCGAGGGAAGCGTCAATCGTTTCCACTGACTTTAGAATTATTGCGACTTTGCCACATGCACATTTGTAATCACGTTGGTAACACTAGTGTTGCTGTATGCTAGTATCCCAGAGGTGCGCGTATGCCAGATATGTTAGTTTTAACAATTTCTTAACTGTAGGTATATAATTCCCTAGTGACCTAGTCTACGGCCGTGAATACGCAGACGATCAATAGAATATTTTTAATAATAGATTTATGGGCATGTTTCGAAATATGCATATTTCAAAATATGACAGTTTTGTGGACTCCACATGTTTTTGTTGGTCTAACATTAATGAGAGGGATGGCCCTCATCAGGGCCACCGATATATAGGGCTAGATATTCAAGAGTCGGTGCAGGGACATCTGAATCTTTACGGATGACAAGGACTCAGTTTATGACGCATTTGAGCCCACCTTTACAACCAAATACTCCAAATACACCTTTACACAGTGGCGGCTCCACCGGGGGGGCCAGGGGGGCCCGTGCCCCCCTATTGAGAGCCTGGCCCCCCAGTGGCCCCCCCAGTTGGGACCCTATACTTAATGCTACATACATTAAACAACAAATGGTTGGCCCCCATGATTAGAAGTTGCCCCCCCAACGGCCCCCCCACTTGCCAAATCCTAGAGCCGCCACTGCCTTTACATCCAAATAGCCCGAGGCTAGTCACGACAGCAATAGTCAAGATAGCAATAGGCAATAATTCCAATGCTAAAGTAAGTAAATAAGTAAAACGAAATTTATATCGCGCTGCCCGAAAGCTTGTCGCCGTGCACCAGCTTATTCACGAGCGCTCAATCTAGGTAAAATCCATAGTCCGTAAATCCGTAGTTCAAGGTTGTAGATCCAGGTAGTCTGTGACTAACAGTTCATATTAACATTGCATTTGACAGTAAATTTTCTAAGCTTCACTTGTGCAGTAATGCACTGCCCATTTGCAGTTCAAGTAAGTAAGTAAAATCTTCTGGACTTCTATAGCGCCTTGGAAAACAGCACAACAGTAGCTGCTTATTCTAAGGCGCTTAGCCTTTCTTAAAATAGCAATGGGAAAGGTAAATGATCAGCCAGGCAATAGTCAACATCCGAAGGGCAGTGAGGCTAGGTTGTTACAGCTATGGAGGAAATGATTTTAGGGATGACTGATTTCAGTGAAGACTTGAAAAGCGTGATACAGATTTTATTGTTTGAAAGTGTCCAAAGAGCTGGGATGGAGTTCCAAAGTTCAAGTGAGGCGTATGAGAAGGCAAGGTTGCAAAATTTCAGGGATGACTGATTCAGTGGGCGTGACAGAGTGAGGTAAGATGATGAACATGTGGGCCGAGGAGGCTGAGGGGTTAATAGTGATCTACGGTAGATAGGTTTTGTGACTGAAGTCAGCTATATGTAAGTGTTATTATCTTATATTGGATACGTTCAGTTATTTTAAGCCAATGTAATGATTTTAGTATGGGTGAAATATGGAAGAATTTAGGTGACTTAGTAATAGCGCGAGCTAGTGCATTTTGTATTGATTGCAATTAGTTGATAGAGGCTTTGGGAAGGTTATAGTAGAAGGAGTTACAGTAATCTAAATTGGAGTGGACTATTGAGGTGGCAATTGTGGAGGCAGTTTTGGTATAAAGGAAAGGACGTAGACGACGAAGGTCACGAATGTGAACATAGCAGGCTTTTGAAAGTTGGGAGATTTGTGATTCAAAGTTTAGAAAAGAATCACATTTGAATCCGAGATTTCTTGGAATAATTATTGGAAGAGGGGTTATTGTGGTGTCAGGAGCCAAAACTAGATTAGGATTGTCAATTTTTTCAGTTGTTGAGGTAGTCCAATTAGTTTATATGTCAATGAAATATCAAATGTCAATTTGTTTGACATTTAATTTTTTAGCCTACATTTTTAGTCTTTCTAACTGTCTACAAAACCAAAGTTTCTAAACAACAACAACGACATTATTTAATTACAATGTAACCAAACTAGAGGTTTGTGATGTATAGGCCTACTGATATTTGTTTATTCTCTCATTACACTGGTCTACATCAATTTTGCTGACTTTAAGATAACATGTGATCTTTATGCATTTTGGTTTGCTAAATCCAAAAATTACATCCGTTTGCTCCAGTCAAGTTCAGAATTTCCTCAAAACGCAGTTTATTGATAAAATATTACAGTAATAGCGCAGCATTATGTACTATAAATATTTAGCTTTGATGAATATGCATAAAGATAAGGATGTACAAAAAGGTATGCTGAATATGCAGTGGATATAATTATTTTAATAGTACAGCTGCTTAATAGGCAGTTTTAAACTGCATACGTCAGCATTTTATGGCTATAGTACTATATAAGCAGCGTGGAACCGACGCAGCATTCAAATGTTCATGAGGCTTACAAGTCCCAGCAAATTTAGCTATTTAAAATAGTTTTATCTCGAATATGTCAAAAAAGCACACAAACACTTCGTGAACGATGCAGGAATGATCCTGACAAGTTTTGCTACATTTGTGGTGCTTTACAACACCTAAACAAAGGAGAGATGTGTCTGAATTTGTGCATAAAGCTTATCGTGCGTATTCGGGGCTAAATTGGATGACCAGGAAAACCTTCGGCACCACATAAAGCGTGCAGGACATGTGTCTAAATCCTCAGGTAGTGGACTAAAGGTCAGAGAAGAGTTTCTGTAGAGTGATGTTTAGTGTAGGCAGATTGATGAGTGTTATATAAAGTGGTTGGATGCAAGATGCAAGGTCTTGATTGATTGATCTATCGATTGATTAATTGTTCCCCTGTATTAGTCCCAACATTAGAGTTTTGATCTATCTTTCTGCCCTCTTTAATTGTGCATATGATACAGTATCCGTTTACAATACGATCCGTTTACAATAACAAAAGTTATTCAAACTGATTGTCTTACTACCTTCAGGTCTAGACTTAAAACACATCTATTCCTGACTGCATATCCGCCTTAACCTGGAATCTGGAAGTACGGACTGACCTTTGGATTACAACCTCGATTCACCACGGACAATGATTCACGACTACGATTATTCACTGAAGCGACCATCGACTGGTGCAGATGTACTACTACAATGGCGCTAAAGAAGTCTACTACTACTACTACTACTACTACTACTACTACTACTACTACTACTACTACTACTACTGGTCACGTGACATTCTCAGCGCTAGGACGTCGCTAAAAACAATGCCGTTTAAATCGGAGATATCTCTGGTTTGAAACTCATTTTAGCAGTTAAATTAAGTACTAACGAACTCGTTGTAACTTGCGGAACACGTTGGAACTACTCTTGATAGAATGCTGAACCGTTTCGTCGTCCAAATCGCGGTTGTTGTTTGGTACTTTTCCGTTGCGAGCGTTTTGTTCAATGACACCGTTAATTCAAATATCGCCGACGTAAATAATGCCGAACATTGAATTATTCGCTCGGTTTTGACGGAAAATCCTGGGTCAGCATTCAGGCAGCGCACTCCTCGCCGTCACTACTTTGCGTCTGGAAGACACTGCTAATACACGGACGATGTGGGGCGTTTTTCCGGCCAAAGAAGAGACGATCACTGCCTGCGTCTGTCGTCGCCCTGTTGCTACTGCTAGCCGGCGTTGAACAAAATCCAGGTCCGTCGGTCAAATGTGGTTTTATTAACGCTCGGTCTCGGTCGATCGTTCGTAAGGGACCATTGATCCAGGACATCATCAACACCCAGCAAATTCGACTTCTCGCCATCGCGGAGACTTGGATCGTTCAGGACACACAAGTGCCATCAAACTGGACTATCTACCGTCCGGATATCGCGTTGTTCATCCGCTTCGACCGATGGCGACTGTAGCGAATCGCGGGGGCGGACTGTGCGTTTTTCACCACGAATCGTTGTCTGTTAAACCGTTACAAAGTATAACGCAGTAAATTTTCACTCCTTTGAGCTACTGTTGCTCAAGATGAACTATGGCCAGCTCAACAATGTGGAAGCCATCACCATCGCCGTCGTATATCGTCAGCCATCTTCTACCAATTTATCAGTATTTTACGCTGAACTGTCAGATCTGTTTGACAGCCTCAGTGACACTATAGACCGTGACAGATTCCTGTGCTGCGGTGATTTCAACTGTGGTGGCGACCAACCGACGCCAATCGCACCTGAGCTGCTGACTCTACTGGAGACTCATGGACTGCAACAAAGCGTCACATCGCCAACACACACGTCTCGGAACAGCAGCAGTCTCCTGGATCTCGTGGTCGTAAACCGTCAAGGCCAGCTCACTGTAGGTGTAGAGGTGCGCTCTTCTCACGAGGTGTCTGACCACGACCTCATAACATGGGGACTGATGTCCAAGATAAAGCCTGTTCGCCAGCTGTCTACGTACAGTTTTCGGCAGCTGAAGCTGGTCAACTGGAAGAATTTTGAAAAGGACCTCAGTCAGTCGGCCTTGTTCACCAAACCGGAGAAAACCGCCAACTCCTTCGCCGAGCAGCTGGACAATGTCGTATCTGGCATACTAGACGTACATTGCCCACTCATCACTCGCAGAAGATATCTGTCTACTCATAAAATAACTCGCTGGCTGTCCCCTTCCGCCATTGAGAGCAAGAGGATGAGACGTCGACTTGAAAGAAGGTGGAAGTCTACTGGAACAAATGAAGACTACATAGCTTACAGGAAAGCATGCCGTACTGCTAACAGAGACATAGTCAAAAGGTCAATTCTATAGTGACAGGATTCAAGCCGCAAATGACTCCCGACACCGCTGGGCTGCCATACGTGCTATACTTCACACCACAGAAGACCGTGAAGTTGTATTACCAGATGACTGCACTCGGTTCTCAAATGGCTTCTCGCAGTTTTTCATCAACAAGATCAGACGAATAAAACAAGGCATTACGCAGCGCCTCAGTGGCACGACTGTCGGCCCATTGCAGTCTGACGTGCGACACTCCGGTCCGAGGCTTGATGATTTGCTGACACCGACACCTACCGAAGTCCTACGTCTCATCAACGCAAAACCAGCCAAATCGTCTCCAGTCGATATCATCCCGACTACCGTCATTAAATCGTGTCCGCGTTGTTTGCTTACCTCATTGCTCACCTCGCTTCACTGTCATTTAGCGAAGGAATATTTCCTGAGGGTTACAAAATATCTATTTTAACGCCACTCATCAAGAAACAGGGCCTGGATCGATCAGAGTGCTGCAACTACAGGCCAATCTCAAACCTGAACACCATTTCGAAAATAGTCGAAAGGCTCTTGCTGACCCGACTCATTCGCCAGACCCAACAATCGTCAAGCTTCAGTAAGTTCCAGTCAGCCTACCGGCGCTAACACTCAACGGAAATGGCATTGCTGAAAATGCTGAATGACTTGTACAGCGCAGCCCATGCTGGCTATCGAACTGCCCTACTGCAACTGGACCTGTCAGCTGCCTTCGACACAGTCGATACTTTGCTGTGCAGGCTTCACTACACGTTTGGCATCTCCGGACGGCCTCTCAACTGGATAGCATCGTACCTCACTCGCCGCACTCAGACAGTACGTGTTGCCAGCAAACAATCATCGACAGAGAGCTGTGAATTTGGAGTCCCACAAGGTTCAGTACTCGGACCGCTGTTATTCACACTGTATGTTGCGCCAGTGACACAAATTGCTGCTTCATCAGGAGTGAACAGTATGCCAATGACACACAGTTATACATTGCGCTCACTAACAATAAAGCAATGTCGATACTGGACAACTGTTTTCATGCTGTTCACTTCTGGCTTGATGTCAATGGATTGTCGCTGAATCCAGACAATACGGAAGCCATTGTCGTCGGAACTTGCTCCGGCAGCGCACAGTCGGCAGGATACACTGGTCAACAAGGTTTTTGTTTCCTGTGCAATTTCTGGCGTTCCAGGTAGATTTTGTCATGCTGATTACAGGAATAATTTTGAAATTTTCCTATCACGTCAGTTTTTTGAGAAAAAGCTGATTTTAAAATTTAAAATTATAAGAATTTTAAAATCGTGGTTTTCGAGAGTTATCTGAGTTATGGGTATTCAGGTTAGGCAAGAATCTTATGTGACTGCCATAACAGATGTAATATGCACTGCTGGCTCACTTAACTACATGGATTTTGAAAATTAGTATAATTAGGCATGTCCAGGCATGCCCAGACGCGCCAAAACCTGTCTTCAAGACTACATGCCTAGCATGTATTGTTGCTATGGTTACGCAGTCCTATATAAATACCAAGCAGCACTAGGAAGCAGCTACAGTCTTTCTATTTGATGAGATATAACTGTTTAGTTAAAGGTTGTGAATTGAATATATTAACTAATTTAATTAAAGTTTCTGAAATGTCGCGTCGATGTCGCAAAGCAGTGACACGTTCTGCTACATCTGTGGAGAGTTTACGTTGAAATCACAGAAGCGGAGTATGACAGCAATCATAAAGAAAGGATATGAGTTATACTTTGGATGCAAAATTGGCGACCAGGACAAAGTATGGGCACCTCATATATGTTGCTCATCTTGTGCTACCAGTCTGCGAGCTTGGCTTGCAGGTAAGCGTCCATCCATGCCATTCGCCATACCAATGATATGGAGGGAGCAGAATAATCATGTAACGGATTGCTATTTCTGCATGACGAATGTTACAGGATTTTCTTCAAAGAATAGGAAGTCTATTGAGTATCCTAACCTTGCCTCGGCAATGAGACCAGTTCCACACGACGAGAGTCTTCCTGTTCCAAACCCCCCGAGTTTTGGACACTGGAGGACGAGGACGAGCATGCAGAGACAGATGAAATGCTGCAGATAGTTGATGATTCAGCTACGGAAGACCCAGAGTTTGAGCCATCGACATCCAGCAATCCTCATGTGATTTCTCAGGCAGAGCTCAATGATCTGGTCAGAGATTTAGATTTGTCAAAAAATCAAGCAGAATTGCTTGGATCTAGGTTGCAAGGATGGAATCTGCTCTCTCCAGGTACAAAAATGTCAGTATTTCGTAAACGGCATGAAGACTTGACTCGATTCAAAAAAAATTCGACAGTCTTACTTTTTGCATTGACATTGATGGATTGCTTTCTGCTTTCGGCTGTAAGCACAATCCATCCGAATGGCGACTTTTTGTTGACTCTTTGCTGTTAAGTTTAAAGGCTGTTTTGCTGCACAATGGCAATTCATACCCTTCAGTACCCATTGGACATGCTGCTTACATGAAGGAAACACATGAGAACATGCAGCTGCTATTGAAACACATAGAATACTCGAGATACAACTGGAATATATGTGGAGATCTGAAAGTTGTTGCAATTCTACTCGGTCTGCAGCTAGGCTACACCAAGTACTGCTGCTTTCTTTGCGAGTGGGACAGCCGAGCTAGAGATTCACATTATGTGAGAAAGGTCTGGCCACCTCGCAGGGACTTGGTTCCAGGACAGAAGAACGTTAGACATGATCCTCTCGTTGATCCGAAGAACATTTATCTCCCACCTTTGCACATCAAACTTGGGTTAATGAAAAACTTTGTCAAAGCAATGAACAAAGAAAGTGAAGGCTTTACATACTTACGACAGAGGTTTCCACGCACCAGTGATGCTAAAATAAGAGAAGGTGTTTTTGTTGGCCCACAGATTCGAGAGATGCTCAAGGACAGTCACTTTGAGGGCCTTCTGCAGGGTGCCGAGCATGTTGCCTGGACAGCCTTCAGGGATGTTGTTGCTAACTTTCTGGGCAACTACAAGGCGCCAAACTATGTTGAACAAGTTGGAAATCTGCTACAAGCTTACAAGGCAATGAAATGCAACATGTCACTGAAGATACACTTCATTCTCACTTGGACTTCTTCCCGGACAATCTCGGCGCCGTCAGTGATGAACATGGTGAAAGATTTCACAAAGACATTGCCAGCATCGAGAAACGCTACCAGGGAAAGTGGAGTCCGTCTATGCTCGGAGACTACTGTTGGTCACTGATACGTGAAGCACAGTACAGTGACTACAAACGAAAATCTACAGCAAAACATTTCTAATTTTCTCATGTCTTGTCATTATTGCCTAGATCCTTCTGTAGGATTATGTTCCAGAAGACGTTACAATACTAAATGCTAAATTGTCGATTTCTTAAAAACCTTACGTGATACAGAAATTCTAATTACATATTTGTGTTCAGCAAGTCAAAATCTATTAGTTTCACCAAAATTTGTAGAGGAAACAAAAACTTCCATAAAATTTGTTGACCAGTGTATAATTCTTGTTATAGTTGGCGTAAGCACAGTGGAGCACTGTTTGAGTAAAGAAGTGGGTATGGGGTCAAGATCGCATTGTTTATTTGGAAAGGAGAGTCGGAGTTTGGATACCTTTTCTTCAGTTGCAGGATTGAAGTTGGAGAAATTGCACGGAGGTTGTGACGGAGATGGGTGATGAGGAGAGGCAGTTTGATTAGTCAGAGTCGAGGCAAGGTTGTTACGAATCTTGGATTTTTTCCAGAGAAGAAATTAGCAAACGATTCAGGAAGCTGTGACACAGAAATGGTTTGAGAGAGAGGATTTGTTTCTTTGCGGTGGAATAGGTCATTTATAGTTTTCAAGAGTTTTCGTGGATTAGAGCTGTTTGTTGAGATGATGTTAGAGTAGTATTTCTTCTTTGCAGATACGAGGAAATAATGGTAGCGGTTTGTGTTAGAAGAAGGTTTTAAAGGTCAAATGGAGAATGCGTTCTATGGTAGGTTGTTTCGAGACGTCTGCGATATGATTTGAAGGCATGAATGAAAGAGTTGTACCATGGTTTGCTACTGTGAGATGAAAGCGGTCGTGTAATGATGGGAGCATGTTTGTTGAGTAGGTAGATAGCACGTAATTGTATTTGTCGATCAGTGATGGTAGGGTAGATGTGGGGTTGGTGAAGAGGTCAGATACTTTTATGCTTTCAGAGAATGCGGTTATATCAATTTTTTAAGACGACGGAATGAATAGGTGCTGTAAGGGGGAGGAGCTGGCTGGCAGATGCTTAGAATAGTGAAAATGGGGAAATGATCAGAAGGGGAGCATTGACTAATGACTGAGCATGGAAATAAAGATGAAGAAGCTGACGTTATAAGAAAGTCTAAGGTGTGTCCGAAGGTGTGTGTTGGAAAAGTTATGTGCTGTGTTAGGTTAGTCTGTGTCAGTAGTTGTTTGAATTGAGTAGAGTTAGGATCATCAGTTCTGTCTACGTGTATGTTGAAGTCACCTGTGATTAAGAATTCATGAGGAGTTGTTGCTGCAGAACCAAGGAAAAAGGTGAATTCCTGAAGAAATTTTCCGAATGAGGTTTAATATTTCGATGATAATGGGGGGCGGTAAACGTTGAAAATGGTTAATTTCGCCAGGGGTAGTTTGAGAGTGACTGATGAACATTAAAATGATGAGAAATTCATTGATGAGGAGTTGGTTATTTGTATGTGGTCGCGAATGAGGAAAACAGTGCCTCCACCTAGATCAGAAGAACAATTGGTAGATTTTATTCACCGGGGAAAGCTTGGGAGGGAGAAGCCAGGTTGGGTTGATTCTATCAGTTGACACGCAGTTGTAGATGGAGATACCCAAGTTTCAGTTAGTGCAACTATGTCAATGGTTGAGGAGTGAAGCGTGTGCATTAGAAAAAAAGTATAATTTTATAGTTGTAAGTTCATGTAGTGAATGTGTGAGGTGAGGATTGGTGAAGGATCTAATATTGAGAGTGCAGAGTGTTACGTGTGATTGGGATGGTCCAGGGTTAGGTTGAATGTCGCCTTAAAGCGCTAGAAGAATGGTGATTACATCTGTATGTTGGGTGAGGCGAAAATGCGGGCGACGGAGGGCTAGAACGAAGGACAGGTATTTTATTAAAGTGTGAATATTGGTCGACAGCGGTGCGACAGGTCAGATGCTTTGACGGTGTGCGCGAGTCAGGTTTGTGAGACAGGATGTGAATTGCGAGCAAGAATGTGTAAATCAGTGGAAGTATGATGATGGTTTGTTATGCTATCGAATGACGAGGAACAAGATATGCAGAATTGCTTATGCGAGACGAGGAAAGCAGTGAAGAATCACCGAATCAACCCAGGAGCAAGCGTTAAAATATATGACTTAATCAAGTTAATATAGTCAAGGTGTTTCGATCTGTGGGTCGACTCACAGACTCAGCTAAGTAAAAGTACCAGACCAATGTTAGTATGTGGAGCTCATCTAGGATTAGGGCTAAAAATAAAACAGAGGTGTCGAGCGTTGCTGCTGGGATGATACCGCGATGAGTCACTGCCTCCAGTTTGTAATGGAGTGGCCAGTGGAAAGAGGAGTCAAGTTACAACTTTTGAATGTGACCAATTGATTTAATGCCCTGTTTTAACGCTAGACTTATAGTAATTTTTCTAAATCTTGATAAGTTAGTGAAATTATAACATTTTTAAGAGAAAAATACTTCCATGAGATCTTGATCGACAGTTGAGCGCAATTTGTTGAAAATTAAGCGTTGACATCTATAATATTAAGATCCTTATTCTGTATTTCTGTTACCTTCAAGCGTTCTCATTGGTTGACTATTGGTAGACGGTTTAGTCCTTACGTCGCGATGCGTTGGTGGGCGATGTTCGAAGACGACGTTGCTATTGGTAACCAAACGGTTTAGTCGAAGAAGCGTTTGACGAAGCGTACGTTCAATTGTTCATTGCAGAGTCATAATGTGTACAACGTCGAGATGCGTTGGTGGGCGTAGCTTGAGGAAGTTGCGCAATTTTAACGTACACAAAAATACGTGTGCAGCGTCAAAATGGTCACAGTTGCGTGATTTTAACGTACATAGGCCTAATTATTACGTGGCGCAGAGCTTGGCTAGGTGGCGTATGTACATCATTGAAACGTTGTTCAGCATGAATTCAATGATTGGGTTTTATTATTATCCTGCACCGCGAGCGCGAGCGAAGCGAGCATCTTTCTAGTCACACTTAAACATTTTTAAAACGAGCTATTAGACAGCTGCAGAAAGACCCGACCGAGATGTAGCTCCGCCCCCCCCGTAAGTGTTCAAATCTAATGTGTATAATTTCGGCCAGTCTTCTGCCTGGGCGGTGGTATTTTAATTGCACAGTTTATTGGATTTGTTTACTGATTCGGCTATAAGAACACGGCAGAGGGTGATGACAGGGTTGGAGTTGACGGGGTTGGTGGGGTTGGGGATTTAACTCACAGCTAACTTTGCAACCCTGACAAAAATCGTATATCAGGATCATGCAGTTTCTGTCATTCATTGAATTTCAGTCATCAACCCTCCCAGCTCAACTTTCACAACTCCAACACTGGGCGATGCCCACAAAAGAGTCCACTGTAGCGAAGTGGTTCCGCGACAATTCGTCTACAGAATTTTCATCTACGACAATTCGTCTACAGACTGTTGGTCTACCGACAGTAGGTCTACTGCGATGCCCTAACCTAGTCCTAACCATAACCATACCCATAAATCTGACCCTTTCCCTAACCCTAGCATTAAGCCTAACAGTAACCCTAGTCTAAACTCATCCTAATCCTAACTCTAGCCCAGATATTGTAGTTGATCTACAGTCGGTAGACCAAGTCTGTAGGCGAATTGTCGTAGACGAAAATTCTCTAGACGAATTGTGATACCGTAGCGAAGCCAGTCAGGGGTTATCCATATATTACGTAAGCAAGTCATATTTTCACAAAACGTACATTTTTGACCCTCCTCTATGTGCACGTATAAATTGACTGATTTATTTCCGCCCTATTTAAAAAAATTAATTTCTAGCCATAATGCAAGGCGTACGGTGAGCTGAAGTTGTCTCAGCTAAGAACAGTAAGAAATGTGTTTTGTAAGGATGGTCCTATATATGAAACTTTTAAATTAAATATTTTAAGAGTACAATTCTTGCACTAGTTTGACGTAACCCCCCGCTTCTCTCTTGTGATCGACATCTTTCGAAGAGTAATTGTTTTAATCATTTTCTTGAACATTGGCGTTATCGTTTCGAACTCTAGAATTATTGTCTTAATTTAATAGTTGATCTATTGTGAGATGTCGAGCGGAGGATGCTATTGTAATTGTCTAAATTAGTTCGCACTTGAGATCAATGGGACCAATCATTCGATAGACATTGACATCGCCGCTCTTAAAGTAGTTTGTACTCACGGATGATGGCTTTGAATTAGTCGGTAGCAGATGAGAGACAATTTGTAGAATTTGACATTTCAATTAAAAGTTTAATATATAAGCTAGCCGCTCAGACAGACAGGGAGACAGCCGCTACCAGACGTCCGAAATCGAACAACAGGACAGCAGTTAACAGCAGACAACGAACCGTCGGCGGAAGCGATCAACTAGGCAGTAGCGTAGTAACGTAGCAACGAAATAAGCTGTCTTACAATAAAGAACTTGAAACAGAACTCGAAGTTGTCGTCATCAGACCGTACCTCGAAACAGCTCATCACAATTCGCTAGGCAGCACCCTTATATTTTAACCAGTGCAAATGTGCCGACTTGTGATCTCGAGACCCAAGGTCTCGAACTCGAGTGCACTCGAGTTTGCCCACAGAAGGTCTTGGTCTTGGCTCGAGACCACAGAGGCCAAAGTCTTTGGTCTTGTCTCGAGACCACAGGGGTAAAGTCTTGGTTTTGGCTCGAGACTTTGAGCCAAAAGTCTCGAGTTTTGGTAAGTCTCGAGTTCTCACAGAACTCGAGACCTGGTTGAAGTCTCGAGATCTCATTAACTCGAGAGTCGAGACCTGGCTCTCCGTAATAAATGGCAACCTCATCAAATTAGTTATGTCTATGCACAGACACGCAAATAGAAGCACACAAGTCTTATAGCGCAATTACATTTTATTCTCCTGGATAATTTGTGCAACCCTATGGCATAGATAAAGCCAAAGTAAAGAGCGTTTTACAAAGGATGTTCATAAGAAATGCGGAATAGATGCATCTTGAGGGCAGATGCGAACACTTCGAAGGATGTAGTCGAGGTAACTGAAACGGGAAGTGCGTTCCAATAGAGAGTTGCCGCGCAGCCAAGATGGCGCTACCGGAAATATGCGGCAGAGTTTTAGGCTTAGTATCTCTGTGCTGGGTTTCTAATCCTGCCATTTGACATGTGCAATCTTACTCAGACAAGACAAATGGAATTGGTCGAGCCTGCGCAGTAATGCTCCCTAAGCCATTTTAAATCACGCTATGACAGTTTCAACTGGCTACATTGGGCAACGACTGTCCCGGTCCTTGCACGGAGTTCCATCTCTGGTCGGTTCTGAAAAGTTCGGCGATGGATTACTGTCTCACAGAAGACCGCACTCAGCAATTCGATTTAGCTAAGCGGAAAATTTATCTCAACATCTTTTCGGTCCTTCAGTGTCCTTTCTTCCGAGTTTCGCTGACTTTCAATGAAACGTCTTCTTGCGGAAGGCCGCATTCTCAAGGGTTCCCCGCCCGATTTCTCAACGACAGCGATAACTCTTTCGTTCCATCTGAGCGGCTACCAACATCTTCTGTTTCTCATCGATTGGTCAGCGATTAATGCGCCTGGAAACGTTATTCGAACAGGCGCATTGGGAATGTAATTGCAGTACATCATTGGTTCTGAAACATTTTAGTGACGGATCCCTCTATGACTCTTGATATTTTCACGGACCTCCAAACATTTGGACAAGAATTGCAATACGTTAAATACGCCTTTAAAGAAGTTATAGGTCACCTTAATCAAACTTTTAGCCGTTCAATTAGGTCAACCCGCAAGTAGGCAGACAGAGTCAGAGTCTAAGTTACCTAGGCATACAGCAAAACTTCTTCGAAGATGGAAAAATTGCAGCGTTTATTTTTGGGTTTTCAGCTGCTCCAGCATCTGTTGGAGACCCTGTGGCGTTTTCTTAACGCCTTGCTTGTACTGTTAACTTATAGAGTGTTAAACTATAATCAACAGACTCAGCTATATTATAACTTCATATATTTTTATTATTGTTGTTCGTATCCAGGAAGCAACTGAGTAACTGAGAGTGTGACTGTGTGTGAGCGACTGACTGTCGACTAACTACTCTATAGCATATATAATCTAAGACTATAGCAATGCTCTAGTCAGTCGCTTAGCTATTGGTTGAGGCGTGGCTTATAAGTGTCCAATCACGCCACAGACCCTTGCCTCAATTGCGGGGTGTCGCGAGTCCTGAGACCTCCGAAATCCTCATGGTCGCTGCTTATTGCAGAGATGGACAAACTACGTGCAATATTTTTTAGCCCTGTGAGTTTTCAATATGCATGGCACTAACTTGATATCCAGGCGGAATATATGCCACTCACAGATGGCGATGTAAAAAAAACTGAAGGTTATAAATTTCATGTTTACAAATTTATGACAATAATTTGTAAACTTGGGAAATGAAAAAGGTAATCTCAGGGCGATTTGCACAATGGGCTATATAATGGTTGAAATAAGGGGAAAGTTCAAAGGTTAAAATGGGTCACGGGTCATATTCAGTTCTCTTCTAGATAGTGCTGGTACCAGCCACGTTGAAGGCGTCGTTTTATTAGAGGATTTTAATACAAATGGTTGAAAACCTAAGGTGTCGTCGAAATGTGATGAACATTAGTCAGGACAGGAACGGGGTAAGAGATTAAAAATGTATAGCAATTACAATATAATATATGCGCCATAGAACCATCGTCGTCCACTTGCGCTATAGAACCGTCGTCGCCGTCTGTCGACACTGCCGAAAAACCGAACATTATTTAAAGCTGATGTTCTAGCGCAATTCGGAGATTTATTTGATGGCAAACTAGGACTCACGGAAGGACCCGTTCATTTGGAGCTCGACCCATCCGTCCGACCCGTTCAACCGCCTCTCCGTCGAATCGCAGTTGCTCTTAAAGACCGCGTTGAAGCCGAGCTACAGAAAATGGTTAGAGACCATATAATAACAGCAGTCACTGAACCTAATCGCTGGGTGTCGGCACTAGTCGTGACCATGAAAAATAATGGAAAATTGCGTCTATGCATCGATCCGACTCGTACACTAAATCAAGCCTTGATCCGCAGTACTTTCTAAATGCCGACTTTGGACGATGTATTGTAGCGAATTTAGGTAATAGCGTAGAACCCTTAGTAGCAATGGACGCAAGTGAGCCATTAATAATTCATGAGCTTAATCCTTTGACAGGTAGCCGCCCGCATAGGTAGTCAGGCCCAATATAATAATAATAATAGATTGCATAAAGGAAAGACAGGCTGAGTGGTAAACGATTAGTGAATGGCGCGCAGCAATTAGAGAGCGATGATGAGTGTGAGCTAGCAGGATGAGTGCATGCGGCAGAAATCGCATAAATAGCCGGTTCTGCCACAGATCAGGACCGATGGCCGAGGCGGCGTGTGATGGTAAGAAGGTCCATATAAGTGCAGATAAGGATAGTGCACTATGCACCCTATGCACCCGTAGGAAGAGTGCACCCTAAGGTTAGGGAAGCACCCTTGAGATATAGGTGCGAGAGGTGCATTGCGAAAGTGCAGTGAGAGAGGTGCATTGCGAGAGGTGCATTGCGAAGGTGCATTGAGAGAGGTGCAGTGCGAAGGTGCATTGCGGGAGGTGCGGTGCAAGGCACTGAGAGTAAGGAGGTGCAGGGGAGGCACTGAACGTAGGGGCGCGCGATAGGTGTGGAGAGAGGTAAGGTGCACGGAGAGAGGTAAGGTGCACGGAGAGAGGCAAAGTGCACGGAGTGAGGTAAGGTGCGCAGGTAGAGAGGTGAGGCGCACGGAGCCAGATAGGTAGAGGTGAAAGGACGCTTTAAGGAAGGGATTGAGCGTGTAACGTCGGAAGGAAGTACAGAGTAGTGCGCGAGGTACAGGTGGTAGCAAGGGACCCTGAGATCTTAGCCAAAAAGCTAAGACGGACGACCACGTGCCTTAGAGTGAGTCATAACCCCGTGTGCGTCGAACCGGGCGGAACCATCTGGAGTTAAGGAGGCGTAGGAACCTGAATAGGTCCGGTTCGCCACAGTATTAGTTCAACTGTCTGGTGTAAAAGTCTTTTCCACAGTTGACTGTCAAAATGCATTTATTCATCTGAAGCTCGATGAAGAATCCAGCTACTCGTGCGCTTTCGAGACGATTTTTGTTCGATTTCGTTATCTACAGAGGCCTTTGGTCTTTCTACGTCATCATAAAAATTTCAGGCGAGAATGAGAATAGAAGCCCAGGGCTTTCAGGACTAAAAGTATTACACTGGATAGCGGATGATATTTTAATAGCAGGTTTGTGAAGACAGTCACGAGGAAGCCTGTAAGAATTACGATGAAAATGTTCTTTCGTTACTTCACCGTTGAAGAGAGAAAAATCTTAAATTAAATTTAGAGAAGCTTAAATTGCATCGTGACGTCATAGATTTCATGGGTCACGAATTGACGAAGGTCGGAATTCAACCTCCAGCATCAAAGATTGCCGCCATCGAGAATTATGCCATTCCAGTAGATAAAGCGGCAGTACGTTTTCTCGGTTTTGTAACTTATCTAGCGCGATTCTGTGGAGCGACAGACACAAGAAAGCTTTCAACAAATTGAAGACGATAATTAACTGCGCACCTTACCTCACTCCGTGCGGAGAGTGAGGTCAATTCGACGGTACCTGCCAGTGAGCGCGGCTGTCAAATTAGTGCGTGCCCTGGTACTGACACGAATTGATTACTGTAACGGTGTGCTTCTTGGACTTCCGGATACTAGACTGAACCGCATACAATCAGTGCTGAACCAGGCTGCACGAGTGATCTTCGGCTGTCGCTGGGGTGACCACGTCACTCCTCTCCTTAGAGATCGACTTCACTGGCTCCGTGTTCCACAGCGCATTGTCTACAAGCGCTGTTGGCTTACGTTTCGGGCTTTACACGATCCATTCTGTCCTAATTATCTAACTGTACTTGTACGGAGATCGACTGTGATCGAGAGGAGATCGGTTCTTAGGTCCAGTCGGAGAGTGCAGTTGTTGGTCCCTCCCCCGTCCAAGACCCCTAAGTTTGAGGAAAGATCATTCGCGCGGGGGAATCCCGCCCTGTGGAACTCTCTTCCAGACAATGTGACTGGAGCAGTCTCAGCTGGACTTTTCATTAGAAATTTGAAGACACATTTATTTAATATTGGATATGAATTGTGTTAAGCGCTTTTGTTGTAGGCCTTAGCCTTGTCTACTGCGCTATATAAATTGTCAATAAATAAATAAATAAATAATAAATCTGCACCTGTGTTAAGTTACTACGATGGTAAGAAACCGATTTTAATTAAATCAGATGCGAGTGCTTTTGGTTTGGGAGCAGTTTTAACTCTATCTGGTAAGGTCGTAGAATTTGCTAGTCGTTCTTTGACTGGACGTCTGAAATTTTTTTGCTCAGTGTGAAAAAGAGGCATTAACGATTTCATTCGCTGTAGAGCGCTGCTGGCATTATTATTGGTTTAGACGTCGAATAATCTGAGACTGACCATCGACCATTACTGGCGAACTTTAAGAAATTTCTGGCTTCAGCGCCAAAAAGACTGCAGAAAATGTTATTAAGGTTCCAAGCATATACAATAGATTTAAGATTTCGTATTGAGAAGGATCTAATCTTAGCCAATTCACTGTCTAGAGCAAGTGACCCCCAAAGCCGTGGGAACTGAGTTTACTGAGCAGATGTCATTATTTCAAACCATTGAAGCAGAGCAAATGGCAGATGTTAGAATGGTCGCTTCGGACTCTACGTTTAGAGTAATCACAGCTGCGGCGGAAGATCCGAATTATCTGCGCCTGAAGGAGCAAATTCTAAAAGTTTTCTCTGAAAGAATACATGACCTCTCTGAAGACTTTCGACCTTATGCGACCTTTTCCTACGAACTGAGTGTCAGTCGAGACTTAGTTTTCAAAGCAGATCGCTTGATCGTCCCGATCCCCGTACCGAAGAAGATATTAAACAGGATACATAAATCTGATCTCGGATTGAATGGATGTGTCAGACGTGCGAGTGAGGCCGTGTTTTGGCCTGGAATGTGCGCGGAAATTAAACGAATGGTAGAGACTTGTCATGTTTCAAACAAGTACAAGACTCGGTGCAGAAAGAACCTCTACTACCCCACCCAGCACCCGACCGGCCGTGGCAGATACTAGCTTGTGACATTTTCGCCTTTGAAGGCCGGTGTAGGAGGGACGACGGACTCTAGGCACTTTTTGGACTCTAGAGTCCATAATGCCTGTAGGCACGATGGACTCTAGAGTACATAATACCTAGGTATGATGTACTCTAGAGTACAGAATCCCTAAACACGATAGTAGGAGGCAGCATAGACTCTAGTAGAATTATGTACTCTAGAGTCCAAGATACCTGTAGGGAGGGTAGGCACGATGGACTCTAGATACAACGTACACTAGAGTCCACTGTACCTAGGTACAACGTACTCTAGAGTACATCATACCTAGGTAGAGTACATCATACCTAGGTACAACGTACTCTATGTACATCATATCTAGGTACAACGTACACTAGAGTCCATTGTACCTAGGTACGACGTACTCTAGAGTACGTCGTACTCTTAGTCACCGTGGATTTATCTCTAATTACGCCGAAGTCGATCGTCTTTTCTCGAAGCAGACAACTGATATTATCAACTGTTTACGACAGCACGTTTGTCGCCATGGTCTGGCTGAAAGAATCTATACCGACAATTCACCTTTCAATTCAGCGGAAATCAAACTCTTCGCTGAGAAATATGAATTCGAGCATGCCACTAGCATTCCAAAGTATCCGGAAAGTAATGGAAAAGCAGAGTCTACCGTGAAAACTCAGAAAAGAATCATGAAAAAAGCAAGAGAAAAAATAGCGATCCTTATCTAGCGCTACTCGATTTCCGTAATACACCTTCAGAGTAGCTCGGTTTGTCATCTGCCCAGATACTTTTTGGCAGACGAACTGGCACGAAACCACCAATCTGCCACATACTGCTTTCAACTCCCACCGCTGCGTCTACTAAAACTGCGCTAGAAAATGCCAAAATCAAACAAAAAATTTACTATGACAGACAAGCAAAGGCGAAGCCTGCGTTCAAAGGAGGGCAAACTGTACGTGTGAAATTTGACCCCAAGAACAAATTCTGGAGAAAGGCTGAAGTCAAGGAAGTCCTCCCTTTCCGTTCCTACAACGTCGAGTTTCCAGATTCTTGAATTCGACGCTGGACGTCTAAACAAGTCACATTTTCGAGCGAAGCCCCCATCCGAATAGACGACGCACTACAGTCAAACCAGTCAGATTCCCCAGATGGCGCTGGTGTTACATTGCTACCAGCACAGGCTCCTCAACCACCACCAACTGAAGAACAACAGAGGAGGGCGAATCCACCAGAGCCAAAACAACAACCCTATAAGAATCCCTAGGGACGCGCCATCACAAAGCCAATTAGATATAGATAGACTTAAAGCATAACAGCCTTTGACTGATTAACTATTATGCATTTAGGATGGCATTATGCTGACATTATTTAGTATTGCCTAGCACTGTTAATTAATTAATTATTGTAAGAATCTGTCTAAATGTAAAAGAAGATGTCACGTAGTCTAGGACTGACAACATTAAGACCACGCCCGCCGTCCAATAAGGAACATTATAGTGACACTATTGCTATATGTTACTGTCAGAGATGTAGCAAGTACACAATGCTTCAAGTACAAGTACAAGTACAAGTACCTGGCCTCCGAGTACAAGTACAAGTACAAGTACTTGCATTCCAAAAATTCCGAGTACAAGTACAAGTACAAGTACCTGGCCTCCGAGTACAAGTACAAGTACAAGTACCTGGCCTCCGAGTACGAGTACAAGTACAAGTACCTGGCCTCCGAGTACAAGTACAAGTACAAGTACCTGGCCTCCAAGTATTAGTACAACATTTTTGACATTGACATTTTTTCCGCTGACATTTTGTCCCCATGACATTTTCTACATGACATTTTGTCCGTGACATTTTGTCCTCGGACAGTTTGTCCGGCCACGAATAAAATTGACACTATTAGCATCTAAATATCATCACAGTTGCACTAAAAATAGAGATGATAGTCTTGCATCGGTCATATTAACCCTATGCGGTCTCGCGATCAAGCCAGCTTGGCTAAATACGCGTTTAATTGGTGCGCCAGAAGCAGGCACACTAAGGTCTCTAATTAATGGCTGCATTATACAGCCTGTTGAACTCCTTTCTATTAACTTCACTGTTCCAAAATACGATGGTATCAGTGGCTTCGTCATAAATATCGTTGAGTTCCAGGTACTTGGCCATCTGTGAGGATGTGCTTGTCATTAGCCTAAAGTAACAGCATTACTGGTACCATTGAAGTACATGTAGCCAGAGATGTAGCAAGTACACAATGCTTCAAGTACAAGTACAAGTACAAGTACCTGGCCTCCGAGTACAAGTACAAGTACCTGGCCTCCAAGTATTAGTACAACATTTTTGACATTGACATTTTTTCCGCTGACATTTTGTCCCCATGACATTTTCTACATGACATTTTGTCCGTGACATTTTGTCCTCGGACAGTTTGTCCGGCCACGAATAAAATTGACACTATTAGCATCTAAATATCATCACAGTTGCACTAAAAAATAGAGATGATAGTCTTGCATCGGTCATATTAACCCTATGCGGTCTCGCGATCAAGCCAGCTTGGCTAAATACGCGTTTAATTGGTGCGCCAGAAGCAGGCACACTAAGGTCTCTAATTAATGGCTGCATTATACAGCCTGTTGAACTCTTTTCTATTAACTTCACTGTTCCAAAATACGATGGTATCAGTGGCTTCGTCATAAATATCGTTGAGTTCCAGGTACTTGGCCATCTGTGAGGATGTGCTTGTCATTAGCCTAAAGGAACAGCATTACTGGTACCATTGAAGTACATGTAGCCAGAGATGTAGCAAGTACACAATGCTTCAAGTACAAGTACAAGTACCTGGCCTCCGAGTACAAGTACAAGTACAAGTACTTGCATTCCTAAAACTCCGAGTACAAGTACAAGTACAAGTACCTGGCCTCCGAGTACAAGTACAAGTACTAAAAATTTGTACTCGAGTACAACTCGAGTACAAGTACAAGTACCAAGTACTACATCTCTGGTTACTGTGACGTCCTCCACTTCCCTCCAACCAAATTCTCTTGTTGGAGGGCGAGAAGCTTCCGACGTCGGCCAAATTCCCTTCACCAGAGCCCGAGTAAGCCTAGATCTACTGAGAATTTGACCATCATGTCCGCGGTTCGCCTAACTCATGGAAGGGTTAGGATTTATTAATATCATGCCCCTGGCAATTGAATGATGGAAGTGATGGAAGTGGAAGTAAGTGACATGAACACAAGACTGTATTTAAAATGTCTATAATATAAACTCACAATAGTAGATAACACAATGAAGTAACAAGTTACACATGCGGCATGAGCAAGCTATCAATAATCCTTCCTACAGCGTCCTTCATACAGCATGGAAGAAAATAAAATGACGCAATAGCACTCTTGCAATGACATATAAATATACAACAAAACTTTCGTTTACCTAGGATACAGCGTCAATTCTCCGGCCACACAGCCGTCAATAAGCACTCTTAATATAATAATGCGATATCAAACACATCATACATGAGATAAAATCATAAAATCATATATAATATTAAAAGCTTTTAAGCACAAACTAAACCGTTACCTCCCACGCTCTTTAAGCTTCACAGTTAGCACGCAACCATGCTACTCTCCCTTCCGTCGGAACATTCGATAAACCTCTGGAGAAATCGCTCCAGAGTAAAGTAGGAATCTCCGTTTTCACGCCGCGCTAGCAGAGCCTGTATTCCCGTCCCTGAATGCCGACCGAAAACCCAAGCAAAGAGAAAGAGAAAAAGGAAAAAAAGAGAGCGTCCTACAAGTGTCTCTTCCTTTTATACCCCTATCTTCCGCTCTGCCCCCTCTCTCTCAGCCGAGCGCTCCACTCAGTCCCTCACTCTCTGCGCCCGTATCTCACCGGTCAGTCCGATTCCCCGGCTTGGCAGCCGTGAGGGCAGATGCATGGGCTAACAGTGCCCCACGCGACGAACGGGTCGTCGCATTACCACTGCTTACTACTGCTTATCAGTCTTGGTTTGGTCGTTGTCAAGGTGCAGTGTTTATTCTAGCCACCTTGACTTTGGGGGATTTTGAAATGCTGGTCGGGGACAAGCTATGAGTCTCCAAAAACCTTGACAAAAAAGGTTATCTTCTTTTTAAAATGTGGTCACAAGCAAAAATCTCCCTTTTAAAATGTGGTGACAAGCAAAAAAGTAATCCTTCCAAAATGCCCTGGAAAGTAACAAATTGTCATCCTTACATTTCCTCTCTCCAAAAAAATAAAAGCCTCCTGTCTTCACATTCGGGGAGGGGGGAATTTCCATCCACCCATGCGACATATACAAATTTTGGGGAATTTTAGTAGTACAACTACAGTATCTAATTGCCCACAATATACATACAAAATTATGACGTAATTCAGTTTGAATCATGTGATATTAAAGTCTATGGATAATGGATTGAATTAGTGTTGCACGATACTAAGATTTTCTACCCCGATAAATATCGTCAAAAAGTATCGCGATACTCGATATATCGCGACACCAATAAATCCAGCATAATGCATATCAACGATCAATCACACTCGCACACCTTTTCTATTAGGGGTTGTCCATTAATTTCGTTAACAAATTGGGGAGGGGTCTGAAAAATCTTGACAGTTGTTGACAGGGAGAGAGGGGGTCAAGAGAAGTTGTCGTCAACAATTTCAGTTTTTTTACAAATGATAAAATAATAGGCAATTTCATGGAATACTATTTATTACAACGGAAAAAAACCTGACTAGCAAAAAACGTCATCACCATTCACCACCATATTGTGATAATTGATGAATAAAAGAATGGGAAAGGTCCCATCGCCTCAAAAATAATAACCCTCTAAACTTTTTAGGGGGACCCGTCACTGGTCTTAGTAGGAGGGGACACAAGTTTTTGGCATAATTATAAGGGTCACTGAAAGTTGACAGTTGTTGACAAAAGAAAGGGGGTCAAAAATTGCCCAAAAATTGTTGAAATACTTAGTGGACAACCCCGAAGAATTGTTTAATTGCTAGAGTGTAGAGTATCTGCGTAGGTAACGGACGGATGTATGGTAGGCTATGCCTTGCATATAGGCTTGGCCTAATGCCTGTATGGGGCTAGTCTAGTACTAGTAGGGATTGGAGATAAGGCCAGAGGAGTCGTGGACTGCAACGTAGTTTAACTGTAAAATATCCATATATGGCTATTCAATTTTTAGAAGTGCAAGCATTTTCTGAAAATCTGATAATAATAGACCGAAGCAGCTTAGCAGAATGTCGAAATTTGTTGATTTCTTCTTCAATACACTGATGCCACAATGATTGCAAACGACAAAATATTTAGCATGAACAGTATAAACGAACAGGTACCAAGCAACATTGGCAGCAGGAGAAAGAACAAGTTCACTGAAGGCCTTAATGCTTCGAACACGAAGTACATTTGCTAAATTTTGCTAGCTTAATTGAAAAAATTAACGTGATGCGGTTATTGCGCTATCGTGATTGGTATAGTCACTCTGACGATACTGGTATCGTGGAAAAATATCGTGTTAGTAATATCTTGGTAGGCTATTGTCAGTATCGTGCAACACTAGATTGAATGCGTGGCACTGTGCTTTTATATGTAAATAAGTAAGTAACAAAAGACCCGGTGTTGATGGAAAAAACATTTTTGTTTTAGTGGGATTATTTGCGTAAGCCTAAGCATACCCTAGCCTTTAATAAAATCCGCCTATCGGTGATTACCAAGACCAAAGTAACAACCACATGCAGTATAAGAGTAAATGGCAATGAAATCAAACAAGTGGCACAGTTCAAATACTTAGGCAATATGATAACCAGTGACGGAAAATGTGAGAAAGACATAACACCAAGAATAAGAATGGCCAAGGCAGCATTCTGAGAACTCAAAACGATACTTACAAATAGGCATAAGTCTTACGAGACATGATTAAGAGTGCTCAGAAGCTTCGTTTGGTCAGTCCTCTTGTATTATTATTATTATTATTATTATTATTATTATTATTATTATCCAGGACAATTTATATAGCGCTGTACGCATGGCTTAAAATCCAAAATCAAAAGCGCTTTGACACCGCTGACATGTCAATGAAGGTCAGAAGGTGGCGATGTTAAAATCCACTATGATCAGTGTTTAATCTAGACTCCTGGACTCCGGGGGAGAACTGAAAAAGCCGGGGGGAATTCTGCTAGGGGCCGTTGTTAGTCCATGTAGTATTCAAAAATTTCCGGGGGAGTTGAAATTTCCGCGGGGAAAAAGGGGCAATTAGGCTTATCGCCTAAGCGATTCCGTGACGTATGCATCTAAGTAAAATAAATAGGTCAAGTTGCGCTCAGCTGTTTATGCAAATGTGGTCAGCGAGAGCTAGTGAACACGGCGTCAAGCACTGCAAGCAGCGCGTTTTTCGAAGTAAAGCTGCTAGAGTCAGACGTTCCATGAGCAAAACTTTGCCGTAGTGATGTTACAAGCAATTCAGTTGTTGAATTGAAACGTTGGCTCGAGTGCAGACCGGAAAAAGGATGAACTTGTGCATATAGGCAATGTCTAATATAGCGTTAAGTAAAATGTGGTCATTTCGTTTTTTTCATCATCTTAATTTGTCTACACACACACACACACACACACACACACACACACACACACACACACACACACACACACACACACATAATAACATACATTTTAAGTTAAGCAATGCTAATAAAGAATAAACGACGATCTTGAGAATTTGAATGTTAACATTTCAATTTTGAGTTATAATTTTTAAACAAATTTCTTGTTGCCTTGGCTCTTCACCCTAGCCAGAATAAATTAACTAGTTATAGAGATTTTTAGTAGGCGACGACCCACGAGTACGAATAAAACTGCAGTGGTATCATGTAGGAAGGTCAAATCATGGACTACTAGATTACCTGGACGCCCAACTGAAAAAGGTGCCTTACATCAGGGGGCTGAATAAATTGCTCGGATTCAGTGAAAGCTAAAATGATGAGGTATACACCATGTTTTGCATTTTTACCCCTCTTTCAAACCATCCGTGCAAAATTTGTTTCAGGCCAGATTGTAGACCCTTACCCCAATTGTTATTAAATTTTGCACGGATGGTTTGAAAGAGGGGTAAAAATGCAAAACATTGGTGTACACCTCATCATTTTAGCTTTCACAGAATCCGAGCAATTGCAAGTTGAAAAAGTCCAAAATTACATGCAAATGCACAGGAGGCTGCATTTATTCAGCCCCCTGATGTAAGGCACCTTTTTCAGTTGGGCGTCCAGGTAAGCTAGTAGTCCATGGTTAAACGTTTGGCCAGTAGCGTCATTTCACACTTTTCTGGGGGGCGAGATAATTTTATGGTCAAATTTTGGCAAATCTTAGGCATTTTTTGCAAATTTTGGGAAATTTTAGGCAATTTTGGCAAATGACTCCAATGCGTTTGGCTAGTAGGCATCAAACTTTAACAGTTACTGAACGTATGCCCTGTGCCCCGTCCATGAAAATATGCAATTTGATATTATATGAAGGTAGGATTGTATGATGTGTGGAGTTGGCTGGTAGAGGATCCGGATTCATCTGAGTTGGCCCAGTTGGATCTAAGAAGTGCTTGTTGCAAATGTATGTCCATCTGGTAATGTTCCCGATAGCAAAATTCTCTTGTCGACATGCTACAGCCCACCTCTCTGCTTTTGCTCTGTCAGTCGACGACTCGACGGACCGGGGAACTGTATAAAACGAACCCCTTCTTTCAAACAAATTTCAGTTTTCCTATTGTCATTTGCACATGTTCAATAACAACAGTGTTTGATGGGCATACTTAATTTGATCGCGGAACAAATTAAACTTTAAGAAATCTATTTAGTAATTCACACAATACCGCGTGAATTAAACTATCTAATGACTACATATGCATACGCATGCGCGTGACCTCCTTTAGGACCGATTCTAATTTTAGTTCCGCGATAAGCCTAATTGCGGAAACGGCCTAGATTAAACACTGACTATTATGATGGAAAAAAACTTTGCTGCCGTGAAGAAGTCTGGTGCAAAGTCCTTTAGAAGTGGTCCTTCAAGGAAAACTGTAGCCCCATTGACAAGCCAACGAGGAGCGGAAGATGATGTTGAAAGACCGCGAGTTGGTAGCAGTGGCGGCTCTAGGATTTGTCAAGTGGGGTGGTAACTTCTAATCATGGGGGGGGCAACCATTTGTTGTTTAATGTATGTAGCATTAAGTATAGGGTCCCAACTGGGGGCACTGGAGGGCCAGACTTTCGATAGGAGGGCAAGGGCCCCCTGGTGGAGCCGCCACTGGTTGGTAGTAGGAATTTCTCCGTGCGGATATAACCACTGGAAAAGTTCCTGAAGGAGCGGTCTTCCGCAAGATAGTTCCGTCGTCGAAATCGGCAAATCCGACGAAGATGGAAAATCCCGCAAAGTCCAGAAACGACAGCCAACCGCAAATCCGCCGAATTTTCACGCAGCAGCCGATGCGGCTGACTTTAGCGCACACCCGACGGACGGCGACTGATTTGAACTTCCGGGACGACGTGGAAAGGTAGAGGACAGCACGAGACACGTCGGAACCGAAGAGCGGAACGCCGTCCTCGCGAAGATGAATGCTCGAGCGAAGTCCGGCACGACCGTCGATCAGCGCATGGCGCTATAACAATAGCCAACATGGCGACGTCCTGCACAGGCGGTGAGACCGACTCGAGGCTTCCGAAACGACGCGAAACAGTAGAGGACAGCCAAAACTCCTAAGAAAACCGACGGCCTCGAAGAAATCCTCATCTCCGCGCAAGATTCACGCACGGAGCGTCAGAAACTGCGTCGAACGACGACGAAACGTGGCATGCACAAACGCATGCAAGGCAGCCATAGATAGGCGCCATTACATGATTCCTCCTGCTAATGCCCAGGGATATTTTTACATTCCCCCAATTTGAGACCGACACCCATCCCCCAAACTTAGCAATGGTAGGACTTTTTGGCAGGGGATACCCAGAATTTACCGCCACCCCAATTTATAATCCTAGAAATAACCCTGCTAATGCCCTTGTCAACAGTAGACTTGATTATTGCAATTCTCTTGACAATGGTATGGTCAGATCAACAGTAATATGCAAAAGCTTCAAAGGATTCAGAATTCTATTGCCCGAGCCATTAAAAAAAACTCGTAAGCACGATCATATCAAACCTGTTCTTCAAAAGTTACACTGGCTGCCGGTTGAACTGAGAATTGTACTAAAAATTGGTCTCCTGGTTTTTAAAACACTGCAAACTGGCCAACCTCAATATTTAAAATCTATGCTGAATCACCCGAAACCTCGTCATTCAACAAGGTTTGCCAGTCACTGTGAAATGTAGGCTACCTAGAACCAAGGCTGAAATTGGTAAGAGAGCTTTTTTCTACTTCTGAGCCAAAAATCTAGAACTCTTCCCCTCTGGCTGTCAGATCTCACAATTCGAGTATTTTCAGATCCAGACTTAAAACACACCTCTTTCAATTAGCTTTTCCTCCATAGTCAGTCTTACTCATTCCTGACTGATCTCTGGAATGACCTGGTCTTTTGCAAATGGATTTGAAGTACCATCGATTGATACCCTTGGGTATTAGAACTGGTGCTATAGAAGTGCATAATTATTACTATTTTATGGAGCAGGGATATGGATTATATCCAAGGCCATACAAAAGACATAGGAAGCCGCAAAATGTGGTTTTTATGAAGGTTGCTGAAGATTTCATGGATGGAAAAGAAAACCAATGAAGAGAACTTAAATAAAATTGGAATAAAAAAGTCTGATGGCAAACATCGAAAAAGGCAGCTTTCCTTCTTTGGACACATAATGAGGAAGGCCTGGAGCATTTGGCAATAACCAGATAAGTGGAGAGGAAAATAGCAAGAGGAAGGCAGAGAAACACCTATGTAGACTGCCTATGTCCTATGAGAAGGAATTGAAGGAGTAAAGAACATCGAACAGGGCCATATGAAGTGGGGGTGCAGCTGCAACCCCTGGAAAAATGTAGGGGTCAGTGCACCCCCCGAAAAGAAGATGGTCTGCACCCCCTGTAGCCTTAAAAGTGTGCCGATCACCTTTTTTTGCTTGTCGAGGCATTTTTGGTGTCAAGGATTTGAAAGAGAAAACTTTTACCTGGAGAAAATCTGCACCCCGTGACGAAAATTCGTTCCAATGCCAATGACATCGAATTAATAAGAGGATGTCAAGATTGAAAAAAGGTGGAAAGCCATGGTCACTAACATAGCACAGCACCTAAAGAAGGCGTGAAAGCAATTACTCAAAGGACGTGGTTTTATGTACAGAATGCACTAAAATTCACGGATACCAATAAATTTCCGGAATCCCATTATATCCTGTAGGGAGAGAAGGGTTGAATGCAACTGTCCCATTTATTCCCTTCCAATATTAACCGACTTCTATACAGGACGTCTCTTCGAGGTCATCTCCCTCTGCCAGTTGACAGCTGAATCTGCATTCATTTCGGTCTTGCTTCCTCCCTCTTTCGGAAGCAGATACTGTATTTTGTTCCCAGGGTCATCAATTCTGTATGAAGCAAGCAGATTGGTGTGTTTCTTACCTCATTAAGTCAGCTTTGATATGCCATCGGTTGATGCTCCTGTGCATTATGAAGTGGCGCTATAGAAGTCAAAGATAAGATTAGATAAAATAGTAAAACTTCAAAATCAAATTCCAGAAAAATATATTTTGTTATTGTTTATCCTATTAATTTTAACACTTCCTGATTTTTATTAATGTTTTTGCCTAAAATCAATATTTTAGATGGTATGAGGGGCTGACATGCAGAATTCGATATGTCGAACTCAGATATATTGAAATACTTTTCAGTCTCTTGAGCTTTGATATAGTGGGATTCTACTGTATACAACTTCCTTAACATATTTGAAAGATTTTGATAATCTGTCTTCTGTTGACTTTATTCAATGCTAAGAGACAAATTTTTAAAATCAGCATTTTGCTGGTGTTATAGCCAAATGTAGCTTTGTGACAGCAGTGCTAATCATTTGTTGCAATATATCATCTTCACATTGCACATCAAGAGATTGAAGATCAATAGCAGCAGAAATATCATCAACAGTCATAATCAGCTTGTCTTGGCGAATTAATGGATTCACACAATCTGATCCAAACATATCAGATAGCAGCTCAATGAGACATTCACTAAAATGTGATTTATCAATTTTAACAGGGGCCTGGACTTTAACAGGAGTTGAATCCGATTCTGCTTTCAAAATCACTGACAGAACTGCATCAGCATACATATCATTCACTGGGTTGGCAACCCACTCCATAATTGCTATTCTAGACTCCAGTGTCACCATCACTGCCTTGAAAACCCTTAATGCCTGGCAATCAGATATCAATTCAACATCACCTGACAGCTGATTCAAGTAATAATGCAATCTTGATGATGAACCTGTGTATGATACACTCATACGCTGTGTCACAGTACTTGTGTTCAGATCAGTGTAGCTGGGAAGATCATAAGGCGCCATAATGTGATAGTTGAAATTTCGCTTAACAAGAACTCCAGCAATTTTTTCACCCTGTTCTGGATGCTTTGCTGCCAATGTTCCAACAACTTTAGCCATTTTTTCACCTCTGAAGAGAAGCTGTGACAAAAAGATCAAAGCAAAATTAAAAATAATGCACAGAACTGCTACTGCTACTACTACTACTACTACTACTACTACTACTACTACTACTACTACTACACATGCCTATATAAGCATTCAATGTTCTTTTTCTAAGCATGAAAATGAGAAGCCAACTGGTCAATTCTACTAGATAAAAAATCTTGATGTCCAGAATAGTGATGCACAACCTTGCTAAAAGCCACATGTGGCAATAAAAGCAATTTATCTGCAGCCCCAGGTCACTTGCAGATTTTTAATACTGCATTAATGTGGCCCTCCTATCATGTGGTCAAAAAAAATTATGGATCAAAAACGCTTCAGGGTCCCTTTCTGTATTGTGAACTTGAGAAAATCCAAGTTAGAAGTCATTGATTCCGGCCCTGCAAATATACCGTGTATACTTGCAATAAAGTTGATCCGATTATAAGTTGACCCCTAAATTTTTTGGACTCGAAGGTGTCTAAAATCATTGACCCAGGTATAAGTCGAAGTGACGTCACTGCTGCGCACCCTCTTGAGGTGATCAGAACAATGGAGGGCGCGAGCTGCATGCGGCGCTATTGTGTTGATTTAAAAATTTCGTTGTAGCTTTGAACTGTCAAGAAACTGAATGATTTTGACATTCACAGATTGATTCCTGGCGATTAAGAAAACGTTAAACCTGCTATTCGCTCATTCTTGACAATATGAACTATTTAATTAATCTTAAAAATTATTTTAATATTTATGTAGCACCAATAATTACAAGTAATATTTATGTGGCGCCTATAAAATTAAAAATCTTAAAATCGCTGACGCCAATTTTTATTTAGATGCCGTAGCGTAAGTTGAAAGCAATTAATTACACCAAATTTTAACTAAATTAATTATTTTTGACATCCTATGTATGGAAACTTTATCCAACAGTTAGTGCCTCGCATATAAGTCGAGGTCAGGATATAAAGCCTGTGAATTGGGCTTAAATTATTTGAATTTAATGCGAGTATATACAGTGTATCCGATGACTTAAGGCGGGGTGGCCACTTCTTGTTACAAGGGGTCATTATAAATTATTAATTTATTTATTAACCTCTCAAGTGGGCGCAACGTCGCTCCGACGTCGGCCACCGCCGTTCACTATTTGGGCGCAACGTCGTGTAGTTTCGTAGCGTTTCGTTATTTGGGCACAAAGGCTGAGACACATCCAATGCTATATATCTCTTTAGTATCTATCCATTCGATAGATGGTAGCTCGATTTTAGCTAGTGTTGCCACCCTAAGCAAGGAAAATAAGCCTTATTCGACCGAGAGTTGGATTATTGGCTTTGAAAAGACATTTATAGGGTTTGAAAAATGATAACTACGCCAAATTGGGTCCGATCTTCAAAATTTTTAAACTATTCTGTTCCTATTACACTTTTCTACAACTTTGTCGCTCACACTAGGGGGTCACCGCTGAAAATTTTTGGTTTTGAGCTTTGAAAAAAATTTTTTGAGGGGGTCCGATTTTAGGCTGTAGAGTGGACCCTACCCCACAAAATTTTTTGGGGCATGGATGGTTAGAAAGAACAATAAAAATGCTAAACAACGGTGCAAACCTCATCTTTCTAGCTTCTAAATAGCCTGAAATATACTGAGATGTTCGCTTTTCAGTTTGAAAAATTTTCGCAAAATGTTAATTTCTCGAGCAATGAGTTCTGGGGTTTGAAAAGCGATAACTACCCCAAATTGGGTCCGATCTTCAAAATTTTTGAACTATTCTGTTCCAATTATATCCGCCTAAAACTTTGCCGCTCACATTAGGGGGTCACCGCTGAAAACGTTTAGCTATTTAGCTTTGAACAAAATTTTTAAAAAACTTTGGTGGAGAGGCCCTATTTTAGGCTGTAGGGTGGACCCCACCCTGAAATTTTCTTTTTGGCACAGATCATTAGAAAGAACAATAAAAATGCTAAACAACGGCGCAAACCTCATTTTTTTAGCTTCTATATAGCCTAAAATATGGTAAATTTAAAACTTATATGTTTACATTTTCATATAAACGCCTTTACCCAAAATTAATTACCCAGACTGGGGAGGGTTTGTAAAATTTCATTCCCCTGTTAAAGGGTTAATTATAAATTTTGACCAACATGATGTGGGCCACATTTTTTGTTGCCTTTTGTACATGGTTTTCAACAGTATGGTAGTTACAATCACTGCAGTCTCGTAATGCTAGTAACTGATAATAGTTAAAATTAAACAACAACTCAAAAGTTATTTTACTAAATTCTGCACAGGAACTAAAAAAGTCTTATGACTCAATATTGCATGGGGCCATTGTATAATTACGTAATGCTGGAGGGTGGGTGGGTGGGTGGGAGCTTAATGTTACAAAACATTTTCAAGGACCCCGCCCACCAAACAGTAAAGAGCTAAAATTATTTGAATTTAATTAAATTATTTGAATTTAATGTAATGTAATGTAACAAAATATTTGTATAGCGCCTCTTCTGAAAAATCAATCAGAAGCGCTTCCACAGCAAATTACTGTATATTGACAAAGAGATAAGTTTTAAGTCGTTTCAAAAAGAGGGCCATAGAATTAGGAGTTGCTAAGCCACGCATACTGGCGTCAAGAGCATTCCAAAGGATAGGGCCAACTGATTCAAAACCTCGCTTCAGGAACATGGAAGTTCGTGCTTGGGGCACACTGAGAAGACCATTGGTTGTGGACCGAAGACATGGCCGACCAGGGATAGAGCTAAGGGGATGGAGTAGCTCTGAAAGGTAAGATGGAGTGGCACCATAAAGAGAGAGTGCAACCGCTCTCAACATACGAAACTCAACTCGAACAGGATAAGGCAGCCAGTGTAAAATAGACGTCATATAATCACTAATGTGATCACGTCTTGTGACACCAGCAATCACCCTGGCTGCTGAACGAAGAACCATCTGGAGTTTATCAAGTCGCACCGATGGAAGACCAGCAAAAAGTGAACCACAGTAGTCAAGCCTTGAGCAAACAAATGCATGAATCAAAGTAGAAGCAGATGGCATGTCTAGTGTACGTCGAATCACTCTAAGCTGGCGGAGATGATAGAAGCAACTAATGTGAGTATATACGGTATATCTGATGACTTAAGGCAGGGGTAGCCACTTCTTGTTACAAGGGGTCATTATAAATTATTAATTTATTTATTAGTCATAAATTTTGACCAACATGGTGTGGGCCACATATTTTGTTGCCTTTTGTACATGGTTTTCAACAGTATATTGCATGGGGCCATTGTATAATTACGTAATGCTGGAGGGTGGGTGGGTGGGTGGTAGCTTAATGTTACAAAACATTTTTAAGGACCCCACCCACCAAACAGTAAAGAGCTACAGTTAGAAATATGGGAATATGTATGGGTTCATTTCAAAGTTTTTAAAATTAGATATTCAGATCCTCTTCCAACCCGTCTGCCCATCGTCTTTTCAGTCTTCCTTTAGATATTTTCCCCTTCTGGTTTGTAGATGAAAATTCATTTCGGGTTTATTATTTTTACCATAGTGTGTATGTGTCCAATCCATTTCGTTCTTCTCTTTCTGATTACTGTACTTCAGTGATACTCGGTTGCTGTATTCTAACTTCTTATAAGTTCTTTGTATCCAAATCCTTCATATTCCTTTAAGCCATTTATTTCCTGTTGCTATTATTTTTATCTCCAATTCCTTTTTATGATCCAAGATTCATGTCCATATATTAGTGTTGAGAATTCCTATATTTGTTTTCATCCCAATGTCATGTCTTTTGAAAATTTTGGTATGCAGCTGTTTAATGATTGATCCTGCCATTGCAAGTCCAAACCTCCTCCTGCTTCCAATTTACTTTGAAGTTCTTCACCATTTCAATTGTGTATTGTGTCTATTGGCCATTTCCCATTTTCATTAAAAATGGCATTATTTTTGTTTCATTAGTATTATATTCCAAGAATATCTGATCTCAAAATAGATATTCAAGTTTTCAATAAACTGCCTTGAAGTGGCTGTATTTCAGGTCATTTACAGCATCAAAGCCACAAACATGGAATGATTTACTGATGCTTGTGAAATCATCCAAATCTTGGCCATCCTTCAAAAAATCTAAAGACACACCTGTTTCAAAAATGAAACAGCCCACTTTTTCTACTTTAAATTACATCTTACTTCATTTATTTTTATACGATTACTGTCATTTTTATATAGCAGGAATCAGTAAAGTGTCTTTGCTCCTGACATAATTATTATGACACAAATATTGTCAGTCTACTGCTACTGCTAGACTAATACTACTACTACTACTACTACTACTACTACTACTACTACTACTACTACTACTTTACTACTTTTAAAGAGAGACTTAAAACCTGGTTATATCGCACGAGTTATCTGTAACTTTGTAATGTGTTCACGCAGTTCGTTCGGACGAGTTACCACATAAATCAGTACGTTAATAATAATAATAATACTACTACTACTACTACTACTACTACTAATAATAATAATAATAATAAATCGGTAATGTTTCACATGAATCATAGCAAAATTGCACAGGATATATAATTGCATAGGATGAAACTTTATATATGAAATTATTCTTCAACTTTGATAAAAGCATTATTGAATTTGAACTTCAGTCAATATTCTTCTTCAGGTGCCTTGCTCGGTTGTGTCAGCAGCTATGGGCTTCCACTTTTCTCAATCTCTGGTGAGCATTAGAAGGTTTAAGTTGCTTCCAAACCTTCTCTTAGTTTGTGAATTTATCTCTGTTTACTTATTGGTTGTCTCCCTCCCACCATGCCTGTCACTGCCAAGTTCTCCACTTTCTCCTTTCTCATGACAAGCCTGAAGAACTACATCTGTCTTTCTCTTTATCATTGCCACTGACTTGGCTGTGTTTTCATCATCAGCAAGATTTCTGTAATGGTTCTTTTATCCATCCATATAACTTTGAAGCATTCTCCTGTAGAACCACATTACTGTGGCTTCCAGTTTTTTTCATTTCTCTTTAGGTGGTTCACTGCTCAGCTTCATATAGCAACACTAACAACACATAGTACTTAAGTGTTCTTAATTTTGTGTCTTTTTATGTTTTTGCTTTTTACGGTACTTTTCATTTCCATGAATATCAATGTTGCCATTCTGATTCTTGTTTTTGTCTGTGTCGCTTCTACCATCACTTTTAATTATGAATTGACGATAAAGACATAAGACTTATAGCACACTTGTTTCCAGGAAGTTATAAGGATAAATGGGAATATTGGCAAATGGATAAAGATCCTGATAGAAGCAAGACAAGAATGTGGCTTATCCCCAGATCTCTACACTGTGATCCAATAAAAAAAACTGCCACTGTCCGTAACTTTGGGAAATGTGAACCGATTTTCGACATGTCTTCACTATTTAACTCAGAAATGAAATAAGGGGGCTAAAATTTTCTGGACTTATTTACTGCCAGTAGTATTTTATAAAACAAGACTAAGAGTGACAAAAGTTGGCAAGTGTCCTCACTGCATAGTCACAAAAATGGAAGAAACAAATTGCGCCTTTCCTGATATCCAATGTTTAGCTCTTAATTTTCTTTTAATCCTCTCTTTATTTCAGAGTTGTAACTTTTATTCTGTAAACTGTCCAGTAGCTATATTTTCTCTCATATCAAACAGATTCTCCATATTGCTAATCCCTGAATTTCTACATGGTCTAAAAATGTGTAAAAAGGCCTATGGAGACTTGGCTTTGAGTGTGAAAATAGTCACGTGGGACAGGTGATAGCTTAAAATTAAAGGTGTCACTAAATAGAGCACATTCAAGATAATAATATATGCAAAATTTGTGATGGTACTTTTTTCTTAAAGATTTTAAATACATTTTCAAACTTACAACTTTTTTGGAAATTTTGCAATCAACCGGGAATAAATATCGCCAAGATTTATACCAAGCTAGACCTGACCACATTCGAACATTTGTGCTGTAGAATCGGCGGTGGCTTTACTCCATTTCTTCTGGTCACTGTTTACCGGCCAGGCTCGCAGAGTGTTATGGAACAATTCTTCAAAGAATTTGCTACACTCATTGAGGCGCTGGCCAAGTACAAATGCCCATTACTATTTGACGATGCATGGACTAATGCCCAAAGGCCAGTCCGCCTATCAGAAGGGCCATTCCACCGAAACCGCGGTCCTGCTTATTTACAACGACATTGTTGAAGCGGTCACTAACGCACAGCTAGCCCTCATCTGCCTCCTGGATATCTCGGCTGCTTTCGACACGGTGGACCACAACATCCTTATTCGCTGACTTGAATCCACTTATGGACTAAACAGGCCGGCTTTATCTTGGATTCGGAACTACTTGGCCGACAGATTTCAGTCTGTAAGCTGAAAGGAACACACGTTGGCTCCACAGTAGAGTGCCACAAGGATCTCTACTCGGTCCACTATTGTTTATATTCTATGTGGCCGACATTGGTCGTATCATCTAATTGTGCGGGTTTGCATATCATGCCTACACCGATGACATCCAGGTGTATGCCACCTGCCCTCCAACTGAGGTTGAACGTCTGCGGTCCCGTATCATGGACTGTATCTCCTCAGTCCGGAAGTGGACTGATGAAAACCGACTCTTGCTAAACCCAGAGAAGACCGAACTCCTTTGGTTAAGCACTGCTTGGAGGAGGCATCTCATATGCTGGAACATGCTTCTGATCGAGGATGTTGAGGTCACTCCAAGCACAGACCTGCACCTCCTTGGAGTTCTTTTTGACGAGTCACTCTTGTTTGTCAGACATTTGGACGTCACTTGTACCTGCTTCTATCAACTGCAGAGGATCAGGGAGATCTGTCGATACCTGCCGGTGCCTGTCGTTATCAATCTCATCCGTGCCCTCGTCTTAACACGAGTGGACTATTGCAACAGCGTTCTGCTCGGGCTTCCTGTCAACCAACTAAATCGTCTTCAGTCGGTGCTAAACGTTTCAGTGCGTCCGATCTTTGGCTCGAGTTGGAATGAGCATGTGACCCGGCTTCAGATCCTGGAGCGCATGGCCTTCAAGCGCTGTTGGCTAACATTTCAGGCACTGTACGACCCCTTCTACCCCAGCTATTTTTCAGTCCTGATCAAGCCTATGGCGGTCGACCAGCAATCGTGGCTTAGCTCAAGCTAGTGTCATCAACTGGTGGTTCCTCCTCCGTCCAAGACAGCTGTCTTTGGTGACAGACCCTTCCGGAGGTGCAATCCGAGCCTGTGGAACTCTACCGAAGAATATGACAACTGTGACCTCCCCCGAACTGTTTATCAAGTGCCCTAAGATGCAAATGTTTAACACTTCTTACAGTGTCCCTTGTTAAGCACTCTTGACTTTGGCCTTCACTATGCTACTGCACCCTATAAATTGTCTTAAATAATAATAATAATAACAACCAATCAACTGAAACATGTCTTCAAAGAGCAGTTAATACCGTGATAGAGGTCCCAGGAAGATTCAATATGTAATCTTAATTACTTTCCTAAGCTCATATACCATGACCTGCTAGCACAGCTAGTTTGCTCAGTGAAAGCAAGAACTGCTTGATACACATTTGTGAAAATTGCTCAGGACCTGCCAATCTATGCCATTATTTGAATGAAAAATGAAATACTGACGACGACAGTGCAGAAATTGTACTATACAAACAATGGGAAACTACAGATAGAACTCAGCATACTCATGCCAAACTGCTACCTGAGTTCATCAAAGTGTTGGTGCAGAAGACTGAGAAACTTGCTAGTCATCATTTAATTACAAGAAATCAAGCAGAATATCTAAGGTCATTGAAGTCAAGGCTAACACACCATGAAGTAATAATCCTTCTTGATTTTGCTAAAACCATTCATAGTTCAGGATGCAGCTCAAGAATTTAATTGGGACAACAGTCAATACACCCTTTTGTTGTGTATCACATTCACGATGACATACTGAAATGCACAAGCCTGTACATTGTCAGTAATGGAATGCATCATGATCCAGTGGCTGTGCATATATTTCAGCTGAAGGTAATCAGTTACATTGAAAGTCATGATGCCAGCTGCAACAAAAATCTATTATTTTAGTGATGGTGCTGCAAGTCAATATAAAAATTACACGAACTTCAGTAAAAAATGCCAAAAAACAGCCCATCCTAGGCACTATAAAAGTTGAATATCTCAAAAACTACTCAAGAGAGCATGCTAAAATTTTGTAAACTTTCAAATGGATGTTTGGGGAATATTTCTGGCAAATTTCATAATTTTTTTAGATGGTCTACCCGGAGCCTTTTGTTGAATCAACACGGAATGATTCTTATTAGTTAGGTAATGATTTTTCTAAACATCTGCTCAGCTTCAATTGTCGAACAAAGAACTCTGTCGAGAATCATGTCTATGCCTCCTTTGTACTGGATGACATTTCATTTAGTATATTTTTGTTGACTAATAATCATCGTCAAATGTTGTGCCTGTGGTTGATGATTACATCATTTTATTGAATCGTACATTTTATACACAGACTGACAGATATCATCATACCCTAAATATTCCTGAAAGTTTTAAATTTAGTTAATCAATATGATGCCATAGTGACCTGCAGAACAAGGAAAGTTTCCACAGGGAGCTGTTAAATTTAGCAAACTGGCCTGAGAAATTTTTAAAACCTTCCACAGGAAATGTCCCTATTTATAATATGTTGATGATATGGGCTTACACCATTAATAAATTAAACAAAAATTTGTATCAGTAATCTGACTACAATAAATGTAAATTTCAGACATTGAACAACCTCAAATATTATAGAACTTGCTACCGAAATAATGAACCTTTGAACTTAATAAACTTCTATATTTATAAGCATATATTTTAAAGACTCTCACCTCAACAATTTGTCCATTACGTGGGCTGTATATATCAATCTTATAGTCTGTGCTGTCTTCATATTCTCTAATCAGAGCAGCTTTTAATCTGCTCATTTCATTTTGCTCTCCATGAACCAACACAATGTGAGGAGGCCTAAGAAGCCTCACAAATTCACTTGTCTGCCGATAATCGGTATGAGCTGAAAATGATATGTAATCTACAGAACATCTTAATGGAAGCTTTTGCCCAGTCATTGTAATGATTTCCTCAGGTTCTGATAAAATGTGCTTAGCTAGGGTACCCTCAACACAATAACCGGCAATTATAACTCCATTCCTTTTATCAGTACACCAGTTTTCAAAAAGTTCTCTTGAAAGACCACTCTGCATCATGCCCGGACTTGCCATCACAATGGATGGACCGATGTCATCAAAGTGGTCCATGCTCTTCAGATTTGAGATGTGCTTAAAAACAAAAGGGTTGCTGACTGAAATCTGCTTACGAATTTTGTCATTCATGGCATTAATATAGGTCTGGTAAACACTCATGCATTTTTTTGCCAACGATGAAGCATAATATATAGGAATATCATGTAACTCAGGATGTGCCGACCAATACTCATCGAGAATGAGCAGTAATTCCTGTGCACGGCCAAGTGCAAAAACAGGAATAAGGCAACGTCCTCCTCTATTAACAATATCTTGTACAAGACTGGTAAAACGTGCCTCTCTCTCTTCTCTTGGTTCATGAATATGTGTTCCATAAGTTGATTCAATTATTAATACATCCGGTTGAACATTAGGCAGTTCAGCAGCCATCAGATGGCGGTCTTCCTGCCTTGAAAAATCACCAGTATAGAGAATTTTCACCCCTGCAATCTCTATCATGAACATTGCAGCTCCAAGCACATGACCTGCATTGTAGCACCAAAACTTAATACCGTTGACCTCAATCTCTTGATGAAAATTTACAGTTTCAATTTTATCCATACTGGCTTCTATATCTTTTTCGCCATACAGCATCTTATCTGCAGCTATGTTGCTTACTTTCACGTAGTCAGACAAAATCCAACGATAGATGGCTTTTGTGGCGTGGGTCATGAAGCAGCGACCCTTAAATAAGGTTTTCTGAAGAAACCACGGCAGCGCGCCACAGTGATCTAAATGGAAATGACTGATAAGCAGAAGGTCAACCTGCTGAATTTCGCCCTGCACTGAATCGAAGTAGGGTAGTGCGTCTAGACCGTTCATGCCAGGATGAATTCCGCAATCCAAAAGAATTTTCTTGCCTTTGTATTCAAGAAGAATACATGAGCGGCCAACTTCTTGACCGGCTCCAAGTGGTCTGATAACCAGCTGGTCGCTCTCCTCAGCGGGCATCATGTTCGTTGTCGTCTTTCTACCGGATGCAGCCATTCTTGTAACAGCGAAGAATGCCTTTAGAGTAGACGATAGACCCACACCAACGCTTACTATAAAAGAAATAAAATTCTATGCTTTGTATAACCGCACGAGTGATACCGCCAATTTTTAATGAAAATTAGAGCTGGGTCGATTACGATTATTTTTTCCGATTACGATTACGATTATTTTGGATTATTTTTCACGATTACGATTTCGATTTTTTATATAATCGCGATTTCGATTTCGATTATTTCACAGTACCTTTAGAAACTGTCTTTCCCGCCATATTTTACAGTATTCGGCAATCCTCTGTGTATCGATGTTCAGTTGGTCTTCAACAGGGATATTTCTACAACCCTAACACCCCCCTCAATTTGAGGTCGACACCCTCTAAAATTTGGTAATGTGACAATGGTATGCATACAGAATGCATATTGATTAGCCCTGAACACCCCAAAACAGGCCTATTCAGAGGGGGGCCAGGAGGGCCATTCGGCCCGGGCCTCCATCATTTGGGGGCCTCCCTTTGTTTCCTTGTCTAGAATTCTGGAAGAGCAAGAAAGCTAGATAGCTACTACTAGCTAGAAGGGGCCTCAAAATTGGTGATTACCTTTTTTCGCTTGTCAAAATTTTAATTGTTGGGAAGGCTAGGAGAGGCCTCGAAATTCCAACTGGTCTGGGCCTCCTTCAGCTTCTGAAGGGGCCTGCCCCCAAATGAAGAAATACACCCCACAACTTTTATCCTCGGATGACTTTTTTGCGTGTCAGACTTTGTGTGAGTCTCTATAACGTTTTGTTGCTTGTCAGCCTTTTTCGGTAGAGACCTCCAAATTTCGACACCCTCAGATTTTGCCGACACCCCCAAGTTCACAATCCTACAATCCTAGAAATAAACACCCCCCAGATTTTCCCGACACCCCACTCCAATTCACAATCCTAGAAATAACCCTGGTCTTCAATCTCCTTAAAGGATCGAGCCTGGGTGGCAAGACCGATATCGTCAGCGTATCCAAACTTCCTACTGATGGTATCCGGTTAAGTCGTTTGTAGACCTATAAGCCTACAAATTGAATAACATAGGTGCTAGAACTGAACACTGTGTTAGACCGTTTCGCTGACGTCTCCAGGAGCTGACATCTTCTCCCAAGTGAACTCAGAACCGTCTCTCAGAGATGAGCAATTCCACAAGTTGACAGAACCATGGCAGTGGCGGCTCCACCGGTGGGCCAGGGAGGCCCGTGCCCCCTATTGAGTGCCTGGCCCCTGTGATGACCGCTACAGGCGTGAGTCACCACTAGTGTGGCCAGCAGTCGGGTGACCGCCAGATGGCGCCACTGCCTTAGCGTAGGCAGCTGCATCTAGGAGCTGCAGCAGCAGCGTAGGCAGCTGCATCTAGCTGCAGCAGCAGCGTAGGCAGCTATGATCTAGTAGTGCTCAGAGTGACAGTGAAGAGTGAAGAACTATATACGGCTCTGTCAGTTTGTCTGTCTAAATATTTCTACGTTTGATTTTATTAAAGTATTAAAACTCTAACACCTCGTATAATCTGATAGTGACAACAGCATCACTATAGTGGCGACGAAATTTTCGACCCTACAAGCCGAATCCTTGGTTTTGCGTTCGATCGAACGCCGTTCAACAGACGAGACAAAGACGACAGTAGAGCCAGACGCAGGACGCAGGCGCTGAGTCATTCCGAAACAAAGAGCTTTCGGAATTCTTCCACTGCGCTCCCGCCAGAGACAAAGAAACGACGCGGATCCGCCATCTTTAGAGACGCCGATCCTTCCGAGATCGCCTCAATCTGACGTGAATACAGTTTCTTTACCCAGATCAATCGTCGATTATGGCTACAACGGCAACGTCCTCTTCAATGTCCTCTTCATCTTCGTCGACACCGCAAGCCGACTCGTCGACTAGGTGTCAAGTGACAACTCCGTTCAAACCGCCGTTTCTGCAAAACTCTGGCCCTCCGCCACTTCCGTGGTCGCAATGGATCCGTTCTTTTCAGGATTGGATGCTGTGTCTTGGCGTTCCGGATTCTCAAGACTTTGCGCCACGCAAGGCCGCAATTTTGCGCGCTTCTCTCGGATCTGAAGGACAAAGGGTGTATTATTCGCTTGCGCCAGAGGAGTCTGAAAGTTACGATGCAGCGGTAGCAAGAATGAAACAACACTTTGGACGAACATCAGGTACGATTTTTAATCGCGCAAACTTCTACCGGTGTCTCCAAAGGCCCGGCGACTCGCTCGTGCAATATCTTTCAGCGCTTAGAGAACTGGCCCGACTCTGTAATTTCTCAGACGAACAGTTCGACGAACGCGTCCGAGATCAATTCGCCATGGGCTGCTATAATCAGAGAATTCGAGAACGCCTGCTCTTGGAACCCGACGGAGCAACGCTGGACAGTCTCGTTCTACTCGCGACTACGTTGGAGCGCGCCCAGATGGAGGCCCCCACAATCGCTGGTAGAGCTCGAGACGCCTCGATTTCTTCGATCGGCCGACAGCCGTCCGGTCGAAGGCAGTTCAATCGAGCAGGTCAATCGACTTCCGGTTCCGCTTCTACAGCGCCGTGCCCCAACTGCGGTCGTCATGGACATGCATCCAGGGACCCCGACTGCCCAGCCAGAGGCAAGGTCTGCAGTGCCTGCAGCAAGGTAGGGCACTTCGCCATTTCCTGCCGCTCCTCTGTGTCGATTTCGGGCCAGACAGATCGTCGTTTTCGCCATGAGAGTCGAAGCCGTCGTCAGCGTTCCAGTAGTCGTCGTCGTCACAGCACTCAGACCGTCGACACTTCCCTATCTGATGACGTCAGCAACGTGGTCATAGCGTCGGTCACCAGTCATGATGATCAGTCGGCTGTGTCATCGACTTCCGCTACGTCATCGGTGACGTCAGCGTCTGTGCTCACGGTGGCAGCGATCGCAGCGCCACGTCAAGCACCAGGAACATTCCGCCACGTCGAAGCGCAGATAGGCGACATATCCGTCCCGCTGTTGGTCGACCTGGGCGCGAAGGTCTCCATTCTGAATGACGTCACTTTCCAAAAGGTCCGCTCTCCAAAGCGCCTCCTTCCTTCAGACACTGCGCTACGAGCCTATGGCGGCGCAGAGATTCATTGCATCGGCAGAGTCTTCCTTCCGGTGCAGATCGGGAACCGGCGACTCTTGCACTTCCGGTTCTACGTCACCGTCCAGGGTCCGTCAATCCTGGGAGTCGACCTGTTTGACGCCCTTGGAGGTCGTGCCTGTCTCGCAGGTATCGACCTGACAGCACCTCTCATTGCGTCGCTGTCGATGACGTCATCATCGTCATCCGTTTCACTGGAGCAATTTCCGGTACTGATTAAACCGAAACCCGGACTGCTTAAAGGCTTCGTCCATCGACCGACGGTCGATCCGACAGTGAAAGCTGTCCGTCAGAAATTTTGGCACCCGCCGTTGGCCAAACGCGAGCCAATAGAAGCAGAATTAAACAGACTTTTGCAAGAAAACATTATCGAACGCATCGACGCCAGCCCGTGGACGTCGAATGTCGTCACAGCGAAGAAGAAAGACGGTACGCTTCGCTTGTGTGTTAATCTCACTGATGTCAATAAGTGCATCATAGCTGATCGATATCCGTTGCCAACCATGTCCGAATTAACTGAAAAATTGGCAGGCTGCCAGGTTTTCTCGAAAATTGACCTATTGTGGGGATATCTGCAACTGGAGCTGGCAGAGGACCGCCGTGATCTTACCGCCTTTGTGACTCACGTAGGCGTTTTCCGTTTCCGGTCTCTGCCCTTCGGCCTAGCTTCAGGACCGTCAGCGTTTCACCAGGTCGTCCGGACAGTCCTGAAAGAACTGGACGGCTGTACGTCTATCTTAGACGACATCCTCGTCTACGGCCGATCGGTCGAGGAACACGACCGGCGACTGCGTCTCGTCTTACAGCGCCTGTCTGACGTTAACGCCACGGTCCGCCGAGATAAGTGCGTCATCGGCGCACAGGAAGTGGAATTCAACGGACACCGCATATCAGCTGCAGGTGTGCTTCCGCTTGGATCGAACGTGGAAGCGCTCCTACGGATACCGACACCAGTCGACCAAAAGCAACTGTCGCGCTTCCTGTCGACAGCCACATATTACTTGCGCTTCGTTCCACAATTCGCAGAGATTTCTGACCCGCTGCGTCAGCTCTTAAAGAAAGACGTCGCCTGGTGCTGGACGCAAGAGCACCAGAAACGCTTCGACGTACTAAAGTGCAAAGTCGCTGAACCGCCGATTTTGGCGCATTTCGACGTCAGCTGCGACACCGTCGTCACGTGCGACGCTTCTTCGGTCGCCATCGGAGCCACGCTGGCACAGCGCCGGAATGGAGTTGAACTTCCGGTCGCCTTCGCGTCGAGAACGCTGTCTCCAGCGGAACGCCGGTACTCATCGTCCGAGCGGGAGGCCCTTGCGTGTCTCTGGGCTTGCGAACACTGGCATTTCTACCTATATGGACGCCGGTTTACACTCGTCACCGATCATCAGGCGTTGAAAACACTCCTTACAACAGGAGGATCGGGACACAGACCACTGCGTCTACACCGCTGGGCTGATCGTCTTTTCCAATACGCCTACGACGTCGAATACAAGCCTGGCCGACTCAACGTTGTCGCAGATTGCCTTTCGAGGTCTTACGATGAGGAACGAGCTTCCGTTCCATCGCCAGGCACCTCAGCGACACTGACTTCCGGTCCCGCGTCCTCGTCCGACAGCGACGAAGTCGAAGCGTCGGAAACCATTCAAACAATCTTCGGACAGTTAGCGACAGCTGTCATCACCATTGACCAAGTCGCTGAGGCCACCGACGCCGACGCCGAGCTTCATCAGGTCCGCCAATTCGTGACGGAAGGCTGGCCGACGTCGGACAAACAACTTCCGGCCAACCTACGCGTGTACTTCCGGCTGCAGGAAGAGCTGTCGGTCGTACATGGAGGCCGCTGCCTGTTGCGCGGTTGTCGAGTCGCTATACCACCATCGCTTCGTCAGGCGATCCTGGACCTAGCCCATGAAGGTCACCCTGGCGTAGCTCGGATGAAGGCCAAGATCAGAGAGGCCGTCTGGTGGCCAGGCGTCGACTCCGATGTCGAGCGCCACGTCAAGGACTGCGTCCCTTGCGTTACTTCCGGGAAGTCCGTGAGACCAACTTCCGGTCCCCTACTTCCGGTTGCGCTGCCTTCCGGCCCATGGAAGAAACTTTCACTAGATATAGCGGGCGAGTTTGTCATTGCCCCGCGCCATCAAAGATATATGATTGTAGCCACCGACTATTACTCGAAGTGGCCGGAAGTCGCGTGCTGCGGAAGCGTGACGTCAGCCAACGTCATAGAATTCCTGACTAGCTTATTCGACCGCTATGGGCTAGTCGAAGAAATTGTGACCGACAATGGATCTCAGTTCGCGTCGTCAGAGTTTACCGACTTCCTGACGTCACTGGCGATCAAGCACACCAGAGTGTCGCTCTATTCACCGCAAAGCAATGCAGCGGTCGAGCGACTGAACCGCAGCATGAAGGACGGAATCCGTGCAGGTCTGGCTGATGGTCAAAACTTCATGACTGCTGTCCGCCAGACGCTCGCTGCATATCGCTCGACACCTCACACCACCACTGGCGTTTCCCCGGCGTCCCTGTTTCTGAAGTTTCCGCTTCGAACGCCGTTAACTTCCCTGAAGCAAGCCGTGACGTCATCGTCAGCCCCATCATCCGAACTTCCGGTCGTCGCTGCACGCGTGAAGTTCGCGCAGGAGAAGATGGCAGCACACTACAACCGACGCTGCCATGCTAAACCTGGTACTGTGTGCGCTGGTGACCAAGTTCGCATTCAACTTCCGGTCCGAGCGCACAAACTGGCTCCAAAATACTCTGAACCAATGGTAGTACAGAAGGCCATTGGCAACACAGTCTGGCTGGAGAATGGTCAGAAGTGGAACTTGCGGCGAGTGCTTCAGCACAAGAGCAACTTACGCCAACCAAACCCGAAAGCTCCACCTCCTCCTCCTCCTCCACCACCACCGTCACCCTCGGAGACCGACGACGATGACGTGGCTTTCTATCCGTTTCCGGTGGCTGAGCCAGGGCCGCCACATCGCGCAGATGCCGGACGCCAGCAAGAGCCGAAACCTCCGCCGCGCCGGTCTCAGAGAAGGCGCCGCACCAAAGTCTTTGGACCTGACTGGGTGCAGTGACGGCCTCGAACACGCTTGTTTAAACTAAGTGCTAGCTAAATAAATAATATTTTCCTTCTGAACATTGCTAGCAACTGAGCATTTTTTCTTTCCAGGAGAGGGGGAAATGTGATGACCGCTACAGGCGTGAGTCACCACTAGTGTGGCCAGCAGTCGGGTGACCGCCAGATGGCGCCACTGCCTTAGCGTAGGCAGCTGCATCTAGGAGCTGCAGCAGCAGCGTAGGCAGCTGCATCTAGCTGCAGCAGCAGCGTAGGCAGCTATGATCTAGTAGTGCTCAGAGTGACAGTGAAGAGTGAAGAACTATATACGGCTCTGTCAGTTTGTCTGTCTAAATATTTCTACGTTTGATTTTATTAAAGTATTAAAACTCTAACACCTCGTATAATCTGATAGTGACAACAGCATCACTATAGCCCCCCAGTGGCCTTCCAGTTGGGACCCTATACTTAATGCTACATACATTAAACAACAAATGGCTGGCCCCCACGATTAGAAGTTGGCAAGTTGCCACCCCAACGGCCTTCCACTTGCCAAATCCTAGAGCCGCCACTGAACCAGGGTGGCAAGTTGAGCGAGAGTTTGTACATTAAACCCACATGACACACCGTATCGAAAGCTGCTGTCAAACCCAGAAAGATGGTAATCTTTAGACGCTGTTGAATCCATTTTCAATGAAAATCTGATAATCAACGGTAAATTGATCTTTCTTTGAATCGGAAATATTGTATAATATAATATACAGGAATAATCGAAAAATAATCGCGATTTCGATTATTTTTTCGACGATTATCGATTATTTCGATTTATTTAATAATCGTCTCGATTTCGATTACGGTTTTTCCAAAAATCGCGATTTCGATTACGATTTCGATTAATCGACCCACCTCTAATGAAAATCACATAATCAGTAAGTAAGTAAGCAAAATCTCGTAATTTCTATAGTCCTTTCAAAAGCAGCACCGAAGTAGCTCCTAAGGGGCTGTCCATTAATTATGTCAACAATTTTTGGGCAATTTTTGACCCCCTTCCCTTGTCAACAACTGTCAACTTTCAGTTTAGCCTGGAATCTAGAAGTACGGACTGACCTCTGGATTACAACCTCGATTCACCACGGACAAGATCACGACTACGATTATTTACTGAAGCGACCATCGACTGGTGCTGATGTACTACTACAATGGCGCTAAAGAGGTCTACTACTACTACTACTACTACTACTACTACTACTACTACTACTACTACTACTACTACTACTACTACTACTACTACTACTACTACTACTACTACTACTACTACTACTACTACTACTACTACTACTACTACTACTACTACTCCCTGCAAAGAGCCGACGTCGGTGGGCCCTGTCCGACCAGCCCATTCTGGTCTGCTTCGTCTGCGTCTGCAGCCGACCTTATTGCGACGTCGGTAGGCTGCAGACGTACGCGACGTGCGGCGGACCATGCATATAGCATGCATGCATATATATATATATATATATATATATATATATATATATATATATAATTATATATATGTATATATAGGTCTTATAATTATATCCAACATAATAATTATATATATTGATCGTAGGGCCTATATAACCGCGTACATAGGCCTAGGCCTATATATAGCCCTACGCATGCACGCATCCGAAATAAATAAAAATTTAAATAAAAATTAATTTTTTTCGAATGGGCTATATATTGATCGCTTTTCACTTTATAACTGCCTATATAGCGACTGACGGCTATATATATATCTAGATATAGTCTTCACATTTTCAATTTAAAGGCCATGTCAATATACACTGTATGCCATTTATAATTAGCAAGCAATCAATGTTTTAAAAGCAATCCCTAGATGGCAGCGCGAAATTGTGTGCAGCTTCCTTTCAATCACTTGATGGCACTAATGTAATGTGGTCACTGCATCCACAATCCACGTACAGTACAGTACAGTACTCCAGTAGTCAAGTAACTACGCTGCATACGCAGCAACACATGCAGGTGCAGTTTATGCCTATATTGACTTCGAAGGGTGCAGTCATGCAGTGGTCTCTTGGTCACATAAAAATCAAATTTCAGACAGAAAAAGAAGACGACACCCACGACAGCTGGTTTGTATTGGTTTGCGTCTATAATTTTATAGGTCTATTTTTTATAGGCCTGCGTTTGTAATGTTGATTTTATCTCACTTAAACTAGACCTATTTATTGATTATCAGAACAGAATATATTCCATGTGCAATATATTGATACGCTACTATTCCTTCTTTATTGGTTAACGCAATGTTTTGTTTACTCAGCGTTTGAAGACAGCTGTGTTAGTCAATCTAAATTGGCATAGAATATAGCCGAGGAGTCTCAAATCAATGTCCTCCTTGCAGTGGCGTCATTTGGGGGCAGGGGGCCGTGGCCCCCAAGGAAATGAAAAAATTAATTTATAAATGTATTAATGCGCAAAAAAAATAAAAAATTGCCAAAAATTTGCCCAAAAATATATAAAAATTGCAAATTTGCCAACTTTGGCCCAAAAATTTGCCAAAATTTTGCAAAAATTTGCCAAAACATTATCTCGCTCCCAAGAACAGTGTGAAATGACGCTACTGCATCCAGGTGATCAGTTTATTGATTTAAAAATTTAGCTCGTGATTTTCATTTCTTCGTTTGGAACTAGAGGCTACATATTTCATGATGTTTGTGTGAGAAACATTGTCTATGGCGATGTTTAAAGCCTGCTACAGACAGTGCCGTACAGTAGCGGGCAGAGGGGGGTGGGTGGGGTGGTGGCTCCGGGCGTAGACCAGAGGGGGGCGCAAAAATTGACTCGACAATTTTTTGGATCGTCAACACTTTTTTACTACATTTTACTGCTGCTGTTGTGCCATCTAAACTTTCGCTTTTATGCTCAAATGTTAAGATTTACATAAACAAAATTTTAAAATAATCGGATCTTTCTATAGATTTCAGTCACACGTGAAAATTTGTTTACTTCAGTTCCTTGACATTCAAGCGGTGTCACTAGACAAAGTGAAACAATTAAGCCCACTGCGGTCAGTCTTTGGCCTACCACAGCGGCTGAGCCGGCCATCGAGACATCAGTGCTCAGCGCTAGCAGCTCATTTTGACTGATCGTGTAAACACAGTTCAGTAATTAACGCAGTAGCGGAGCTAGGGTGTCCGGCGCCCGAGGCCAAATACTAATGGCGCCCCCTCAACTTGACGAAACCCCTAAGAAGCCAAAAAGGGCGCCACTCTGCCCATCTTGGCGCCCCTTCATTCTTCATTCAACTTCGCGAACACCCTGACAAGCAAAAAGGTCATCGCCCGTAGCAAGCGGAACTCCTTATCTTAAACCAATTTTGGCGCCCCCCACCTCGGCCCACGGGGACATCTGCACCCCGTACCCCTAGATCCGCCTCTGAATTAAAGTTTCTACTGTACTGTAGGCCTATAGCCTATCTGTCATCTCTTTCGTTTTCATACGGTCCATTCTAATTTTTGTGGAGTCAGTTATAGTGTTCAAGTTTCAATTTCCAAAGGTTAATTCTCCCCTCTAGAATTCTAAACGAATAGCTTTAACATCAGTCTGTTTTAGTGATGGCCAGCACCACCCCTGGAAGAGGTGTAGGGGCAGAGGTGTCATGTTAATAGCCGAATACCGTATAAACAAACCGCTGTCGACCAAAGTCAAATATTTACATTATAATCCAGTTAAATCGAAGCGCAAGGCACCCGATGTAGCTAGATTTCGAAATGAGCGAGTTCGATGTATCAGTGCACATGTCTCTTTTGTATCTATTAACATTATTTTGGAAGGGACCGGCGCCTAAACTTACATGTAACCGGGATTTCTATATAGGCCCAAGAGGCAGGATTCTGCTGAAACTCAAACTGTTAAGAAAATATAGACGACAAAGATTCAGAATAAGCCCATAAATCTGTTTAAAAACTAATATAACACCTAGTATCTACTATCTAAGTTTCGGAAAGCTTCGCCATGCTATTTCTGGTGACTCATAGGGCTATATGCATGCTTTTGAATTAAATTTAGTTCTAACGCAGGCCCGTGGTTTGTAATTATTTTTATAAATATATTATGAATACTAAGTTTACAGACGATGGACGATATGTCTGAAACGACAGAAGTGCGACCGAGTGGGGCTAGGATGACCAGGTGTCCCGGATTGGCCGGGACAGTCCCGGAATCGAATAAAATGTCCCACGTCCCAGACAGGTCCTTTCCGGGACAATGAGACGTCCCGGAATTGGTTTTTCCATAATTAAGTACCTATAATTTTGCTATTTTATTTTGCAACCATCAGAATTTAATATAGGCCTAACAGCCAACAAATTTAGGCTACAGCGCCACTGTATCTTTTGTAAATTTTGTATGCATACACTATAGGCCTATAGGTAAATTTATTTATGTAAATTCTATTCATTTGGTTGATGATGATTGGTTCCTTTTGAGCGGGTGCTTATGATATAATAATAATTTTATGGTTAATATTAATGTATTACCATAACTTGGTTTTAAAGTGGTTTAGAAGGAATATTAGAAGGAATGACAAAGCTTTGTTCGTTTACAGCTTAGAAACAGGGCCTCCGAGTGATGGCAGGGGGCAAATGCACAGGGGCCCGGCGGTCTGGAGGGGGCCCGGGCCGATGATGAATATGCACAATTAACAATAATACCAATAATAACACTAAAGAAAGGGAGCCCGGCGAGTAAAAGAGGGGCCCGGACCTGAAGACATCAAAAGCATCAAAATGAACAGTGTGAAGTTGTGAACAGGGGCGTCATTTGGGGAGAGGCAGGCGGGCCCCCAAGCAAAATGAAGAAATGATGTATTGAATAAATAAATAAATGTGAAATGTGCAAAAAATCGCCAAAATTGTTCTAAATTTGCCCCAAAATGTCAAAAAATTTCAAATTTGCCAAAATTGGTCCAAAAATTGGCCAAAGTTTGCCTATAATTGCCCAAAATATGCCCATAATTGGCCAAAATTTGGCCAAATTTGGCCAAAAAAATTATCTCGCCCCAAGAAAAGTGTGAAGTGACGCTACTGAGTGTGAAAAAGAGCGACAAGAAAAAAAGGCCACCACTAGTTTTCGAGAGTTGCAACATGACATCGTGTCGGTTAAATTGGGTTAAACCAATGACAAGCAAAAAAGGGTCGTCAGCAATTTTAAACAATTTTTCGGCGCCCGCCGGTCATTCTGCACAGGGGGCAGGGGCCCGGAATTTCTCTCGGCGGGCCTGCCTAGAAAGACGTCAACCAGTACGAAACGCACGTTGACGCCATTGTTCAATGGATCTGATAGTCTAATTCTGATGAGTGAATAGACTATTCAGTGCAGCCCTAATTATTATTATTATTATTTTTATTATTATTATTATTATTATTATTATTATTATTATTATTATTATTATTATTATTATTATTATTATTAGGCTGACAACTTATATAGCGCTATCTTAAAGCCCAGGCAGTAGGTGAGAGGAATTTACAGAAAAGTTCCATAAGATGTACTAAAAAGGTGTGTTTTCGGTTTTTGAGGAAAACGGTCTGGGGAGATTTCTGACCTGACATCTACCGGGAGGGAATTCCAAGCTATGGGATTACACCTTGAAAGGGGTCTGTCCCCGAACTTAGCGGTCTTAGCTGGGGTGGGGTGGGCACCACGAGTCTTATTCCTTGGTCAGATCTTAAGTTCGAACGACCTGTCCCCGACCCTGCCTTATGCACCAGCTGACCAGCTTAGCTAAGTAGTCTGGGCAGGTCAAGTAATAATAATAATAATTACTAAATATCATCATCATGTTCTTTGTCCTGTGACAGGTTTTACTAATAATTAAATATATAATAATAATAATAATAATAATAAATAATAATAATATAAAATAATAATAATTAATAAATATATACTAATATAGCAATATAATAATAACTCATAATCTATATCCCCTAATTCGCTTTTAGTTGTAAAGTAGTAACTAAAATTATTACATGCAAGCTGACTTGTCTGAAATAAATGCAGGACATTGCTTTGTTCGTTTACAGCCTAGAAAGACGTCAACCAGCACGTTGACGCCATTGTTCGATGGATCTGATATAATTCTGATGAGTGAACGTCGAGTCCTTTGATACAATAACGCTGCATCGAATCAATATCAAAACGTGGATACTGGAATACTGTAGTCGGTCATTAGCTCCAGCAGGAGGATTGAGATGTGAAACTGTACAAGGAATTTGAGAAATTGGAATATCGCTTAAACTAAACTAATTATTGATTACATAGAAACATGTTTAAAAGATTCTATACATGGCGATCGATGTCTGCTTCATTCAAGAAATATGCGATTTGAAACATTAATTTCTGACACTGGAGAGTTTAAATTGATGGCTTTCAATGGAGCAGAACAGGCACAGCTAGAGATCGATTATAATCTCAGTAATTAAACGATATAGGCTCTATAGGTCCGGTATGAATGCCAGTCGCCATATTTGGAAATGGCCGGTGCAATATAAAGTATTACATTGCTCCAAACGACATTGTTGTAATGTGAGAAATAAATTGATTGATTGATTGACATTGTTTACGAAAAATGTGCATTTCATGATTTATTGTTTCTCTCTTATTGTATTATGTGGTGCTGCGTCTGCTGCCATCTGGCGAATGTCCAATACTGCACTGACTGGACTTGTATTCGTCAGATGGCAACAGCCACCTCATCCCGCGCTTAATTCATCGCGGTGTACCGCTAGAGCTGCTCAAAAACTTGACAAATGCATATGTTGCATGACAGAGATTTATATATATTAATTCTTTAGTATATGTGACTATCTGCATGATTTTCTTTGCCACGCACTGGCTCGATCGATCACTGCCTGTTGAGTTGATAAAATTAATATCGATAATCCATGCATGGTATTGAACATGTTACTTCTGTGCCGGACAAAATGTCCGCGGACAAAATGTCACAGACAAAATGTCATGGGGACAAAATGTCAGCGAACAAAATGTCACGGTTTAGGGTTAGGGTGGCATTTTGTCCGCTGACAATTTGTCCCCATGACAATTTGTCCGCTGACATTTTGTCCGCTGACATTTTGTCCGCTGACATTTTGTCCTAGCAGGCTAGCACCGTTACTTCTAGTAGACCCCTATATATGCTATAGGCCGAGCCAGGCTATTTAATTAGACTATACCTATAGGCATATATATAGGCCATGCATGTCCATTCAACGACGAAATTGAGGTCGCACAGACGTCGCAACTACGTCTGAGACAGACGTCGTATCAGGACGTCGTCAGGCCGTCTTCTGGAGTTCACGTTTCTACGTCTGCACGACGTCCGCGCGAGACGTCGGCGGGCCGAGTTCACGACGTCGTGAGGCGGTCGCCAAGACGTCGTTTTCTTTGCAGGGCTACTACTACTTCAGCTACCCCAATAATTACGTCAAAACTTGCCCCCTCAAGATCGATGACAGGTCCCAACAACAATGTTATTATTTTGCGGTGATGACCAATGTTCCCTCTAAGGTGGGCGCGTGGGCGCGCGCCCAAAAACGGGAGCCGTGCGCCCAAAAAATAATTTTCTATTGCCCAAAAAATATGCAGGAGGTTTTATTTTTTACGAAAAATTGTCCAAATATTTTACCAAAAAGGTAATCACAACCACATGACTTGAAGGTCTATATTGTATTTATCGTCGTCCATAAAATGCCTGACAAGAGGAGAAAAGGTAATTACCACTTTTTTAACACTTAGCAAGTGGTTTATTATGGTCACGAACTCTTAATTTTATATATACATGAATATCTATATACATTGGGAATATATATGCATATATATATATATATATATATATATATATATATATATATATATATATATATATATATATATAAATGCAAAGACTAATGATACAGTAGGCTCTTATGCAAAATTCAGAAGAGTGATGAAACAAATTAAAACCACATTTTCGTGTGTCCCCAGCTTGAGGCCATATACAAAATAGCAACCAAAGACTTAAACATTGGTGTAAAGTGTTATGGAGAAAATATTTCTAATTTAAAGTTTGCAGATGATGTCAGCTAAGACTCACCTTGCTTGCAGAATCCAGGAAAGATCAACATAAACTGACAGACAAAGTCAATATCACGAGCCAAAGATTCGGCCTTACGATAAACGCAGCAAAACTAAAACCATGGTGGTCAGTAAAACAGGAGAAAAAAGATGCGATTAACTCTAGAAAGTACAGAAATTGAACAGGTCAAAATCTTTACATATTTAGGAGGACAAATAACAAGCAATGGAAGCCACCAAGAAGACATCAAACAGAAAGAAGCAAAAGTATTACAAACAATGGGAAGACTGAAACGCATCTGGAACTCTAAAGAAATTAAAATAAGCACCAAAGTTCGAATCCATAATACCGTTGTCATTCCACAAATACAGTGAAATACTATATGGATCTGAAACCTGGGTCACAAAAAGAGAAGATGAAAAAGACTACTCGTTGCAGAAATGAGCTGCCTAAAGAGAATTCTTGGAGTTAGCAGACTTCAAAAACTTAGAAATGAAGATAAACGGCAGCGTATTGGGCTAAAGAATACCATCATGGACAAACTCAGAAAAAGGAGGATTACATGGTATGGACATGCAAACAGGATGGAAGACTCAAGACTTCCAAAAAAGCACTCTACACATACAGTGTACAAGGAAGGTAAAAAAAGAAGAGGCAGGCCCAGAAAAAAATGGACGGACATTGGACAACCAGAGGCGTAGCGAGGGTATCCGGCGCCCGGGGGCAAAGTGTACCGTTGGCGCCCCCAACACTGCTGACGAGCAAAAAAAGGGTCGTCCCATCGTTCTCTCGGCACCCCTCTTCTTATACTCCTGACGAGCTAAAAAAGGTCGCCGCATTTCTGTCTTCTTATTTATTATGTATTTGACTGTTTAATTTAACCAAAAACCCCGATTCTGGCGCCCCTCACCTTGGCGCCCGGGGGCATATGCCCCCACCTGCCCCCCTTCGCTACGCCTCTGTGGACAACATAAAAGAAGATTTTAAAGAAAGACAACTGACAATTGCAGAAGGAGAAAAATTAACATTTGACAAAAAGGCCTGGAAATGTTTTCTGACTAGCTATTGCCACTAATGAGTTGGCAGAGAGCAATGATGGTGGTGGTGGTGGTGATGATGATGATGATGATGATGATGATGATGATGATGATGATGATGATGATGATGACAGTTTATGCCAGGGGTCTGCAAAGTTTTTTGGCCGCGGGATATTTTGCTGACTTTTGACGGATCCGCGGGCCACTCCCACATGCACAAGAAATTAAATTGAGTTAAATATTGAGTAACTGACAATGACAGATATTGCTGAATTATGATGCAGTGCGTAATGCAGACTGCATCAGTTGTAACTGAAACGGGTTTTAACTACTGTGAGATAAATGAAACTCGTGCATTTCTGATAAAATCGCATCAAACTATGGTTCAACGTGTGCAGTAAGCAAAGACTTTAAATCTGGGATGGGCAACCCTTTTAGTTGCCAGGATAGTTGAATCCAATAAATAATAATATCAATGACAAGACAAATAACAGTCATATAATTGACAATGATGATAGATGGCGCTTGGATTAGCTGCCTGTGGACAGTTTTGTGTATGCGTGTTTTTGCGATTCTTGTTGCGATTGTTTGGAGTTACGATAGAGCAGAACGCTGAAAATCTTCGGGGTGACTTGCGGATTTAGTCGGTGGATTCGTTACTCAGATTTTGTGACTCGCAGTGTCGTTGTCAGCGTTTTTTAGTCGGCGTTACACGCAGCACCGGGGGCTCAGGTGCAACGGTGGTCTAGGTACAACAAAGGCACAGGCGCAATGACTCATCGTTTGTTTATGTTTGTGTCGTCGGAGTGCTAAGCGTCGATTAACTTGGAAAAGCGTGTCTTTCACATCGAGTTTCTAGTGCTTCAAGCTTCCACATTGGCGGACTGCGACACTGGCGGACGTTGCCTCCTCCCATGTCGCAAATGTCCGGTCTCTCCAGGAGAGTTTATACCTATACGTCTTCAGAGCTGCGTAGAATAGGATTGGCGTCAGTCGTCCATCCCACATCGCTACTACGTCGTCAACTCGGGAATCTCTTCGACACTTTCCTCTTCGGGCGAAGCGTCGGGGATGCAGAGGAGGTAGGCGGCTACAGAGACCCATTCCGGTAGTCGCCTCTTCCGCCTACCGGCCGGTGTTAAGACCTCCGGCTGACCGTCAGTCAGTGCTGATCTACGCGAAGATCCTGCACCATGCGATTCCGCCGAAGCGTATGATTCGAGCGGGGATGCTGAATATTCGGTCTATGCGGAATAAATTGGAAAACGTTCTGGAACTGTTCCACGAGTTCGATCTTAAGCTCCTTTTTCTGGCGGAGACTTGGCACGAGGGGGAGGACAGCGTGACGATCAAACGTCTTCGGGGTCTTGGGTTCAGTGTAATTGAAGCTGCGAGGCCTCTACCGGATGACCGGATTGCTGACACGATCCACAACTCTCACTTCGTAAATCATGGAGGGCTGGCAGTCATCGCGAAATCTGGGATTGTAGTATCAAAGATCGACTCGAAGTTGAAGACCCGATCATTCGAACATCTCTGCTGCCGTGTAGGAGTCGGGAGCGCGTTGTTGATCACTGTAGTCATTTACAAACCAGGATCTCAGAGCGTGAGCAAGCAGTTCTATGTTGAACTTGCCACCTTGTTTGAAACGCTAACGACGTATAACTGCGGAGTCTTGATCACAGGGGATCTTAACGTTCATTTGGAGGACCTAGGAGACGTAGACAGCCAGAAGCTGGCTGAGCTAATTTCTTCGTTCGACCTGAGGCAATACGTTCAGGCTCCGACCCACGACCACGGCGGCCTCCTCGATGTAGTGATCACCTCTGAGCAGTGCGCGCCGCCAGACGTTACCGTGGTCGACGTGGGTCTTTCCGATCATAAACTGGACACTACCAGTGACTCCATACAGCGACCATTATATCACAGTGCAGAAGAGAAAGTGGCGGAATTTCAAGCTTGATCAGTTTGTCGAGAGGCTTGAGAAATCGCCGCTCTGCACCACTCCTGATCCAGGCCAATCTGGATCGCATCTAGCGCTCTGCTTTCAAGTGACCATCAATGAAATCCTTGACGAGATGGCACCCATGACAATGATGTCTCTGCGACCACGCCAGAACCGACCCTTCTACGACGCTGACTGCAAGAACGCGAGACGCCACACGCGCCGCCTCGAGCGAGACTTTCGCAAGAAGAAAGGAACGAACGCGGAGGCGGAGGCACTGTTGTCCTGGCGAGCATCGCTCAAGGCCAGGAGGAGCCTAGTCAGGGGGAAAGGCCGTTTGCACTGGCGACAGGCGATTGAGTCTGCCGGATCCGACTCTAAACAGACATTGAGAATTTTTGACGAACTGCTTGGAAATAAAGCCCCGCCTATGACTAAGACAGGGTTCTCAGCCGTCGGCTATCACGACTTCATCGACGCCAAAGTAGCGAACATCCGCGACCGACCAGATGGAACCGGCCCTGCCACGTACACCACCTTCTCGGGTCCTTCTCTTGACGTTCTTGCACCACCGACGCTAGAAGATGTGATATCCAGCGTAAAAGCGTCGCCAAATAAGCAATGTGCGCTGGACCCGCTTCCCATGTGGCTTCTCAAGGACACCATTACCACGTTGGCCCCATTCCTTACAGCGCTTATGTCAGCGGCCCTTGCCGACGAGGAATTTCCACAGCTGTGGAAACACGCTCTGATTCGCCCCCACCTGAAGAAGGCAGGCCTCGACCCGGTTGATCCCGCGAGCTACAGGCCGGTGGCGAATCTCCCGTTTCTTTCAAAGCTGCTGGAGAGGCACGTAAGCAAGCTGGTGGTTGCACACCTGGTGCGTAACGGACTTATGCCTAGCCATCAGTCCGCCTACCGGGTAGGCCACTCCACGGAGACAGCGCTGTTGAAGGTCTACAACGACATCGTGGACTCTATCACCAACGGAAAACACGCCTTGCTATGCGCCCTTGACCTTTCAGCGGCCTTTGAGACTGTAGATCACTCTATCTTGTTGCGCCGGCTTGAATGCTCGTTCGGGATTACGGGCACTACACTCCATCTACTGCGGAGCTATCTTTCCGACAGAACGGCGTCAGTCATCTGGGCCGGCGACACGTCCAATGCGCGCCCGGTCAGGTGGGGAGTTCCCCAAGGGTCAGCTCTGGGTCCGCTACTGTTCATCCTATACGTAGCGGATCTGGGCAAGATAGCCGTCTCCCATGGACTAGGCTTGCATGCCTATGCCGACGATGGCTTATTATACACTTCCTGTGCTCCGTCGGAGACTGATTGCCTGCGTCTTCGCCTTGAATGCTGTGTCCGAGAGATTATGCGCTGGACGGGAACAAACGGGATGGCGCTGAACCCGGAAAAGTCGGAACTGATCTGGTTCTGTACCCCGAGAAGATTTCACGAACTAAATCGGTCACCGATGATGCTAGGTGACATCGCCATCGACCCTGCTACCCAGGTGCGGCTGCTGGGCGTGACCTTCGACAGTATACTGTTAAAAATTTCCGTAGATTTACGGAAGATTTTTCCGTATATTTCCGTATTTCCGACGGAACTCTTTCCGTCATCTATTTTTCCGTTCATTTACGGAACGCAATATATGCTGTTGGATCGCGCATGCGTAGTCATCGAAATGATACTTCCTGTGTGTTACAACGGCGTTTTTTTGAATCAATAACTAAGCTTATACAACATTAATCTGCGTATCGACAGTTGAAATATTGTTTCTCTTTGCCGTTCGACTCACTTCTCGCGGTCGTCGAACTGTCGAACTCCAGCTTACAACGTCGGAAATACGATAAAAGGTATACAAGCTTGGTCGTATCGGAGCTTCGAGAGACCCGTAAGGTTGACTACATTTGTATAGCGCCTATTTAGAGTGGAGTGGCAACCAGTTGTATATGTAAGTGTTGGCACTGATGGGATGAAAGCGTTTCTCAATGAGCAGAACTTGCTTGTCAGAAGCCAGCGTGATATGTTGAACATTTTTCAAACCATGGAGGAAACATACAGTTTACAGAGGCAGGACATCAATAATAATCTGCCAGTGGAAGAATTGCTGAAGACATGGCCACTGTTACGGGAACAGGAGTTCTTGATTAGACATTTTGAGAAATTAGCTGGTGTTCAAATGTCATTGCTACTCAGTTCAGTCGAAGAAAAACTTGAAAAGTTGTCTTCTGCAAAATTAACCATGCCAAGAATGCAGAAGTAATTAAAATTGTTCTTGAAGCTGAACTGACAACAACAGAGTCCGTTAGAAGTCGTAGACCAATGGTAGGCAGTTTCATGCTGCTGATAGCGGCCACATTTCGAGAACAACAGAATCATCTTTTGGTGTTTTTGATATAAGTTGTGTGCATTATAATATGTGAATAATTAGTCATCCAAAAGTAACTGTAGACTGTTCATTTTAAAGGTTTAATTTGTTGTTTTTAGGCTGCATTAGTTTGTGAATGACTCGCAAGTTAATAGTTCCAATGCTGACTGCTTCAGACAGTACAAGACTCTAAACACAAAACTGTCCTCTAGTTCTGCACATTATTGTCAATAAAGACTAACACAGTACTTAATAAACTGGAACATCTGAGACTTTTCTGGAACCTTGCCTGTGCAGCCATGTGTGTACAGCTGTCTTATGTAATGCAGATTTTAATGGTTTGTGGCATATATATGTCAAAATGGGTATACAACAGTAATTGTGTTTGTTATTGTTAACTTGTTGTTTCAGGAGACAACTGCATTGTCTGAAGAAATGTTATCAAGTATGCCCATGACACCAATCATAATAGGATTAGGTAAGTGCAAGACCATACCAAACTTGTTCATTTCTTTGTCAAGTATGTGTGTTTATAGTTTTCCAAAATTCATGTCACTCCATAATATCTTGTTACAGGAAAGAATGTTAATCGGTGCAGCAGATACTACGTGAGTATTGAACGTCAGCTCCTGAAAACGGAATTGAATTCGTTCCTGCCTGCCTTCCAAATCTTGTTTGGCGCGATTAAATCTTTAACCTGGAGTACAATTCAGCCCTGGCTGCAACACTGGAATATGTTCAAAGGTATGCCACAAGTACAAGGACATTAGTTATAAAACATTTTTAAATTGAAAGCATCGTGCATGTAAGGCGATATTAAATGTACCTAATAACAAACTGTTAACATATTCTATCTCGTTGACTATGTTTACTGGCATATACAATTATACATAATGATAATGTTCATGCATGTTTACATTTTACAGTGATGCAGCATTATTCCTGTTTGGAATCTCGATTCTGATTTTCATTTTAACTGTTAATTTCATTGCAACATGCTGTTGTGCATTATCGAATCTTGATTTAGGTTAATTAATATGTGCTGTATCAGTAGTATCTTAATGCAAACTGTTTGGCTTTCATACATTTCTGTCACTTTTGATGGTTACTGATAGAGATCTGCTGCATATCGACCCAGAAAGTGGTTCAAATACTGGCAAACGGTGGAAAAAAGGAGTCGTTGTTTGTGCAAGAATCATCACATTCCTGAAGCGATTTGCTGCATTCCTGTTTGTTCCTCAGATATGAAGTTCTTCTCCTTCCTATCCAGTTTTAGTGAGTTGACTTGACACAAGTCAATTATGTTTGAAAGTCACAACTTTGTACCTGTGCTAACTAACTTGATAGTTATTGTATGCAGCCAGTCATGTGCGGTATCTTTTTAAACTATTGCATTTATCGTGAGCAGTGTTGATAACTTTTTAAAAATATTTCCAGCTTATTGTATTTTCAGTGATTTGATTCATTTTACTGTGTTTGACTGCTGTTTTGTAAACATCAGATTTTGTTTTGCTTAACCTCAGTGGCATAACCAGGATTTCCGGAAGGGGGGTTTGTTTTGGTCATGACCAACTCCCAACAAATCTTGACAAGCAAAAAAAGGTAATCTCCACTTTTTTCCTTTCCATTTGAGCTGACAAGCAAAAAATGATCATCGAAGTCTCTCCTTTCATCCTTTCAAATGCACTGACAAGCAAAAAAAAGGTTGTCGATAACCACCAAGGGGGAGGCTTCACCCAAATATCGCCTCAAAAAATAGAAAATGCACGAGAACACATAAAAAATTTGTCCGCGCCAACAAAATTTGTCCTAGTCCTAGGGGAAGGGTTTAACCCCCTGCAACTATAGCCACTGCTATAGCCACTGCATAACCTGTTATAATGGGTGGGGAAGTTACCATATTAAACTCTTCATGTTACAAATGTACTGCCAAGATGTTTAAAATGTTCTGTGCTGAATATTTAGTAGTCATATGCTATTGTATAGAGCTGTGTTGTGGTGTGCACGGGTCTTATTGTTATGACATTATGGTCAATTTTCACGAGTTTTGAATTAAGTATCATTTATTAATTTTAATGTATGCCTGTTAACTAACTAATTATATATATATACAGCCTCTTAATGTTTACTTGTGGACATTATTGATACTTCATATAATTTTCTGGACTAAAGTTTGTGTTTTTCTACAATTGGCTTGCATATACGTTCATGCTTTGACTCATGATTGTTTTCTATGCTTTACACAGCCTTGCTGTACAGTTGCCGGCAGGGTTATTTGTAGGATTATCAATTTGGGGGTGTCGGTCCCTGCTGAAAAATTCTGACAGGCAAAAAAGGTCATCCAGGCTCCACCGATTTACTCTTGTCCCTACCTAAAATATTATGACAAGCCATGTCTTTTCTAGCCATGCACCTAGACATTGGGGGAGTTTAAAATGTTGGGGGAACAGACATTGGGGAGGTCATACTACTTGCCAAAATGTCAAAAAATCTGGGGAAATTTAAAACTTGGGGGGGCAATTCCCCCAGGAAAGGCCTAGAATAAACACTGCTGACAAGCAAAAAATGTCATCCATGGCTCATTTGTGGGGGAAGGTGGCGGTCTCGAATTGTGGGGGTGTTGGTCATCTCTGGATTCGGTTGAGGGTGTCGGTCCCAAATGGGGGGGTGATGTTGGGGGAGTAAAAATATCCCTGGTTGCCGGGATCCAAGGGTAGGAATCCGTAAATTTACGGAAAAGTTCCGGCAGCAAACTTGCCGGAACGTTCCGTACTTTTTCCGTTAATCAACGGAAATTTCCGAAGCTAATATTACGGAAAGTTCCGTAAATGATACGGAAAGTTCCGGCAAGTTTGCTGCCGGAACTTTTCCGTTCTCTGCAGGAAAAATTTTTAACAGTGATATATATATATATATACCCTATCGTTCGCGAGCCATGTAAGTGCCGTGTCCCGGGCCTGCCACCGTCAGCTCCGTAGAATCAGAGAGATACGAAAGTACATCCCGATCTCAGCAGCGATCCGAGTGGTTCGTGCGCTTGTGATATCAAAGCTCGATTACTGCAACGGGATCCTTGGTCTCCCTGACTGCCAACTTGACCGGCTGCAATCAGTCATGAACGCGGCGGCCAGGTTAATCTTTGGAGCAAAGTGGCGGGGACACGTGACTCCCCGGCTCAAAGACAATCTACACTGGCTGAAGATACCAGAGCGGATCGCATATAAGAGATGTCTGCTAACTTATAATTATCGGGCCCTTAACGACACCACCTGCCCTGACTATCTGTCGGCGCTAATACACAGATCGACCCGTCCAGACTCCGCGAGACAGCTACGTTCCAGCACGCGAGTCCGCCTTCTGGTTCCGCCTCCTTCGAAGACGGCCGTGCTGGGTGAAAGATCGGTAACTCGTGGGAACCCGCTACTGTGGAACGCTCTTCCTGATGAGATAGCAGCAGCGACTTCTTTTGAATCGTTCGCTTCCAAGCTAAAATCGCACTTGTTTCGGAAATCTTAATGTGATTGATTGTAAATCGCTTTTGCCTATGGCCTTAGTCTTGTTATAGCGTTTGGATAAATTAGCTGATTAATAATAATAATAATAATAATAATAATAATAATAATAATAATAATGCAGAGGGACGCTTGGAAATTAAAATGGTTTGAAGGGCCGCATGTATTTTTGTACAAATTTTGTCAATAAAATTTACAAATTCTTAATGGAAAAACTTTAATTATATAACTATCATAACATATGATCATAATATAGTAGTCGTAATAACATACGTAGTAACTAGTAGTTGCATTAGCACCATGACTCATAGAGGCATAGACTGTCTTCTGATATTTTAATTCAAGTCTATGGCTCTATGCGTAAAACTTAGCACCTTTAAACCGTTAAAACGATTGCGGCGATGTCAAAAAATAAACTTAGGGGTTAAGTTCTTAATCTCAACTAATAATAATAATAATAATTATGCACTTCTATAGCACCAGTTCTAATACCCAAGGTATCGATCGATGGTACTTCAAAATCAATCCGCAAAAGATCCAGGTCATTCCAGAGATCAGTCAGAGGGAGAGAGTGAGACGGACTATGGAGGAAACGCCAATTGAAAGAGATGTGTCTTAAGTCTGGATCGGAAGATGCTCAGTGAATTGGAAGATCTGACAGCCGGAGGGAGAGAGTTCCAGATTTTAGGCCCAGAAATAGAAAAAGCTAGGGCCGACGAGAGAATTTGCGAGCCACTGTGAAAAAAAAGTAGGACCCTGCGAATCACAATTTGCACTCGAATCGAATCACGAATCGAATCGACTGTTAAGGTTCGAATTCGAATCGAATGTCGAATCGAATCAGTGAGTGCCGTTCTCCGGTTGGGATAGGTGTGTGTAATACAGGTTTAACTTGCATTGCAAATGCAATCTAACAGATAGGCCTAATGTGTCAGCTAAGAAAAGCAGGAATTGTGTTTTAACGAGCACAAGCGTGTGAAGAATTCTCGTGACCAGGGCGCTATTTGCGAGGGGGAAGGGGGAATCTTCCCCCCACTGCCCAACTGCATCCCCCTACTGCTACATCCCCCACCACTACATCCCCCCCACTGCTACAGTTTCCAACAACTACATCCCCCAAGCTCGACATATCCCCCCACTGCTCCAGGTCACAAATCGCACCCTGCTCGTGACCCATTGCCTGCTCGTTAGAAAGTAATTGTGTTCAAATCTAATGAGTGTAATTTATAATAATATAATATAATATAATATAACAAGGTTTAAAGTGGTTCAGTAGGGACTGCCCTGTGTGAGAACCACTGTTGTTCCCGTCCAATCTAATATCCTAAACTACTAAGGTTTATTTTGAACTCGTTTACAGTTGTAGCCGTTACTATCCCCTCATCCAGTTCATTCCATCTGTCCACCACTCCTGCACTAAAAAAATGCTGTTTATGTCTCCCAACCCGTTTCTTGAACAGTTTCATGCTGTGTCCTCTGGTTCGATCATACTGCTTCATTGTAAAAAATCTTTCTCTTGGCATTTGCACTTTGTTAGTATTTTGTATGTCTCGATCAAATCCCCCCTCTCTCTCTCTCTTCTTTTTTCCAGGGTTGTCAATCCACAGTGATTTAGCCTTTCCTCATAGGTTAGTTTATGATATCCCTTGATCATCTTTGTAGCTCTGTGTTGCACTCTTTCTAAGGTCTCTATGTCTTTCTTCGGGAATGGACACCATGCTTGAACACAATACTCTAAATGTGGGCGTACCAATGTCTTGTAAAGTCTTATTATTACATCCTTCACTCTGCTCACTATCGTTCTTTTGATCATACCTAGAATTTTGTTGGCCTTATTAGCTGCCTCTGCACATTGCCTAGATGGCTTTAAGCTGTTATGCATGATGACCCCTAGATCTTTCTCCTCGTTTGTAACTTTTAGCCCCTTTCCACATAACTTAAATTCATGATCTGTTCCCTTCTTCCCAATGTGCATCAACGAGCATTTATCTGTATTAAAAAGCATTTGCCAATCTGCCGACCACTGGGATAGTCTATTAAGGTCTTGTTGTAAAATTTTTGGTTCTGCTTCACTGTCACTCTGTCCACACAGTTTTGTGTCATCAGCGAATTTTGAAATTTTTGACATTATATCATCATCGATGTCGTTGATGTATATTAAGAACAATAGAGGACCCAACACTGAACCTTGTGGCACCCAACTTATGACCTCAGCCCAATCTGAATACTTGCCTCTTATACCTACCTTCTTCAATCAGTCTTCTCCCTGAGCGGCTGTGTATTAATTCAGCGGTTCCCAAACTGTGGTCCGCGGACCGAAGGGGGTCTGTGGAGGATAAGGCGGGGGTCCGCGAGAGCCTTCTGAAATATTCAGCAACACTTCATAGTTTTAACTTTAACAGCCTGTGTACTCAAATTAATGTGTGGCATCAATAACATTAATTAATAAACCATAAGATAAATATACTAGAGAGCTACATATTAATATCTAGATATATACTAACACCGTCAACCGGAGTATTTCACGTGACAGAATACTAAAACGTGTATTTGAACTTCGAGAAGAAATATTAGTAGGCCCCTATTTCTGACAGAATATAATGATGACTTTTTGACAGAATATAATGATGACCTTGCTTCATTCATGATTTATCAGATCTATTTATTCAATCTACTGAATTAAGTGAACTTGTCACTGCAGGGAAGAGATTCAAACATCTCGTGAAGTCATGACAAGATAGCATCAAAAAGGAGCTCCATTTATGGAAAGCTAAAATAAACAGCAAGAGTTTTAGGCATGCTTCCAACCTTGGATGATTACTTCAGTAGCAATTTGAATACACAACTTATGTATACAATGGGCTGAGTTGGAAAATAACTAAATAAAAATAAAAATCGTTAGTCATTGTTGATGTTTTATAATATGCAACGTCAAACAACATTTAAGCGGAAGATGGCAGAGTGGGTTACGTGCTGGAGCGTCAGGCTGACGGAGCGGGTTCAAGCCCCGTTAGTGCCCCTAGTGGCTTTCACACAGGCAGTAATGCCTTCTAAACCACTTTAAACCATGCTAAGTTAAGTTTTTATTTGGCATCGTTGGCTGAACATTTTTATGAATATTTCTTGGATGATAATATTGAGAATTTTTATTTGGGTCCGCAGTCCGTTTGAATTTGAAATGACTGACCTTGCTGGGCAAGAACAGGAGAAATTATTTAATATTTCACTGGATCCTAGTCTTAAAAATCGGTTAAAACAAAAATCACTTTCATCGTTTTGTCTGTTTGTAGCTTCTGAGTTTCCGTTATTGTCTTACAAGGCAGTCACGATTTTGTTGCCTTTCACAAGATATTTGTTCCGAATGTGTGAGACAGAATTTTCGACACTTGCTATACACTATGAAGACGAAATATAGATCCACACTTGTCGTTGAAAGTAAGTAAGTAAATAAACAAAATCTCGTTAATTTCTTTATCGCTGTCAAAAGCGGCGACGCAGCAGCTCCATATTCCTAGGTGCTTAGTGTGTGAAAATGTATGTGCTTGTAAAAAAATACAACCAAGAATTATTGACAGTTTGTGCAAAACAAAGTAAGCACATCCATCTCATTAACATTCATTATAGTTGATTCAATTTCAGATAATTTGACGAAGTAGCTGATTCTGTAAAGACGTGTCCAATCTATCAGTAATGTCACAACATTTATTCGGTGGTCAATTGTATTATTGCATATTACTGTATGATTGTCCGCATCGTAGGAAGTCGCCATATAGGGCTAGAGCAGCTAGTCAACTGGTGTTGTGGGAATAGTCTGCCCGTTATTTTAATTGAATATTAACTGTGACATTTACTTGTTAAATAATGTGGTCCGTGAGCTAAGCTTAGAACAAAATAGGGGTCCGCGATTCAAACAGTCTGGGAACCTCTGTATTAATTGTTATATAGGCGGCTATATATAAATTTGTGCATACATAGGCTACTCATTTGAAGAGCCATGGCCTTAGCTAATTCAATTATATTATCTGTTTCTGGCATTGATGTTTATTATTTTTGTTAGTGGTCAAATTTGATGGTCTTAAATCTTTGCAGGGGCGGCGCTGGATGGGTGGGTCCGCGAGTCCGCATCGGCCAGGGGCACCCATTGTTGGACTGGCCTGGCAAAACGGCCCGGGAAATTTTGTAACCGCGGCCCACTTTTACACGGGCTTTTGCAATTATTTACTGGCTTTTGAAATCTTATATTTAGCTTCATATATATGTGGTAATTATGTGGTAATGATTTGCATATTTGTAATATATATATATATATATATATATATATATATATATATATATATATATATATATATATATATATATATATAAGACATTATTGGCCTGCTTAGAAGGTGTTGGTTTAGCCTACTGTAATATAAAAACACTACTTTCTGCGCCTTCTATTTTCTGACATTTTAAAATTCGTTGTTAGTTTTGGAACAAATAGCAACTTTTTCATCGTGTTGCTTGTCGATGCCAAAACGTCAATTATGTAATTGTTATTAATTTGAAGAAGCTAATAAATTAGGCATTATGCGCTTATTTTATGATAAAAGTGAAAAGCTATCAAAAGTACGTGAAACAAATTTTATCAACTTAGGTCTATGTTCAATAAACATAATGCACGTATAGGCCTACATAATATATAGGCTACACCACTGGATTACTCACTGTCTGATGATTGTTACGTCGAAACTTCCTACCTCTCCAGCGGCAGTCGCCTGGACGTTTAAAAGCGACAATAATGACTGTTGACTAGTGAGTATCTCCAGCAGGCCTAGATATGACCAGAAGGCCTTAAGCACGTCGTCCAGTGTTTATAAAATCTAGCCACCTAGACATTGGGGGCAGTTTAAAACATTGGGGGGGGCAGACATTGGGGAGGTCATACTACTTGCCAAAATGTCAACATTTTTGAAGGGTAAATTTCAAACTTGGGGGATTCCCCCAGAGAAGGTCTAGAATAAACACTGCACATCGTCCTTTCCGAAACAACGGAGTCAGATTAAGTTCTGGGTAGCAAGCAGTGCCGTATTTACCATTGGGCCATTTGCAGAGCCGTAACTAGGGGGAGCAGGGGGGAAAGTCGCCCCGGGGGGCGCTTTTTGAGTGTGAATAAAAAAATTACTGGGTGCAAATAAAAAAAGAGCCGTGACGACCAAAAAAGGTCATCACCGAAATTTCGAAATTGAGGGGCAGAGGCGTAGGGACGGGGTATATCGGTATATATACCCCTCCGCCCAGAAAAAAAAACCGACTACCTACAAAAATTTTTATTGGTTACTTAGCCGTTTTGTTCATACGTGGGACAGTAACATATGTTTTGATTTTGAAATAGCAATGACTAGTTAAGATTTATACCCCCCACAAATCAAATTCCTGACTACGCCGCTCAGTTCAGACATCAGTGCTCGGCTAACAGTAAATCTGACCGATTGGTCAATGTAAACAAAGTCCAGTAATAAAAGTGTCTACTGTACAGTATATCTGCTTCCAAGGGCTTAGATTTAAGGTTGGATTGAGCGAAACCCGCCATCTTTGTTTAAAGTTTCATAGGTATAGAAACCAGCTACTAATGGAAGGAAATTCATGTATACATACAGTGCTGAACAGATTATTTCACGACCAGCGGTCTCTGGCAGGCTCAAGGGAGTAAAGAATAACGACGCAGCGCGATATTCGCTGTAAACTTAAGGGCGGCGCGGGAAGATGTTATTAGCCTAATGCGTATAAACTAGAAATGTGCGGGTACAGCAAAATGCATACCCTACCCGTACCCGTGGAAAAACTTTTTTACCCTACCCTACCCGTACCCGCTAGCGCTATACCCTACCCGACCCGTACCCGTAAGCTGTGTACCCGTACCCGTAACCGACTTTGGTTGGAATTTGGAGTTTTTTGGATTTGGAATTTGGACCCGTACCCGCGGGTGCGTTTACGGGTACAAGTACTACAAGGACCTGTACATGGACCCGTGAACCCGTATCCGTTCCTAGAGACTATAGAGAGGCAACAGTGAAATAGGGGCTACGAAATTGGAATAACTATTCATTGTAAATAGCACGCATGTTTAGATTAGGACAGATCTAGGAAAATCAGTCAGCTAGCCTAAGCCGACATGAATGAGATTGTTTAAAATATTTAGTAGATATCATTTACTATGAGCAGGCATTAGAGCTCAAGTTAAACCACAAAACTTTACCAGAAGAACTTTCTCGGTCAAAGAGTCCTTGGAGGAGTCAGAGGACGCCATTATAGATTTATTACTGATGATGTCAGATTACGTCATCTGTATTTCCTTTATGTTTTCAGTAAGTAAAATGCATGCTGTCTGACAAACTGAACGCGATGTACAAGTTATACTAATACACTTTACTCAATATTATTTTTCTATTATTGCATTGCTAATTTGCTATAGTAGTGAGAAATGAAAATATAACTTTTCGGGTAAAACGGGTATACCCGTACCCGTAGCCGCTATACCCGTACCCGTAGCGCTGTACCCGTACCCGACCCGTACCCGTAAAATGTGTACCCTACCCTACCCGCGGGTACGGGTAGGGTATAACCGCGGGTACGGGTATACCGCACATCCCTAGTATAAACAAACTGCCCGTCCATTCGTCGACCAAAGTGAAATATTTACATTATAATCCAGTTTAAATTGAAGTTCAAGGCACCGTGTTATAGTAACTTTATATATATATATATATATATATATATATATATATATATATATATATGTGTGTGTGTGTGTGTGCGTGTGTGTCCGACGGGCTTCTGAACGACACGGACTGACAGACAGCTTAGATAACTTCTGTTGGGACTTGGATAAGTTGGGAGGGAGTAGGGGCCTAGTCGTACTTTGAACAACTTGGCTCCGGGCGTCAGTAACCATCTAAACGCCACTGACTGCGGATAATCGGCTAATCGAATCGTGAAGAACGGTACGAACACGTCTGTCGGCTTATTAAAAGCTATGAGTACACGACCTGTAAGCAAACAGCCACGACTGGAATATTTTGTTCGATCGATAAAACCTACTAACGGAAACGAATGTAAGAGACTTTTTCAAAAATCAGGTAGAATCTCTGCTGGGAGTCAGAATCATAGGCGCGCACTCCTATCGGCCCCGTCGGCCCAGGCCGGGGTACTTTTGAAGGTACCCCGGCCCGCCATAGGTCGGGCCGGGGTACTTTTTAGGAAGTAAGAACTGAAGAATTGCGATTCTTTAAATTGTTTGGTTAAATTTTCACTTCGAATTTCGAAAAAAGCCGCTGTCGCTGGAGGGCGAATGCTCTGCCGAATAGGGCTTTATAGTTGCAAGATCAGATAAGATCAGATAGGCATGTCATATTCTCATTTAACCAGAAGGCGTCAAACACGGCAGTCATAATCTTATTAGATTACACAGCTGCTGTCGCGGGAGGAGGCTTCATAGTAGAAAGATCAGATAAGATCAGGCAGGGGTCATATACACCTTTAACCCGAGGTGTCAAACGCAGCAGTAACGTACGTCTATAAGTTAACATTAGATTAAAAGACGGCGGAAGGCCCTTTGACGAACCAAGTGGGGAGACGGTGGGCGAAAAGGCGAAAGGCAGCAGAGGGCACCAGGGAAGCAGTAGAGGGCGTTAGAGTGTTTCACCGAGAGATGGCAGTCGGATTTGGGTCCCGATCGAAAGTGATCAGTTAGAGCTTCACCGTGTTTGCATAAATTGCGGAAAGCAACCTAACGACTTCAGGGATTAATTATTATTATTATTATTATTATTATTATTATTATTATTATTATCGAATGCTTAATGTGCTAAATGATGTCAGCCATTTGATTGCGACATTATCAGCTGCGTGTAAAGTTTGTAATCCACCGTCCTCTAGCCTTGTTATAAGGCAAGAGTCAGCTAGGTGCGACATTGTTTGAATGACACCGCAAGGGCACAGGTTCGAGTCAGTTAATTCCCATTTCTGATGACAGTAATTGCAGTGTCCCTGTCCAGTTCGAAAACGGTTTAACAGACACCACAGGTGACGAAGCAGCGTGTCAAAGCCTGGTTGTCGGATAGCGGGATCTTCGACCAATTGGCAGTTGATCACCTGAGCCGACTCCCAGTCAAGTCTCCACTGTCTATCGACATCTGAGGGAACCTTGTTAAGCTGCAGAGGATGGCGTGATTTCAATCGGTGATTAGGAGGGTTGGACAGGTCCTCGAAGAGTGGCAGGTCCTCACGGTCTGCTATCTTTGATAGAAATCTGTCCACTGCAGCTTCCCGTCGTAAGTATGGTGGTTGGATATTTGACAGAACTGGCAGCCATTGGAGCGCTGTTGGGCGCAGGGTTCCGGAGACAAGTCTCATGGCTGAGTGCAGCTGCGTGTCCACCGCCTTTGTGTGCGAGGAGCGATACCAGGCAGGACAGCAGTATTCCGCGGCTGAATAGCAAAGTGAAAGTGCAGACTGTCTCAGAGTAGCGGCGTTTGCTCCCCAGGAGGAACCGGCTAATTTTGACAGGAGGTTTGTCAGGGTTCTGACTTTGCCGGCCAACTTTGAAAGATGTGTTTTGAAGCTTAAAGTTCGATCAAGAGTAACGCCAAGATATACAGGGAATGGGTCGTGCTTCAATTGTTTCCCATCCATATGAATTTTTAGCTCGTATTTTGCTTTTCTGTTGTTCAAATGAAATACACTCGACACAGTTTTATTGGCGTTTGGTTTAAGCCGCCATTTTTTGCAGTAGTCTGAGATCCGCTGTGTGTCGATAGTTAGCTGTTCTTCAAGTTCCTTGAATGTCTGGGCTTGAACAGCAAGGCCGATGTCCAATGTTCCCTCTAATTCTTGAGGGTCCATGTGCGCAAGAAATTTCTCTTGGGCAACAATTTCCCAATTGACTAACTTTTGGGCAATTTTACTATACGCGCAAGGAAAGAAACTCGTGTGTGGCTATATATATATATATATATATATATATATATATATATATATATATATATATATATATATATGTCAAACAGGGTATTAATTATATAGTATTTTTGTGGTCTATAAAACTTGAGATACAAGAAACCAGCTATATCTAGACCCCTCTTATCTCTCGATTGATTTTGTAGACATTTGACAGAGAATAGATTCTGTATAGCGTCATTTCAAATGGCTCACCATTTTTCGTGGCATTTCGAATGCTCTAGAATAAAAGTGAGACAGAATATATTGACAATTCTAGTACAGTTTGACTCAACTAAGCTGGGGACATACGAAAATGTGGTTTTAATTTATTTCATCACTCCTCTGAATTTTGCATATCAGCTTACTGTATCACTAATCTTTGCATTGTCAAATGTCAAACAGGGTTTCAATTATATAGTATTTTGTGGTCTATAAAGCTTGAGATACAAGAAACCAGCTATATCTAGACCCCTCTTATCTCTCGATTGATTTTGTAGACATTTGACAGAGAATAGATTCTGTATAGCGTCATTTCAAATGGCTCACCATTTTTCGTGGCATTTCGAATGCTCTAGAATAAAAGTGAGGAAGAATATATTGACAATTCTAGTACAGTTTGACTCAGCTAAGCTGGGGACACACGAAAATGTGGTTTTAATTTGTTTCATCACTCTTCTGAATTTTGCATAAGAGCCTACTGTATCATTAGTCTTTGCATTGTTATATATATATATATATATATATATATATATATATATATATGCATATATATTCCCAATGTATATAGATATTCATGTATATATAAAATTAAGAGTTCGTGACCATAATAAACCACTTGCTAAGTGTTAAAAAAGTGGTAATTACCTTTTCTCCTCTTGTCAGGCATTTTATGGACGACGATAAATACAATATAGACCTTCAAGTCATGTGGTTGTGATTACCTTTTTGGTAAAATATTTGGACAATTTTTCGTAAAAAATAAAACCTCCTGCATATTTTTTGGGCAATAGGAAATTATTTTTTGGGCGCACGGCTCCCGTTTTTGGGCGCGCGCCCACGCGCCCACCTTAGAGGGAACATTGCCGATGTCGTCGGCGTAGCCGTATTTCCTGCTAACTGTGTCAGATATATCATTTAGATACAGATTGAATAATATAGGAGCTAAAACTGAGCCCTGTGGAAGGCCATTTCTCTGACATCTCCATGAACTTATGTCATCTCCCATATGTACTCGAAACTGTCGGTCACGAAGAAGTAAATCCACGATACGAACGAACGAACCATGGTTGGAAATTCATCGAGAGTTTGTAACGTAAACCGGCATGCCAAACCGTATCAAAGGCTGCTGTCAAGTCCAAGAAGACAGAGCCTGTCTTTAGACGCTTCTGATAGCCATTTTCTATGTATGTTGTAAGTGCAACAACCTGATCACAGGTGCTGCGACCTTTTCTGAAGCCAGCTTGAAACGGGTTTAGTATGTCGTCTACCGATGTGGCGATGTGATTCAGTAGTAGTCTCTCGAATAACTTGTAACAGGCGCTGTGTAGCGAGATTGGTCTGTAGCTTGCCGCAAGAGTTTTGTCTTTTCCTGGTTTTTCGATGGCAATGACCTTTGCTTTACGGGATTAATTCAATCGTTCAACAGACAAGAGTGGCAGGTCCTCACGGTCTGCTATCTTTGATAGAAATCTGTCCACTGCAGCTTCCCGTCGTAAGTATGGTGGTTGGATATTTGACAGAACTGGCAGCCATTGGAGCGCTGTTGGGCGCAGGGTTCCGGAGACAAGTCTCATGGCTGAGTGCAGCTGCGTGTCCACCGCCTTTGTGTGCGAGGAGCGATACCAGGCAGGACAGCAGTATTCCGCGGCTGAATAGCAAAGTGAAAGACAGACTTCGCCATCGACACAATGGACAAGTTTGTTGTTAAACGTCGTAAACTGAATGTCGAAGACCCTGAACAAACTGTAAGTACTTCAGATACAACATCTGCGCAAATTATTCCATAGTGATGAGTGTAGGACTAGGACTATGCTACGAAAAACTATAATCGTATAAATGTCAACACTAGACATGGTCACCCCCAAGATTTATGGGACTCCCCCGAGTTGTTTTTCGCCATAGTTTTCATCCTTCCCAATCCTATTGTATGGAGCCTTATTCTTGATTTTATATCTTCTTGCTGACTGCCTGTGCTTTCAATCACACCTTCAACACATCTGAATGGCCTGACTCTTTCCATGTTTTTGTCCATTCATTGCAATATTCACGAGTTTTGTATTCCCTTTCGTTGATAAAAACCTTCTTAAAACGTTTCTTTTGTTATAAATCACAATTGAAAATGCATTTTGGCTATCTACTGTAAGTTAGTTAGGCACCTCGACCCTCAACGACCGCTGCCGTTATATAGTAAACGGGCGGGGGTACTTTTATTGTCTTCCGCCGCCTCTGGTCAGAATATATATATATATATATATATATATATATATATATAATATATAATATTAGTTATGTATACTATACATAATATATATGAATAATATTTGTATAATATATATAACCTGATATATTATACATATGTAATATATAACAATATATACCCCAAATTTTATACCCCCCAATCAAATTCCTGACTACGCCCCTGTTGAGGGGCGCAAAATGGAAATCTTGCCCCGGGCGCCGAAAACCCTAGTTACGGCTCTGGCCATTTGGGCCATGGCCCCCTCTTTGGGCTTGGCCTAGCCTGTCCTGACCCATCCATTCTGGCCAATCAAGTGATGTAATTGTCCCACGTACGTACAGAAAGTTAATTCAAGTGTATGCCTCTGGTCTTCTAATTAAACCATAATCTTAATTTTATAATCTTGTCACTCCAGCGTTGTGACTTATAAGAATTATTCAATGAGTTAAATTCAACTGATATTCCAGGGGTTAAACAACAATTACAACACGTAGTAGTCAAGTCATGCATTACTGATAGAAAACAGAACACTGTTAGATTTACTTATTTATTAAGCAGTTAGCAGTGTGACGTCACATCTATGATCTTGCGTAACTTACTCTTGGAGTAATCATTACTCCAAGAACTTACTAGCTTAGTGTTCATGATATTTGTAAAATGTCGTCTGGTCCACCTTCAAAGCGATTAAATTTCGCCAGACAACATTAGATTTAGAGTCTAAAACGCTTACATTTTCAGTCTAATATGCATACAGGACTTAGTCACAGCCCACGGAATTCCATTTTGTATCCAATAAAGGTGGCTTGCACATGTTGATGAAAACAACATAATCATGCCTATTTTAAGAAAAAAATTAATCTGGAAAATCTTCAAATGTCGCCAGCTTCAGGGGGCGAAGCCCCCCTGACCCCCACCAGGGGCTTTGCCCCTGGGCCCCACTGGGGGCTACGCCCCCAGACCCTCATTATAGGCTCGCGCTTCGCGCTCGCCATGGGCTGGCTCCCCCTTACCAAAATTTTAAATACGCCACTGGTAGCAGGCTAGCAGCTGGCAGAGGGGTTGCAGCATAAACTTCTAATGTTGGAACGAAATGAAACGACCGAAATTCGGGATTAAGGCACGACCACCCAGTGGGCACTCGCCCTAATTAATGATGACTAAACTAAAACTAAAATTAATGATGACTAAACCGCTGAAGATACGCAAGTTCGTGGCTATACTGTAATCAGTCAGCGGACGATGCGTTTGGAAGACGTAAGGTGTGGGGCAACACAGCTGTCACCCGTTAGACAACTTGAAATAAGTCTAGGTAATCGAGACGATAGGGAGTCAGACAGATAGTCAGCTCATCGCGTGAGACAAGGGTCAGTCAGTTCATGTTGGCCGCGCAGCCCGCGCTACGTTTGATCGTGAATAAAAGAGACGCAAAACTTCAATAGATAAACCCAGATTTCTAGATTTTTTAATATTTTAACCTCCTAAAAAATATTTTTTCATTTCAGCCGGCGGCCCACCAGGAATCTCCCGGTCTACTGGCGGCCCAGTCCAAGCTTGGGCACACCCAGGCTTGGACTTGGACATTCCATTTGAGAAACCATCAATGAATCAACAAAGAACATACTCAAAAACAGATCATCAATATTTTCTTTTTACTGGGGGTCATATAATCATTACCCACACCAAAAACCAGACACGAAACACTAATCCTAAACAATACTGACGGCAGCTAAAGGTGGGGCGGTCATAGCTGGAGCGGACGCCAAATTGGGCGGTCATAGCTGGGGCGGCTATAATGCGATACCGATTATATGACCCCGAACGGGTTATGGTACACTGCTTTTCGTCAAAACCCATAGAGTAACTGGGGCGGTCATAACCGGGGCGGTCATAACCGGGGCGGTCATAGCTGGGGCGGCTGCAACCTGTAACCGTCTGAGCCGGGTCCTAGTTGAGTACATTGCATTAGACCCGCCCAGCCCAAAAACCCAGCGCCTTCCCTGAATCTCTGAGGGTCTTAAATATCAAAGAACTTTTGCCGAGAAATTGCGGGCAAACGAACATTCTACAACTCCGCGGATTTGTGTGGGACCTTTTTTGGCTGATGACCTTGGTGAAAAGTTGTATGCGGTCTCAGGCCCGTCTTTTGCCAGTGTGAGGCTCCTGACATCTGGCGGCCAGCGGGGCCCTGGATGAGTTGGATCCAGGGTCGTTTTAAAGCATAGGCAAGGCAGGCACGTGCCTAGGGCACAGTAATATATGAGGGGCCCCGGCGGGGGTGAAAAAGTTTTTTTCTGATGCTCGAAAAAGTTGACAAGCAAAAAAGGCCATCACGGATTTTGGTGCTTGCTCTTCCAATTAATATATCCTCCAGAAGTTGATAAGCAAAAGAGCCGTCAAAACATAAACAGGCTGGATCAAACGGGACTAGTGCTGTTACGGTTTCACCTCGTGCAGTATCGGTCGGTTTCGGTTCGATTTTGACCGAAAAACCGCGGTTTCGGTTCGGCTTTTAAACCCTAGTGTAGGGTTAGGGTTAACCCTAACCCTAGGGTTAGCGTTAGGTTAACCCTAACTCTATGACCTCTTTTTGCTTGCAGGGATTTTGGAGAAGAAAAATTATACAATTATGACCTCATTTTGCTTGTCAGGGTTTTCCGAGAGGAACAAATACAAGGATGGCCTTTTTGAGGACTTTAATAAGAAATAAAAAATAAAATGACGTTGAGCGATTTTTGAAAATGGGGGTCGGTCCGTTGTGACGTCATATTTTAGGGGGTCCGACGTTTTGTGACGTCGCGTGACGTAGGGGAGGTAAAAAAAGTGACAAATTCGCGTGGTCATTTATGGACGGCCCCTTTAATTAAGTCACATTCTCTTTTCAGTTCATGCAACTGCCAATATAGACCTGATTTTAAACTCGGCATGATTAGGTGGCTTAGGAGGCATTACTGCATGTGTGAAAGCCACTAGGAGCACTAACAGGGCTTGAACCCGCTCAGTTAGCCTCAGGAATATTTCTAGGATTGTGGATTTGGGGGGATGTCTACCTCAATTTTGGGGGTGTCCGGAGCTAATTGGTATTCAACACTAAACTGGCACTGCGCGACACTACTAATGCAGCCATTTTAAAATTATTTTTACTGATTTCAATAATGACGTCAGACTCTGACTCATCATAGAGACATAGACATGACAGAAGAACAGCACTCGTTATTTTAGCGCTTAAAAGCTGTGCATTGATTGAACTGCATTGACATGCATTTAATGCACTGAAAGAAAGAGGTCATAGGGTTAGTTAGGGTTAACGCTAACCCTAACCTAGGGTTAGGCGTTAGGTAAGTAAAGTAAAGTAAAGTAAAATCTCGTGGATTTCTATAGCGCCTTGGAAAACAGCACCAGTGCTGCTTATTCTCAGGCGCTCAGCCTCTCTTAAAATAGCTATGGGGAAGGTATGTTATCAGCCAGGCAATAGTCAACATCCAAAGGGCAGTGAGGCTAGGTTGTGACAGCTATGGAGGAGATGATTTTAGAAAAAGGAATGATTTAAGTTTAGACCTGAAGACTTGAGGAGATAATGCGGGAATTATAGGAAACGAGGATTCCGATTTTATTGTTTGAAAGTGTCCAAGTCTGCGGAGGGAAGCTGGGATCGAGTTCCAAAGTTCAGGTGAGGCGTATGACAAGGCAAGGTTGCAAATTTTCAGGGATGACTGATTGAGTGGGCGTGACAGAGTGAGGTAAGATGATGAGCGTGTGGGTCGAGGAGGCTGAGGGGTTAATAGTGATCTAAGGTAGACAGGTTTTGATGACTGAAGTGAGCTATGTGTAAGTGTTATTATCTTATATTGGATACGTTCAGTTATTTTAAGCCAATGTAATGATTTTAGTATGGGAGAAATATGGGAAAATTTAGGTGACTTAGTAACAGCACGAGCAAGTGCATTTTGTATTGATTGCAATTTGTTGATAGAGGCTTTGGGAAGGTTATAACCTAGGGTTAAACCCGTCCAATTTGCATGGTCAAAGCCGCGGGTTCGGTTCGGTTTTGACCGAAAAACCGCGGTTTCGGTTCGGTTAATCGTAACAGCACTAAACGGGACACCCAAGATGCGCGGGACCCGGGCACAGTGCTCATTTTCCAACACATAGAGACGAGCCTGTGCGGTTTTCACAAATTCAGTCGAGACCTCTCCCCATGTGGAATATTCTTTAGGGGGGAAGGTTCTAACCACAACAGAAATAGAAAGGGACTTGGAGGTAATCATCCATAGAAGTATGAATCCATCTCACCAATGCATGGAGGCAGCAAAAAAGGGAAACCAAATGTTGGGAATGGTGAAAAGGATAATAGTGAGTCGAGACAAAGATATAACCATAAAACTTTATGACATTAGTAAGGCCTCATCTAGAATACTGTGTTCAGGCTTGGAATCCATTCTTGAAAAAAGATATAGAGCTTTTAGAAAAAGTGCAAAGACGAGCGACGAAGATGGTCAATGGGTGCCATAATTTAAGCTACGAAAAAAGACTTCAATATTGTGGACTGACAACATTAGAAAGGAGAAGAGAGAGAGAGAGGGGGGGATTTGATAGAAACATACAAAATAATAACTGGCAAGGTAGATGTGCCATGCGATCGATTCTTTACATTGGCACACTATAGCAGCACAAGAGGCCACAAGGGCAAATTGTTTAAGCAGAGGGTGGGTCCAAGAAAGAAAAATTTTTTTAGTGTAAGGGCTGTGGACAAATGGAACAGTTTGGACGAGGCGGGAGTGACAGTTGAAACAGTAAACGGATTCAAAGGCTATCTCGATAAACTAGGTTATTGAATGCAGATGGTTACATCAGTGTTTTTCACACAGGCTTCTAGCCTCCTAAACCACTTAAAATCACATTATTATTGTAGCGAATTTAGATAATAGCGTAGAACCCTTAGTAGCAATAGACGCAAGTGAGCCATTAATAATTCATGAGCTTAATCCTTTGACAGGTAGCCGCCCGCATAGGTAGTCAGGCCCAATCTAATAATAATAGATTGCATAAAGGAAAGACAGGTGGAGTGGTAGACGATTAGTGAATGGCGCGCAGCAATCACAGAGCGGTGATGAGTGTGAGCTAGCAGGATGAATGCATGCGGCAGAAATCGTATAAATAGCCGGTTCTGCCACAGATCAGGACCGATGGCCGAGGCGGCGTGTGATGGTAAGAAGGTCCATATAAGTGCATGTAAGGATAGTGCACTATGCACCCTATGCACCCGTAGGAAAAGTGCACCCTGAGGTTAAGGAAGCACCCTTGAGATTAGGTGCATTGCGAGAGGTGTATTGCGAGAGGTGCATTGCGAGAGGTGCATTGAGAGAGGTGCATTGCGGAGGTGCATTGCGAGAGGTGCATCGCGAGAGGTGCGGTGCAAGGCACTGAGAGTAAGGCGGTACGGTAAGGTGCACGAGGAGAGGTAAGGTGCACAGTGAAAGGTAAGGTGCACGGAGAGGAGTAAGGTGCACGGAGAGTTAAGGGAGAGGAAAGAGGATACATCGAGAGAGGGATTAAGTGTGGAATATAGGAACGGAGTGCAGGTAAAGTGCGCGTAGTGCGAGTGGTAGCGAGAGAGCGTGAGATCTTAGCCAAAAAGCTAAGACGAACGACCACGTGCCTTAGAGTGAGTCATAGCCCCGTGTGCGTCGAACTGGGCGGAGCGATCTTGAGTTTAGGAGGCGTAGGAACCTCGATAGACCCGGTTCGCCACATTATTATTATTATTATTATTATTATTATTATTATTATCATGTGCATCCTTACACATAATCACGTAAACCCATTTACCTCTCCTCAATGTGTAGGTAATATATGGATGGCCCCTAATGCTAAATGTTGGAAAGAATAATGTCTTGTCTTTGCCACAATAGTTCGTCGATCTATTCAACATTTATTTGAACAGCAATGTGTAGCACATAGAGAAGATTTAGCATTTGGATAGTGCACAGAAGCAGGTATCTTTAGCGAAAAACGCCAAAACCTTACTACGAACAATATATTCTATATTTAGTCATTATTTTCTGTCTCGTCCCATTTCTGGAGCTGTAAATAAACACGCAGTCGACTCTTTGTGTTCTGGAATGACACTCTTCATCACTAGCTTTTGACTGTTCAGATATATGGTCTTTATAATCACTGCCCAAGTCATCACCGCTAGCATCACTATCACTATGCAGCTTGCGCATAATCTCATGCAGTGCCTGTGCAGCTAAGTATTTTGCTAAGTTGTTTGATGCCCATTACTGCAGTAAGAAATTTGGGGTCATAAGTTACCCAAACAGAGATTTTACAATAGCCACAAGTCACTCACAAACATGAAAAAACAGGAAATGATGACACTATTGCTAAGCAACTAATTCCTCAACCGCTTTAGAAAATTCAAAGTAGCACAAGAATAACCAAACATAGATCTGAGGTGGGGCCATTAATTTGCAATTTGAGGTGGGGCCATGATTGCTTTAATCCTACCACTTGATAGGATTAAAGTTAATACACTGTGATTTGTGGATAAACTTTAGCTGCTATTAAAATTTACATGTGTTGATTTAAGAAAAAACCAATGAGATTCAAATCAGTGTTTATTCTAGCCCCCTTGACATTGGGGGGATTTTGAAATGTTTGGGGGGGACAAGGTTTGAGTTTCCACACATTTGGGGGGGAAATTTCCATTCCCCAGCCAACATCTAAAAAAATTGGGGGGAATTTTCAAACTGGGGGGGGGGAAATTCCCCCCTAAGAAGGCCTAGAATAAACACTGATTCAAATGCATTAAAGAATTGATTAATAAAAATAAAACTGCATCATAGACATCTTTTTCTAATTAATCTTCAATAATCATTTGTCCTTGATAGTCTTAGATCGGTTGGTAAAATTTTGCACAAAAATTCACATGGTGGCTTTTTTGCACAAATATTTTGAAGTTTGCACAGAAACCAGCACGCCTTAGAGGGTACGTTGGCCCTTGGCCACGATAGTCGTCTTTTTATCAATAAAATAGCTATAAATGGATTTCATGTCGGTGCAGTGCATTACCAAGAATGGTACACTAAAAATTAATATACAGTAGTATAAAGGTCAAACGACACAAGCCAAAACTGTCAACAATTTTATTATACTTTTTCTTATTGTTTTATCATTCAAAAGTCAGTGTTATAATTTTGTTCAGCTACTGTTGCATTAAAGTTTTATCACACTGTGATAAAGGGATAGATTATACAATGCAAAAGAAGACAGTAGCAGTTAGTCAATATTCAAACATCTAGTTCAAGGGTGTCAAACATAGGGCCTACAGGCCGAATACGGCCCATAACAGCTTTTCATCTGGCCTGCGTGTATGTGGCTGAACACAAGAAAATAACTTTATGTCTAAGCAAAGTTGCTTTATTTAAGACATGTTCAAAAAGTACATACATGAAAATTGGAAATTACATATATGAAACTTGATTTTTTTATTAATCTACGATAGAAATGATATAAACAATTTTGAAACAATTCTTGAACAAACCTTTATATACATTGTTTTGTGTAAATGGCCTACCTACTGTAGTTCATGTTAATGTTACGTACAAATCAAGCCCGCAACAACCACAAAACCTTTTACATGCCTGCTATATGAGTGAAATGATCTAGTTTCTCTCTATTTGAGAGAAACTAGATCAGGGATGTCAACATCCCTGATCTAGTTTCTCTCAAACTACTTTATAGCAATCAAATAATTTAAAATTCAATCCTTAACACAACATTTGTAAAATTTAGAGAAAATTTTGGTGTATCACAACAAATTACATATAGCAGTGAGAGATAAATCTTTTGTTTCTTTATTAACTTTGCAATTTTGCAATTACTGAATTTTAACATAACCACAGTGCATAACATGTAATCCAAAACAGCTTTACAGAACTTGCTTTTCTAATAAGTAAATATTAGCATCACAAATATAAAATCATTTATTAGAGAAACAAAAAAGTGTTATGGCAATTAATGGAATGAAATGATGACCTATCTATGCAATCACTAATGAGAGTCAAAATCATAATTTAAAATATCAATAAAGACTAAGCAAGTTTCATTGCCCTTATAAGGATTGAAGTAGTAACTGCAAAGCAAATGACTACCACAATCCACTCGAGGCTCCTCCAGGTGGCTGCCTCACCGTAATGCATGAACTTTGTGCCTTTGTAGTGGTCTAAAATAACACGTGAAATAAATTGTAAAAATCCATTAATTTAGAATGCACTTAGCCAGTTTAGCATTCTGGTATACTTTTTGAGATTTTGATTATTTTCCTTTATAAATTACAAGCTGAGGACTGCCAAGGATTAATGCAATCAAAACAAAAGCAAATGCAGACATTGATCTTGCACATAATGGAAGGTGTCAGTGAGAATATTAGTTGCAATGTTGCTATATTTCAAGTGGTTGATTACATAACTGGGCTGTATTTCACAATTAGTATTTAATTTTGGGGTGCATTGGATCGACCCTTCTAGTGGTGCACCCCATAAGTACCCAATTCCATTGGGGAAACTAATGATCCTACCTTGCCGAAGGCATTTGCTAGAAGAAGTATTTAATTAATTGCAAGCAAAAGCTTCTTACAGGACATCACTTTAAGTAATGGCTCCTAAGTGATAAAAGATTTTAAGCCAAATTTGTAAAACACTCTTCATATATGTTCAGTGGTGGCTCTAGGATTTGGCAAGTGGGGGAGCGTTAGAGGGGGGGGGGGGAGGAATTTTAAGCACAGAGGCCCAACTATTTTTTATAAATCAGAACATACAGGAAGAATATTGCCCTCGATGCAAGTCAGGAGTTGCATACTTGAACAACTTGTTTAATTTAAAATTAGTGTGTAATATCTGGATTTCATTGCGTTTAATTTTTAAATTTTTGTTTTTAGTATTAAATCACTCGGCCATGAAATTGTTACTGTAATTTTGCGGTCAAGTAATAATGATGGGCTAACAACAATATTGACCTAGATTAATGTATAATTATACGTTTACACTAGCAGCAGACAAATCAAACAACTTTAATATCCATAACAAACAAACCAGAATCTTCAAACCAAATTCATTAGCCAAATGAGGTCATCCATGCTTAAGGCAAATGTAAACCAAATCTCAAATACCTTTTCTGTAATAAATTCATATGGAATATAGTGCTAGCATATTTTGACAAATTAAATGTTAAGCAAACTTTTGTTCAGAATCGAGTATCGAACAAATGCTAAAAATCAGTAAATACTGGTAGGCCTAATTGTGTTTGCAAAGAATTTAAAATACTGCAACTTACCATTATCAAGCTGCTGAAAATGAATGCGTCATCTTTGGCAATCACATCCGCAGGGATGTCGTAATTGCCCTCGTTTGGGGCCATCCATATAGTACGCACGCAAAAAGTCATATTTTCGACCCCCCTCCCCCTTGTCGCACGCCGTACATTTTGGTTACCCCTCACTATGCATACGTACAAATTAGCAACCCCCGCATGGTGAAAATTAATTTTTAGCCATAGCCCAAAAGCATTTGTTTACTATTAAATTAAAGGTTTTTAATATTTAAATAACTGTGGGAACAATAGTTGGTACCCTTTGTTTGACCGTGAGAAAGTAATTTTGTTCAAATCAAATGTTTGTGTGAATATACCAGCCTTTTCTATCTAATTATAAATGTGAATGTGCGTACGTACAAATTCAGTCGTGACCCCCTCCCCCATACGCTTTCGTATGCAAAATCGCCAAAATCTCAAACCCCCCTCCCCCTCGGTGCGTACGTACTAAATGGACGGCCCCTTTGGCAATTTGACAGCTACTTCCACAACAGACGGACGTGGATCGACTGGTTCAGATGATTTTGAAACATTATCGTCTTTGTCAAACTTTACTCGTTTTTTAGGATTGGCTAATAGAAGCCTGATGTCTGCCATTTTTAAGCTAGCACCATATTATTATTTCTAGACAATTTCTCCAACGCAGTAAACAATATATTTTACTGGGTATTATCTGAGGCAACCTAATGACAGTATATTGAAAGTAATGTGGTTATTGGTCTTGTGTATGGCACCAATACCAGTAGAAAAGAAGAATTTACATCATGTCATGGATAGCCTTATCAAAGAATGGTCCACCGCTTGCTACATAGGGCAGAGGACTATGGCTAATGTAGATGACAGCAAACTTGGCAAAGTGTTATGACTTCCAAGTTCAGTATTGCATATTTGTAAAAATCAACAATAATCTATCAGAAATAAAATATGAGTCACTCCAGTAAAAACAAAGAAATAACCATAATATAATAAACATTGAATTGTCTTCTGCATCAGTACTGGCCCACTAGCTTTATAAAGATGAGTCAATGCATAACTCTTGTCTTTGCATTAATAATAATAATAATTATTATTATTATTATTATTATTATTACATATGTAATTTATGAAACGCTATAGCATAGCTAAGGCTAAAGTCGAGAGCATTTTACATCAGCAATTTGTCGGTTCATACAGAAAGATTTGAAAGAATTGTTCTTGCTTGCGATGCCATGCGCAGACTGTTACCAGTATGGAAATCCAAGGCTATTAGCGTAACCACAAAAGTAAGAGCATACAATTGCCTGGTACTTGGAGTACTGATGTATAATTCGGAGACCTGGACTATGATGGCTGAAATACAACGGAAACTGCGATCATTCTAGATGAACTGTCTTCGAAAAATTGCAGGCGTATCCAAAAGAGACCGGAAAAGAAATGACGACATAAAAGAGAATCTTGGAATAAAAGAAGATGTCATAGAGAAAATCCAGACAAAACGGCTGCGATACTTCGGACACGTCTGTCGTATGGAACAACGAAGATTGCCATATGTATGCCTACATGGCAGAATACAAGGGCACAGAGAAAGAGGCAGACCACAGAAAAGATGGCTGGATGTCATAGAGAACGAGTGCCAACACCTAAATCTAAATCTAGTTCAAGCAATAAGAACAGCAGAACAAAGACAGGAGTGGGACAAATTCCTGGGGCTGTCACAGCGTGCAAAAGCATCGTTACGACACTAAAGAAGAAGAAGAAAGACAGAAAGATGGTCCTGGATTTTCCAGTAACTATTCTTAGGAGACACAAAAAAGACGCATCTTAAGAGCAGTCAAAAATGAATGCACAGATGTAATCGACGTCACAGTCCCAGGAAGTGCATTCCAAAGAAGTAATAATAATAATAATAATAATAATAATAATAATAATAGTAATTAATGGTAATAATAATAAATAATAATAAAATTACTAGAAAGATGCTCGCTTCGCTCGCAGTGCAGAATAATACTAATCCAATACCTATACCTAATACCCAATCATTGAATTCATGCTGAACAACATTTCAATGATGTACTGTACATACACCACCTAGCCAAGCTCTGCGCCACGTAATAATTAGGCCTATGTACGTTAAAATCACGCAACTGTGACCATTTGTGACGCTGTACACGTATTTTTTGTGTACGTTAAAATGTACGTTAAAATTGCGCAACTTCCTCAAGCTACGAACAATTGTTACCAATAGCAACGCTGTCGCGACGCTACTTAACAATTATTGTTACCAATAGCAACGCTGCCGCGACGCCCACCCTCTGATGCTGCAATGACTCGACTAAACCGTGCTAAACGACGCTTCATCAAACGCTTCTTCGTCAACCAATGAGAACGCTTGAAGGTAACAGAGAGACATACAGAACAAAGATCTTAATATTATAGATTATTATTATCAAGTTAGCAGAGTGGTAATAACGTTGGGTGATGGAGCAGGAGGTAGAGGGTTCGAGTCCCGCAGGTAGGGTTGCCAGATCTCCCGTATTTTACGGGAGCTTTCGTATTTCAGCCCCAGTCTCCGGCCTCCCAGACGGATGCCGCGCGGGAGACCAAATCTCCCGTATTTGGCTAGGTGCCTAGGTCAATAGACTTAATTGAGACGCAGTTTAAAATTGAATCAACACTACATTTTCTGGCGTGATAAACGTAAAATAAAAGTAATTAGTACAGTTTAGTACAATATCAAACAAGATAATAGAGGCTCTGAGGCAGGCAGCAATGCCCCTCTGCTTCTTATTTAATTTAACGGTAGCTGTTCATATCCTTGACGTCACAAGTTTTGTTTTCTCGTGACTCAAGTGTCGTGAGTAATTAAAATTGTAACTCGGGTCATAGACTACTATAGTCCATGCTTGGATTATAAACGCTGGATTAAAGTGTTTAACAGTATTGACAAAACCCAACTTCCGGACCTATTCCCCACTGTGTCCTTCGTTTTCAGCATTCCAGCTTCAAATGCTCTAGTTAAAAGATTTTTCTCAGTGATGAACTCCAAATAGACTGATACTAGAAACAGAGCATCTGTCGAGGTAATAAAAAATGAGCTTTTAGCTTACTTTACCTGCTCTTTAACTTGTTCCGATTTATACTCTTACTGTCTGGGCGACAAGAAGCTTCTACAGAAAGCAAAGAGACCGTCCATTTAGTACGTACGCAAAAAAAGTCATATTTTTAACCCCCTCCCCCTGTTGGACACCGTACATTTTGGTTAACCCCCATGCACAGTACAAATTAGCAACACCCCCGCACAGTGAAAATTAATTTTTAGCCATAGCCAAAAAGCATTTGTTTGCCATTAAATTAAAGGTTTTTAATATTTAAATAACCGTGGGAACAATAGTCGGGACCCTTTGTTTGACCATGAAAAAGTAATTTTGAATCAAATGTTTTTGTGAATATACCAGCCTTCTATCTATTTATAAATTTGAATGTGCGTACATACAAATTCAGTTGTGACCCCTCCCCCGTACGCTTCCGTACGCAAAATCGCCTAAATCTCAAACCGCCCTCCCCCTCGGCGCATACATACTATATGGACGGCCCCAAAGAGTAGTTTGTAATATTCACAATGATTACACGAACCGTTCAGCTAGTTGCCACTTGCCAGGACTACATTGTATACTCTACAGCAGTGTTTCTCAAACTTCTTCATCTTGTGACACACTAGAAATACGTGAAAACATCGGCAGCACACTTGAAAAGACGTCACAATTTTTTACTGATGAAAGACATCATAACCTTCCATCGTGAAAGCCAGCGAACATCAGTATGGTATAATAGGCATGTATATTGGGAATCCATTGCCTCACAGAGCTTTGAAAGAAGTCATGATTTAAGTGATCAGGAATCAGGATTTTATGAAGTTCACAACTTGAATAGCTTGGTTCAGAGCAGACTGCAAGTCCTTTCTACCGGTACACAGCTGCCCTGCAGATAAGACTCCTGCGGTACCTTTACCGTGCCACATACTGTAGAAACTAGAAACCTTGCGCATCTCCAGCTACCTAAGAGAAGCAAGCTCCCCAATCAAACCACACACAGGGCAAGGAATGTATCTTAGTGGCTTAGGCATACTTGGTAACATGTAATCTTAACTGCGAATTCACAACCCCTCACCACCCCAGCATCGTCTTGTATACCAAGGGGCTTATTATACGATGCTGCACTTCCCATCCTCCCAGGTCCCAGGGAACAAATTATCAAGACTCTAAATTCATCAGACTCGTCAGTGACGCAACGGCTCTCACTGGCTATGCGTACAAGACAGTGTGTTGAAACACAGTCATTGATCTGAGACATTTAAAAATTGACATTTTAAATTTAATAAATTTTCCAACAAATCCAACGGCACACCTGATAATCTCACGCGGCACACTAGGGCACACAGTTTGAGAAACACTGCTCTACAGAGTGTAGAGCATACAATGCGTATATTCGTAATTGTTACTTACTTGTTTGTGTACTATAAGGCTGTAAACCATTTGACGTTAGGAATAGGACTCGTTTGGAGGTCTACGATACTTATATTATTATAACTTGATTGTAATATTGATTCACTACATGCACACGATGCAGAGCATTGAAAGGTGTTGTTTATTGCTTTCCTAGTCTATAGACTATACTCTATAGTACTGTGGTGTAGTTTAGCTCTAGCCATAATAATTCACAATGAACTGGACCATAGAGTGGGCACATTGATCACGGAAGCAATCTCCCGTATTTCGACTTTGGATATCTGGCAACCCTATCCGCAGGAGCCATAAAGGTCGACTCAGCCTTTTTCATGGTGGTAAAATGATGAGCAGTGGTAAAAATCCCTGCGACAAGTCAAATAGGTATGCTACACAATACACTAGCCCCGTATTCGTTAGTTAGTTAGTTATAGGCTGATTTATATAGTGCTATTTTCCTAGCAGGCTAGAGTCGAGTGCTTTACATTGAATTAAAGGAGTGTCCAAACAAGTGCGTTTTTAGTCTCTTAGTGAATGTTTCCAAGTGAGTCGCATTGGTGACACTGTCTGGTAACACATTCCAGAGTACCGGGTTCCCTCGAGTAACGGAACGCTTCCCGAGTTTGGCTGTCCTCGAGGGAGGAGGCACCGACAGTCGGACCCAACTGGAGGAGTGGAGCCGCAAGCGACCATCTGTGGATGGAGGCTTACGAAGAAGCACTGATAGGTAGTCTGGGTAGAACGGGTTGTAGAGTGCTCTAAATGTGAACCAGCACCTCTTGTAGATTATCCGCTCTGGAATGCGAAGCCAGTGTAATCTGTCCCAAAGTTGGGGCGTAACGTGCTCACCCCACCTGGTCTGAAAGATCACTTGGGCGGAAGCGTTCAACACCATCTGCAGACGATTGAGCTGGTAGTCTGGCGTTTCGAGGAGTATACCATTACAGTAGTCTATTCTCGTGAGCACCAGTGGCCGCACAAGCTGGATCGCGACAGACACAGGTAGGTGTCTTCTAATCGCTTTAATTTGCCGAAGCTGGTAGAAGGAATTACGAGCGACGATGCCAATATAGTTACGGTCTTGACTCTAATAAGACTCCTAGAAGTCGGGCCTCGGCTGATGGGACAATAGGGATCTAATCGATGATGAACGGCGCATGACTGATTAGATGCGTCTTCCTTGGGGTGGTAATTCAGAGCACTTCCGCCTTGGCTGGATTGAGAGCCAGATGATTTGCCTCGGTCCAGAGTTTGATTTTGGCTATGCACGCTGTGACGTGGTCACATAGTTGTTCTGTGTCCCTGGCAGGGCAAGAGGCCAGGATCTGTACATCATCTGCGTAAGCATGAGGGGCTAGCCCGCACTCCTTGACAATCCGTCCAATGTCTGCTGCATACAGAATAAACAGGAGTGGCCTAGCACAGACCTCTGCGGCACGCCACTGAGAACAGAGCGCGGTGAGGACATGGCCCCGTTCCACCATATTGACTGCATGCGATTGGTTAGGTAGTCTTGCAGCCACTTGAGGGCTCTACCCTTGATGCAGTAAGAAAGCTCCAGCCGTCGGAACATGATTTCGTGATCGACAGTATCGAAGGCTGCTGAAAGGTCCAGTAGAAAAAGGAGAGCAACCTGATCATTCGATATCGCATCAACAATATCATATCGTGGCATTGCACACCTGGCTGAGGGCTATAGCAACGGAGATCAGCGCCGCCCTATGAGCCAGTAAGGCTCGGGAAGAACTTTGACTTTTTATATATTATTATTAACAATAACCAAAGATGTAGTCAAGACCAGCAGTTCCGAGACCAAGACAAGACCAAGACCTCTACCATCAAGACCAAGATTACTATCATCAAGACCAAGACCAAGCCCACTAGCACCGAGACCAAGACCAAGGCCACCTAATGACATAATGCAAGAAATTTACTCACTCAATTACTGTACACATACTTGCAAATGCCATGTTCAGCTCTTCTGTATCACCAGTCTGGGCAAGATTCTTTGGAGTTGTTGGAATGGGCAGATTTTCTGCTTCCTGATATATGTATTCCATAATAAAATCCTTAACATTGTCTTTGACTGCTGCTGAGCCGGGATGATCCGAATCCAGCCAGACAAAACCTTACGCTGGATCCAAGACAGCAGCAGCTGGATAAATTAACTGCTAAAATGGCTTGTGTTGTACAGTTGACGTGGGCTGGATCTGCAATGTCTGAAGAAGTCCAATGAAACGCTTATGGATTGATGCAACAAATGCTGTTATCAAGGTTCCATGGTAACGCGCATGGCTGCTCAGTTCAGCAATGCACTTCAGAAGTGCAACAACGGAAGAAACAACACAACTGATGGTGACGTACTTGTCGCCTTGTGTCAAATCTGTCACTTCTGCAAAATGGTTGCAAGATATCCACCAGCTGCAACTCAGTCAATGAATGTGTGACCAGTTATTGCCAGGTATGAGTGCATGCGCCTGTCAATCCATATGTCCTTGGTGAGTGACATGCTGCTTGCCTTTGCAATGTGAGCTGTCACTCGTTCTTGAATGCTTTTCCTTAGCTTTGGAGGCAACTTCTACATGAGACGTAACCTTGATGGTGGTGCATAGTTGGGTTGAACTGCAGCCAAGAATTCTCTTAACCAATCAGTTTCCACAATCCCAAAGAAAGGATCACTCTTCACGATGAGATTCTGGAGAAGCAGATGCATGATATGCTGCTGCTCCGGATGATGACTGCTGACTAATGTGAAACCCTAAATGAAATTTGTACAACCTGATAATTATTATTATTATTATTATTATTATTATTATTATCCTGGATGATTTTTACAGCGCCGTAAACATAGTTAATACTAAAATCAAAAGTGCTTTGACAGTGCTAACGTGTCAATGAAGGTCAAAATGGCGATGTTAAAGTGAACTCGCTGCCATGAAGAAACTGGCGTCGAGTCCATGAGAAGTGGTCCTTCCGTAATAAACACGTTAGCGAGGAGCGGAAAGATGATGTTGTAGACACACAAGTTGGAAGAATTCGTTTTGCAGACGGTAACATCCGATCCGACGGCAAAATCTGAAGAAGCGGTCTTCCGCTAGAGGATAGTTCGTCACCATAATCGGCAAATCTGACATCGATGAATGTTCCAGCGAAGTCTGGAACGACAGTCAATCGCACAGTCCTGCTGATTTGTCACGCAGCAGCCATTTCAATGGTGGCCCATTGGCGGAGCCTCGACAGCGACCAACTTGAGGCTGTCAGAACGGCGTGGAAAAAGTGGAGGACGGCGAGTAACTCTTCAGAAAAACCGACAAGTGGAACACAGTCCTCGCGATTGGCGTAAAATCCAGTCACAAAACATCGGAAAATACCGAGAATGATGACGAATCGGTGGCACATACAAACACGTGCTGGCAGCCGTATAGGCGCCGAAACCGGAAATAAGCTGATAAGCTTATTTCTCTGCCCATCAACAAGCTGATAAACGATATTTCTTATAATGTATAGTGGTCTTGAAAAATTTCCGAGGCCAATTCATCAAGACCGAGACCAAAACCAAAACCACCATTACCGAGACCAAGACCAAGGCCTTAGCTGTCGAGACCAACAAAGACCAATACCATAAAAAATCGACACAAAAAATCGGTCTCAGGCAGTCTCAAGACCAAGACAGCGGTCTCGAGGACTACATCCCTGACAATAACAAATTAATAAAATCAAGAGTAATATATTAATTAATACAATATCAATTGCAGCACTAACCACAGAATCACAACTGAATTCTCCAGTTATTGGATTAAATCCTACAAATATATAACATAGTAGCATAAAAACATTGAGAAAACATGATGCATAGGTGCTGCACAGTGATATTACAGTTTTGGAAATAATTATAGTTTCTATTCAGTTCCAGTTTTAAGGTTTCTATTCTGTTTCAGGTTTTGATATAAATTTAAACATGAGTCATAAATAAGGTAAGGAAACATTTTACACAATCATGGAGATGCCAGGAGGATTGGTTTCATAAGTATTTAGTTAGCTGCAATTTTGCCAATGATAAATAATTAATTACTCTTATCGGTAATCAAAAGACATGTTTGTTATGGAAAATAAGTAACACGCCTCAGTTCGCATCTTTAAGTTTGTAGCATTTTTCTTGCCATGTTCATCCCACACACTTTCCCATTTGCTGTCTCTGCCACGCAAACACTCTTATTCTTTTTTGCACCATACATAAAAAATTCCAAATTTGGTTTTCACGCTTACCACCGGCAAGGGTGTGAGATAGACTGATATTTAGTAATTCTTAAATTTTAACAGCACCGCATAACAGAATAAAGAATCCTTAGATTCGCTACATTAAATATGCCGCTTAGTCATCGTGCACATTGCATAGTTCTGTGACAAAGCAGGCAAGTAAAATTTCATTAAACAGAATGGCGCTTTCAAAATCAGGCTCAACAGGTAAGTGGTGTATTTAAATCCAAAAAGACCTTTAAAAAATTTTTGGCATATACTTACAATCTCAGTTTTGGAAATAATTATAGTTTCTATTCAGTTTTAGTTTTAGGGTTGCCAATTACCTATAGTTTCTATTCAGTTTCAGTTTTGGAAATTTCAGTTTCAGTTTACTTTTTAAAAATAATTTCAGTTTCTATTCAGTTTCAATTAACTGATATATCACTGATGCTGCGCTTATTAATTTATAAATTCATATTTTCATATAAAAGAAGCTCCGCAGTATCTTATTCAAGACTGTAAACCGTTAACTGATACAGCTCTCACTCGAACGATGGTTACACGTTCCAATTCCACGAGGATATTATCCGTGCCGGTACGCGGACGATTGACAATAGGACATAGAACATTTGACCACTGGACGATTGACCACGACGGACGTTTGACCACTGGACGATCGACCACAGCGGACTTTTGACCACTGGACGATTGACCACAGCGGACGTTTGACCACTGGGCGTCTTTATACATGAGCTTTGCATTGTTTTACTAGATATGTGTTTCACGTACTGTATAAGTTTACGTTTGCCTAGCATTGCTTTACTTTATATATCATTTATTTGCTGCCTGACTACGTTGCTTTCATTAATGTGTTTTTAGATTGCATATACTGAGTAACTGCCGGTATGTAATGTAATGTAATTAGCTATTTATATTGCGCCTAATCAATCAATGTTAGCAAGCGCATTACAATTAATGTCAATTATGTCAATTATTATATGCACAATTAAACATATGTGTCTTCAAATGCTTACGGAAAGCGACGGGCGACTTTATGTTCCGTAGCGCTGGTGGAAGGGCGTTCCAGGCATAAGCAGAGCCCATACGGGCAAGGTTTGGTGCACCTGACAGTAGGAGGAAATGCCGACGACAGAAAGCACCCCCAGCCCAGGGTATGGGTGAAGTCCTCAATGGCGATGATGGTATCCTCTAATTATAAAGAAGGCAGGCATCAAAGGCGGATGCAGGCAGAGCATGCAGGTATGCTTAGAGGGCAGGTGTGAACCGGATAGGACACACTACGGCCAACCTGATACACCAGGAGAGGAATGGTCACCGTCTGGCGAATCAAAAGATCACAAATCAACATGACATTACAAACCAAAGATAATCATACTGGCCCGGACGTTGCCCAGCATAAAAAGGTCAGCGCTGATCGCCGATGCACTCTGGTGACAGTGTTAAGTGAGAGAAGAGGCAAAATCCAATACAGTTAGTGAAGGATATGATGGTTGGACAAAACTTAGGCACAAGTGACCACCAGACAGTGACATTTGATGTAATTTTAGCAGAAGACAGCGAGAGCACACGCAGCCAAAAAAACAAAAACTATTTCTGGGAAACTACGATCTGGCTAGGAAGATGATCGAAGATATGGACATAGGAAGCATGATAAAGGATAAAAATGCAGAAGAAAGCTGGGAAATATTTAAAAATTGCATGTCAAGGGTTATGGATTCAACAATACCAAAACAGCGGTCACTTAACAAAAAATTTCCATGGGTTACTAGAGAGGTACAGAAGAAGAGAAGGGCCAAAAACAAAGCGTGGAGGAAATTGAGAAAGCACCGACTAAAGATGCAAAGCAATGAAGGTTTGGAACAAATGAGATTAAAACAGTTACAGTCCAGTTATGTGCAAAAGAGGAACAAATCAACAGCTACAAATAAAGCGGCTATTGCAAAGTATGAGCACAAATTAGCAAAGGACATCAAACGGAACAGTAAAAGTTTTTATGGATACGCAAGAAGTAAGATGAAGCGAAAAGAAAAAGTTGGACCATTAGTAGCTGATTCTGGAGAAACAGTGAAGGATGACATGGAAACAGCAACAATTCTGAACGATTACTTTGGATCAGTGTTCACAAAGGAAAATACAACCAACATACCAAAGCCCATTAATTTATTTTGTGGAAAAGAGGTGGAAGCATTATCAGACATAAATTGCAATAAAGAGTGTGTCCTGGAAATTCTGAGTCAAATGAAAACTGACAAAAGCCCTGGAATAGACAATATACATCCACAATTTCTGTATGAGGTAAGACATGAGGTTAGTGAGGTAATAGCCACAATATTCAATATGTCACTTAAATCGGGAATAGTCCCTAGGGACTGGAGGGAGGCAGTAGTCACTCCTATATTCAAAAAGGGTAACCGTGGGGAGCCTGGAAATTATAGGCCAGTGAGTCTGACCTGTATAATATGTAAAGTTCTGGAAAAATAGTAAAAGCAAATATATTGGACCATCTTATGAGACACAAGATTTTAAAAGATAGCCAGCATGGGTTTATTAAAGGAAGATCTTGCTTAACAAACATACTAGACTTTTTAGAGGAGATTCATGACAAGCTAGATGAGGGAAAAGCAGTTGATGCAGGCAGAGCATGCAGGTATGCTTAGAGGGCAGGTGTGAACCGGATAGGACACACTACGGCCAACCTGATACACCAGGAGAGGAATGGTCACCGTCTGGCGAATCAAAAGATCACAAATCAACATGACATTACAAACCAAAGATAATCATACTGGCCCGGACGTCGCCCAGGATAAAAAGGTCAGCGCTGATCGCCTACCTAGACTTTGCAAAAGCATCAAATAAAGTACCTCATTCAAGACTGGCAGTCAAGCTTCAGGCCAGTGGAATTAGAGGTAAAGCTCTTGGATGGATAAAAAAAATTGGCTTCAGAGCAGTAGACAGAAGGTAGGTATAAGAGGCAAGTATTCAGATTGGGCTGAGGTCAAAAGTGGGGTGCCACAAGGTTCAGTGTTGGGTCCTCTATTGTTCTTAATATACATCAACGACATCGATGATGATATAATGTCAAAAATTTCAAAATTCGCTGATGACACAAAACTGTGTGGACAGAGTGATAGTGAAGCAGAAGCAAAAATTTTACAACAAGACCTTAATAGACTATCCCAGTGGTCGGCAGATTGGCAAATGCTTTTTAATACAGATAAATGCTCGGTGATGCACATTGGGAAGAAGGGAACAGATCATGAATTTAAGTTATGTGGAAAGGGGCTAAAAGTTACAAACGAGGAGAAAGATCTAGGGGTCATCATGCATAACAGCTTAAAGCCATCTAGGCAATGTGCAGAGGCAGCTAATAAGGCCAACAAAATTCTAGGTATGATCAAAAGAACGATAGTGAGCAGAGTGAAGGATGTAATAATAAGACTTTACAAGACATTGGTACGCCCACATTTAGAGTATTGTGTTCAAGCATGGTGTCCATTCCCGAAGAAAGACATAGAGACCTTAGAAAGAGTGCAACACAGAGCTACAAAGATGATCAAGGGATATCATAAACTAACCTATGAGGAAAGGCTAAATCACTGTGGATTGACAACCCTGGAAAAAAGAAGAGAGAGAGAGGGGATTTGATCGAGACATACAAAATACTAACAAAGTGGAAATGCCAAGAGAAAGATTTTTCACAATGAAGCAGTATGATCGAACCAGAGGACACAGCATGAAACTGTTCAAGAAACGGGTTGGGAGACATAAACAGCATTTTTTTAGTGCAGGAGTGGTGGACAGATGGAATGAACTGGATGAGGGGATAGTAATGGCTACAACTGTAAACGAGTTCAAAATAAACCTTAGTAGTTTAGGATATTAGATTGGACAGGAACAACAGTGGTTCTCACACAGGGCAGTCCATACTGAACCACTTTAAACCTTGTTATATTATATATTATATTATATAATGTATAGTTGACAGAGCCTTACTGCATGCCTACACTCTACAGCAGGGGTGCACAACCTTTTAAGGACGAAGGGCCACATTTTTCGGTTCCAAGATTCCGCGGGCCACATGCGTTTTTTTATCACACAGTAGTGGTATGTTAACTCTTAGGCAGCCATGTTGTTTTTAGAGAATTTACCCCTCCACAGTTTCCCAAAATGTTTTAATTCAAATATCACAACAATATTGACAATGTATATATCAATTGAAAGGGCTTTTGATTATCTACAAGAATATGAAAAGAAAAATATAACATTTGCAATGACATTCTTCATATTTCATGAGAAGATATAAAAATAAAAAATATTAAAAATTAAAATTGGACTTTGAAGTTCATTAAAAATTGTGTAAGCAACAAGACAGTGTAAGTAAGCTATCTGAAATATGCACACATATATAATAGACATTTAAAAATTTACATATAGATGTAAAAATGTCATATTTTAGTTTACAGAGAATTTAGTGTGAAAGTCACAAAGAAATTATGACATATGTATTTTTGGCACTTGTCACTTGGCACTTGTCACAAATGCTCCTAAAAGATTTTGTCAGCAACAAGACATGCTGCTATTTTGCGGGCTGCCCGCAAAATATCACTGCCTATGTAATCGACATTAAAAATTATGTAAAATGTGATATTTTAGTTTAGAAAGGATCTTGTGTGAAAGATGTCGAAGCAATTATGACATACATATATTTCACACATGTCACAAAAGTTCAAAAACTTGGTTTTTTTATACTTTCCAGCAGAATTTGTTCGGTTTCGTTATCATCTGACCTGGAAATACCCATGTCATCAAACTTACCATTTTCAATCGCTTCTAAACCTTCTTTAGTTGAATAAAACATCTGCCCCTGTGTATAGAAGGGCATTTAAAATTTAAATGCCAGAAGGACCGCAAATCTCGCCTACGAATCGACATATTTTCGCAGTCAAACTCATGAAATGAACGGTTTTTCGCATGTTTTAGATGCAAAATTATGCTGGCTTTCCGTTAGAATAGTCCTAAATCCTAAATATAGCGGTCTATATATAGAAATGGGTGCGATTTCTTGTGCGGTCGATAACGACCGCACAGGCAGCATAAGAGTTAACAGTAATCATTAATAGCAATATTTAATATGGCCATGGATAAAATGTAATTCGACAGGTCTAATGGAATTAATAGAATTTCTAATGAATACAATCAATCCACTAGAAACAAATTAAATTGAAATTATTAGTAATTTAAATGTGGAATTAGGCCTAAAAGTTAAGGTCTTGTTAATCAAAACATACTATGACCATAAAATTTTAAAACCAAAGGTCAATCGCCTTTTTTGTAGCCAATGGAGTTGTTGAGACTGAACGTCTTTAACAATTTTATCCATTTTTGTGGCAGTTCAATTGTTGCAACTTTCAAAACCGAGCACTCAACCCGAACCTTAGAACATTTTTTAAATTTAATTACAGAAAATGTTTGTTCACATAAATTGTTTCCAAATGTGGGAAACAATTCGCAACCTATATTCTTAGGTTTTACTAATCTCTTGGGGTAGAGACTTCTGTAAACTGTCAGTATCTTAGTTTCCTTAAGCACCGTTTTTAATTCGTCTGAACACTGAAGATCAAAGGCCTTCAAGCAGGGTATTCTTCAGAAACTGAGTCCACACCACAAGAGAAAGAATCACGAATGAATCTGAAAAGGTCCATTCGTTCCTTAATTGTGAGGAAATCGGCTGTGAAATTCATTAAATTCATTCAGCAATAGATCACGTATACCACAGTATTCAGAAAAGTCACATTGATATTCAATCTGAAAAGTCAAGCAGACCGGAAAATGGACAAGATTTACAGATTGTAACTGCGATTGAAATAATTGTAAATTAAACCGAAAGGCCTGCCATTTTGATACATGTTGAAGATGAAGTATGAAGTGATTTTTTTCCTTGAAGTCATTGATTCATTGTATTCATGTGTACCATAATATCCGTGAAAAATGCAAGGTCAGTCAATAAATGCTTGCCATGAAACAAATGCGTTTCCATACCCTTACTGTTAGGAAATTCACGGATTTCTGCTATCAGTTCAGCAAAGTATTCTAAAATCCGTCCTCTGCTTAACCATCTCACATCTGTGTAATATGATATGTCATGGTAAACTGCTTCAGTCTCTTCTATAAATAACTTGAATTGGTGGGTACTTAGACCCTTGGAACGAATGACTTCTTCTGTAGTGCTAATATGAAAGCAAGAAAGCCTTCGGGGCCAATTTAAAGCCTTCGGGGCCACTTTTCATTGAAATCCTGGAAAAGTCCGCGGACCACAAAAATCGCCGGCGAGCCACTAGTGGCCTGCGAGCCACGGGTTGTGCACCCCTGCTCTACAGGGTCATCTAAGAACCTAAAGCAGCACTGTCCAACAGTCATGCTGTTGCGGGCCGCACAAAAATATTTAGACCCTTGGCAGGCCAAACAAGTTGTAGCACTGTGACTTAATATGGCATAATTAAGACACATGTATGGCATGCCATACAATGGCATAGCAAAGGGGTGGGGAGACAAACCACCCCAGGCAGCACTTGCTCTAGGGGCGGCATTTCGGCATTTTCAAAAAGACTTTTTTTGCTGTTGAGACTTAGACTTTTAGGAGGTAGGAATTTGTGATTACCTTTTTTTGCTTGTCAACATTTTAGACAGAAAGTTGTGATGCTTTTTTTCGGAGGCGTGCTTTTTATTTTCGCCCTAGGCGGGACTGTGCCTCCCTATGCCACTGATGCCACATAGAACTGTTATAAAATAAGACTATACAGTATAAGACTAGTATAAGACTAAGTGTTAACCAAGAAATAAAAAACACGTCGGTGATAACTGCTATTGTAACGACACGCCCTTCTGTGTATCGCAATTATGTGGCGACACTGTAGGTGGACTTCACCTCTGCGTGTGCTACACTCATGTAGTAAAGATTGAACCTCTTACTCTAGTACCCAGGATGCCTAAATCTAATCTCTCTACACGGTGCTAACTCTAGGCACGTATGTGGTCCCTTAGCTTTGTGGCTAAGACTTGATCCAAACTCACATATGTACTCTCTTCCTACTTGTACTCAATTTCCTACATGTACTGTTTCCAAATGTACTTATCTCCAAACTATACTCAAATGCCAACCTCATGTACATGTATTCTCTTCATGTACTCCTGTACTCGTGTACTCTACCAACTTATCCAAATGTACTCCTGTACTCGTGTACTCTACCAACTTATCCAAATGTACTCCTGTACTCTACCAAAATGTACTCGTGTACTCTATCAACTTCCTACATGAGACAACCTTCTGCTTCGACAGCTCAAATACACTGTGTCGTCCAGATCTCAGCTCTGGCTCATATGCTCTGAACCGACCTCACCGGCTCCTGCCCTCCTTCGCTTACTCAATTCTGATTGGCTAATCCCAACTCCTGTAGCTTACTAGGCATTGATCGCCTCTCATCGCATCTTACTTGCCCTCATGCCTTGTAGCTTTGACTACCTTTCATGGATCTCTCAGACTATGCCTGTCTGGCTCCATCGGCCACACTCACTGTAAAAGTCAATACTTATGATATTCCCTACACTAAATACAGTGGTGTGTTAAAACTCAAATTGTCTATCAGCTATAACTTTTCATTAACTAATGCCTTCTACTTATAATTCTATACACAATCTCTCTAGACTCTTTGCTTATTTATCATATGATTATTATTACTAAAAGGTCCTTAATATTATTATCGACGTATTCTTTATTTAACTGCTTAAACTAACATAAGCACCTCCTAGCGATTACTTAAACATATAACTTACCCCAGTGCTGTCCAACCCGTGGCCCGCGGGCCACATGTGGCCTGCGGGACGATTCTTGATGGCCCGCCTCAGCCTGACCATTTTTTTGCATTTTATGTACAAATCAACCTAATGGTGACTTTTCATAATAATTTGAATAACGATTCCTTCATAAGCAGTTATCACGTAAACTAGCATGTAAGTATGAACAAAATCATATATGGCCACCTAGCGGTAATTTGTGGCTGGTGCACCTCTAAACTCAATGAGTTTCATTGCTGTCTGTTACCCGGATGACGTTAGCGCGCAAGTCTTTTGTCAACAGTTATTAGTTATTAGTCAAATTGATACATAAATACAGAGAAATTTTAATCGACTTTAAACTTGAAACTTTAAAGTTTAAAGTAATACATATTAGAATGGTCAGTAGTTCGAGTGAACTCGTTGAAGCAAAGAAGCGGAAAGTTGCAGAAGGGAACCGCACTTTCAATGCGTCGTGGGAAGTAGATTTTATGTTTGTACTTTCAAATGACAAGCCGTTATGTCTGATATGCAAGAATTCTGTATCTGTTCTGAAAAAAGCAAATCTACAAAGGCACTACACGTCCATGCATAAAGATTTCGACAACCATTTTCCAATCGGTTCCAAGGTAAGAGAAGACAAAGTTGCCTCACTTAAAAAAAGTTTAAATGCACAGCAAAGTGTATTTCGTCGCCTGTTGACTGCAAGCGATTGTGCTACTGAGGCATCTTTACAGATAAGCTGGGTTTTAGCTAAAAAGCAAAAACCATATTCTGATGGTGAAATAGTTAAACAATGTTTCCAAGAGAGTGCAGAATCTTTATTTGCAGAATTTAAAAACAAAGATGAGATCAAGAAGCAGATATCGAACCTCCAGCTATCTCACCAGACGGTAGCAAGACGTATTGAACTTCTCTCGCGTGATGTAATTGATCACTTGCTTTTCGATTTGAGGAATGCAACCGGTTTCAGTCTAGCATTGGATGGGTCATGTGATGTTACTGACACAGAACAACTTATGATTTGGGTTAGATTTGACGAGAAACAGCAGTTTAAAGAAGAACTGTTGGCACTGGTTCCATTAATAAATACAACCTGAGGTGAAGACATATACAGGGCGCTAAAGGAGTGTTTATTAAGACATGGTATTGATACGATGAAGCTGATATCGATTACCACGGATGGTGCCCCAGCAACGGTGGGACGGAGAACAGGTCTGATAGGATTGCTGATGGCAGATAACGAATTTCCAGCTTTCCATAACAATATGTGCACCTTATATCGCCCTGGACATCAGGTCACAATTTTCAGACAAATGTCCAGACTCATGATTTCTATTGCTGGGCTGACAGAAGCAAGAATTCCAAGCAGCAGATCACATGCGGTCAAAGAATCGCTCCTTCTCTACTCAGGAGGAAACATGCACTGACATGGAATAGCTTTATTACTATGAAGCAGCGCCAAGCATGAACTGGTACCATGGATGCCTATCTCTGACAGGCTAATAATGGCAAGCCTAAGACACCAGCACAGACACCTGGCAAATATTTGTCGCCTATGCTCCCATTGAATTAGCAGATGGCCCAGTAGTGTTGTTTTAGTTATTCATTTGGTTTAGTTATAGTTATAATTAGTTAATGCCAACCTAGTTTTAGCTACTATTAGTTATAGTTATTGTATATAGTGTTAGTTATAGTTACAGTTATAGTTAACTAAATATAACTTGAGAACGTTTAAGTTACAGTTAGTCAAGACTTAGTTATAGTTAGTTATAGTTATTGATAAAACAAAATGTACAGTACACTTGATATCAAAGAAAGGCACAATAGTACTATAGGAACTGCCATTAAGTGCAGAAACAATCTGTAGCTTTGACGTAAAACTTTATTGACAGTTACAGTATAGCCACACAGCGTGGCCGGACAAAATGTCTGACGACAAAATGTCACGGACAAAATGTCACAGACAAAATGTCATGAGGACAAAATGTCAGCGGACAAAACGTCACGGACAAAATGTCATCCTTTAGGGTTAGGATTAGAGTTAGGATGACATTCTGTCCGCTGACATTTTGTCCCCAAGACATTTTGTCCTCGGACATTTTGTCCTAGCACCTCCACACAGCAACCATAACTAATTCCACAGTGCTTTGTTCATTTTCAGAAACACTCTGGTTTCTAGGTTGACCTCTGACCGATTCCTTTCTCATCTGTCTGCTAGTCATTGTCAATGACTCATTGCCTAATTCACCCTATGCATTCTGCATTAAATGATGCTGCTGCAGCCTGCAAGGCATGCACTGCTGCCACTGCAGCCGTACACTAAACTGAACAAGCCAACTAGAGCACCGAGCCGAGAGCAGGAGATATCGAAGGCAATGAGGGGATTGGGTTTGCAGCAGCCCGATTACTTAACGTACGCAAAGCAAGGGTGCCGCCGTTGCTGTCAATATGATTCTGTTGAGAAAGATGCAACGAAGCATTCACGTTTAATTCGTTAGTTATCGTTATTAGGTTTCAGTTATTATTAGTTAGACAAGTTTTAGTTATCGCTGTTCGTTAGTTATTGCACTAAGCATTTCAGTTACAGGGGACCCCCGTTATAACGCGGACTTTGGGGTCCATAACTAGACCCGCGTTATAACGAGGTCCGCGGTATACTGAAATGGACCATATGCGGCGCTATATAAATTTTATTAGCCAACATGATCATAATGGAACAACCACGATTATCGAAAACCCTTGAAAACATCTTCTTTACGTATACGATCACAGAATAAATGTCGGTGCATCGTTCTATAAGGGTGGATTTGTTCATATATATGCAATTAGTGCACAAATGAAGTGTTTTGACAGCGGCAAATGGTCGCATGGCGCTTGTGCAGATGAAGCCTGGTCGATAATACAGCAAGTAACAGTTTGTGGCGACTTACTTGATGAATATTAATAAGTAACATTGTACTTATGAATATTCATTAATTAAGTCGCTAGAAACTGTTACTTATTAATATTCATTAAGTAAGTCTCCACAAACTGTTACTCCGGTCGGGCACTAATAAGCTTCGACAAAAATCAGTCATATTGCTTGAAATATTCCACTCAGAGGCCGAATCGCAGCTTTCGCTCACGCCCTGAATTATTTAGGGTCATATATCTGGGACTAAACTAAACCTAAAAAAGAGATTGGTAAAAACATTGATATGGAGTGTGGCGTTGTATGGGGCGGAGACGTGGACAATGAGAAAGGAAGATATAAAACGATTAGAGGCTTTTGAAATGTGGATTTGGAGGAAAATGCTAAAAGTAAAATACACAGAGCATAAAACAAACGAGGAAGTCATGAAGGAGATAGAGGAAGAAAGAAGCCTGATAGATACAATCCGGAAAAGGCAGAGAAATTGGATGGGACATGTCCTCCGGCATGACTCTCTACTAAGAACAATAATCGAAGGAAAAATGGAGGGAATGAGAGTGAGAGGTAGACCGAGAAAGATGATGTTGGAGTGGATGATGAATAAAGGATAACAGGAACTCAAAAAAGAAGCAAGCAATCGATCGGAGTGGAAAAACTGGATACCTGGATCTGTCGAGAGACAGAAACACTGATGATGATCTGGGACTTTATCTTTGGATGGCTAGCAATTATCTAAAAATATGAGTTTTGAAAGCCTAATGGTAAGAATGGCGTCTCTGGTAGTTTCCGATAGCGTGAGGCCATGACACCCGAAGATTAGTGTAGCCGCACAGATCGCGGAGCTAAGCTTATGCAGTATAGACAACACAAAAAGGGAATAAACAGTCGGTAATTTTGGATCATTCGCATGATATCAATTTTCTTATACTGTAATTCAGCTTCTAATTTGGGATCCAAGCCTGTGTCCGCCAGACATGGGTCAATTACAATTGTAATTGTAATTCAATTGTAATTAATTACATTTTGCCAATGTAATTGTAATTGTAATTGATCTGTGGAAAGTTCAATTACATGTAATTGTAATTGTAATTGTCATTTGTGTAATTGTAATTGTAATTGAGCTATTGTAATTGATTTACCCAATTACAGGAATGTGAGTTTTATAAGTTCTAATGGCGTATTAGCATGTATGGGACTATGAGCCAAAGTCTTGTCAGTCTATGAATGTATGGCAGTGAATACATTGGATGGTTAGTGAATTGTCAAAGCACAACGGTTATTGGTAAATGGACTCACTGCTCTGGTCAGTTGCCATGCAAAAATTTACTTATTTACTTTTATTGCCTTTCAAATTGGAAGGGAACCAGGTTATCATATGTCTACTTCCTGTGTTCTGCGGCTGCGCTTTTTGTGAATGAAAGTTTAATGCCAGTAAAGATGAGCGTAAATCAAGCAGGAGTATTATGGAATTATTCTGAAAAGTCTGATGACTTTAATAATGCTATTTCCAATGCAAATGTTAAAGTGAAGTGCCGGTTTTGTGGTGAATTAGTGTCATGCTCGAAAAAGGTTACTTCGAATTTGTTGACTCATTTGCAGGTTTGTGAAACTTTGTTACGGTTTTTTTTAAATAGGCCGTAGCATATGACTTTGTCGAACTAATTTATGTTAATTATTTTAGACACTTAAGTTTATTAAAAGAAGCAGAAAGAGTAATGAAAAGTAATTGTAATTGTAATTGACACGTTTGTAATTGTAATTGTAATTGACCCCAATGTAATTGGCTGTAATTGTAATTGTAATTGTAATTGACAAAAATCCGTATAATTGTAATGTAATTGTAATTGCTTAAAACGTAACTGACCCATGTCTGGTGTCCGCGCTATAACCGAATCCGCGCTCAAACGGGGCGCGCTCTAACGGGGGTCCCCTGTATTAGTTAGAGTTATTTAGTGGTGTTTTAGTTATAGTTACAGTTATCGTTAACGAAAATCTTTAGTTTCCGTTAACGATTATTTTCGCTATCGTTATTGTTAACGAGATCAACACTATGGCCCAGCAATGAAACCTGTGATCAGATGGAAACTACAATCCAGTCCGTCTCCACTCAAGACAACTTAATCATCCTAGGTGATATGGATGCTCTCGCCAGCATGTCCCGCACTGGCTTCTTGTCAGTAATTGGTCCCTATGGGTCTGGCACCCCCAATGACAACACATTGTACCTCCTCACAAGACAACACATTCATGGATCTTAGCACCATATGACCATTTAATTTGGTTTAATAGAGGTGTCAAAAGTTCATTTTTCCTGTCCTGTAATGTCAATATGAATATCACATTCAGAACTGATTGTAACAGTTTCTGTCAACTTCTGAACATTGCTGGTGGGGGCTGATGTACCAATTTGTCAAGTCAGCTGACCAGGGTTGCCAACTGGCATCCTTGGAGACCAAAAAGCTCAATTCTAGCATCCTTAAAGACGGTTTGGCCTCCGAAATTGAGTTTGGCATCCTTGGTATTATTTGGCATTATTTTGGCATCCTAACAACGGTCTGGCTCCCAGAAATTTGTTGGTATCCTTGCCATTATTTATGTTTTTCAAGGTGGATTCTGATCAAATTTTAAGTAAATTGTTACAGAAATAGGTATTTGTTGAATTCTATGTTCACAATTCACATGAACGATTGCTCAGGGTTGCGGTGGACACAGTAAGGATTGTCATTAACAAATTGTGTGGGGTTTGGATGTGATGGTGCATCTAACATGATGGGATCTAAGAACTCTGTTTGGTTGCATCTTAAAGAGGAATCACCCTGGGCACTGTATTCTAATGAAATGTATTTGTCACAGTCTTGCCCTTTGCGTGCAACTCACTGTTGAAGCAATGCCTTCAAGTCTGGAATATTTGCTGGCTGAAATTCACTCCTGGTTTTGCAAGAGCTCAGTGTGCCGTGGGGAATTTAAGCAGTTGTTCAAAGTAATGAATGGAGAAGGTGAAAGAATCAAAATAGGTCTATATGAATATATATATATATATATATATGCATGTGTGTGTGCACACGCGCGTGTGTGTGCGTTCGTTAATAAGCATTATTTATGTCAAATCACGATTTGGCATCCAGCAGGGTAGTTTGGCATCCAAATTCAGTGCTTTTGGCATCCAGCTAGAAAAATGACTTGGCAACCCTGCAGCTGACTCATGGAGGCAAGAAGCTAAGTAAAGTAAGCAAGTAAGTAAAATCTCTTAGATTTATAGTGCTTTGGAAAGCAGCACAACAGTAGCTGCTTATTCTTAGGCACTCAGCCTTTCTTAAAATAGCTATGGGAAAGCTGAAAGACCGGCCAGGCAATAGTCAATATCTGAAGGGTATTGAGGCTAGGTTGTCACAACTATGAAGGAAATGATTTTTAGAAAAAGGAAGGATTTAAGCTTAGACCTGAAGACTTGAGGAGATAATGCAGGAATTATAGGAAATGAGGATTCAGATTTTATTGTTTGAAAGTGTCCAAGTTTGCGGAGGAACGGTTGCAAATTTTCAAGTATGACAGATCTTCATCTCATCTCACTCTTTCACGCCCACTGAATCAGTGGGCCTGAAAGAGTGAGATCAGATGAAGATCTTGTATACCACAGTTGTTCATTTGATCAATTAAAGGTTCACTTGGTGTTCTCTAAGTTCTCTCTAAAAGTTCACTTGGTGCACTCAATGATGTGCATATACAAGTGCCCACAAAGTAACAGGTTCTCATGATCATCTTAGAAACAGATTGCTAAAAATATAAATTCATTATAAATTCATGTATAATAATGCAATAACCTTTAAAAAATTAATTTCCATTAATTCAGACCTTTTAATACCTGAATTACCTTTATACCTTAGGGGCTGTCCATTAATTAAGTCAACAATTTTTTACTCCTCCCCCTTGTAAACAACTGTCAACTTTCAGTTAACCCCTATAATTATGCCAAAAACTTTTGACCCACCCCCCAAGATCAATGACAGGTCCCAATAAATAACAAGGTAATTTTTTTTTGCAGTGAAGACCATTTTCCCCCTTTTTTGCTTATCGAGTGTCAAAATGTGGTAGTGATGACCTTTTTTGCCATGCTTTTTTCCATTGTAATAAGTAGTATTTTATGAATTTCATATTTTTTGATTTGTAAAAAGTGAAATTGTTGAAGTCAACTTTTCTTGACCCCCTCACCTAGTCAACAACTGTCAAACTTTTTCAAACCCCTCCCCTAAATTGTTGACGTAATTAATGGACAGCCCCTTATATATACCTTATATCTTACTGTACAATATTTTCACGCATATAAGACGCACCCGTGTATAAGACGCACCCGCGTATAAGACGTGGGTTTTGATGATTTGTGTTAAAATAATTATGGATAAGACGCACCCACATATAAGACGCACCAAAAGGCACTCCCGGTGACCCGTCAGCGCTCTCGGCGACCCGTCGGCGCTCTCGGCGACCCGTCGGCGCTCCCGGCAACCCGTCGGCACTCCCGGCAACCCGTCGGCGCTCCCGGCGACCCGTCGGCGCTCCCGGCGACCCGTCGGCACTCCTGGCGCCCGTCGGCACTCCCGGAGACCCATCGGCGTCCCAGCAACCTGTCGGCGCTCCCGGCGTCCCGTCGGGCTCCCGGCGTCCCGTCGGCACTCCGGCAACCCGTCGGCTCTCTAGGCGACCGTCGGTGCCCGGCGTCCCGTCGGCGGCTCCTGGCGACCCGTCGGCGCTCCCGGCGACCCGTCGGCACTCCCGGCGACCGCCGGCGCTCTCTAGGCGACCCGTCGGTGCTCCCGGCGACCCGCCGGCGGCTCCCGGCGACCGTCCGGCGCCCGGCGACCGTTGGCGCCCCGGCGACCCGTTGGCGCCCGGCGACCCGTCGGCGCTCCGGCAACCCGTCGGTGCTCCCAGCGACCCGTCTGCGCTCCCGGCGTCCTGCCAACACCCCTGGAGACCCGTCGGCGCTCCCGGCGCCCCGTCGGCGCTCCCGTCGGCGCCCCGTTGGCGCTCTAGGTGAGCCGTTGGCGCAGTTATTCATGTTCCAAAAAATTTAGATTAAACGCACCCGAGTATAAGACGCACCAAGGGGGTTAATTGTGTAAAAATTCGTATAAGCCGCGGCTTATATGCGCGAAAATACGGTAATACCTTTTAATTTAATACCTGAATTTCTGCTTCTACATATCACTGGTTGAACAGTTGGTTGTTGGCTATTTGCAACAGATTTCATGGCAACTTCTTTGATTTCAGATGATAAATTTCTAGGTTCATTATTTGAAAGAGGCTGCAATGATTCACAAATTGAGGCCTCCTTCAAAGGTCTATTAGTACTGTCTAATGGCTGAGAAAGATTCTCACAGGTAAATATGTTGCTGCTACCTCCACCAGGTGGTTGCAAGACTCTGTCAAATAAAACAAATAATTGTTGCAATTACAGATAAATAAAAAGGTTGTCAATGATAATTATCCATGGTTGTAATAGCTTCAACAGGCATTTAAGGCATCCTGATGACACAGGTCATAGAACATAATCCACGCTCAAATAAGTGTTGGGTCTGGCACTGATATACGTTTATAAAGCAAGCAGTGACACAGTTGGCTTATGTCATTAATCTGGAGAGGCTCCCATTCCTCCTCCAAACAAGTTTTGCTTTTGCAGCTTCACACTGCTACTCATTTAAGTGATGAATTGCTGGGCTGGCAACTGGCACCACAAATTGAGCTCAGAAGTCTCTCAATACAGCTCAAATTTAGTGTTCTAATGGGGAACTGGTTGCACAACACACAAGCCAAAGCATAGACCGCAAACTGTTATCTCGCTTTCCATCCTCAAGGATTTAATATTGCATCATCTATATGTGCAAAGGCAAGGCAGTCTTCAAGCTTCTACCTTAAGCTGGCCAAACTCTTACTCAGAAAGAGCATAGAAAAAGCAAATATAATAAGAATCATTAACCTCTTCCACGGGTTCGCCATTTATAAACGGCGGCGGAAAATTATAACCAAACGGCATTTGCCGTTTATAAACGGTGCGCTAGATAAGCAAGTGTGTACAGCGGACATAACATTTTTACATTTATCCAACGCGCCGTTTGTTTTAGTTACCGTCCATTCCCTAGGCGGCAGCACCGTTTTCGATATTGTTGCTATATAAGCAAAGGATAATGGCTGTGTGATTTTGGGGTGTAGAGTGGACCCTACCCCCAAAATTTTTTGGGCACGGATGGTTCGAAAGACCAATAAAAATGCTCAACAATGGTGCAAACCGCATCTTTCTAGCTTCTACATAGCTTGAAATATACTGAGTTGTTCGGTTTTTCACATTGAAAATCCGTACGCGTAATTGTCTTTTTAGCAAGCAATGAGTACTAGGGTAGGAAACTTCATAACTACCCCAAAAATGGTCCGATCTTCAAACTTTTTGCACTATCCTGTTCCAATTACACTCCTCTAAAACTCTCTCGCTCACATTTGGGGGTTTACTGCTGAAGACGTTTTGCTATTGACCTTTGATCAAGATTTGAACAAAATGTTGGGAGGGGTCAGATTTTAGGGTGTAGAGTGGTCCCTACCCCCAACTTTTTTCTTTTGGCATGGATGGATAGAAAGAGCAATAAAAATGCTCAACAATGGTGCAAACCGCATCTTTCTAGCTTCTATATAGCCTGAAATATAGTAAGTTTATAACGTATATGTTCACGTTTTCATACGAACGCCTTTTCCAAAAATTAATTCCCCCGTGGAGGGATGACTTTAAAAATTTAATTCCCCCTTTAAAAGGTTAAGATTAGATCTACCAGACCATGTCAACCACTTAGTAAACGGCACAATGATAATCCACTTTGGCAGACCTGATTATATCAAAGGGGTTGGTTCATGGTATGCTCCCTCCCCCCCCATCAGAAACTCCCTGACCACATGGCATCCTATCTCCCCAAGGCTAGTGTATGACAGACTTTGCCACCAATTCAGCCACCATCCTATGGTAGTCACATACGCTCTAACGCAGTGCTTCCCAAAGCGGTAGTTTGCAGACCGGTGCCAGTTCGCGAGCCCTTCTTAGCCAGCCCACAACGTGAATTGAGAAAAGTGAGAAAAAGTTAAATATTTTCTCATTTGAGGATTTTTTATTATTATTATTATTATTATTATTATTATTATTATTATTATTATTATTAGAGCGACAACTTATATAGTGCTATCTTAAAGCTCAGGCAGTGGACGAGAGCACTTTACAAAAGAGTTCCATAAGAAGTACTAAAAAGGTGCATTTTCAGTTTTTGGGCAAATCGGACGGGGGAAATTTCCGACCTGATTTCTTCCGGAAGGGAATTCCACGCTATGGGGTTACCCCTTGAGAGAGATCTGTCCCCAAACTTTGCAGTCTTAGTTAGCTGGGGGAGGCACCACAAGTCTTAATCCCTGATTAGATCTAAGGTTCGGTCGACCTGATCCCGACCCAACCCTGTGCACCAGCTTAACTAAGTAGTCTGGGCAGGTCGAGTCGTGCAAAGCCCTAAACGTCAGCCAACAGCGTTTATATAATATCTGTTCCGGAATTTTTAGCCAGTGTAGACGATAGCAGTGACATAATGTGATCTCTCCACTTTAGTCCGAAAATAAGCCTGGCTGACATGTTGAGGACCAATCGAAGTCTATGCAGCTGATTAGCCGGAAGGCCGTACAATTCCTTCTTAGTTGGTAGAAACTCACCACTAGATCCAGGTGGCCACTGAAGGAAAGATGCTCATCCAGAAGCACGCCCAGGAGACGAACTTCAGGTTTCGGAACGATATCGACACCTCCAATCTGGAGTGGCTCATGACCAGGGCGCGATTTGCGAGGGGGAGGGGGAATCTTCCCCCCCCACTGCCCATCTGCATCCCCCTACTGCTACATTCCCCCCCACTGCTACAGTTTCCAACAACTACATCCCCCAAGCTCGACATATTCCCCCTACTACTCCAAGTCACAAATCGCACCCTGCTCATGACTGATAAAGTGGCGGTGCCTCGGGGTACTACAACGGGGTAGTGAACCAGATGATTTCTGTCTTGCTCATACTGAGAGACAGCCGATTCGATTCGGTCCATCATTGATGACGATGAGTTTGAAACGAGGTGATGCCAGGTCTTCCTGTCTCACATCATATTGTCAGACATCTGGTAAAAGGAGGACATGTCCTCCTTTTGAGTCTCGTGTCCTCTAGTCTTGCACAATACTAAAATTTTCTACCACAATAAATATCGTCAAAAAGTATCGCAATATATCGAGTATCGCGATACCAATAAATCCAGCACATATCAATGATCAATCACACTCGCACACCTTTTCTATGAGGGGTTGTCCATTAATTACGTTAACAAATTGGGGAGGGGGTTTGAAAAAGTTTGACAGTTGTTGACTGGGGGAGGGGGGTCAAGAGAAATTGACGTCAACAATTTCAGTTTTTTTACAAATGATAAAGTAATAGGAAATTTCATGGAATACTATTTGTTACAACAGAAAAAAGCCTGACAAGCAAAAAAGGTCATCACCACCACATTGTGATACTTGATGAACAAAAGAAAGGGAAAGGACCCATCGCCTCAAAAATAATAACCCTCTAAACTTTTTAGGGGGACCCGTCACTGGTCTTAGCAGGGGAGGGTCAAAAGTTTTTGACATAAAGGAGTCACTGAAAGATGACAGTTGTTGACAAGAGGAAGGGGGTCAAAAATTGCCCAAAAATTGTGGATATAATTAATGGACAACCCCTAAGAATTGTTTAATTGCTAGAGTGGAGAGTATCCGGGTAGGTAACGGACGGATGTATGGTAGGCTATGCCTTGCATATAGGCTTGGCCTAATGCCTGTATGGGACTAGTCTAGTACTAGTAGGGATTGGGGATCAGGCCAGAGTAGTCGTGGACTGCAACGTAGTTTAAATGTAATATATCCATATATGGCTATTCAATTTTTTAGAAGTGCAAGCATTTTCTGAAAATCTGATAATAATAGACCGAAGCAGCTTAGCAGAATGTCGAAATTTGTTGATTTCTTCTTCAATGCACTGATGCCACAATGATTGCAAATGACGATATTTAGCATGAACAGTATAAACGAACAGGCACCAAGCACCATCGGCAGCAGGAGCAAGAAGAACAAGTTCACTGAAGGCCTTAATGCTTCGAACATGAAGTACATTTGCTAAATTTTGCTAGCTTAATTGAATAAATTAACGTGATGCGGTTATTGCGGTATCGTGATTGGTATCGTCACTATGACGATACTGGTATCGTGGAAAAATATCGTGTAGTAATATCGTGGTATTGTCAGTATCGTGCAACACTAGTGTCCTCTGTCTGTCAGGCATTGGCCTGAAATGAGAAAATGTCCGCTTTTTGTTCTGATTATCTACTGTATTGATTTTCAGTCTTTATTGCCATGAAATTGGCAATAATTTGCACACTATCATCGACGTTCAATGGACAAGGAAGAGAAACCCATTGACTTTGCAAAAGTAATTCTTCTCACCAGTGGCATAGCCATTAGCCAGCTTATGCAAAACGGGGTTGACAACTGGAGGCACTATGCAACTGAACACTGAAACCAAACACGGCCAACCCCCCTCTTTCAACCAAAGGTCAACAGATTTACATAAATTATGTTGGTCATATTTTTTGAAATGGGGTTGTTTGAACAACCCCAAACAACCCCGTACGGGGCTACGCCACTGCTTCTCACCAGCAGAAAATGTCTTTCGTGTCATTTAAGAAAGTAGAAATGGAAATGCAAGTTACTTTATTACTTTATATGGATTTGCGAGGACCTTTCTTGTTTGTCAAGATTTTTACCCAATTGATGTAAGTCAAGAGGTGTCAGGGGCACGATATCTACTTTACCCTGGGTGCTGGGGCAATCCATGCTGTACCACTGAGTATGTCCTTCGTTAATTTTACAGCCTATTTCCATTGTCCGGCTCTGTCCTCCTTTATGACCTCTGGCGTCCTCCTTTGGACATGGAGGTATCTGGCAACCCTAACTCCACACCAATATATTTACTTCTGCTAATTACCAATCTCAGATTTTCAGATTTTTACACCTAACTTTAGTTTACTAATTAATGGGATACTCATCCCTTCTGGCTAATTTTTTTCTACTCCTACCCTTTATGACATCCTTCATAGTTACTTACTAATCTTACTGAAAAATTTCTTGATAATTAAGCATACAGTATTTTCGAATAAATAATTTGATATTTATACCCGTGCCATGTATCTACATTACTGATTTGACTGGTATAATATATATATATATATATATATATATAATATAAAAAATATATATATATATATAAGTGTGTGTGTGTGTGTGTGTGTGTGTGTGTGTGTGTGTGTGTGTGTGTGTGTGTGTGTGTGTGTGACCTGCTGGGAGAAAAGGTACCATAAGTGGGATCACAGATTAGCGAGAAAATTGAATTTTTATCTTGAAACCTTAAATTTTTCAAAAATTACTTTTTTGGTATTTTAGACAGTATGATGTGTAGACAATGAAATAATTATGTCTTTTTAATCCAATCTGCATCTTTTAGTAAAGAATTTGTTTTAAAACTGAGATAGGTAAAAGTTACCATAAGTGGGCTTCTGACTTTGATGCTCTGTTTAAGCTTACTTACTAATTTTTACAATATTTTGAATACGTATGAGCTTAGAACCAGCTGACAAATCTGCAAAATCTGGCGATTTTTGTTTCTTTCTTAGCTTAAAAGTGAAGTTTAATCTTATTTTGTGTTGCTATTTATGAATTACAACATTAGTTTCTCGTTCTTTGTTTTTCATCATTCCGTTACATATGTTACATTTATAATCACCTTGATTAATATTATTTATAAGTTTCATTGTGTTCTATTACAGCTTGTTCATATGTCTTGTTTAGATTGTACATTACAACCCTGTGAGGGTCTCAATATGTTTTAAAATCGTTTGTGATAAGAAGAGAGTAGTATTTTAATTGAGGCTGGTCAGGCTGGTCAATTAGGTATAATTTGTCAGGGGAGGACGTAAGAAGATTTCTTCACCCAATGAAGAAACGGCATTAAATGAGATTGGCAGTCGAAGGCTGTGATCTCATGTTATAACTGGACACGGTAAAGAAAGAAGAAGGTTCTTACAACTAAATCGTGGAACAGGATGTATATTGAAAAGAAGGAACAATTGAGTAATAGGAGCGTTTAAAGAAAAAGAAACATTGTGTCAATGAAAGCTTGAATTCGTGCGTTAAATGAAGAGATGCCAAATCTCTGCAAAGCGAGTGTTGGAATCTAATTTGATTCTACGAACTGGTGTGTCGTCGCAGTCATCGGAAAGAAGCGATCGTCTTCCCTCATCTTCCAGACCGACCTGCTGATTCCTGGAAACAAAAGGCCTTACTCTAAATCATCGATCTGCTGAATTTGCGTCTTGGACTCGATGAACTAGCAAATAAAAGAAAGATACACTCGGAGGAATCCTGTCGATCCACATAAAAGAGGGGAGGGAAGTAACTGAGTTTTTTATTGTTATATTTTAGTAGACCAGCCTTAGGTAGGATTTAGGGGTTTAACTTTGTGTAAGACGATGATGTTAAATGTATACTGAACTGAAGTTTGTGTTGGTGTGAACAGATTTTATGGAAGAATTTAATATTTGAAAATCCAGTGCCTGTGTTGACTCTAGCGTTTCTTGGTTGATCTGAACTCATTTTATTCACGTGCATATAGCCAATCTCTGCATAACGATATACAATGTCTTGGTGGGGTAAGTTAATCTGTCATTGACCTTGACAAACCCTATTATTATGTCCTGTCCTGATCTATCCCACTTTTGGTACCTTTTTCTATTACTGTGTTCTAGTATTAGTAATTATATTTATTTCAATTTTCTACTGATAAATTATGAATAATTATGAATGAAACTTTAGAGATAGTTTGCATATATGACAATTAATACAGAGATAAAATTTCATCCATAAGTCTTGTATAGTTTTAAAACTTTGAACGCTTCAATTTCATCAATAATAAATGTTCAATTTCTTAGAATTTTGAATTTGATAGGCATGATGTTTGGATGCTGATATCTCTGAAATGAAAAGGTATATTTCTCTAAAACTTTGCTGTGACTGAGCTAATATGGGGCCATCCATAAATTACATAACGCGGTTTGGTTCGCGGTGCGAGGGGTCCGGCCATTTGTTACGAAGTGACGACTGGGGTCCGGAAATGTGACGTAACGCAAAAAAATTTTTAAGTGACCTTTTTGGCTTGTCAGTGTTTTATTTTTTGAGAGGAAAAAAACCAGGATGACCTCTTTGTTTGCTTGTCAGGGTTTATCGAGAATCAAAAATACAAGGATATGACCTTTTTTGCTTGTCAAGACTTTTTGGAGGACGAAAATGGGGGGTCGGCCCGTTGTTACAGAATATTTTAGGGGGTCTGACGTTTTGCTACGTCGTGTTACGTAGGGGGAGGGGTCAAAAAAGTGCCAAAATCGCATTACGTAATTTATGGATGACCCCTATAACCCTGATATAGGCAGCATATGTAACTCAAGAACCCCACATATGGTACCTTTTCTCCCAGCGGATCACACACACACACACACACACACACATATATATTGGATATATGGTTAAATACACATTTCTTTTAATTAAGAAACAACAGGCATATTGAAGTATGTTGTAGTTTGACTGATTGTAATCAATTAAATTCTTGATGCCCAGTACGAAATAAAGATTTGAATATGAATCAGAATTTATTTACGGACTACTTTTGGATTACTTCCTCCTTTCGGTTGACTATTGCCTGGCTGATAATATACCTTCCCCATAGCTATTTTAAGAGAGGCTGAGCGCCTAAGAATAAGCAGCTACTGTTGTGCTGCTTTCCAAGGTGCTATAGAAATCCACGAGATTTTACTTTACTTTCATTGGAGTCGGGACCGATCACTATTACCGTGTATAAAACAGTCAACCATTTGAAAAGCAAAAGAGCAGGCACCTGGAACTCGGCTTTCCTCCCAAAGAACCCTTAAAAACAGTTGTCGATGTCATTGTCTTTACACTCACACGAACAAAACCTTTAATATAAACAGTTATTTTTTAAACACTTTAAATCAGAACAAGTGGTCGTTGAGACGTTGACTAAAATATGGCTTCAGTGTTACCAGCGGGGTTTTAGAATATATTATATACCAGATTGGACTGCAAAAAAGTCCTAGAAATCAGAGATAAATGTCAATTTAGTGCTGTTACGGCTAATTAACTTTCTCATAGGCAGTGCTGCTCAATCATCATAGACACGACACAAAAACGACGTTTTCTCTATTTTTGACTCTTAAAAGCTGTGCATTCTAGTGAAGTTCAAAAAACCGAACCGAACCGAAACCGGGTTTTTCGGCTAAAACCGAACCGAAACAGACCGAAATTGCTCGAAGTGAAACCTAACAGCTCTATGTAAATTCACTAATTCAGTGCTTTTTTCTGAAGGAACACGCCGGAACCAAAGCTGTATATATTATATACAAATATATACAGCTTTGGCCGGAACACGCCGGAACGGCGTTCCGGAACCTTTTTCTTCCGAATTTTATTAATTTTTAATTTATATTAATTAAATTAATTTATTTTATATTAATCCAATAATCCAATAACAGTTTATTATTTCCAAAATATGTACAAAATAACATAATAATAGTAATTTCATGTTAACATCATAGTAGAAATAATAACAATCATAGTATTTTAAAATCATAATAGTAAGTAAGAAAGTATATTCTCGTAAACTTATACAGCACTCTGGAGAAGTACAGTAGTAGCTGCTTATTCTTATGCGCTTAATCTTTATTGAAAAAGCTATAGATAAGGTGGTTTGTACGCCGGGCAAAGGTCGGTATATCTATGAGGCGGCGGGTCAGGTTGTTATTAGTGCTGTTACGGTTTCACCTCGTGCAGTCTCGGTCAGTTTCGGTTCGGTTTTTACCGAAAAACCGCGGTTTCCGTTCGCTTCGGTTCGCATTTTTAACCCTTGTGTAGGGTTAGGGTTAACCCTAACCCTAACCCTAGGGTTAAGGCAAGGAGACTGTACAGACGCCCTGGTTAAGGTTAGGTTAACCCTAACCCTACAATCAATACATAATGCACTTGCTCGTGCTGTTACTAAGTCACCTAAATTTTCCCATATTTCTCCCATACTAAAATCATTACATTGGCTTAAAATAACTGAACGTATCCAATATAAGATAATAACCATTACACATAGCTCACTTCAGTCATCAAAATCTGTCTACCTTAGATCACTATTAACCCCTCAGCCTCCTCGAACCACACGTTCATCATCTTACTTCACTCTGTCACGCCCACTCAATCAGTCATCCTTGAAAATTTGCAATCGTGCCTTCTCATACGCCTCACCTGAACTTTGGAACTCGATCCCAGCTTCCCTCCGCAGACTTGGACACTTTCAAACAATAAAATCTGAATCCTCATTTCCTATAATTCCTGTATTATCTCCTCAAGTCTTCAGGTCTAAACTTAAATCATTCCTTTTTCTAAAATCATCTCCTCCATAGCTGTAACAACCTAGCCTCACTGCCCTTTGGATGTTGACTATTGCCTGGCTGATAACATACCTTCCCCATAGCTATTCTAAGAGTGGCTGAGCGCCTAAGAATAAGCTGTTGTGCAGTTTTCCAAGGCGCTGTAGAAATCCACGAGATTTTACTTTACTTTACTTTTCTTTAACCTATGACCTTTTCTTGCTTGCAGAGATTTTGGAGACGAAAAATTATACAAATATGACCTCTTTTGGCTTGTCAGGCCTTTTCGAGAGCAACAAATACAAAGATGGCCTTTTTGAGGACTTTAATAAGAAATAAAAAAATAAAATGACGTTACGCGATTTTTTAAAATGGGGGAAGGGTCAGCCCGTTGTGACGTCATATTTTAGGGGGTCCGACGTTTTGTGACGTCGCGTGACGTAGGGGGGTCAAAAAGGTGACAAATTCGCGTGACGTCATTTATGGACGGCCCCTTTAATTAAGTCACATTCGCTTTTCAGTTCATGCAATTGCCAACATAGGCCTAATTTTAAACTCGGCATGATTTAAAGTGGCTTAGGAGGCCACTTAGGAGGCCTACATGTGTGACAGCGATTAGGGGCACTAACAGGGCTTGAACTAGAGGCCGGTGGGTCGATTAATCGACCCATTATAAATTGTAATCGCGATTTTTTGAAAAACCGAAATCGAAATCGACACGATTATCAAATAAATCGAAATAATCGATAATCGTCGAAAAAATAATCGAAATCGCGATTATTTTTCGATTATTAACAGTTTATTATTTCCAAAATATGTACAAAATAACATAATAATAGTAATTTCATGTTAACATCATAGTAGAAATAATAACAATCATAGTATTTTAAAATCATAATAGTAAGTAAGAAAGTATATTCTCGTAAACTTATACAGCACTCTGGAGAAGTACAGTAGTAGCTGCTTATTCTTATGCGCTTAATCTTTATTGAAAAAGCTATAGATAAGGTGGTTTGTACGCCGGGCAAAGGTCGGTATATCTATGAGGCGGCGGGTCAGGTTGTTATTAGTGCTGTTACGGTTTCACCTCGTGCAGTCTCGGTCAGTTTCGGTTCGGTTTTTACCGAAAAACCGCGGTTTCCGTTCGCTTCGGTTCGCATTTTTAACCCTTGTGTAGGGTTAGGGTTAACCCTAACCCTAACCCTAGGGTTAAGGCAAGGAGACTGTACAGACGCCTGGTTAAGGTTAGGTTAACCCTAACCCTACAATCAATACATAATGCACTTGCTCGTGCTGTTACTAAGTCACCTAAATTTTCCCATATTTCTCCCATACTAAAATCATTACATTGGCTTAAAATAACTGAACGTATCCAATATAAGATAATAACCATTACACATAGCTCACTTCAGTCATCAAAATCTGTCTACCTTAGATCACTATTAACCCCTCAGCCTCCTCGAACCACACGTTCATCATCTTACTTCACTCTGTCACGCCCACTCAATCAGTCATCCTTGAAAATTTGCAATCGTGCCTTCTCATACGCCTCACCTGAACTTTGGAACTCGATCCCAGCTTCCCTCCGCAGACTTGGACACTTTCAAACAATAAAATCTGAATCCTCATTTCCTATAATTCCTGTATTATCTCCTCAAGTCTTCAGGTCTAAACTTAAATCATTCCTTTTTCTAAAATCATCTCCTCCATAGCTGTAACAACCTAGCCTCACTGCCCTTTGGATGTTGACTATTGCCTGGCTGATAACATACCTTCCCCATAGCTATTCTAAGAGTGGCTGAGCGCCTAAGAATAAGCTGTTGTGCAGTTTTCCAAGGCGCTGTAGAAATCCACGAGATTTTACTTTACTTTACTTTTCTTTAACCTATGACCTTTTCTTGCTTGCAGAGATTTTGGAGACGAAAAATTATACAAATATGACCTCTTTTGGCTTGTCAGGCCTTTTCGAGAGCAACAAATACAAAGATGGCCTTTTTGAGGACTTTAATAAGAAATAAAAAAATAAAATGACGTTACGCGATTTTTTAAAATGGGGGAGGGGTCAGCCCGTTGTGACGTCATATTTTAGGGGGTCCGACGTTTTGTGACGTCGCGTGACGTAGGGGGGTCAAAAAGGTGACAAATTCGCGTGACGTCATTTATGGACGGCCCCTTTAATTAAGTCACATTCGCTTTTCAGTTCATGCAATTGCCAACATAGGCCTAATTTTAAACTCGGCATGATTTAAAGTGGCTTAGGAGGCCACTTAGGAGGCCTACATGTGTGACAGCGATTAGGGGCACTAACAGGGCTTGAACTAGAGGCCGGTGGGTCGATTAATCGACCCATTATAAATTGTAATCGCGATTTTTTGAAAAACCGAAATCGAAATCGACACGATTATCAAATAAATCGAAATAATCGATAATCGTCGAAAAAATAATCGAAATCGCGATTATTTTTCGATTATTCCCGTATGTTACAATTATTACGATTATTCCCGTATACCATCTTTTTGGGTTTGACAGCAGCTTTCGATACGGTGTGTCATGTGGGTTTAATGTACAAACTCTCGCTCAACTTGCCACCCTGGTTCAGTGGCGGCTCTAGGATTTGGCAAGTGGGGGGCCGTTGGGGTGGCAACTTCTAATCATGGGGGCCAACCATTTGTTCTTTAATGTATGTAGAATTAAGTATAGGGTCCCAACTGGGGGGCCACTGGGGGGCCATGCACTCAATAGGGGGCACGGGCCCTCTGGCTCCCCGTTAGAGCCGCCACTGCCCTGGTTCTGTCAACTTGTGGAATTACTCATCTCTGAGAGACGGTTCTGAGTTCACTTGGGAGAAGATGTCAGCTCCTGGAGACGTCAGCGAAACGGTCTAACACAGTGTTCAGTTCTAGCACTTATGTTATTCAATTTGTAGGCTTATAGGCCTACAAACGACTTAACCTGATACCATCAGTAGGAAGTTTGGATACGCTGACGATATCGGTCTTGCCACCCAGGCTCGATCCTTTAAGGAGATTGAAGACCAGGGTTATTTCTAGGAATGTGAATTGGGGTGGGGTGTCGGGAAAATCTAGAGGGTGTTTATTTCTAGGATTGTAGGATTGTGAATTTGGGGGTGTCGGCAAAATCTGGGGGTGTCGAAATTTGGAGGTCTCTACCGGAAAAGACTGACAAGCAACAAAACGTTATAGAGACTCACACAAAGTCTGACATGCAAAAAAGTCATCCGAGGATAAAAGTTGTGGGGATAAAAGTTGTTGTTTCTCCATTTGGGGGCAGGCCCCTTCAGAAGCTGAAGGAGGCCCAGGCCAGTTGGAATTTCGAGGCCTCTCCTAAATTTCGAGGCCTCTCCTAGCCTTCCCAACAATTAAAATTTTGACAAGCGAAAAAAGGTAATCACCAATTTTGAGGACCGCAGAATACCTTCCTAGCTTTCCCAAAATCCCAAAATTGTCAACAAGCAAGAAAGGTCATCACCATATTTTGAGGCCCCTTCTAGTAGTAGCTATCTAGCTTTCTTGCTTTCCCAGAATTCTAGACAAGGAAACAAAGGGAGGCCCCCAAATGATGGAGGCCCGGGCCGAATGGCCCTCCTGGCCCTCCTCTGAATGGGTCTGTTTGGGGGTGTTCAGGGCTAATCAATATGCATTCTGTATGCATACCATTGTCACATTACCAAATTTTAGAGGGTGTCGACCTCAAATTGGGGGGGGGGTGTTGGGGGTGTTAGGGGTGTAGAAATATCCCTGTTGAAGACCAACTGAACATCGATACACAGAGGATTGCCGAATACTGTAAAATATGACAGGAAAGACAGTTTCTAAAGGTACTGTAAAATAATCGAAATCGAAATCGCGATTATATAAAAAACCGTAATCGTAATCGAAATCGTAATCGTGAAAAATAATCCAAAATAATCGTAATCGTAATCGGAAAAAATAATCGTAATCGACCCAGCTCTAGCTTGAACCCGCTCCGTTAGCCTCAGGAATATTTCTAGGATTATGGATTTGGGGGGATGTCTACCTCAATTTTGGGGGTGTCCGGAGCTAATTGGTATTCCACACTAAACTGGCACTGCGCGACACTACTAATGCAGCCATTTTAAAATTATTTTTACTGATTTCAATAATGACGTCAGACTCTGACTCATCATAGAGACATAGACATGACAGAAGAACAACACTCGTTATTGTGTAGCGAAATTGATAATAGCAAGCATGAGATCCAATAATAAAATATAAGAAGATAGTTTATAAGGCAATCGCTAGATGGCGCTGATGGCCAGTTAGGTAGTTTAAATAAGGAATCAATTAATAATAATAATAATTAAAGACCTTTAATAATAATAACTATATAATAAATAAGTGAAAGGCCTAGGGAAGTTAGACATAGAATATCCAGTAGAGGGCGCTAGGTATTGTCGAGTTATAGCCCGATAGGTAGTTGCAGTTTAGCACACCTCTTTAAAGGTAGTATCAGAGTCCTATAAATAGAGGTCCCTTAGATGGCCACGGGGCTGGTATACTGAGTTTCGACTTGGAGTGCCGAATAGGTGGAGGTACCTTCGAGGTACTACATTTCCGCTAGGGAAGTGGCAATCCACCGCGGAAGCGGTTCCCAAGGGGCAGGGTTGTGCCCCGTCAAAAGATAAGACCGCGGCGCGTTAGGAGAGGGAAGGAGCCCGTGGAAAGGCCCGGTAGATCCCTAGGTAGTACCTGAGGTAGTACCCGAAGAGAGAGGTAGTACCTGACAGAAGAGCGAGGTAGTACCTGACAGAGAGCAAGAAGAGAGAGGTAGTACCTGACAGAAGAGAGAGGTAGTACCTGAACGAGATATCGAGGTAGTACCTGAGCCAAGATATTGAAGTAATACATGAGAGATAGAGAGAGATAGAGAGAGATAGAGGTAGAGAGAAGGAATCAGCCATATAATAATAAAACCTTAGCCAAAAAGCTAAGTCGAACACCCACCCGCCTTAATTGAAAGAAAGATAATCCTGTTAGCGGCCGACGTCAGTCATCCTGGTAGATAAGTAAGAAGGTCGGTTCGCAACAGATTTGGTACAGCAGAAGTGGGGTGGATTCAATAAAAGGTAAATTGCACCAGGTGGAATAAGTTTGGAAACTGAGAGGTATAGAAAATGGCCGAAGCCATGCAGCCAGGAGTGGATGATGGGGTAGACCTTATGACCCATGATTCGGATATTGCTACAGTTATTCTGTCAGGAGGTATCAAGGATAAGCATCGCAGACGGGCGATAGACCATTATGACCCGAACGAAGACAGTGTTCGTGGATTTGGACGAGGACGTGTACTTAGGAGTTCCCACAGGAGACAGACACGTAGACCGATGTCTGCAAGTAAAAGAGTCCCGCTGAGGTATGATTGGCCAGAATCTGTAACAGTAAAGGAAGAACGTGCAGATGAGCCAAGGTACTTAAAGTCAATGGACAGAAGGGAACAGTCAGACTCTGAAGATGAAAGATACTCGAGACCACGATACAGAAGAGAAGAACGGTGGAATAACTTCAAGCGAACACCGATGAAGCCGAACAAATTTGACGGTTCCACACCTCTAGAAACGTTTATACGCCAATTTGAAGTCTGTGCCCGATACAACGAATGGACAGACGCTGACAAAGGAGCATTTCTACAATGCGCTTTGGAGAAAGGACCAGCGCAATTATTGTGGGATTTTGGTGCCAGAGATAATGTGACGTACAGAGAACTAGTAGAAAGGTTAAGACAGAGGTACGGACTGGAAGCACAGCAAGAAACGTTCCGTACGCAGTTGAGATGCAGGAAGCAACGTGAAAAAGAAAGCTTGGCAGACCTCCTGCATGACATAAGGAAGCTGGTAGCGTTAGCTTTTCCTGGTCCCACGAATGACACAACAGAAATCATTGCGAGGGACGCATTTCTAGAAGCTATGTCAGATAGAGAGCTTTCGCTCAAGGTTAGAGAGAGAGAACCGCGAACGTTGGACGAAGCTTACCGTGTGGCTTTGAGGTTGGAAAGTTATAAGCGAGCCACTGAAGACGAACGAGTCTACCGGAAAAGATACACAGATGATCATCGTCAAGTTCGAGCTACAACGGAAGAAGACGTGTCTGAACGGTTATTCAAACAACTAACAGAGTTCACGACCGAACAGAGACTTAACCAAGAGAAATGGCAAAGAGAAATGGAACGGCTTTTATTAACGAAAGAAGATGGAGCACCGAAGCAAGTGGAAGCAAAAGCAACAACAGCCATAGATCCGGCTGTGACGAAGCCGAAAACAGTGGACCATGGCGATAGAACGACGCAACCCAGTTTTAACTGGAAAAAGCAAGTACAATGTTATAAATGCCAAGGCAGAGGGCATTTGGCTAGAGACTGTAGAAGAACTGGAAATACAGCACCCAGAAGGATCATCGAGAACCGAAGTGTAGTGAGGATGACTGGAGATAAAGGCAAGAAGAGATCCGTCTACGTTAAAGGTCTCATTAACGAGCAAGAACATAAGTGTCTAATAGACACAGGCTCGGAGGTGAGTCTATTGCCAGTCAGTTTGATTGAAGGACTGACGTTAGACCCAGCAACTCAGATGCTACGAGCAGCGAACGGGAGTGAAATACCAGTGGTTGGACAAGTAACCACGTCCGTGAAATTTGCCAGAAAATGTCGAAGGAAGGTGAACTTCATCGTATGTGAACAGATAACGGAGATACTACTGGGAATGGATTTTCTCACGGAGAATCAATGTTGGATTAATTTTTCCAACGCAGCTGTATACATAGGAAGAAGAAGAATACCATCCATCACCCAAGAAAGTCCACTTCAGTGTCGACGAGTGCAAGTAGCTGAAAGAGTAGTAGTTCCTCCAAGATCCGAAATGAATGTACCAATAAGGGTAGTGCACGGGACAGAGCAAGCTACGTCTGCAAATTGGATGACAGAGTACAAGGAGATTAAGTCCGGGGTACACGCCGCTAGGGTTGTATTGGGAAGAACAGCAGAAGCCGCTGTGAGGGTGATAAATCTGAATGACTCACCCGCGGTATTGTACCAGAACGATGGACTAGGCATTGTACATCCCGTTGAAGTATTGAAGAAGCAACAGTCTGTGGAAAATGAAAGCATGCAAATGTCAAAAGCAATGAAAGTAGTGAAAGAAATGCTGGATGGAACTGAAGCTGAGGTACCTGATAAGAACAAAGCCGAGTTGAAGTTGCTATTGCTCGAGTACATAGATGTGTTCTCGCTGGACGAGAATGATTTAGGACATTGCAAAGTCACTCAACATAAGATCGACACGGGTACGGCAAACCCAATTCGACAGTCTTTAAGGTCACAACCTTAAGTACATCGAGAGATTATAGACGAACATGTGGATAGGATGCTACAAGAAGGATTGATTGAACCAGCACAAAGTGAATGGGCGTCTAATGTAGTGTTAGTACGCAAGAAGGATGGAAGCATGAGATTTTGCTTAGATTACAGAGCGTTGAATGCGACCACAAAAGGAGACGCGTATCCTTTGCCCAGAATAGTTGATTGCTTGGATACTTTAGCTGGGGCAAAGTGGTTCAGTACGCTCGATCTAAGAAGCGGATACCACCAAATTGAGATGAACAGCACAGACGCAGATAAAACCGCTTTTGTCACTAGACGAGGAGCTTTTAAATGGAAAGTCATGCCAATGGGATTGTGCGGAGCTACAGCTACATTCCAACGCACGATGGACATAGTTCTTTCTGGACTCAATTTCTTCATGTGTCTGGTATATCTGGACGATGTTATAGTATTTTCTGAGACGCCAGAGCAACACGTCGAACGACTTCGAGAAGTATTCCAACGATTTAGAGAAGCACAACTAAAGCTGAAGCCAGAAAAATGCAAGCTAATGAAGAAGGAAGTTCATTTCCTGGGTCATGTCGTATCCACCAAAGGAGTTGCCACAGATCCAGAGAAGATAACGAAAGTATTAAATTGGCCGGTGCCGAAATGCTTGAAAGAAGTACGAGCATTCTTGGGACTTTGCTCATACTACAGAAAGCTTGTCCCAGATTTTTCGAGATTGGCGTCACCTTTATCAGAACTAACGAAGAAGCAAGTCAGGTTCCATTGGAACGAGGTACAACAGACAGCTTTCGAGAGACTGAAAGAGAAGTTAACGACAGCACCAGTATTAGGCTTACCATTGGACGAAGGAGACTATATACTGGATACGGATGCTTCAGATACAGCCATAGGAGCCGTGTTATCGCAAAAGCAGAATGGAGTCGAGAGAGTATTAGCCTTTGGCAGTCGACTATTGTCAAGTGCCGAAAAGAATTACTGTGTAACGCGAAGAGAACTGTTAGCCGTTGTATACTTCGTCAAGTATTATAGAGCGTACCTGTTAGGAAGATCATTTTTGTTACGGACAGATCACGCTGCATTACAGTGGTTGAACAGGACTCCTGAGCCTATTGGACAGCAAGCGAGGTGGCAGGAGTGTCTGTCCGAATACACGTTCACGATAAAGCATAGACCAGGTACAAGTCACGCGAATGCGGACGCCTTGTCAAGAAGACCGGAAGACACGATTGAGAAAGTCGTGGCAACTGTACATGTAGATTGGAATGATACCATTATAAACAAAGAACAAAGGAAAGATCCTTTCATCGCCAGATTAAGAGAATGGGTAGAGAACGGACCTCCGGAATTCTCAGAAATATTAACAGAAGATGAGAAGACTAAGACCCTATGGCACCAGAGAGACCAGTTGATGTTAAGAGATGATCTTTTGTATCGAGTGAGTGTGGAGGGACACTTACAGTTAGTGATACCACAGAGCTTGAGGAACGATTTCTTGAATAGAATACACTCAGGTATGACAGGAGGACACCTTGGTGTGAGACGCACACGGCATCAAGTGCGTAGAAGGGCTTATTGGCCCGGTTGGTCAAAAGACACCGAAAGGTTTTGTCTCAAGTGTATAGATTGTCAGAGATATCGTCAGGGGCGAGCACCGAGGAACGCCAAGTTGAGTCCGATACCATGCGGAGCGCCATGGGAAATTGTGGCAATGGATGTAACGGGACCACATCCAAGAAGTCGGAATGGATACATCTATATATTGACGATACAAGATCAGTTTACCAAATTCGTAGAAGCGATACCCATGAGGAATCAAGAAGCAGAGACTATTGCTAGGATATTCATCGAGAAGATATGTATTGTGTATGGAACACCGTTGAGACTGTTATCAGATAGGGGACCAGCTTTCGAATCGCAAGTGTTTCGGGAGATGTGTAAGTTACTTGGTATTGATAAAGTGCGCACCACGAGTTATGAACCAAGAACGAATGGACTCATGGAACGCTACCACCGTACCATGAATTCCATGATAGGGAAAATGGTGCTAGAAAACCATCGGAATTGGGATGAGGTATTACCATTAACGACAGCAGCTTATCGAGCTTCAGTACATGAATGTACGGGGTATACCCCAAATTATTTAATGTTCGGAAAAGAGAATAGAATGCCGGTGGATTTAGTTTACGGTCCGGTGCCACAGAACAGTCGGACACCGTACATTGATTATATAGAAGACCTGAAAGAAAAATTCACTGACGCCTACGCAGTCGTAAGAGAGAATCTGAAGACAGCTGCAAGGAGACGAAAAGACAGATATGATTTAAAGGTACGACAGAAGAAATTTCAAATCGGAGACGAGGTATGGATATTTGTACCTCGGAGAAGAAGAGGACACTATCCAAAATGGCAGAAGTTTTACGAAGGACCGTACATTGTATTAGAACGGACAGGTCCACTCAACTATAGAGTCCAAAAGAAGCCACGAGGAAGAATATTCGTAACTCACATAGATAAGATGTTATTATACAAAGCTTGTGGAGAAAAAGAAGTCTCGCAAGAGAATGAAGACGGTCAGGAAGAAGAACAAACTCCTGAAAGAGAAGAGATTTTCGAAGAGGAAAGAAGGAAGACTACTAGCGACGAGATGTTAGAACCGAGTTCAGAGACAGTTGGAATTCACGATGAAACAGAAACTAGACGTCAGAGACCACGAAGAGTTATAAGAAGACCAGCCAGATACGATGATTGAGATTCAAAGGATTTGGAAAGAAAGAGACATTTCATTATTTAAATTTTAATGTACTTGTTAATTGTAGACGCTAATGTCGTCGTCACGATGATTGAATCTAGAAGAAGATGTCGAGAAAGAAATTTCTTAAATATTGCTTAAATAATTTTGTTAAAGTTGTTTAAACATTTTATAACTGTTCTTTTACTTAATTATATCGTATATGAATCTGTATAAACTTTAATTTGATTGACGCTTGATGTAAAACGCTATTGATTATGTAACTGCGATTAGTTGTGCTGATTGTGAACACGCTAAGGCACTCCCCGCACACATTTTTGTTTGTTCTATTAAATGAGGGATGGGGACCATCCCGTGCCTAAGTCCGGGGTAGTGTAGCGAAATTGATAATAGCAAGCATGAGATCAAATAATAAAATATAAGAAGATAGTTTATAAGGCAATCGCTAGATGGCGCTGATGGCCAGTTAGGTAGTTTAAATAAGGAATCAATTAATAATAATAATAATTAAAGACCTTTAATAATAATAACTATATAATAAATAAGTGAAAGGCCTAGGGAAGTTAGACATAGAATATCCAGTAGAGGGCGCTAGGTATTGTCGAGTTATAGCCCGATAGGTAGTTGCAGTTTAGCACACCTCTTTAAAGGTAGTATCAGAGTCCTATAAATAGAGGTCCCTTAGATGGCCACGGGGCTGGTATACTGAGTTTCGACTTGGAGTGCCGAATAGGTGGAGGTACCTTCGAGGCACTACATTTCCGCTAGGGAAGTGGCAATCCACCGCGGAAGCGGTTCCCAAGGGGCAGGGTTGTGCCCCGTCAAAAGATAAGACCGCGGCGCGTTAGGAGACGGAAGGAGCCCGTGGAAGGCCGGTAGATCCCTAGGTAGTACCTGAGGTAGTACCGAAGAAGAGAGAGGTAGTACCTGACAGAAGAGCGAGGTAGTACCTGACAGAGAGCAAGAAGAGAGAGGTAGTACCTGACAGAAGAGAGAGGTAGTACCTGAACGAGATATCGAGGTAGTACCTGAGCCAAGATATTGAAGTAATACATGAGAGATAGAGAGAGATAGAGAGAGATAGAGGTAGAGAGAAGGAATCAGCCATATAATAATAAAACCTTAGCCAAAAAGCTAAGTCGAACACCCACCCGCCTTAATTGAAAGAAAGATAATCCTGTTAGCGGCCGACGTCAGTCATCCTGGTAGATAAGTAAGAAGGTCGGTTCGCAACAATTGCATCAACTGAAAAGAGAAGGTGACTTAATGAAACCCTTAACTGGGGATCCCGGATATATCCGTCCATTTTACATTGAGTTACAGTTAAATACACGGTTAAGGGGTTAAAGGGGCCGTCCATAAATGACGTTACGCGAATTTGTCACTTTTTTGACCCCCACTACGTCACGCGACGTCACAAAACGTCGGACCCCCCTAAAATATGACATCACAACGGGCCGACCCCCCGATTTTCAAAAATCGCGTAATAGCGCTTAAAAGCTATGCATTGATTGAACTGCATTGAAGTGCATTAAATGCATTTAATGCACTTCAACGCTAACCCTAACGCTAACCCTAACCTAGAGTTAGGGTTAGCGTTAACCCTAACCTAGGGTTAAACCCATCCAATTTGCATGGTCAAAACCGCGGTTTCGGTTCGGTTAACCGTAACATCACTAGTTGTTATTGTTATGGAGGAAATGACTTTTTGAATAGGAAGGTTTTAAGTTTAGACCTAAAGGCTTGAGGAGATAGTGATGGAATTAATGGAAATGAGGATTCGGAGCTTATTGTTTGACCATGTCGTAGGCTGTGGAAGGAATAAAGTAAAGTAAGTAGGCTAAAGTAAAATCTCGTGGATTTCTACAGCGCCTTGGAAAACAGCACAACAGTAGCTGCTTATTCTTAGGCGCTCAGCCTCTCTTAAAATAGCTATGGGGAAGGTATGTTATCAGCCAGGCAATAGTCAACATCCAAAGGGCAGTGAGGCTAGGTTGTTGCAGCTATGGAGGATATGATTTTAGAAAAAGGAATGATTTAACCTTAGACCTGAAGACTTGAGGAGATAATACAGGAATTATAGGAAATGAGGATTCAGATTTTATTGTGTGAAAGTGTCCAAGTCTGCGGAGGGAAGCTGGGATCGAGTTCCAAAGTTCAGGTGAGGCGTATGAGAAGGCACGGTTGCAAATTTTCAAGGATGACTGATTGAGTGGGCGTGACAGAGTGAAGTAAGATGAACGTGTGGATCGAGGAGGCTGAGGGGTTAATAGTGATCTAAGGTAGACAGGTTTTGAGGACTGAAGTGAGCTATGAGGGAGGCTGGAATTGAGTTCCAAAGTTCTGATGCGGCGTATTAGAAAGCATGGTTACAGATTTTGACGGCCCAGTAGGCACTAGGCAGCAGGGGCTTCTATCCCTATTTAAGGCGGGCGCAGCGTGCGCCCGGAAAAAAAGTGGGGGGGGGAAATATTTTGCTTTCAACACCGTTATATAAACTATTAATAAGCTAAATGAGCTACTAATCTGAACTCAACCGAGACTGATATGGATTCAAACAGAGGCGTCATTTGGGGTAAGGGGCCGTGGCCCCCAAGGAAATGAAAAAATAATAATTTGTAATGTATTAATGTGCAAAAAATCGCAAAAATTGCCGAAAATTTGCCAAAAAATATCAAAACAATGCAAATTTGCCAAAATTGGTCCCAAAATTGCCCCAAATTTCCCAAAATTTTGCAAAAATTTGAGAAAAAGCCTAAAATTTGCAAAAAAATGCCAAAATTTGCCAACAAATTATCTCGCCCCCTAGAAAAGTGTAAAATGACGGTACTGGATTCAAAATAACACTGACCGTGACGTAATCAATGGTACATGATAGCTATGCCTAACACAAAGAATAAACATCTGAATATAATACTAAGTCTACAAGGGGGAAAATTAGCAGGGGAATTTGTAATTTGAGGGGGGAATTTGTAATTTTTTTTGGGGGGGGGGGAATTGAGCCCGGCTGCAAGGGGGGGATAGAAGCCGCTGCTAGGCAGTAGCGCCTCCGAGTAGAAATAGAGGAGGCGCTCTACAAATTCCACATTACATTAAATTATACCTCACTTGGAGTGGAGGAAGATGTTATTAAGAGTAATCTGATGGCCAACGGTTTTCACTTATTTACCTTTAAAAAGAAGAGCTTCAAGAAGGCCTGTCTGACGTTGACGCGCTGCATGCTAAGCTTCCTTCGCAATAATGAACGAAATATGGCGCTATACTAACCGAAATGATCTTTAGTTAGAAGAGTTTTTGTTTGGTTCAATTTCTTCTGTCACTCTCCGAGTCTCCGGTTATTTTTACTTACGCGGAGTTTTATATTTAAATTAATCGACTCTTTTATGGTTTCTGATTTCTTGTTGAAGAATTTTGAGGAAAATACAACAAAAGGGATGCAATCGTGTGTGTCTTCTCTTTCGCCGTGAATTTCTTAGTGTATTTTACCAGAATCAAGGACATGATTAACAAGCGCCCACTAAAAGGCAAGTAAAGCGATTAGACTATTATGAAATCGATCTGAGCAGTTATTGTAGTTGGGTAATTGGCTAGTTTAGCGTCCCAAATTAATTCTGTCTTTTCACAAATTGGCTAACTTTATAATGTTTGAGAATATGCCATTTCATGTTGTCGCGATAAATGTATAAGTATCAGTTATAAGTTATAAAATTTTAGTTATAAGTTGCAAAACCCATCAAAGAAATGACAGGTAGACCGCGCGCACTAAGAGAAATTGTACCTGCTATCCAGCTGCAAAACGTCGCAAGAGATTAGCGATGACTTTGTGAACTTTTTGTCTATAAAACCAATTGATACAAATGAGCATTATTTGCAGTGGTTGGCTAGGCGTCGTCTCATCATGAACACATCTGTTTGCAGCGGTTGTAAGTTGCCTGCTTCATTAGTCAAATATTCCGAAGGTATCGATGGATACCGTTGGTCATGTCGGTACTTCATATAATTTTACAATAACTTTGTGAGTAGATTGGAGACAAAATGTACTAATGAAATCATTGGAGACAGCATGCATTGATTTACTTTGGGACGCTAATGTAATTTGGGACGCTAAACTAGCCAATTATCTGTAATTGTCCGAGTTGTAATTATTTATACTTATTAAGGTTGTTAACGGTTAACCGGTCCTAAGAGCAAGGACCGGTCCTTTTAACTTTGACCGGTCAACTGTAATTTCAATTTGAAAGCATAAAATGCTTTGTTGTAGCCACGCAGGACGCTGGCATAAGCGCGGCAGCGTCAAAGCGCTTTGACGTAGCCGCGCAGGACGCTGGCATAGGCACCGGCGGCATCAAAGCGCTTTGACGTAGCTGCGCAGGATGCCGGCTTTAGCGCTGGCGGCATTAGCGCCGTCGGCATTAGCGCCGGCGCATTAGCGCCGGCGGCATCAAAGCGCTTTGATGTTGGCACGACACCAGACTGGCACTGCCGCTAACGAGCGGTAAACCGGTCTTTTTTTGAACGGTTAACTTGTCCTTCAAAACCAGCGGTCTTAACAACCTTAATACTTATAGTAGATAACATTTTTCGGTACTTTCCCATTATCCAGACCCCAGTGAAGAGATATTAAGAAATCCTTAGGTTTAGGGTTAGATTTAGGGTTAGGGTTAGTGTTAGAGTGAGGGTTAGGGTGAGGGTTAGGGTTAGGCTAAAACCCTAACCCTCACCCTAACTCTTACCTAACCCTAACCCTAAGCATTTTTAATATCTCTTCACTGGGGTCCGGATAACGGGAAAGTACCAATTTTTCTGGTATTGGTTTTCTATTTGTGGTTAAAGTGTATTTTAGTGAACATTCTAAATTATGGCATTGAATTTTAGCGTTCTAAATTATAAATTTCAATCATTTAGAAATACAATAATGATGCAGTCTGCAATAGAAAATGTAATGGGGTAAGGGTTAGGGTTTAATTTATTTTAATTTAATTAGCTATTTATATTACGCCTAATCAATTAATGTTAGCAAGCACATTACAATTAATGTAAATTATTATAAGCGATTATTCGCATTTCGCACTTTGGAGTGCAAATACCGTATATACTCGAGATAAAGTTGATCCGAGTATAAGTCGACCCATAGATTTTGGGGATTTGAAGGTGTCTAAAGTCATTGACCCGGCTATAAGTCGAAGTGACGTCACCGCGGCGAACCCTCTTGAGGTGATAGTGAGAGTCGGAACAATGGCGGACGCAAAGTGGGCATGTGGCGGCAGCGGCGCCATTGTTTTGATTGAAAAACTGCGTTTTAGCTTTGAACTATCGAGAAACTGAACGATTTTGACATTCCCAGATTGATTCCTGACGATTAAGAAAATTTTAAACCTGCTATTCGCTCATTCTTGACAATATAAAAATCTTAATTACCGGTAATCTTGAATTTTTTTAATATTTATGTAGTGCCAATAATTAATTAATATTTATGTGGCGCCTATAAATTACCAATCTTAAAATCGCTGATGTCAACTTTTATTTAGATGCCGTAGAGTATGTTGAAAATAATTAATTACGCAAAGAGTTAGCTAAATTAATTATTTTCCACAAATTTAACATGCAAAGTAGAATTAAAGACTTTAAGACCATCTGTTTGTACTCCTCCGGGTGTTTGTGCGACATGATTATGCATCGCAGTTGTTGTGAACGACCTCGAAGAACCACGGTCGCGAAAAATGACGGTACTGCACAAAGTGCATATTGCTTTAATTTCATCTTCACAAATCTTAAACAACTTTCAAATCGGGCTTCGCCTAATCCATCGCTAGCTGAAGCAACGATATTTGATTTTTATTCAAAGAAGAAATTTAGTTCAAATACGTTTTACTGATGTTACCGTACCATTTAACTAATAGATTGACATATTCTACCCGGAAACAGATAGAATTATTCTTTTATCGCAAGTTCGGAATAATACATTTGTATAACGTTGTTTCAGCTGGGAAAATAGAACAAAACGTTATCTCCAGCACTTGAATGTATTAAACTGAAGTATTAAACTATATGCAAATTTTTAATGTCATGTGACCACTATTTGTATTCGTTTTGACCAGCACTATTCGAACAAATACGAATAGACTATTCGTCACACTATTCGGCGCTGAAGTGAATACGAAGCAAATATTCGGACCAGCCTTAAACATAACATAGAATCTCAATCCTAATTTAACCATATATGATATTTCAGGTTTTTATTTCGGGTCATAAACTAATTATCTCATAACATTTTAACCAGTTTTTACCGGATTTTTTACTGTTTTTTACCGCAAAAATTTTTTACTGGTAAATTTACAGCATTAGGGTTTGAGAAAGTATATGGCAACACCATGAAACGCTGGTAAAATACTAGTAATAAAATAAAACAAACTTCTTTTGGCTCTATTTCTAATTTAATTTTTTTTAACTATCCTCCTGACGTGTTAATTTAGCAGTTATGGCATTGCTGGATTGATAATTACCGGTAGAATTATTTTATGTGAGGTAACCAATACAAGCAAAGGTGCATGGAACCAAAGTTTGAGAATTGGAACATGGAATGTCAGAACACTTTTTCAGACAGGGAAACTAGCAAATGTGGTGAAAGAAATGAAAAGACTGAAAGTGAACATCTTGGGAGTGGCAGAAACACGGTGGACAGGATCGGGGAAGATAAACTCAGATGGCATAACACTTATTTACTCAGGCGGGGAAATGCATGAAGCAGGTGTGGCGATCATATTAGACAAAAAAGTAGCGAAATACATCATAGGATACAGGACAATATCAGAAAGGGCAATAATACTAAAACTGCATGCAAAACCATTTAATATAAATATTATCCAAGTATATGCACCGACAACAGATCACGATGAAGACCAAGTTGAACAGTTTTACGAAGAACTAGATAAAGCAATGGAAATGTGTAAATCTAATTAAGTGAAAATTGTTATGGAGGACTTAAATGCTAAGGTTGGTAAAGGAAGGGAGAGCACTGTGGTTGGACCACATGGGTTAGGGGATCGAAATGATCAAGGAGATAGATGGGTGGATTGGTGCACAGAGAAAAAACTCATCATAGCCAACACATGGTTTGCCAACCACAACAGAAGACTATGGACCTGGAAGAGCCCAGGTGACAGATATAAGAATCAAATAGATTATATTGCAGTGAGCCAGAGATTCAGAAACGCACTAACTCAAACCAAAACTTTTCCAGGGGCAGATGCTGATAGTGATCATGTGCCAGTTATAGCAGATATTAAAATAAAACTGAAAAAGTTAAAAAGAAAGGCAAAAGTAGACAGGTACAACTGGAAAGAAGTGGAACAAAATCAAAACCTAATGAAAGAGTATCAATTAAAGATTCAAAATAGATTCCAGGTGCTAAGTAAGACACAAGATGTGGAAAAAATATGGGAAAAGTTTAGGGAGGTGCTAATCAATTCTACAGAAGAAGTCATACCTAAGAAAGAGAAGAATAGGAAACAACCCTGGATGAAAAAGGAAATACTAGACATGATGGAAGAAAGAAGAAAGGTAAAAAACATTGACAAAGATAAGTACTGCAACTTGAACAGAAATATAAAAAAGAAATGTCACGAGGCAAAGGAGGAGTGGTTGAATGAAAAATGCAAAGAAATCAAAGAACAAAGAAACACAGGAAAGATACATGATAAAATACGGGAACTATCTGGCAAAGGAAACCTAGTAGCAATCAATGCATCAAGACAAAAACTGGAGAAATGGAGGAAAGATGGAGGAAACCCATATATTAGACAGATGGCATGAATATATTACAGAACTGTACAATGACAAGAGAGGGGACAAGCCTATTACCAAAGAGGTAGATGGACCTCCAATATTAGAAGAAGAAGTTGCAGGGGCTTTGAAGAAGATGAAGAAAAACAAGTCAGTGGGCCCAGACAACATAGTAACTGAGATGGTACTTAGATCTGGGGAGATAGGAACAAAGAAATTGACAGAAATGGCTAATATCATGTATGAAACAGGGTACTTGCCACTGGAAATGTGCAGTCAATATTCATTGCAATACCCAAAAAAAACAGGAGCAACAGAGTGTGGAGATCACAGAACGATAAGCCTTGTAAGTCATATAACGAAGATAGTTCTAAGAGTACTGCTTGAAAGAGCAAGGAGCAGGACTAGAAATGCAATAGCAGAAGAACAATATGGCTTCAAAAAAGACTGTGGATGCCGAAATGCAATTTTTGTACTAAGAATGGTTGGGGAACGATGCATCGAGATGCAAAAAGATTTGTATCTATGTTTTATTGATTATGAAAAAGCATTTGATAGTGTGGTTCATGAAACTCTATTTACAGTCTTAGAGAATTCAGGAATTCATGGGAAGGACTTAAGACTGCTGCAAGATTTGCATTGGAAACACGAAGCTGCAATCAGGATTAACGGAACTTTAAGAAAATGGGTAAAGATACGGAAATGGGCAAGACAGGGATGTGGAATGTCACCAGACTTTTTCAACTTATATGGAGAGGAAGTCATGACAGCAATTGAAGATCTAGAAGGTGTCAAAATTGGAGGAAGAAACGTAAATAATCTTAGGTTTGCAGATGATGCAACTCAAATAGCTGATTCAGAGGAGAAACTGCAGGAACTTATAAATAAATTAGCAATAGAAGGCGAAAGGAAAGGTTTAAAGATCAATATAAAAAAGACCTTCTGCATGGTGATTACCAAGAACAAAGTAATACCCACATGCAAAATAAGACTAAACGGCAATGAAATCAAACAAGTGGCACACTTCAAATACTTAGGCAGTATGATAACCAGCGATGGGAAATGTGAGAAAGACATAACATCAAGAATAGGATTGGCCAAGGCAGCATTCTGGGAACTTAAAACGATACTTACAAATAGGCACATCTCTTACGAGAACGATTAAGAGTGCTCAAATGCTATATTTGGTCAGTACTCTTGTATGGAGCAGAGACATGGACTATATCCAAGGCAATGGAGAAGAAATTGGAAGCCACAAAAATGTGGTTTCTGCGAAGGATGCTGAAGATTTCATGGACGGAAAAGAAAACCAATGAAGAGATTTTGAATGAAATTGGAATAGAAAGAAGTCTGATGGCAACCATCAAAACGAGGCAGCTTTCCTTCTTTGGACATGTAATGATGAAGGAAGGACTGGAGCATTTGGCAATAACCGGAAAAGTGTAGGGAAAAAGAGCCAGAGGAAGGCAGAGAAACACATATGTAGACTGCCTACGAGAAGGAATTGAGGGAATAATGAATAACATCGAACTAATAAGAGGATGTCAAGATAGAACAAAGTGGAAATCCATGGTCGCTAACGTAGAAATACACAGCACCTAAAGAAGAAGAAGAACCTTCTGCTATTTGTATAAATGTTTTTGAATAAGCCGCTTACTATTATAGGCCACATCAAAGGGTCTCTTCTTGTAAAATCACCTATAACCACTGCGATTTGGTGTGAAAATACGGTATCTTCATCATTTCTGCTCACTTAAACCTAGCACCATTTCTATGCATTCAGTGGTTCTTAACAGGGGTAATCGTATCCTTTGGGGGTACTTGAAGGACATTTCAGGGGTTAGCAGATTGACCTGGAATTACTGTACATACTCATGAACAAGTCGATCTCACAGATAGGTCGACCCTGTTTTTTGTTTAAAAAAATTATGTACTTTGCTATGACACACGTATAAATCGACGAGGAAATTTAGGAGCTTTCAGATTTCTTGAATTGCCTAATAATGGCCGATCTACACTGAAATTGAGTCAACAGGCGGCCGCCCCTGCCCTCCTCCAACCCAACATTTCCAAGCTGTTTACAGGTCAAAGGTATTTGCGGTACACAGAGGCCGACCTTCACAGAGGCTAAGGTCGGCCTCGGGGTCAAACAGACAGCTGCTTCCCTCCCCCAACCCGTCTTCTGCAAGCTGTTTACAGGCCAACGGTCATTGTAGGGCATTAGGCAATATGCTCCTTTACAAAAATTCTTTGGAAAATTGCATTGACTCATAGATAAGTCAACTTGGCGTTTTAAAGTGAATTTTAAGGCATACATTTCTCGACTTATCCACGAGTATATACGGTAGTCTGTTCTAAAGACTTAATACAATTTAATCTGTACACTGTAAAAGTACTGTGGACATTTTTGTGCTAAATTAGAAATTGTAAAGAAAAATTCCGCTTTCTCGCATGTGTGCAATTTGTGACAGATGTTTGTTCCAGTTTATAATTTTTTAAAAATATATTGTAAAGCATAAACTTTTGTCCTGAAATAAGGTATGCTAGTGGGGATACTTTGCCCTCTTATACTTGTTTCAGGGTTTATAATCATAAAAGTTTAAGAACCACTGAGTTAATTGGACTGAGAACAGAACAGTGTTGCCATTAGGACAGTACTACTTTCTAAAATGTTACCAGTATGTTCTGTTTATTATTTGACCTGATTTAGTCTCAGTGACTGCAGTGTTGCCACTTTTAAAAGTGCAATATCTACATAGTACATACTGTAATGCCATTTAGAGCACCATATGTTTTATTTATGGTCAAATTTGCATAATGTTAGGGTTTCCGGAACATTCGGTACCGGAGAATTCGGCACCAAAACTTTACTTGTGGAAGATTCGGTACCGGATAGTTTGGTACCGACATACAGATAAGATGACGCCTCACCTGCTGCTGGTATTTGTCCGCTTTAACTGTCGCGCGTCATTAGCGGACACCCAGCATTCAGGCGCGCTTTTGCTTCCCCCACCGACTTAATGTATGTAAACAGATGTTTCAACTCGCAATACGTGCAGGGAACTTGAGCTGTTTAATGCGTCCTTATAGAAAAGACCCTAACCCTAGATAGATATGCCACGGTAGTACGTTTTACATGTAAAGCATAGCAGGGTTTAATCTAGGCTGTTTCCGGAGGAAAAATCGACCTTTTCACCCTGTAAATTTCAAATTCCCCTGGAAATTTCAAATTCGCCTCGGAAATTTTGCACTTTACATCAACTAACAGCAACCTTTAGCTGATTCCCCTGGCCTTGTTAGTTCCCCCTAGAGTCCCGGAGTCTAGACTAAGCACTGCCCAACATTGAAGCCGTGGCCGACCCACCCCGCCCCCCACTATTCCTCCTTCAACCAAAAGTCAGAGGTTTTACATAAATTTTGCTGGTCATATTTTTGGAAATGGGGTTGTTTGAACAACCCCAAACAACCCCGTGGCTATGCCACTGATATTAATAATCTTACATGCCCTGTACCGATGTTGCGGTGCCCAGTGTCCGCGCATGACTTCTTTGGCCCTCTGCAGCTTATACATAAAATCCATGGGGGTCCAGGCATTCAATAAGAGGGTTGCATGTCCTGTACCGATGTTGCGAGAAACACGAGGAACGAGAATGACAAACAAGAGGAACACACACACACACACACACACACACACACATCCGCACACAGCCTCCGCAATCGATTCCATGCCGCGTGGCTCCCGGACCGCCCCCCACCCGTGTTGACTGACAGAACGGTCTTATCCGCCCACCCCACGGGGGCAATAAGGTGGCATGAGCACAAGCGAGACCTCCTACCCAATGTTCCGGTACCGAATCTTCCATGACCGGTACCGAATTGTACGGTACCGAATCTTCCATCCCCAATCTTCCGTCTTGAATCTTCCGGTACCGAATCTTCCGGTCACCAATGTTAGAACATTTGCTTGTAACTGACATTATTCTTCATTCTTTTCATCGTGATGAAGTTTACTTTACATTTTTTTGGTGATAGCAGTGGCCACAAAAATGTAGTACCTCTTTTAAGTACGAAATGTTTCTAGTTTGCTAGTTGCTGCTGAAATTTATATGGATTAAAACCTTATATGTGCTAAAACTTGCAGAAATTTTCTTACTGACTGTTTAACTTAGTAATTGCACAGTTGTTCATACCATATTTTTTCAATTTCAAGGTCATTTGCCACCTCGAGAAGTTTTTGCACTGGGTAAGTATAACTTATCTCAAGCTATTAATTTCTAATAAAGTGTTTAGCTAAGCTAGTGGTTCCAAAGTGTGAGTCATGGCTCTCTGGGGAGCTGGGACTTCCTTCCAGGGAGCTGTGAATTATTACAAATTGATCATAATTTTCCTTTTTGCTTATCAAGACTTTTTGGTCTTTTGGTACCAATTACTAGTGGATGTCCATTAATTACATCAACAAAATAGGGGGAGGGGTTTGAAAAAGTTTGACACCTATTGACAGGGGGAAGGTGTAAAGATAAATAACATCAACAATTTCATTTTTACAATAAATTGTATGAAAAAATATGAATTTTAATTTAATAGTTGGTGCATTGGTCCTACTTGGTACACACTCACTTGCCCGTCAACAGCCCACCACTCTAATCCTTAACCTTTTGCGCTCTTCCCTAAGGAGTCATAGTCCTGAGTCGCTGTATTTTGTTTTTTAAAATTTGATTGTAGACAGTTATCGATTGTGGTATGAAATATTTTTAGCTTGTAGGGGGTTCAAAGCTTTTGACATAATTTCATTAGGAGGGTCACTGAAAGTTTGACAGAACTTTATTGACAAATAGCGGGTTCGTGTAAGTGGGGTGTACAAGTTTTTGACATAATTTTAGGGGTCATCGAAACTTTGACAGTTGTTGACAAGGAGAATGGGTCATAAATTGCCAAAAAATTGTTGACATAATTAATGGACGGCCCCTTACCCAAAAAGTTATTTTGCAAAGGGTACTTGTTCAAATTTGACATGGGAGCCTTGAGAAAATCTGAACTTTGCCAGGAGTCGCAGATCGAAAAAGTTTGAGCTAGCTTAGCCCAAATTGAGCTAAGCTTATTATTTGGAATGTTACTTTATGAAAGAAAGAAGCAATAAAAATAATCAAAATTTTATGTGGAACAGCTGATGAATTAATTTAGAAGTATTTACAAAAATTAGTGCTCAGGATTAAAAATATTCAATAAGATCTTGGAATTTTGCAGAAGGTTGAGCTGAACCTAAACTGCTATTAGCACTTGTACCTTCTTATTATCCATCAGCAGACTCAGGTACTCAATGTCATTGCCAGTATATGTACCCTTTATCATAGAATGTCTAATCCAAAATTAAGTAGCAAGATTTGGAAATTTTTAATTTCTCTCTGGACTCGGAGATGCCGTTACTAGTACTACTCGGTTCGTACCCGGTTCTGGCAAATGACATCTCAGATTCGGTACTCAGTGGAAATTGTACCTGCTTGGTACGTAATTATTTGATAAACTGAAACTGTCATCTTCATTCAGTTGCTATTCTGTTGACATCAGCGGTAAAATTCTTGACTCTTCATGTGGGCCTGAGAGTTCTACGATTTTGCCTTGTTAGACTACATCGAACAATTGCTGTAGCAGTCTTTTTTTAGTACCATCTATGGTCGGAACTGCCAAGTTGTGACGGATTATTCTCTCGTAAAAGAATGCCTCTGAATTTGTCATCTGATCTTTCCATTCAGAGATTTCCTTTAAACTCCTCTGCAGATTCTTAACACCTTCCGTGTTTAATTGACTTGTCAATGCTTTGTCAATGATGTGAAAGTTTTTTCTTGCAGAGGACCATTTACTAAAGGATTCACTGCTGTATTTGTCAAGGCAGCGAATTCCTTCATATCATCTAAGCGGATTTTCAGCAGTTGCACCTTCCAATCTTCATTGACATGCCAACGTTGTCAACAGCACCTTTGACTTTGGCCTTCGCTATATTATGGTGCAGCCAGAGACGAACCACAAAGACGCAAATGTCACTGAGACCTGTTTCTTCCTTTGAAGTGAGCTTAAATTGTGGCCGAAACAGCCAGGTCTTCATGGTGTATATAATTTTGCCATCCACCTTGCTTGGTGGATGGCACCCGGAGCCATAAAGCATACACCGTTTTGGGGTGTGACACCAAGGTATATAAGACTAAGCTCAAGCCAAGCATCTCACAGTAGTCATCTCTTGGCTGGTTTTGTGACAATGTATTGGAAATGAACTGAATGGTGTTTTCCTTTATGTTCAATACCTGGGAGGCTGCATGCTGATTGGATGTAACTTCCTGGTATTGCTGGTGATCAATAAAAGGCCAGTGTTCCTTGAAGCGTTTGAAGATTCTGATACCATCAGACGCTCCCAGGCACTTGTGGAATAGAGCACCAATGACAAGTTCGAAGATATGGTGACGGCACGCCAGAAACAGTTAACTTCTTCCCAGTGCCTGTTGAATGCGGATACAAGCTCCACTTATCCAACCTGTGTTTGAACTAGTTGTGTCAAAGCTCATTCCAACAACTCTCTCTTCCAAACCTCATTCTCTCTGGCTGTCACATACGGCCTTGGCCTGTGCTTGACCAGTTCCAGACAGTAATTTAGCAACAGTAAGCAGCTTTGAAATCCCTTCTCCTGTAACTATGATTGGGAGGCGCTCAACATGGTCACTGCCAGTTAAATCTTTCAGTAGCTTCCCATCCCAATGGCAGCCAAGCATAGATATATTTAAAATTGTTTCAAACCATAGAGAGTAAAAATAAGTAAGAAAAAGAAGTTATAAAAATATCCAAACTTAATTAATGGTCTTATGGCCACGTGTGTTGTGGAGCTGCGCTTCGACACTGCTACAGTCATCCTGAACTGCTGTGGTGATATTGTACAATGCCGAAAATGTTTGGTTAACTTTGAAGTGCTTGAGCTACCTCCAAATGTTTATCAATTTACTTGAAATTTTGCAGCTGACATTTCCTCCATGAACCTAACAAATGTCAGGGGTGAGAGGTAAGATTTTCAAATGTTGCAAAATAAGTGTCACTCTAGTAGGGTGACCGCTATATGACTTATTTATTTATTTGTTGTTAATCTACTGTTCTCACCTCTCAGAAATGTGAGGTTTTATATAAAAACTTGATGTGTAAAATTTGAAGAAATTATTTGGAAGTTTAGAGGTAGCTCAAAGAGGTTGAAGTTTGTAGTGGTTTATTTTCCACATGTGGAAAATGCATTTTTAGCAGTGTTTACAGAAGTATATTTAAGGAACATGCACATTTGAACTTTATTGTTGTACAGCAGTTCTCATATAGATTTTGGAAGGTGCTTGATGTTATGTGTAGATTCTTTCATTTAATTAAAATAAAAACTAAAATTTACCAAAAACTCACATGTTGAATGTGACAGGTTTATTGTAAAAATTATGACAAAACTTCAAAGCTGCTAATTACTGCAATTAGGAGAATAGAAAATGAGTCCTGGATGATTTGCACTTTAGCACAAATTTCACAGTCATTCGTCTTAACACGAAAACAGCAACTCAGTCACTGACCGTCAAGACTTCTTGATTGGATCAGGATAACGCCAGCGTTGTTCTTCTACAACTTGAAGAAGAAACTGCAATTGCTACTCGTCTTTTGTCATCAGTCCGCTGTAGTCTTGAACCAGTGTAACTCTGCACTCTGTGTGATCATTCACAACTCTTAGGGCATTGACTGTTCTTTTCCCAAACTGGTAGCTCTCCAGACTACTCCACGAGTCAGGATCTTCTGAAGGAATGTTGTAGAAATTTCCAATACCTCAAACAGTCCAAGTGCTGTTGTAGACATGAAGTTATGCAGTTGTTGCTCTGTTATGGTTTTCACGTCAACTACTGCTTTTTTGGGAGGGTCCTCATCACTTATCGATTGTCAAGAATGGCACAGACAATGGCAGCCTTCTCATGATCCGGTGTATGGTCATCAGTGAGAGACAGACTAGTTCTTCAGAGAGGTACCAGAGATGAGAACCAAATTTATCAGTTGACACTTTAGAAACCTGCAGATTAACTGCTTCATAGGCAACAAGATCTTTGAGAAACTGTAAGTCACTGGCTGGCACAGCAGCTGCATTCGGGACCATGAACCAGGCCTTAATGTAGAGAGTGGTGCTATATAAGGTAACTCAAATAAATTAAAAAAATGCATCAATATCTTAATCAGTCAACTTCAGGTAAACAATATTTAAAGCTTCATCAGCAGCCAGAGGCGTGGCTTCCTGTTTTCACTGCAGGCAGAATCGACCGACTGCAGAAACCAGCAGGAATTCCCAGTAGGGAAAACCTGTATGTGGCTTTTGTCTGCATTTTTGAATTGAATTATGGTAGGTCTTTTATGGCCTCTATCTCATGTTTCCTATGACTGATGCCTTTTAGCATATATTGTGAAATGGCTTTGTAGAAGTAAATGATTAGGTCAGATTGAACTTGAGTTAAATGGTGAAGGATCTAAGGAAAGTTGGAATTAGTGTTATTTTATGTTAGGATTATTAATTTTCTGTAGCTTTTGTTTTTAGTGAGACTGTGAATGACTATTTAAAATAAAAATAATCTTAATTTAGAAAAACTTATTATGGATTTTAGTTGATATATATATATATATATATATATATATATTTATATATATTTATATATATATATGTATAGCTTATTTATTGTCCTCACTGAACAGGTTCAAAGGCAAAATCTGGTGTTGATAGCGAAGTGAAACCAGTTACCTCTTCTTCAGGTGTTCAACAAATACGTAAGCCAGGTCAGAGTTCATGCTCGTTGGCTTTTAAAAGAGAAGTTGGTCCTAATGCGGTTGGTCCTCCAACTAAAAAGCCACGTCCTTCTGTGCACTCGTTTACTCCTCTTGGACGTCCAGGTGATAGTGAATATCGTGGTTCTCCTACTACACAGGTTTACTTGTATGAGGAAATTGCAAATGAAGGTTAGTTCTTAAGATGTAAATATAGTTGCTGGTTTTACTTTTATGTTAAAGCTTTAATGTAGTGATGTAATTTACCATTTACTCCCGTTTATAAAATACCATGTATGTAGAATATTCAGAGTATTCAGAGATACTGTTTTCTTGATGCAGCACTTGAGAAGAGGTTGGTCTTAGGATGAAGTCTAACTACTATTTCACTATTTCATGTTAATTACTATTTAGTATTTCATATAAAGATGAATCAGCTTTCTGTGGTCCGAATATTCAAATGAACTAATGAAGCCACACTTGTTTAAATGTTTAAATGCCTTATTCCTTATATCTAAAATTAAGCAGACTGAATTGTGGTGGTTTAACGAGAATTCAATGTAGTAATGTATACTCTATGCAGCAATTGAAGTGACATAAACCTTATACACAAATTTGTTTCACTTCAACTTTTTATGTTACTTGTGCGATTCTGTGGTGCTGATTATCATGGTGCTATTTATTTTTTCGTTGCATCAACATTTTGGCAGATATCTAGGTCAAGTCAATTTCAGAACATCCCTTCAATACTTGATTATCAAATTATTTGGTACACACATGTTTTTGAATTAGATTTAATTGTTTTTAACTGACATTTTGTTTATTTATCATAGACAATAATGTCGTCTAGGCAAGATATCTGCTGATTCTTTTTGTTATATATGCGGCTATTATGTCGGTACAACACAAGTAAAACATGCTATTTCAAAAGGCACAGGATATCACATTGCTTATGAAAAGTATTTAAGCATGCCAATTGGAGATCAAGACAAGCCTTGGGCTCCTCATATAATCTGTGGTTGCTGCAAATTGACACTGGAAGGATGGGTGCGAGGGAGTCATTTGTAGTCCCAAGAATCTGTCGAGAACTGACAAACTACAGTGTATCTAAGCGACTGTTACTTTTGCATGATGGATTTATCTAGTTATAAGAATTCACAGGATAACAGAAAACTAATTTATCACAATAGACCTTCTTCCATTGCACCAGTACCACATAATGAACAATTGCCTATTCCAGTTCCTCCAGCTGATGAATTCACAGATGAGTCTGACACTGAGACTTCAGATGTTGATGTTGAATGGTAAGAACAAGAAGCAATGTGGTCACACGGAGAACATGACTTTCCAAATCAGCAAGAACTTGATTTAATATTTTAGTAAGAGACTTAAACCTTTCTAAATCCAGTGTAGAACTGTTGGCCTCCAGGCTTAAAGAATGGAATCTTCTTGATACAAAAGTCAAAATTTCAAAGTACCGAAAAAGACGCACAGCCTATGTTCAGTTCTTTTCCATGTCAGATTCATTATGCTTTTGTACAGATGTAATGAGTTTGTTTTATGCAATAGATATGAGACACCAACCAGATCAATGGTGTCTGTTTATTGATAGCTCTACAAGAAGTATGAATGCAGTGTTGCTTCAAAATGGTAACTGGCACTCCTCTATTCCTGTTGGTCATTCTGCACATTTGAAAGAAGATTACCAAAATATCAAAACATTCCTGGAAAAGATAAAATATGGTGAATACATGTGGGACGCCTGTGGTGATTTCAAGATGTTGGGGTTTCCACTTGGGCTGCAGGGTGGATACACAAAGTACCCTTGTTTCCTGTGCTTAAGTGCTCGACAGTTACTATAGTATAGGATGCAGAATGTCACTTAAGCTGCACTACTTGCACTCACATTTCGAATTCTTTAGACCAAATCTTGGAACTGTGACTGAGGATAGCGGACGGTGGTTTCATCAGAGCCTGCAGCTGATGGAGAAGGGATACCAGGGAAGATGGGATGAAGCAATGATGGCTGGAATTTGGTTCGGGAGGACAGTACTAGCGATAACAGACAGAAATGATCCAAAGTACATTTCTGAAGCTTCTGACAGCTCATTTAGTACATGTCTAGGTTAAATTGTTGCTATTATCTCAGTACTATACTTGTAGCAATGTAATGCAATTCTACTGGACCAGTATAGTATTATCTGTCATCAGAAAAAACTTACATGGTATTATATTTCAATATATTATTCAGTTTCTTTATTTGTCAGTTTTTATGAGAACGGTTGATGTTACACAAAAACTAATGTCATTTTCGTTTTCAGCACGTCAAACTGCATAACGAAACATAAAAAATGAAGTGAAACAAAACTATCATAAAATTTTGTTACACAGTGTAATATGATATTCATTTCAAATCAAGCTGTCATTTCCTGGCTTTGTCTAGCCATAAACTTAACGTATATACTTGCGGGTAGGTCGATCTTGCAGATAAGACGACCTCGTTTTTAGTTTAAAAATTAAGGAAATTTGCTATGACCCGCGTATAAATCGACAACGAAATATTAGAAGCCTACAGACTCCTTGAATTGCATAATTACACATGATCTACATTGAAATTGGGTCAACAGATGGACAGTCGGACACTCTATTCTCCAATCCTGGTGCCTCCAAGCCGTTTGCAGGCCAACGTGGTTGGGGTGTTTGTTGTTCACTTGATATAACCCATAATGCTAGTTTGGAACCCTCCGGCTGCTTAGTACGTGTATGCGCATGCCTCGGAAGATCGTCGTTCTAAGATCGTCGTTCTTGGAGTTTGCCGGCATCTTGCGCTGGGTTGTAGCGCTAAATTTGCGGAGTGCAGACTTCTCATCGTTTTCGTGGAGCCCTCTTCACTTTCTCTGGGTAGATTTGGACGTTTTTGGTCGTTTGCCGTTGAGTGTCTGGACCGCCATCTTGGACCAGCCTTTATTCCATTGACGTTCGTTATAGGCTGATTTATATAACGCTCTTGTCCAAGAGGACGTGGCCGGTAGAACTCTATGGTAGACTCTGAGATTGGCGCCTCCAAGACTAGTTGGAACGACTGCCGTCTGCTGTGCACGTTTCTTTTACAAAAGACCGCTTTCTATAGGAATCACCAACTGGAATTACCTTGGACATTCGCCACGGCCGCGGTCGTCATCGTGGTCGTTGTCGTCGTCTGCCGCCGCCATTGTCGTCATTGTCGCTGTAGTCGTCGCCGTCATCACCGTTGTTGTCACCGCTCCCGACGTCATCGTCGTCGCCGTCGCCGCCACTGGCAAATAATACGCACACAATTAGTTAAAAATGGAAAAATTAAATCAAACTCGTAATAGGTCTATATCAATTCCATTTCATCTAAATATTATAGTCTATGACTCTATGGTTTCCGCCGACCTCCGCCGTTTCCGTTTGCGAATGCGGCCGCCATTCGAATTTGTAGAAAATAAAGTTAATAAATATCAATTCTCATCCTAGAATGTCTAATTCAAAATTAAGTAGCAACATTTGGAAATTTTTAATTTCTCTCTGAACTCGGAGATGCCGCTACTAGTACTACTCGGTTCATACCTGGTTCTGGCAAATGGCACATATAGGATTCGGTACTCAGTGGAAATTGTTTTCCTGGTTGGTCCCTAATTGATTGATAGATTAAAGCTAACTGCCGTAGAGCGACGGTGCCTACTTAAGAAATGATCCAGACATCCAGCGTCTTTTGATGGAAGTGTCTAAATATCAGTAGACACAACTTGGCTTAACGTTGTAATTCATTAGAAATGCGTTTCTTTCCCAAAATTCTTTGGAAAATTGTATTGACTCGCAGGTAAGTTGACTCTGTATTTCTAAGCGAATTTTTTGGCATAAATTTCTCGACTTATCCGCGAGTATATACGGTAATTCCAATCTTAAATAACAGATGAGATTTGTAGGATGTGAATTTGCTGATTCTGTGAACAGATTTTTAGTATTACATTTTCAGTTGAAGCACATGAGTTTTTGGAAGCTGTTGAAGAGGCTGTGGGCAAAGCAGATGATGAGCATTTGGAGGCTTTACTTTGTGGTGCTGTAAAGCGCTTGAAGATGAGTCGTGCTAAACCTGACCTTGCAATGTGCTTTAGCCTGATGTATTTAGCAAAGACTCGTCCATCATTGTTTCAAAGTGAAGTAGTTGTTGAAGTAAGTCATTAATGCAAGGTGGATTCATGACATTCAGTCATGGGAAAATCTTGAATTGAATTTTTGACTTAAAATTATCAAATGACATTTCCAAATTATTATTATTATTATTATTATTATTATTATTATTGTTATTATAAATGTCAATTTGTATAGCGCTATGTGCCTGGCAAAGGCCATAGCCGAGAGCGATTATATATATTCTCAAATATCAAATGTCAGAAATTTAAATTGCTGACAACTAATTCTCACTTCAAATCACATAACATAGTGGATGAGCAAAATTTTAAAGAAATCTTTCTTTGCTTATAGTTTGGTGAAGATGTTTTTTAATTGAGTTATTTCATGAATCAGTTCAAAATAAGTTTGAGCACCTGCCGTGTTCACAGGGTTAAGGGTTACATTATCATTAAAAGGTTAAGAACCACTGAATTGTAGACCCTATAGCAAGTCACTTTATGTCAACTTGACAATAGAAGAACAAATGTATGGAATTGCCTTAAAAATAGAAATTGATGGTATTTCTGATCCCAGGTGGTTTTAGGACAATCTCTTCAATCTAGCACTGTCATCAGAGAGTTTGAAGAATTGGCATTTCAATGTAATGTAATGTAATTAGCTATTTATATTGCGCCTAATCAATCAATGTTAGCAAGCGCATTACAATTAATGTCAATTATGTCAATTATTATATGCACAATTAAACAGATGTGTCTTCAAATGTTTACGGAAAGCGACGGGCGACTTTATGTTCCGTAGCGCTGGTGGAAGGGCGTTCCAGGCATGGGGTCCGGCGTGCGAGAAGGCTCGTTGCCCCATGACTGCCAATGAATGTGAAGATGGACAGTAATATCTGATAATAAATGAAATGGCTGCAAAATGAATTTATGAGGAATGGCTTTCAATTTGTTGAAACCATGTTATTTATGATACTGTTTTGTATGATTTTGCATACTGCAGGCATTTTCCAGCTTACTCAAGAGAGATGTTGCTGTTAACTTCAAAGCAAAAGGAAATGCACTTGTTTCTGTTCTTGCTTCCAACATACTTGCCACAGCATTTCAGGATGAAGACAACTGGCCAGATAGTTTTGTAAAGGTAACTGTTTACTTGTTATCTTTAGAAGTCTAATTCTTAATCTTAAGTAAGTAAGCAAGTAGGTAAAATATTGCTAATTTCTATAGCGCTTTCAAAAGAAGCATTACAGTAGCTACTTATTCCTAGGCGCTTAATCTTAGTGTGAAGTAGCTATAGCCAAAGGTGGGGATCATTCACACAGGGTAATATAATCCAAAGGGTCATTGTGGTTGGGATGTTACAGCTATGGAGGAATGATTTTTTGAAGAGGATGCTTTGAGCTTAGAAAGAAAAACTCGAGATGTTGCAAGAAGTGAATGAAGTTGTCACTCATACTTTGTTGTTTGACCATGATATAGTCAGTGGAAGGATGCCAACTAGTCGGTTTAGATCTCAAATATGAGCATAACAGATTTTTGATAGTTGCAATATGTGAGTTTCAAAATTTAGGGAATTTAGAAGTAAATCCATGATTTTCTGCAGCTGGACAGAGGTGGAGCTACGGGAGGGCAGGGGTACATATGTCCCTGGGCGCCAAGGTACAGGGGTGCCAAAATGAGGCTGATATTATATTATTATAAGCTGGTATATTAGGATGGTTTCTGTTGAGTGGTGTCTAGTATAAGCAGATTGGTGAGTGCTTACATACCGTATATATTCGTGATAAAGTCGAGAAATTTAAGGCCAATTCACAGGTTATATATCCTGACCTCGACTTATACGCGAGGCACTAACTGTTGGGTAAAGTTTTCATACATCAGGTCAGGTCTTCGTCCTCCAGCTGTGTCCAGCTATTGACTTCTCCATGACATCTCTCCAAAGTTCTCTGTCCTTTGCTATTTCTTCCAAAGTCATTCGGTGTCTTCCATCAGTTTTTCCATTGAGGTTCGTCCCTGCCATGTGCAGATCCTCTTCCAAACCGTCCACCCATCGTCTTTTAGGTCTTCCTTTAGATCTTCTCCCCTCTGGTTTGTAGTTGAAAATTCGTTTTGGGTTTCTTATTTCTTCCATTCTGAGTATGTGTCCAGTCCATTACATTCTTCTTTTTCTGATAACTTCCACGATGCTCGGTTGCAGTGTTCTCTCTCTAACTTCTTCATTTGTTATATGTTCTTTGTATCCAATCCTTAGTATTCTTCTTAGCCATTTATTTTCTGTTGATACTAGTTTTTTCTCAGATTCTTTTTTTATGGTCCAAGATTCACATCCATAAATTAGTATTGGTATTACACAAGTGTTGAGAATTCTTAGTTTTGTTTTCTTCCCAATGCCATGTCTTTTGAAAATATTGGTGTGTAGCCTGTTGAAGGTTGATCCTGCCAATGCTATTCGTTTAATCTCCAAGTCCGAGCCTCCTTTTGCTTCCAATTTACTTCCCAAGTAAACGAAATTCTTCACTATTTCAATTTCTTTTCTGTTGTGTGATACTATTGGCCATTCCCCAACTGTTTTTGTAATTGGCATAATTTTTGTTTTATTAGTGTTTATTTTTAGTCCAAATTTTCCACTCTCCGTTATTAAGGCTAGTGTTAACTCTACAATCCTTGAGAGGCATTCCGCTATTAGACATGTATCATCAGCATATTCTTCATCATCTATGTTTCCTGGCTTTAGAGATGTTCCCAACCTATTCGTGTTTTCAATCCGTCTCATGATATAATCTAATATAATGTTGAAGAGTATTGGTGAATACATCCTTGTCTAAATCCTGTTTTGATTTTGAAACACTCAGTTTCTTCTCCATCAATTCTGATACATGCTAAAACTGTGCTATATAAATTTTCAATTAGCCTTATTATTTTGGCATGAATGCCATATTTCCCCAAGAGTTTCCATGCCCCTTCTCTCCAGATTGAGTCATAAGCTTGGGCAAAATCAATGAAGCACATAACCAAATCTTCATTACATTCTAGTTTTTTTCAATGAGTTGTCGAAAGATGAAGATTTGGTCGGCGCATCCTCTTACTTTCCTGAATCAACACTGGTTTTCCATGAGAGTTTCATCCATTGTGTCATTTATTCTGTTTAACATGACTCTGGTGAAAACTTTCTCTGGTACACTTAAAAGACTGATTCCTCTGGCGTTGTTGCATTCCTTTCTGTCTCCTTTCTTGTGTATTGGTATTATAATTGCTTTTCTCCAGTCTAATGGTGTTTTCTCGGTTTCCCATACTGCTATTATGACCCGATGTAGCCATCTGATTGTATATACACCAGTGTTTTGGAGCATTTCTGCTGTGATATTGCAGAGTCCTGGGGCTTTGTTTTTTCTCATCTGTTTCACTGCCCTTTCTATCTCTTCCATTGTGATATCGTCTTCTTCCTCTAACTCATCCTCTAATTTACATCTATCCTCTGATTGATCGATTTCATTAAATGTTTCTTCTGTGTTGTTAGGGTCTTTGCGGTTTAGTATCTCATCAAAATGTTGTTTCCATCTGGCCATGATCCTTTCCTTCTCTCTTAATATTTCTCCATTTCTATCCTTAACTGGTTCAATGCTTATTATCTTTGTGATTGTGCTTTCACTTAGTTTGTTGACATTTTCAAAGAGTTTTTTGCTATCTCCTCTTTTGTAAGCATCTTCCATCTCATTTGCCATCTCTTCCAACATTTTATTCTTATCCCTGATTAATCTTTTCTTTAGCTGTATTCTTAATTCATTTAATTCAGTAGTCTTTTCGGTTCCACCCTTACCAGGATACCATACATAGGATGTCGTAAATAATTAATTTAGCTAACTCTTTGCATAATTATTTTCAACATATGCTACGGCATCTAAATAAAAGTTGACATCAGCGATTTTAAGATTGGTAATTTATAGGCGCCACATAAATATTAAATATTAGCGCTACATAAATATAAAATAATTCAAGATTACCGGTAATTAAGATTTTTATATTGTCAAGAATGAGCGAATAGCAGGTTTAAAATTTTCTTAATCGTCAGGAATCAATCTGGGAATGTCAAAATCGTTCAGTTTCTCGATAGTTCGAAGCTAAAACGCAGTTTTTCAATCAAAACAATGGCGCCGCTGCCGCCACATGCCCACTTCGCGTCCGCCATTGTTTCGACTCTCACTATCACCTCAAGAGGGTTCGCCGTGGTGACGTCACTTCGACTTATAGCCGGGTCAATGACTTTAGACACCTTCAAATCCCCAAAATCTATGGGTCGACTTATACTCCGATTGACTTTATTTCGAGTATATACGGTAAGGTGTTCCGAAATTAGAAGTTCGTCTCCTGGGCATGCTTCAGGATGAGCATCTCTCCTTCAGTGGCCACCTGGATCTTCTGGTCAGGAACTGTTTCTACCATCTGAGAAGGATTAAACTTATTCGTAGATATCTGCCGACCTCGGATGCCATCAAACTGGTCCGAGCACTGGTCCTGACTTGGGCTGATTACTGCAATGGAGTACTGTACGGCCTTCCAGCTAATCAGCTGCATAGACTTCAATCAGTCCTCAACGTGTCAGCCAGGCTTATTTTCAGTCTAAAGTGGAGAGATCACGTTACATCACTGGTTCGTGATCGTCTACACTCGCTAAAAATTTCGGAACGGATATTATATAAACGCTGTTGGCTGACGTTTAGGGCTTTGCACGACTCGAACTGCCAAGACTACTTAGTTAAGCTGGTGCACAGGGTTGGGTCGGGGTCAGGTCGACCGAACCTTAGATCTAATCAGGGATTAAGACTTGTGGTGCCTCCCCCAGCTACGACTGCAAAGTTTGGGGACAGATCTCTTTCAAGGGGTAACCTCACAGCATGGAATTCCCTTCCGGAAGAAATCAGGTCGGAAATTTCTCCCAACCGAATTGCTCAAAAACTGAAAACGCACCTTTCTAGTACTTCTTATGGAACTCTTTTGTAAAGTTCTCTCGTTCACTGCCTGAGCTTTAAGATAGCACTATATTAATTGTCGCTCTATTAATAATAATAATAATAGTAATAATAATAATAATAATAATAATGATGATGATGATGAGTTTTTCAACAGATGCTCTGTTAGTCTGGAAAGAACAATTTTCTCTGTGAGTGTGAAGAGGACAGGCAGGTTTGAAATTGGGTGACAGTGGTTTGGATCATAGTTGTGAAGTTCAAAGAATTTTTTTTAAAGTTCATAAAAGTTCAATAAGGTTCAAGAAAAATAAAGTTTGTAAAAGTTCATAAAAGTTTGAGTTTCCAATTTAGTCATCGTCAGACGACTCATCCTAGGAAAGCCCAGTCAATGTATTCATTGGCATAGCAGATGTTTTCGATCTTATCCACCAGTTGTAAGTTGCAATGCAATTTGACAATCTTCTCAGCTGTCTTACATGCGAGTCTGTTGTGTTTTTTTTTGTATGTATAAATCCAAATGCTGACCAATTTCACTTACACAACCTGGCTTTTGCAGTGATAATTCGAATTGAACTTTATAAACTTTAAGGACTTATCAATAAAGTTTAAAAAGTTCAAACAATAATAAAGTTCAAAATGCTTGAATGTCACAACTATGGTTTAGATCGTATCTGTCAAGGTTGGGCTTTTTTAGAAGTGGAGCTACAAGGGAACTTTAGATGTGGATAAAGAGGAAAGTCAATAAAAAACTTTAACAAATGTTAATAAAAAACTTTAACAGAAAGTTGGTACAAGAACAGAGGCACACTGTTTAAGAAGAGAAATTGGTTGACCAAGGCTGCATTGTTTGGAGTTTTGATTGTTTGGAGGATTGTAGGAGTTTGGATACCTCGTTCTCTGTCACAGCAGTGAAGCTGGGAAAATTGGAAGGAGTTTATGGTGGAGATGGGTGATATGGAGAGGTTGTTTGATTGGTCGCAGTGGATTTCAGATTGGTGCGTATCTTAGAAATTTTTACAGAGAAAAAATTAGCGAATGATTCGGCAATTTGCAAGATGGATTGAGGAAGAGGTTTGGCACTGTTGTGGTGGAAAAGACTATTCACAGTGTTTCAGACTTTGTGGGGGTTAGAATAATAGTTTTTGGACAGTAGAAGAAAATTTTGTTTAAACATCCAATTTGAAGCAGAATTTGACAAATGATTGTGAGTGCCGAGGTTACTGAATAGAAATTTGGTTTCTGATACTTAAACAATTGATGTAGGCCAATTATAGCAATATGTCGGAGAAGGGAAATCCTTCCAATTCAAGGCAATCTCTGCCTGTCTATCTGTCTGTCTCTATCTCTTTCCATCCTGCAGCCTCATTTAAATAAATGAGGATTATGATTAATAGGGTTTCTGAGTAGAGTACCGGGTAAGTAAGTAAGTAACAGCATTCTTATATAGTGCCTCTTCAGTCTTAATATAAAAAACCAGTTCGAAGCGCTCCCGCTGCGGTAAGTACTGTCGACATGGCAAAGCCAAAGTCAGAAGCACTGTTAAGAGCGTTGATGCCTCTGTGGATCGGAAGATGATCTTTAATATCCACTCATATGGTAAAAGGGAGTTCACCGTTGTGACAAAATCAGGTGGTGAATTCCTAAGAGAGTGACCTTCCACAGGATATTCCCAACACAGAGACGCCGATGAATGACGGAAAAAGATGTTGATAGACCGCTAGATGGTAGACGGAATTCGCGACGTGGAAAAGTCTGGCGTTGAATTTCGATAGACGGTCTTCCGTAAGATTAATCAGCCACCGAGTAGGTTCCCGTCGCCGAACTCATCAGATCCAACGAAGATGGAAAATTCCGGCGAAAACGTGGAGCAATCAGTCGATCGAGTCAAACAATTGCCAAGAAGGGCGACATTCCAAATGCGCAAACACACACTGGCGATGTCAGCCATTGTAGCGGACAAGATGGCGGACTTGACTTGATGATAACAACCACCGAAAAACCCCCAGAACTGTCGGAAAAATACCGAGTACACTCCTCGAAAACCGACGAGCGAGACTAAATCCTCTCATTTGGCACGAAAACCAAACGAAGAACGTCGAATCCTGGCGATATCGGCGACATAATCCAAACGTGCAAACATGCGCTGGTAAACCGAAATCTACCGGAAACAGAATCCTGTGATTCTGAGTAGAGTAGAGATACCGTAATTCAGTGGTTCTCAACCTTTATAGTGCGCGACCCTTTTAATTCAATTCCCAATTATGTGGCGACCCCCCAACGGTAAAATTATTTTCGCTCACAATGTAAGCTGCTAAAAATAATAATGCTACGACGATAAAAATGTTCGAAATCGTTATTATTTAATTGTCTCCATATTTAATTGTCTCCTCGAATGATAATTATAGTAAAACAACTAGTACGTCGTAACTACCACTGAGGAAATTTTGTACAATAACAAGAAAAGAGATAACCCCATATTTCTGATGGTCTCGGGCGACCCCTGGCAAAACGTCATTCGACCCCCTTGGGGGTCGCGACCCACAGGTTGAGAACTGCTGCCGTAATTGATGGTAACAGATTGTTAGGCAACTTATGTGTAGACATTATACGATGGTCGGTCAGAAATGGAGGAGGAAGGCACTTCCAATTCAAGGCCTTCTCTCTCTCTCTCTTTCTCTCCCCATCCATCTCTCTTTCACCAGCAGCCACATTAAAGTAAAAGGGGATTGTAATTAACCAGGTTAATGATACAGTGAATAGAGATTTGGTGTTAGATGTTTAAAAGATTGATTTAGGCCTATTTTAGCATATGGGACAAGTGGTATCTGTTTTGTACTTGGAACTGGAAATATTTTCATCAACATACTCGGATTTGGTACACGGTGAAAATGTCTACCCGGTTGATCCCTAATGTAAAGTTGGAATGAGGCATGCAGGTATTGTGTTAAAATGGGAATATTGGTTGACAGCAGTGGAGTGAATCAGAATATTTTTTGGCTTGCCCGAGTCAATGACAAATGTGAATGGCTAACATAGAGGTTATTATTATTATTATTATTATTATTATTATTATTATTATTATTATTATTATTATTATTATTATTACATTGTACTGATTATTGTGGTAACCCATCCTATAAGAACTGCGTGAACACATTACAAAAACACAAGAAATCATGAGTAGCTCCTGTGGAATAGCCAGGTTTTAGGTTTCTCTCTGAAGGTGTTGAGAGATTAAGAAAATGACACAGATTGAGGTAGACAGTTCCATGCTCTCGACACGGTCACAGGGAACGTGCGATCACCAGCAGTTCAAAGGCACATCCTCGGGATGACCAGTGAGGTGGATCAGGCAGATCTCAGGTGTTGCCGCCCTTCCAAGTCGGCCACTTGTACCAGTTCAGTCGCCAGGTATGCAGGGCCGACACCGTTCAGGCATCGGTAGGCTAATAACGCGAGCTTGAAGTGGATTCTTTTGGCGCTGACTGATAGCCAGTGCAAATCACGAAGTGATGGAGTTACGTGTTCACCTGGTGGAATATGGCAGATCATACAAGCAGCAGCGTTCAGAATGGACTGAAGATGGTTGAGAAGGTTTTTCTGTATTCCGGTGAGGGTAGCATTGCCATAATCTAATTTGGTCAACACCAGAGTGGAGACCAGTGTTTTGAGTGCAGTGGCTGACACTGGGCGACGAATACTTATAATACAGGTTGGCGGTATAAAAATGTTTCTGCCTCTCAGCGGCCAACCAAAGGACCATGGTCGTAGCAGCATTGAGCTGTAGCCGATGTGACTTCAGCCACTTGAGCAACTCTGTCAAGCACAGCATGATTCTCTGCTGGAGCAGTTTGGTTGTCGCAGGGGAACAGCTCCCGTAGACCTGTGTATCGTCTGCATAGAGGTGGGCATGCAATCCAAACTGCTAAACGATGCTCACTATGTCAGCAATGTAGAGCACGAAGAGAATAGGTCCCAGGACGGACCCCTGTGGAACCCTGCACAATACCTGGATCAGCGGCGTAGCAGAGTTTTCGCAGCGTACGTGTTGCATGCGATTCAATATGTAGGAAGAGAACCACTGGAGCACCAAGCCACCCACTCTGAACGGAGCTTCCATTTTATGCAGCAGCATGCCTTTGTCCACTGTGTCAAAGATCCAGCAGTGCGATGACTGCTACATCCCCTCTGTTGAGCGCACGGAGAATGTCAGATGTAACTTTCAACACTGAGGTTTCAGTAGAATGGTAGGTGCGGTATGCAGACAGTAGATCGGGAAGCAGATTGGATGTTGTCAGTTAGCGGATGAGTTGATGAGAAACGAGCCGCTCAAGAAGCTTTGATAATAATGCCAGGTTAGAGATCAGCCTGTGCGACTTCACTTCGGCAGAGCCTGTGTTGGATTTCTTAAGTCTCAGGGTTATGTAGGCTGACTTGAATGCTGTCGGCACGATTCCGGCGGACATTGAGTGATTGAAGAGTGCAGTGATGAAAGGTGCGAGTTGATCGGAGAATTCTTTTAGAAGAACAGTCATCAGAGTGTTGTTGGCGCATTGCTTATCCAGTAGTGCCCGCATGTATGAGACCACCTCGTCGGTGGAAAGAGGCTGGAACGATCCGAAGTAGCACTGTGTGAATGGTGCACTAGGCACAGGAGCAATATGATCATCTGTTGCTGCACACAACCCTGCCTCCTTATTATTATTATTATTATCTCAATAATTTCTATAGCACTATAACATAGCTTGGTGCCAAAAGCAAGAGCACTTTACATAAATTGAAATGAAATGTTTGGCAAAGGTGTCAGCTGTGGGTGTTTCATGAGCTTGTGATTGACCTCGGCCAAGTAGAGTGTTCAAGGACCGCCAGAGACATCCAGGATCAACACGCTCAGAGTCGACTTTGCTGTTCCAGAAAGCTTCACGCTTACGGCAAAGTAGTTGCCTATAGGCTCTCCATTGTTCCATCAAGTAGATTGCTGCTGCGGCAGTAACAGCTGGGTCCAGGTGAGCTATCATCAAACCAAGGGTCGGAGGGGCGATGGCGACAGCTCACAGTCGTCACTGGCACCAATCTCTCCACAATGTCAGTGATCTCCCAGTCATAGAGAAGGGCAAGCTCTACGATGTCCAATGTAGACCGTAGAAGGAAGTTGGCAGAGTCTGGAGGTCGTGAGCTCCTGCCGGAACGTGAGGGTGTCTAGCTTTCACTAGGCTCGCCGTGTGACAGAGGCGTAGACCGGCACGGTTTAGTGAGCGGCACTGTCCATCGGACAAGATGGTGGTCGGACAGTGCCACATTTACAGCGCTCATCTGGGGCTGCACAATGTCATTGTGATACGCCGCGACATCCAACAGACCACCCCTGACGTGAGTGACCTGAGTTTTTTGAAACGCGAAGTTGTGAAATTTTGATGTGTAGAGAGTGAACTCATGGTTGTCAGGTCGGATAGTCAAGTAAGTATAGTTGTCCTTGAGCTTATGCAGCAACTCACAAGCTCAGCTTGAGGTGAATAGTGCCAACTGATGTTTGTTTGTTGTGAAATAAATAAAGAAAAACTAAAATAGGCCTGTAGCTACTTTTATTACTAAGACAATTTTTATAGCGCTGTAACATGGTTAAGTACCAAAATCAAAAGCGCTTTGACAATGCTGACATGTTAATGGTGGACAGAAGATGGCGATGTTGAAGTCCGCTCGGATGAAGAAAAACAAAACTCTCGACCGAGAAGTCCGGTGTAGTCGTAAGAAGCGGTCTTTCACTGGAGAACTGCAACCACCACAACATTGTCAGCGCAGAACGGAAGATGTTGTGGGTCCGCGAGATTGGTAGAAGAATTTCCCGCAAGGAGACCGACGGCGATGGGCGGACCCGAAGACGGACTCCCCCGCCAATCAGAAGTACTCCCCGGCGGCGAAATCCAAGAGCGGTCTTCCGAGAGAAATGTTTCATCGCCGATATCGGCGAATCTGACGAAGATTGATTCAACGAAGTCTGGAAAACATCCCTTCTCGGTCGCGCTGTACCACGCGGCAGCCATTAGCGGCTGACCTTGGCGAGCTTTATACCAACCACGACCGATTCGAAACGTTCAGAACAACGTTAAAAAGCGAAGAACTGCAGAAGACCCTCGAAAAACCAACGAGTCGATGCAAAAGTCCGCTCGTAGAACATCGGATAAAACCAAAATGGCGACAAAATCCGAAGCACACACACACAGACGTGCGCGGGGCAGCCATGACAGCGCCCACTTTTGAATTACAATTTATAACGGAAATGAAGTGAGTTGAGTCAAGTTGACTAAAAGCAGTTTTAGGCCAGTTTTGGCACAGTTAGGCAAAATACTCTACACAGACACCAAAGAGTATGGTGGCAACATCATGGTTGACATAAATTGTAGATTTGGCAGACCATCAGAATGTGATAATGAAGATGGAATCCTGAAGGCTGAAGTAGAAAGAGCAATAAAAAGACTAAGAAATAGCAAAAGTTGTGGCATTGGTAAAATTCCAGCAGAACTGACAAAGACAGGAGGACCTCATGTTATTGAAGAAGTGTGGAAAATCTGCAGCTCAATTTGGGAAACTGGGAACTGGCCAAAAGAATGGTGCAAAAAAAAGAGACTTGATGAAATGTGAAAATTACAGAACAATAGCCCTCATCCCTCACCTGAGCAAAATAATGTTGAATGTCATACAGATACAGGCAGTGTTGTAATAAATACTTCACTGAAGTATTGAAATACTTTCATAAATACTTGGTTCTCATTTAGTATTTAAATAGTATTTAAATACCCAAATACCAGGGTAAGTATTTAAATACTGACAAATAAGTTTTAAATACTTTTTTAAATACTTGATAATGTATTTGACACATGATTCACCACAACCGTATTTTTGTGTAAAGAAATGTTAGTTACAAATATTTCTAACAATGTCAATGTAGGCCTATAATGTTCCACTGCCTACTCATGGCCTACTTAATGTTCCACTGTCTAAACCATCAGTAAAGAAAATGTAAAAATGAACATGCAATAGATCAAAAGTATTTAAATTTCTTAAATACATCCAAATACTCTATGGTATTTAAATACTTAATTTTGAATGGATATTTCAATACTTTCTTAAATACTGGACAAAGTATTTAAGTAGTATTTAAATACTAAAGCATTTAAATACTTTACAGCACTGCATACAGGAGAGGTTAAGAGGTGCAATCAGGAAAGATCATAGTACAATCCAACAAATACTCACCATTAGATGGATATCATCATCATAATTGCTTTCTGCCAACTCATTAGTGACAATAGCTAGTCAGAAAACATTTCCAGACTTTTTTGTCAAATGTAAGTTTTCCTCCTCCTTCTACAATTGCCAGCTGTCTTTTGTAAAAAATCTTCTTTTACGTTGTCTATCCATTTTTCTTGACCTGCCTCTTCCTTTTTTACCTTCCTTGTTTGTGTAGAGTGCTTTTTTGGTAAGTCTTGAGCCTTCTGTCCTGTTTACATGTCCATACCATGTTAGCCTCCTTTTTCTGAGCTTGTCCATGATGGTGTTCTTTAGCCCAATCCACTGCCATATATCTTCATTTCTAAGTTTTTGAAGTCTGCTAACTCCAAGAATTCTTCTTAGGCAGCTCATTTCTGCAACGATTAGTCTTTTTTCATCTTCTCTTTTTGTGACCCAGGTTTCAGATCCATATAGTATTTGTAGAATGACAACGATATTGTAGATTTGGACTTTGGTGCTTATTTTAATTTCTTTAGAGTTCCAGATGCATTTCAGTCTTTCCGTTGTTTGTAATCCTTTTGCTATTTTCTGTTTGATGTCTTCTTGGTGGCTTCCAGTGCTTGTTATTTGTCCTCCTACATATGCTTTTGATCCGTTCAATTTCTGTACTTTCTAGAGCTAATCGCATCGTTTTTCTCCTGTTTTACTGACCACCATGGTTTTAGTTTCTGCTGTGTTTATCGTAAGGCTGAATCTTTGGCTCGTGATATTGACTTTGTCTGTCAGTTTTTTTAGATCTTTCCTGGATTCTGCAAGCAAGGTGACATCATCTGTAAACTTTAGATTAGAAATATTTTCTCCATAGCACTTAACACCAATGTTTAAGTCTTTGGTTGCTATTTTGTATATGCCTCAAGAATTAAGATAAACAACATTGGTGAAAGAATACATCCCTGTCTTGTTCGTACTTCTGTCTTGAACCATTCTGTTAGTTCATGTTCCACCCTCACAGCGTTTTCTGCTTTTCTATAAACCGTTTGGATTAGGTTTATTATTTTTTCTTCAATTCCGAAATTTCTATTTGCTTGCCACAGCCCATCTTGCTACACTGAATCAAAAGCTTGTTTGTAGTCAATGAAGTTAATGTAGCTGTATTGTTAGTCTCAATATATTTTTCCAAGATTTGTCTAATAGTAAATAGTTGGTCAGCTGTGCTTCTTCCCGGTCAAATCCTGCTTGCTCTTCCCCAAGTGCTTCTTCCACATATGCACTTATTCTTCTCTGGGGATTGATAGCGGAAGAAAAATTAGGCAAATCAAAGAGTCTGTATCATTGCTTCATTGATTTTAAAAAGGCATTTGACTCAATATTATTATTATTATTAGCTAGACGATTTCTATAGCGCAATAAGCATGGCAAAAGTGGCCAAAGACAAGAGCGCTTTACAAAACTACGAATATCCGATGGTGAATAAGTAAGTCTTAAGATTGCGTAGAAAAATTCCAAGAGAGTCAGAGTTTGTGACAAAGTCCGGTAGTGAGTTCCACAGTCCTGGATTGCCCCGTGTAACCGACCTGTCCCCGAACTTAGCCGTTTTAGACGGGGGGAGGCACAGGCAGTTTAACGCGACTGCCAGATCTTAGCAGCCGACGTCGTTCCAGCGTCATGGTCCGCTGTAGGAGGGAGGCAATGTAGTCCGGACAAGTGGGGTCATGTAACGCCCGGTAAGTTAGCAGGCATTACTTGTAGACGATCCGCTCCCGTATTGGTAGCCAATGAAGTTTGTCTCGAAGCAGCGACGTGATGTGTGTTCCATCGTGCTCCAAAGATCAGTCGTGCCGAGACGTTGAGCACGGATTGCAGTTTGTCGGGCAGGTTGGCGGGAAGGCCCAACAGCACACTGTTAGAATAGTCAATCCGGCTCAGGACTAACGCCCGGACCAGTAGTATCGTCGCAGACACCGTGAGATATCGGCACATCGCTTTAATCACCCGTAACTGGTGGTAGCATGAGCGGGTGACATTGGCGATGTGCTCACCGAATGACAGAGTCTCATCAAGAGTCACCCCGAGCAGCCTGACGTCTCTGACCGGTTCAATATCGGAGTTCCCAAGAGTGAACGCAGCGTGATTGATCAGGCGGATCCGTCCCGGTGTTGAGAGCCAAAGAAACTCCGTTTTGGCGGGATTGAGTGCGAGCCGGTTTGTAGCCATCTACAATTCGACCGCCTGCAGGCACTCGATGACCTGCTTCCATAGTTCGCCAGATTCAGATGGCCTACAGGTCGCGTAGACCTGGACGTCGTCAGCATAGCCGTGCGCATGCAAGCCAGACGAACTGATCAGTTTGTGCACATCTGCCAGGTACAGAACGAACAGTAGGGGGCCCAGTACCGAGCCCTGCGGCACTCCGCAAAGTACTGGTCGCATCTTCGAGAAGGAGCCATTGCAATGCACCGTCTGTGTTCTGTTCGTAAGGTAGTCGCTCAGCCAGGAATGAGCAATTCCCTTTATGCCAAAGGTTGAGTCGAGACGCCGCGCCAGAATGTCCGGGTCGGCCGACTCAAAAGCCGCCGAGAGGTCTAGCAGACAGAGAAGTCCCACTCTGTCGTTGGAGATCCCGTCTACGAGGTCACTGTAGATTTTCAGAACCGCCATTTCGGGCGAGTGACCCCGCCGGTAGGCAGACTGGTCCTTAGGCATCAGGCCGTTCACTGTCAAGAACGTGACCAGTTGCTTGTTTGCTAACCTCTCCAATATCTTGGAGAGGAAGGGAAGATTGGATACGGGTCGATAACTTGCGACGGTCGCAGGGTCCAGTCCGGTCCGCTTCAGCCGCGGTGAGACGATAGCCGACTTCCAAGACGACGAGAAGACACCGCTAGTCAGTGAGGCTGTCATTAGGCTCGTCAGATACGGAGCCAGGGCCCCGATGGACTCCTTGAGCAGCCAGGTGGGGAGCGGGTCCGAATATGGCACAAAGGTCTGTGGGTATCATTGGCATTCTCAGTAATTGTGAATTTTGGACACATGTGATATTCACCTTACCATATGCATTATGCATGTGGTACATGGACCGTGAAGAAACAAGACAGATTAAAACTGAATGCATTTGAAATGAAATGTTATAGAAAAACGATGAAAATAAGTTAGAATGATATGTTTAGAAATGATACCATTCGCAAAAAACCTGAGATGAACAAAGACTGTTATGGACAAGATCAAAGACAGAAATATATCAATATTTGGACACATTTGCAGAATGAAAGATGAAATTCTAATAAAGACAGTGATGATGGGAAGATCAGATGGCACATGTAAAAGAGGAAGACTGAAGAGAAGATGGATCAATGATATTCTTGAATGGACTGGACTTAAAACCCAGACTGCGATTATTATTATTATTATTATTATTATTATTATTATTATTATTTATTATTAAAGTTAAGATTATTGTGGTAACTAATCCGGAAAGACTACGTGAACACATTACAGTGTCAAAACAGAATCATAACTAGTTTGAAGTAGTCAGGTTTTAAGAGTTTCTTAAACGTATGTAGTGATGGTGAGAGTTGAATAGCCAATGGTAGACCATTCCAGACCCGTGCTGCCGCCACGGGAGATGCGCGATCACCCATGGTGGAAAGACGCGTTCACGGGACGAGTAGCGTTGCAGTGGAGGCCGATCTCAGACGTTGTCGACCATCAAGATCTGAGACACGATGTAGTTCTGTCTTTAGGTATGCCGGGCCCATACCATGCAGACAACGGAACACCAGCAACGGAACACCAGCAACAAGATGTTATGTGATCACTCCATCCGGATTGGTGAATCAAACGCGTGACAGCGTTCAGCACCGACTGAAGACGGTTGAGGCCACGTGTTGTTTCATTGATACAGTACGGTCTAAGTAGATGCCTAGATTCCGCACCGAGGTAGTCGGCTGCAACTCGAGATCGTCAATATGAACACACGCCGTGGATAAGAGGTGCTGCTGCCAGTCAGTAGCGATCCATAGTACTTCTGTCTTGGCAGCATTAAGCTGGAGTTGATTGGATCTCAGCCAGTTTGTCATCTCTGCAGTGCACAATGTCATGCATTGCTGCAGTTGTTGGGTGGAGGTGGGCATGCGAGCGCGGTGGGCATGCAGCTCCCATAAATCTGGGTGTCATCAGCGTAGAGATGAGCCCATAGTCCATATTTTTGAGCTTTGCCAACCAAGTCAGCCACATAGAAAGCGAAGAGGATGGGTCCAAGGACCAACCCATGTGGGACTCCACGATTGACTGAGGATGGCAGCGTTGAGGAGTTGGTGCAGCGTACGAATTGAGTTCGTTGATCTAGATGAGATGAGAACCACTGCAGGACTGTGTTGCAGGCCCCGTAGGATGCTGGCAACCTCTGTAATAGTGCAGCGTGATCTACCGTATCAAATGTGGCGGTGAGGTCTGAAAGTACCAGCACCGCCACTATACCAGCATCTAATTCCCGTAAGATATCCGTGGATGTAAGATGTCCGTGGTAACCTTGAGAACTGCTGTTTCAGTGGAGTTGAATGCACTATAAGCCGACTGCAGATCTGGTAGCAGGTCATATGACGGGAGATAATCAGTAGGTTTGACGATTTACTTCTTTGGCCATTGACTTCTTTGGCCAAAGAAGAAAGGGGCATGGATGAGCACTTGTACACCGATGGCTCTGATAATCCTTGTGGACTATGGAGTGTGATAGTGGTAGTGGTGGTGATGGTGACGACGACGACAACGATGATAGGCAAAATAATACCCGGTAATTGAAAAGTATACTGACATAAACCTAGGAATTACAACTTTAAAATTATGATTAATTTTTAAAAGTTTGTAAGTATAATGACTGAAATTCACAAATTAAAAACAACTTAAATGGATCACGATTGTCATTTAATCAGATGTCTTTGTGTCCTTTTAATTTTAAGTGGAAAATATTTTGTTATAATAAGGTTCTGTTGGAAAATAGTAGAGTGACAACAACATTGGCATGGAAATTTGAAGGGCACAAGTTTGGCAGCAGCAATTTTCCTAAGGTTGATTAGTGAAGTAGGCAGTGATAACTGAGTAGCAATGGTACTGCAAGTGCAGTCAAACACTCCACGATACACTAGCCAGCCCACGTCCATGTTATTGCACTTGTGGTTGAGGGATATAGCAACATAGATCAGTGTATAGCAACAGAGATCAGCTGCTAGATGTAGGCTATGGGTATGGGAAGGGTCTTTATTGCCTATATCAGGGGTATTCAAACTTTTCAGCTATGGGCCACATTGCTGACTTTTGACGGTTCTGCGGGTCACATTCACACGAAACTAAATTTAGTAAAATGCACCACACAGCGAATGAATAATGGAAAAAAACAGACTATTTATTGCTGGACTATGATGCAGTGTATGCAGACTGCAGAATATCAGTTGCAATTGAAATGGTGTTAAATGTTCATCAGATACATCAGCTAATGCTGAGCTGTAGCAGAATTTAAATAAACTTCATCTTAGAAAATGTCTTTTCAGACGAATATGTAGTTTCAAAAGCAGAAATGAATTCACAAGCAAAACTGATCACTTGGAAAGCATTGATAGAATTCTATCAAATTTTTTCTTTAAATTTGTCCTTCAGGATATCACTGGATTGCGAATCAATAATTTCCATTTGCAAATCAAAAGGTAGGTAAGTAAGTAAGTAAAATCTTGTGGATTTCTTTAGTGCCTTGGAAAGCAGCATAACAGTAGCTGCTTATTCTTAGGCGCTCAGCCTTTCTTAAAATAGCTATGGTAAAGGTATATGATCAGCCAGACAATACCGGTAGTCAACATCCAAAGGGCAGTGAAGCTAGGTTGTCACAGCTATGGAGGAAATGATTTTTTAAAAAGGAAGGATTTGAGCTTAGACCTGAAGATTTTGAAGAGACAATGCAGGAATTATAAGAAATGAGGATTCAGATTTTATTGTTTGAAAGTGTCCAAGTCTGCGGAGGGAAGATGGAATTGAGTTCCAAAGTTCAGGTGCGGCATATGAGAAGGCACGGTTGCAAATTTTCAGGGATGACTGATTGAGTGGGCGTGACAGAGTGAGATGAGATGATGAACATGTGGGTCGAGGAGGCTGAGAGGTTAATAGTGATCTAAGGTAGACAGCAACGTTCCCTCTAATTTTTTTGGGTGCTGTGCAAAGTTTTAGTTGGCCTGAGCAACTTAAAAATGCTGCTGTGCAAGGTATATATGAGATTTGAAAGATTTTTGAAAATGGTATTGCCTTGTCCCATACGCTAGTCAAGTGAAGTCTGAATACTGATGTCCAACAAAATAAGCTTTTCCAAAAATTGCAATAAGACCTAATTAATAAAATGAACTTGAAATTTCTTAAAGTCGTTATAAGTAAGTCTTATTGACAAAACATCACATCCTGTACTGCTTAATTGTCATCGAAATTCTAACGTAAACGCAACAGCTTGCTGACATATTTTGCAAAAAACAAATTCATTGGTTTCACTATACGTGAGGATGCGTTTAAGCTGCACGCTACGTTCCGAGACAGTCAGGTAGTTCTGTGTTAACGTGTTCGTTTAGCCATTCAGTCTTAAATTTTGTTATACATTTCTTTTTTGAAGCTGCAGATGTTCCCGACTCCGCTTCGCTATTGCATTTCGGGTCAGGACAACTGGGTACACTACTACAGGGATACAGCGAAGTCTCAGTTCTTCTTAAGTCCATATAAGCCCGTAGTAATTAGTCCCTATACGTTGCATTTACGATCAAAGAAATAGCACTTTCCATTAAGAATTTGTACTCAATTTGTAGCCGATGATAGGCTTAAAGAAGACCGCCCGAAGTTTTACAACAAACCCTCAGTTATTATTTGGCCTAAGTCCAGTTCGATGGTGCGGGGCCGAGATGTCCAAGGCCCAGATGTCCCGTTACCCAGATGTCTCATTACCCAGTTGCCGGGCCCAGTTGTCCGGGGCTCAATCGGCGGTACCCAGTTGTCGCGGACCGATGCCTTTTAGACATTACGACGATTATTCTACTAAAATATTTGAGAAATTTTACGAATATTTAGCTCCAACGCGGAGTTTTCTGTGTACGCTATTTTAAACTTGAGCTACATAATAACGTAATGGAAGTTGGATGAGCCGTCAGAAGCCAAGGTCAGAAGGCTTTGGCGCCATTCAAGAAATTGTTTTATAGCGCTTGATTTTGTTTAGACTACGAACTATCATTGGGCCATGTAACGAAACTCATTTTCGCCACAACTATTACTGCATGTTCTGTGATTGTGCTTCTTGTCAATTTTTTTTATAATGTTTCAGCTTTGACTAATGTATTATCCTATAAATGCCACTCAAACATCACTGCGCGCTACTTAAAAACTTATGCGCGCTGGTCCTAAAAATATTGCGCAATTGCGCAGCGCGCAGCTTAGAGGGAACGTTGGTAGACAGGTTTTGATGATTGAAGTGAGCTATATGTAAGTGTTATTACTGCATGTATTCGTGTTAAAGTCGAATTATTTAAGGCCAATTCACAGGCTTTATATCCTGACCTTGACTTATACGCGAGGCACTAACTGTTGGATAAAGTTTCCATACATTGGATGTCGAAAATAATTAATTTAGCTAAAACTTTGTTTACCGGTAATTAATTACTTTCAATATGCGCTACGGCATCTATATAAAAGTTGGCATCAGCAATTTTAAGATTTGTAATTTATGGGTGCCTCTTAATTATTAATTGTAATTATTGGTGCTACATAAATATTAAAATAATTTTTTTAAGATTACCGGTTAGTAAATTTTTCATATTGTCAAGAATGAGCGAATAGCAGGTTTAAAGTGTTCTTTATCGTCAGGAATCAATCAATTAATGTCAAAATTGTTCAGTTTCTCGATAGTTCAAAGCTAAAGCGCAGTTTTTCAATCAACAGAATAGTGCTGTGCGCCCTGCTCGCGTCCTCCATTGTTCTGACTCTTGCAATCACCTCAAGAGGGTGCACAGCGGTGACGTCAGAAAGTATTTTGATTTTAGACGCCTTTAAATCCCAAAAAATTAGGGGTCGACTTATACTCAGATCGACTTTATCATGAGTACATATGGTATCTTATATTGGATACATTCAGTTAGTTTAAGCCAATGTAATGATTTAAATACGGGTGAAATATGGGAGAATTTAGGCGACTTAGTAACAGCGCGAGCTAGTGCATTTTGTGTTGTGTTGATTGCAATTTGTTGATGGAGGCTTTGTGAAGGTTATAGTATAGGGAGTTACAGTAATCTAATTTGGAGTATACTATTGAGGTGGCAATTGTGGAGGCAGTTTTGGTATCAAGGCAATGATGTAGGCGATGAAGGTCATGATTATGAACATAGCAGGCTTTTGAAAGTTGGAAGATTTGTGATTCAAAGTTTAGAAAAGATGGAAAGTAAGTCACAGCTTCTCGGCTATATATGGCACAAAGTGAAAAGTGACTGGAGCAGCTACTTGATTCTCAAAAAGTGCCAGTTTCTGATGGAATGCTTTAACCTTGGAGTTCAAATCGCAGATGAGTGCCGTTTCACCTTGTATATTCATGAATGTTAAAATCATTAAAATGCATGAATAGATCTGCTGAAAATGCTAATTTCCAAAGATATTCACTTTCTGTGAGCAACTCCATTTCACAATGTTTCAATGTCACTTCTAAGATCAAAAAGTTGAGTCAGGACTTTCCGACAGCTAAGCCATCTTACTGAAGAATGGCAAGGTAGGCTTGGAAACACAGATTTGATTTCCATCAGGAAATCACAAATTGGCAATGACTTAGTCCATGAGATAGCATATATCTATGGTAAAGAGTAAGACAGCTGAAATTTGAAGCAAGTTATAATTAAAATTTATATCTAAGACGGCGAAGACAAAGACGGTGAAAAAAGTGATTCCTATAATGGATTTGTGCATGTTCCTCATTTCTTGCCGCAGGCCAAATTAAGGGTCTTGGCAGGCCGTATCCGGCCCATAGGCCGTAATTTTGAGACCCCTGGCCTATATTGTTCAAAATTCTGATTAGCATGCAGATGCAGTTTTAACCCTTTAGACCGGTAAAACTAGTATTTTGGTTTCATAACCTATTGGTTTTGTAAATTGACTGGGCCAAAGGATTAATGAGAATGAGACAATTTAGCTATTGGGGGATGATGGAATAAGAGGATTTTCTTAACAAATTTTCTGTGTTTTTCAGGTATTTTTGGATGATTCACTTGGAGAGCGATTGTGGGTTGATCGTCAAGATTGTCGATTGTTTGTCGACAATATTATGACTGCTTTCAATACAAAATTGCCAAGTATTAGTATGTTGACAACTGATATGGCAATAAAAAATGAAGCTATTGGAAGTATGTTGCAACATATATATTATTATTATTATTATTAAGACATTTTATAGAGCGCAGTAAGCATAGTGAAGACTAAAGTCAAAAGCGCTTAACAATGAACATTATAAGATATATTAAACATATGCGTCTTAAGGCACTTGATAAACAAATCAGGGGAGGTCACAATTGTCACGTTCTTCGGCAGAGAGTTCCACAGACTATATATAATTAATGAAGGTGCTCGTTTGAGTAGCTGAATGTTGTCTATCTAAAATTGAATAATGCATGCAGAATTTGATGTTACTATTGAAAACTGATGTGTACCGTATTTGCACAATTATTACACACCCAGTCACACATGTATGTAACCCGCATACGTGTATAACCCGCGGAAAATTACGAATTACCAATGTCCCAGCATAAGCCGCACACGAATATAACCCGCATATGCTAGTCTTCAGGTATTTGGAGGCGTTGACGCTATGATTTACAAGGTGCCGAGTGCGTTGACGGGGCACCGAGAGCGTTGACCAGGCACAGAGAACTCTGACGGGGAGCCGAGAGCGCTGACGGGGTGTCACAAAGTGATAAATAAGGATGTTTAAGTATGTTTGAGTGTGTATGTTTAAGTGTGTCTAGGTATATTTAGGTGTGTTTGAGATGTGAGTTGGTGTGTGTGTGTGTTGAGGCATGATCGAGGGTATGTATGTGTGTAGTATAGTGACTTGGGTGTGTGGATATATAGGAGTGTACAAGAGGAGACGGGGCAGTCGGACGGAGGTTGCGGTTGCGGTGGTTTGTGTTGAGGAGGGCATTGTTGAATTTTCGGTCACGAGAGAAGTTGAGAAATAAAGAAAATATAGAGAAGTTGAGAGATAGAATTATTGAGAAGATGAGAAATAGTAATATAGAGAAGTAGAGAAATCGAGAAATTGTAGAAAACTGTTATGTTACTATAGAAAACTTCTGCATCGAATTTATGTGCGGTTTATAACAGTGCAATAGGACACTATAGAAATGCGTTGTGTGAACGTGAGTAGAAACAGTGTGTTAGAAAACATTCTGTGAATTATTGTGTTTGTCTGAGATAAAGCAAAGGCATAATTCATCTTTCATTGCTTTGGTTTAATTTTGTTATGGCCATTGAAAATAGTGACAAGAAAATATTCCTTGACAACATTGTTTGTTTAATCCTGATATGGCCGGACATGCATGCGCTAAGACGATGAACTGCAAGAGATCATTTGAGAAACAATAATGTAAAAAACCCACAGCTCTGTTGCATTATTGGTGGCAACGGTGTTCCTTTCATTGCTAAGATTACAGAACAAATTGCAGAGGTGATTGTCTTAATTGTACCAAATTCATGCCAGGAGCATCTCTGAGGCAGTCTCCTTGACCCACTCCCAACCTGGCTGCTACAACAGTGCATTGCTCCACTCACTCCCTTCGTGACAGATCTGCTGAACGTCTCACTTGAGTCCGGTCACCTCCCAACATCTTGGAAGTGTACCGTTGTCAGACCTTGCCTGAAGGCTCCTAAGTTGGATCCATCTGAACCGGCTAGTTATAGGCCCACATGACATATCGGACTTGTCATTTCTGTCCAAACTGTTCGAAAGGATAGTCTCCGGTCAAATAGTGGCCTACCTGACCGAAAATAATCTCCTGCCTGAGTTACAGTCGGCCTACAGGAGTCACTACTCAACCGAGACCGCACTGCTAAAAGTTCTTAATGACATCATTGAGTTTGTTGCTGACCATAAACTGGTTGCCCTTGCGAGTTTTGATATCATGGCTGCGTTCAATTCGCTCGACCACACCATCCTTCTGACCAGACTGGAAAAAACCTACAGCATTGTAGGCCTTGCCCTAGCATGGTTTCACTGCTACCTTAGCGACCGCTGCCAGTTTATGGCCATAAATCGGGCCACATCTGATCCCATGATGTTGATCAGCGGGGTCCCACAAGGCTCGGTCCTCAGACCGCTGCTTTTCACACTCTACATCATGGATGTTGGAAAGCTGATCAAGGCACATGGCGTACTCTGCCACTCATATGCTGACGATTGCCAGGTCTACCTGGCAACGATGCCCAATGATCTATCAGCGAACAAAGACAGAACATTGATGCCATAGGAAAATGGATGCTAGAAAACAGACTACTTTTAAATCCCGGCAAGACAAAATTTATCTGGTTTGTTGCCCCCAGCAGGCTACATCTGATTGACTGGTCTCCATTCCAGTTAGCTGGAGAAGCGATTGAGCTGGTCGATAATATTCGACTCCTTGGTGTCACGCTTAACATTTCACTTTCCTTCACAGATCACATCGCAGTCCTAACGGCCTAACAAAGAGCTGAGTGTACAAACTCTGCAGGCTCTGGTAAGTCAGGAAAACACTTTCCACCTCTGTCACCTTACAGTGTGTTCTCACCGCGGTGATTTCCACTGTCGACTACTGCAACAGTCTCTTATGGTGTTCTGGACTACTTAATATCCAAAATCCAGACTATCCTAAACGTCGCCGCCAGGCTAATCTACCGCCAGGATTGCCGGGTGAGCATAACACCTCTTATGAGAGACAGACTCCTGACTCTGAGTTCGGGAGTGAATCATCTTTAAAAGATGCCTAATAATTCACAGCATCACCACTGGCCAAGCCAGTCTGAAGTACTTGGAGCGACTCCTGACACCTGCTAGCGATGCACTTAGACGATTGACATTGAGATCAGCATCCTCTCTCGACCTCGCTGTCCCGAAACCACTAAAGATTCCAACCCTCGGTGATTGTGCCTTCTCCCGAGGTGGACCACTCCAGTGGAATACCATCCCACCTGAAATTAGGAAGATCAAAGCTCGGCCCATCTTCAAAAACAGACTGAAAAGCCATCTGTTTAGGGAGTCATGCCCCTGTAAAGCGCCCTTGTTTTTGGTTATGCTATGTTTACGGTGCTATATAAAGGCGAAAAGGGACAAGGCAAAAAGCAATTGTAAGTCACAAGAAGTGACAATTGTGATGGGGGGGGGGACTTGAATGCCAAGGTAGGCAAGGGAAGGACTTTCAGTTGGGCCTGGAGGTCTGGGAGAGAGAAATGAAAGAAGGGATAGGTGAGTAGAATGGTGTGAGGAGCAGGGGATGATAATATTACAGACATATGGTTAAGCAATCACCCTAGAAGACTCTGGACATGGATGAGTCCTGGAGATAAAGCCAGAAATCAGATCGATTACATTGCAATTGACAGCAGATTTAGAAATTCAATAATGAAATCCAAAGCATATCCTGGAGCAGACTGCGACAGCGACCATGTCCCGGTAATAGCGAATGTGAAGATAACACTTAGAAAGCTAAGAAAAAAGAAAAAATGGATGGAAAGATTTGACTGGGAAGAAGTGGAAAAGGACTATGAACTAATACAGGAATACTAAACAAGGCTAAATAACAGATTTCAGGTGCTCAGTGATAAACAAGACGTAGTTAAAATATGGGAAGATTTCAAGGAGGCTGTTACTTTGACTGCAAAAGAGGTAGCCCCCCAGGAGAAGGGAAAGAGAAAACAACAATGGATGAAAGCAGAAATAATGGATTTGATGGAAGAAAGAAGAAAAATAAAAGATCAAGATAGGGTAGAATATGATATCTTAAACAGGGACATAATGTAAATTTACGTAAAGTGCTCTTGCTTTTGGCATTAAGCTATGTTATAGCTCTATAGAAATTGTCGAGATAATAATAATAATAATAATAATAATAATAATAATAATAATAGTAATAGTAATAATAATAAAGAAGAGATGCAGGGAGCAAAAGAAAAATGGCCAAACAACAAATGTAAAGAAATAGAAGAGAGTTAAAGCACAACAAATATACACAAGAAAATAAAAGAAATAGCAGGTAAAAGAAAGGGGAGGACAAACTGTATACTTCATGCATACACTCAACAGAAGGAATTGTACTAATGGAGGAAAAAGAGGTGCACGAAATATGGGAAGAATATATAAAAGAGTTATACCATGATGACCAAGGACAAAAACCCACAATAAGGGAAAATGATGGTCTACCTATCCTCGAAGAAGAGATCGTCAGAGCACTGAAAAAAATGAAGAGGAAGAAGGCAGCTGGCCCAGACAAACTGACAACAGAGATGATACTTATGGCAGAAGACATAGGGATTCGAAAACTGATGGAAATAACAAATACATTCTACGAAAAAGGAGTCTTACCAGAAGAACTATGCAGATCAATCTTCATAGCCATACCAAAAAAAGCAGACACCAGGGAATGTAAAGAACATAGAACCATAAGCCTTATAAGCCATGTGACCAAAATAATCTTAAGAGTACTGCTCATGAGAGCATGACAAAAAATAAAAGATAAACTAAGTGATGAACAATTTGGATTCAAGGAAGATAGTGGCTGTAGGAATGCAAATTTTATTCTGAGGATGTTGAGCGAAAGATGCATCGAAAAACAAAAAGACTTATACCTCTGCTTCATCGATTACGAGAAGACCTTCGACAACGTTAAACATGAGGATCTATTTGAAAACCTGAACAAAGCAGGAATTGATGGCAAAGACAGAAGGTTAATAGCAGATTTATACTGGAAGCAGGAAGCAGCTTTAAAAGTTAGAGAGAGAACACTGCAACCGAGCATCATGGAAATCATCAGAAAGAGAAGAATGAAATGAACTGGACACATACTCAGAATGGAATAAATAAGAAACCCAAAATGATTTTCAACTACAAACCAGAGGGAGAAGATCTAAAGGAAGACCGAAAAGACGATGGGTGGACGGACTGGAAGAGGATCTGCACATGGCAGGGCTGAATCTCAATGGAAAAACTGACGGAAGACACCAAATGACTTTGGAAGAAATAGCAAGGGACAGAGAACTTTGGAGAGATGTCATGGAGAAGTCAATAGCTGGACACAGCTGGAGGACGAAGACCTGACCTGACCTGAGGAGGCAGCTATAAGGTTAAATGGTGATATAGGCAAATGGATAAAGATCTTAAAGGGATTAAGACAAGGGTGTGGTTTATCACCGGATTTTTTCAATCTATGTGGCGAGGAAATTTTTGAAAAGATCAAGGACCTGGAAGGAATAAAGATTGGTGGAAATAATATCAATAACATAAGATTTGCTGACACATCACTATTAGCATTCTCAGAAAAGGAGCTACAGAGGTTAGTAGACTAACTGGCAGAAGCGAGTGAAGGCAAAGGACTGAAAATCAATACAAGAAAGACTTTTACTATGGTAGTCACCAAAAGCGAAGAAGTGCCCAAATGCAGGATTCTATTAAACGGAAGAGAAATAGAACAAGTGGCACATTTCAAGTACTTGGGAAGCATTATCACAAGTGATGGAAGAAGCGACAAAGACATCAAGACAAGAATCGGCATGACAAAATCTGCATCCTGTCCTCGACTTATATGCAAGGCACTAACTGTTGGATAAAGTTTACATACATAAGATGTTGAAAATAATTAATTTAGCTAAAACTTTGTGTAATTAATCACTTTCAACATATGCTACAGCATCTAAATAAAAGTTGGCATCAGCAATTTTAAGATTTGTAATATATAGGTGCTATATAAATATTAATTGTAATATATTGGTGCTACATAGATATTAAAATAATTTTTTTTAAATTAAATTTTTAATATTGTCAAGACTGAGCAAAGGTTTAAAGTTTTCTTAATCATCAGGAATCAATGTGTGAATGCCAAAATCGGTCAGTTTCTCGATAGTTCAAAGCTAAAGCACAGTTTTTCAATCAAAACAATAGCGCCGCACGCCCAGATCATGTCTTCCATTGTTCCGACTCTCACAATCACCTTAAGAGGATGCTACTCTCTAAGCATTGGACGTCCTTTGGTGATTTATGGAGGTTAATGGCGGAACTTACTGTACAGTATATGCACTTGAAAGCCTGATTGCTGACATTGGTCGTAAAACTGTCACTCGGTGATCAACTACTAATTATTTTGATCGGAAATAGGACTAAATAGCAATGTGTATACTGTATACTTAGGGTTGCCATCTATCCTGTATATACGGGACTGTCACCATATTTCACTACTGAGTCCCATATTAGTATACATCCCATTTTTGTCCCGTTTTCTCCAAATTCGTTAATATTCATTATTTTTGTAATTGATTAAGCAAGTGTTTAATTCATTATTTCTTTAATTCATTACTATTCATTAATTTATCTGCTCTGAAATTATCTCATTATCTGAAGTTATCTCATTATATAATTTATCTTCCTCCAATTAGAAGATATGACCAATGCAAATGCATTCACCAATGCAAATGTGGAGAGAATGTTTTCCATAATATTAACTCAATGGTCAGATGAAAGAAACAGGTTGTCAGTCGAGACAAATGAAGCAATTTTGATCTGCCATTATAATTTCAAAATGACTTGTGCTGAATTTTATAATTACGTGAAAGTAAAAATGACATAATTAAGAAAGTGAAATCAACTTCAAAATATGACTGGGCTGAAAAAGAGTAGCCTTGCATCTAATCTTTTTTGTTATGCATTTCACGTTTGTTCATTTTTTATATTACATGTTAAAAATTTATTTGATTGCATAGACCTTATTGAATTCTTTATTAGAGTAAAGTAAACCAGTAGAACTTTATCAATACTTGGCAATTCTAGCCGTCTGGGCATAACTTATACTGTTATAGAGCTTACGACGCTCCCCAGAGGCCCTGACACCTAATTGTGAGGGTTTTGCGCCTTCGATGCTCGCGCGCCGTTGACGCCCTTGTCTTGCCCCAAAATGTTCCGTTTTGGCCTGAAACAAATATGGCAAGCATATGTATACTGTCTACAGTAGTACAGTACAGGAATACCTTTGTATTTTAAGTTTTAAAGATTTTATTACACATAAGCCTATGCCAACTTAGGGTAAGCGGACACGCTGCTTGACTGGATACTGTCATGACGGTCCCAGGGCTATCCAGTTAAGCGGAGTCGACTGTAGTACATGCTCTCCTGCAGAATGGAAGAAGTTGACTCCAGAAATGCATCATGAATGTTCAAGATTGGTGCTCCTCGAGAAGATTGCAAACTCAAACACCTCGAAAACTGAGCTTGTATGGTTTGGCTCACATGCCAACATGCTCAAATTGGCTAAAATTGCCTGCAACATCGAGATTCAGAGCACCACTGTACGACCTCCCAAAGTAATCAGAGATCTAGGAGTAATTCTTGATGATGAATTGACCATGAAACAACATGTCGGACAACTGGCTAAGAGCTGTTACCACCACCTGCACTGTATCCATCAGATCTGCAGGGTAGCGGGTAAGTAAGTTGCCTTGCAACTGGTCGCTATGACAGTACTGACTAGATTTGAATATTGTAACTCAATCCTAGCCAGGCTACCAAAGTCTACGCTCGTAATATTGCAGAGGGTGCAAAATGCCGTCGCTCGTCTAGTCCTGGACTTAAAACCTAGGGACCATGTCACTCCTGTGTTGCGAGAACTTCACTGGCTCCCTATACAGTTTCAGATTCAGTATAAACTGGCAACTGTATTCATGTTTGGGGCACGAAATGGTCTCAGTCCGACGTACTTGTCAGACCTCATCAAACCACAAGCAGCAGCATACGGAAGAAAAGGCCTACAGTCAGAAGATACCAGTCGATACAGCTTGCCTCGCCTCCGTACAACAATGGGAATAGGCTAAGAGTATTCTCTTACTCAGAACCGCTTGCTTGGAATGCTCTACCACAGGATATACAGAATCAAACAACAATCACAGCATTCCGGAAGCAACTGAAGACTTACCTCTTTAACAGTGCCTACCACAATTGACTTTTGTGATGCACCTGCAAACATTATATTATTTGGAACAGACACACTATAAATACCTATTAATGAATGAATGAATGAATGAATGAATGAATGAATGAATGAATGAATGAGGAAGAAGCATCAAAGTTGGACTCCATGTCTTCTGGCTGAGAATGAAGATCCAGAATCTTACTGCAGGTTCCAACATTGGTGACTTCACTATCAATGACCAACCAGTATCAGCAGTGACCAATACTGATTCCTACTCTCATGATGAATGTCAGAGACTTATTCATAACATGAGATTGATAACACACCTGGTAGCTTAGTTAATGGTTGGCCAACATCTTTGAAAGTTATACGCTATCTGGTTCATTAACCTACTGTATATCACTGCTTTTGGCATAAGATATAGTTGCGATGCCATCAGATAACTTCTGTGAATTGATTTATGTTTTCTCATAAGATTATATCTTCTGACACTCTCAGGTCTGTGACTTATGACAAAATTTATGGTAATCTTTGGAAGCATAAGGATAAGTATTAAAAATTTTAAGTCAATATTGACATTAATGCAGCTCTCACTTAAAATGTAATTTAGCAACATTTATAATAATTATGTAGTTCAAAGCATATTGTGATACTGGCATGATGATGACTTTCAGGAGTTTTTTAAACTCTTTTGCTTGGACTGAATTTTTTTACATGTTTACTCCCAGTGCTGAATTATTTCCTAGAGATAGAAATTATGGGTTAGCTGTAGGATTAGACACTAGTGCATTTTAGAGGGCTGCATGGGACGGGACTTTCACTATTGCTGTTATCTGCGATTCTACTAGAAACAAACACAATTTTCAGTATAAAATGCCAAACAGCACACATATTAAATTTCAGCTCTTAACAATGTTTACAAATTATAATTCAGACTGACATAAAAATGCCTAATCTATTGCTATGTTGTATTTAAGTCACTTTTAAAAGCATTCATCACACTGGTTGCTGATAAAGTCTTAGCATGTAATTTATTCCATTTGTCTACTATTCTGGTTAGTTAGTTAGTTACAAGCCGATTTATATAGCACTATTGTCCTAGCAAGCTAGAGTCAAAAGCACTTTACATGGTACTGAACGAGCGTCCGAGCAAGTGCGTTTTGAGTCTCTTAGTGAATGTTTCCAGATTAGTCACGTTAGTAATACTGTCCAGTAATGTGTTCTAGAGAGCTGTCATATAATCTATAATATTAAGATCCTTGCTCTGTATTTCTCTCTGTTACCTTCAAGCGTTCTCATTGGTTGGCTGTGTGAGCGTTCTGATGGGTTGGCTGTGTGACGTTCTCATTCATTACCTTCAAGCATTCTGATTGGTTGGCTGGGTGAGCGTTCTGATTGGTCGTTCTGGAACCTTAGGCTTCGCGAAGTGAACGGCAACGCGAAGTGAACGGCAACGCGAAGTGAAGCGAACGGCAATGCGAAGCGAACGGCAATGCGAAGCGAACGGCCACAAGAAGTGAACGGCCACGCGAAGCGAATGACCACGAAGCGTTTGATGAAGCGTACGTTGCAGCGTCATAGTGTATACAACTCGCGAACGGCGACGCGAAGCTAACGGCGAAGCGAACGGCGACGTGAAGCGTTTGACGAAGTGTACGTTGCAGCGTCAGAGCTTGGCTACGTGGCGTATGTACATCATTGAAACGTTGTTCAGCAGCATGAATTCAATGATTGGGTTTTAGTATTATCCTGCACTGCGAGCGCGAGCGAAGCGAGCATCTTTCTAGTTTCTACAAATAAGTTGCTTAACTATCTATTACAGAATCTATTCAGAATCCTGATTAGTCACAATCCTCATTTACTTAAATGTGACTGCCGGCTGAGAGGGTGAAAGAGACAGACAGAGAGAGACTGACAGACAGACAGAGATTGTCTTGAATCGAAGGCATTTCCCTCCACCGTTTCTACTTGCATCTACTTGCAGTTTTGGATTTATTTATTGATGATGGCATAGATGCCAGTTCTTCATGTTCCTAAAAACTTAGATAAAATCCCACGAATATAAGATGCATCAAGAGGGTTAATCGTGTAAAAAATCTTATAACACACATCTTATATGTGCAAAAATATAGTATATGGATTCTTTCAGGCAGGCTGCCAAGAAATGCACCTGATAGATTCTCACCATTAAAGTCTTTAAATTAATATATGGGCTACAGATGAGGATGAACCTTTTTATTATAAGTTATAAATTATAATTTCAAGTGATAGATTTCAATTATTGGTTATTGATTAAATCAATTTTTAGGCAGTTGCACAGTTAAAATTATTTAGCTTTGTGGTTAGCATACAGATGTGCACTTGTAGAGAGCCAGGTACTGAGTGCCATACAGAGCTATAAATATATATTCAAATATTATATATACACCGTGAACCAATAAATCCTGCACCCTTTTTATTTTGGCTATAACTTAGTCAAATTTTGACCAATCTTGATGAAACTGATTAGTGATGTAGCTCAAAGAGCCACCAACACATAAGTGTACAGGTTGCTAAACACATGTTTTATCTGTATCAGCTGTATGTCTTGAAACAAAGTACAATGTAATTATTCATTTGCACGGTTTAAATTTGGCAGCAGTGACCATAGTGAATGGATGGTAGGAAGTATCTCCTGCAGCAGCATGTCTCATGAAGACTTGAAGAAGAAGTGAAAAAGATAAAGTCAACTTCTGCTGATGAGAATATGCATAGAAACTGTTTTGATTACGTGAAATAAGCTAGACAATTGGCTGCAGTCAACTCCTGCACACAGTGCTTCTTCTGGCACTTCAAATGCAAGTCATCTTGAATAATGCACCAGATAGAATTACCACCAGTTAAAATACAAAATGACTGAATATTCGCTCTGATTGCAGTCAAGAAACGTGACATTACAGACAGTGCTGAATGCTGCTGCATTTGATTCACCGATCCAGATGGAGTGATCACATAACACCTCTACTGGTAGACCTACACTGGCTTTCAGTGCCAGAAGGTATCAAATACAAACTGGCATTGCTGGTGTTCCGGTGTCTGCATGGCATGGGCCCAGCATACCTAAAGACAGAACTGCATCATGTCTCAGACAACGATGGTCGACAACGTCTGAGATCGGCCTCCACTGCAGTGCTACTCATCCCGCGAATGTGTCTTTCCACTGTGGGTGATCGCACATCTCCCGTGGTGGCACCATGGGTCTGGAATGGTCTACCGCTGGCCATTCAACTCTCACCATCACTAGATACGTTTAAGAAGCGTTTAAAGACCTGAATATTTCAAACTAGTTATGATTCTGTTTTGACACTGTATTGTGTTCACGTAGCCCTTCCGGATTAGTTACCACAATAATCTTAACTTTAATAATAATAGTAATAATAATAATAATAATATATATATTTATACATATATATGAGTACACACTACTGTGCCATAGAATATAGCTGCACAGCATAGTTCAGCTGCTAGTTGCCTCTTGGTATTAGAAATCAAAAGTGATTATAAATTTGACCCACTTATATCACAGCTATTATTTGCAACATTACCTGTGCCGAAATTCAGCAGAGAAACTGCCTGGGGCGGTGCCTTTGTTGTTATTGATCATTATTTAGAGCGGGTGGTGTTGCTTAACCCGTTTCCGGGCAACACCGTCTTAAGACGGCGCCCGAAAATCATATTCAGACGGGTAAAACCGTTTATAAACGTTGCTCATGGCGCGCCACATAAGGATGTGTGTACTCCGGACATTGAAGTTTTAAACCGCAAAAAAGCGACTATTCGATTTATTTACTAGCCATTCGATAGATGGCAGCACTTTCTTCGCTGTTGTTGACTATAATATAAGCCAGAAAACTTGCAGAAGATCGTCCAACTTGCCGTTGATTTTGCATTGAAGTGCCTCGAAAAAGACTCAAGTCTGGAGTTTGAAAAATCATAACTCTGCCAATTTTGGCCCGATCTTCAAAATTTTTGCACCATTCTGTTCCAATTACATCGCCCTAAAACTTTAGCGCTCACAGTTGGGGGTCACCACTGAAAATATTTTGCTATTGCGCTTTGAAATTTTTTTGGGGGAGGGTTCCGATTTTCGGCTGTAGAGTGAACCTACCCCCAAAATTTTCTTTTTTGGCACGCATGGTTCGAAAGAGCAATAAAAATGCTAAACAACGGTGCAAACCGCATCTTTCTAGCTTCTATACAGCCTGAAATATACGGAGTTGTTCGGTTTTTCAGATTGAAAATCTGTTCGCAAAATTGTCATTTCTTCGAGCAATGAGTAATATTGTTTGAAAAAGCATAACTGCTCCAAATTTTGTCCAATCTTCAAAATTTTTGCATTATTCTGTTCCAATTACACCCCCTTACAAAGTTCTCGCTCACAGTTTGGAGGTTACCGCGGAAAAATTTTTGCTATTGGGCTTGGAACAAAATTTGACCAAAATGTTGGGGATGGGTCCTATTTTGGGCTGTAGGGTAGACCCTACCCCCAAAATTTCCTTCTTTGGCACTGATGGTTCGAAAGAGCAATAAAAATGCTAAACAACGGTGCAAACCTCATCTTTATAGCTTCTATATAGCCTGAAATATAGTAAGTTTAAAACTTGTATGTTCACATTTTCACATGAACGCCTTTCCCCCAAATTAAATACCCCGATTGGGGACGACTTTAAAAAAAATTAAATCCCTCTGCAACGGGTTAAGGCGCTCTAAGGTTGTTGCAGCGGCTGGTGTTGGTGTTGGTGGTGAATTGCGTAGGTCTCCGAAGAACTTCGTTGAGTCTTTTGAAAGCGTTTATTTAAACTTATCGAAACAACGTATTCTTCGACATGGATGTTTTAGACGGGACTTAGAAGAGAACTCAGCCGGTCTAGTTCAAGCAAAACACACACAAAGTCCTACGAAACTACCCTAGCTTATATAGGTTGAACAGTCAGCATCTAACAGGATGTCTACGCGGTACTTTAGACGTAGAGCGAAACATATTTGCTTGGTATCATCATTAAGGTTCGAAATGTCATTGGCAACGCACTAAACAATTCGAGCCGCTAACTACTGGTAACTCTACAACCTAACGCATTGCCCTATATGGTCATTCAAAGGCCATATATGGCAATTCTGAAACAACGATGGACGTAGAGGAGGATGGGGCGAGGGGTGTGGGCCTAATCATATTCTGCCAAGGTTCCGGGAATATGGGGTAACCCATATGGTTCCAATTTAGTTCGTTCCAGTTATTAGTTATGGACTTTCATGTGAGCTTAAGGTGCGTACGCCATATGGTTCCAATTTGGTTCATTGCAAGTATTAAGTACGCAATTTCATGTGAGCTTGCAGGTACGGCTGTCTGTCCGCTTATGTCCGCTCACATCCTCTTTTATGAATTTTATGAAATGCTTGGGGGTTAAAACCAACCGTAAAATTATACTGCTATGACGTATGATGTACGGCATATGGCAATAATCATGATGGATTGTTAATATGATGTATGTCATATGGCATTATGGTAGTAAAGGGGCTAGTATACTACTCTGACATTCTAATTCTAAAATTTTAATGTGCAGGTAAGTTCAGATGTTCATGTTTTGCTGCCATTAGTTATGCCTATGTTTTATATGAAATATCTGATCTGCTACCATAAATTTTGTAGTTAAATTTTGCATGGTGTTATGCCTAGGTGGATCCAGTCCATTACATACAGTTCTTTTTGGAGAAGATGATGATAGTACAACTTACACTGATAAATTGAAGACTATAGCATCAATGTCCATTAGTGAATATGAAATTCCATCATCATTGATAAATCCACGGTATTCTTCACAATATATGAGTATTGAAACATATGTACTTGATGTGATACGGGATCAGCTAAGTCGAAGGCAACCAATGGATGGTGGGTCTCGTAATCTTGTACGTACAATGGTCACTGTCTGTGGATACAGTGATATAAGAATGCTTGCTGCCCATCGTCTGGAAATGTGGCTTCAAAATCCCAAGGTTAATTATATTTTGGCATTTCTTAGTTTTAGTTGTAAATTGAAACTTTGATTGATTGATGATTTATTTCAACTCAAAAGCAGTTACATACAATATACCAAAGTACAATGAAATAACAGAGTAAAATATAACCCTAATTAATACAATAAATGAGAACAGAATAGCAAGAGAAAATAGTAACATATTTAAATCAGAACTAAACTTATGATACATTTTTCCATCAAGGCAATGACATGGTAATCCCAACAAATCAGGAACACAATTGTTGAATAATTATAATCAAGTAACATATTAAAGAATTTTTATTATCAGTAATAGCATTACACAGTGTGTATGTGCTTACAACAGATCAAATTTAATTACCGGTAAGGTGAAAATTAATATCAAAAGGGAACGGAGTTCCTATGAGAAGGTTCCTTAAAGTAACAAGCAGTTGCAAAAGATGATACGCTTGTTAAGCAATATTAGGGCCTGTAAAAAGCAGCATAAATAAATAAGCAAGTTTCAATGAGTGGAAAAAAGTTGACCTAAGGGATAGTGATATCCCGATAAGTGGGCAACTTAATTTTATAGTAATAACTTAGTTTGACCTATCAGGCAGTATGACAAAAGTATGCTAGATCTAAAGGAACAAATGTTGGATAAATGAAGTTAATTTTATTATCACTTTGCTTAACATGTTGACTGCGGCGCAGTTTCTTTGCCTGGCACAGCCACTATCGAAAAAAGTCTATGACCTCCTTGGCTTTCGAATGCCTATACCAAATGCATGCGTGACCTGCATGAATGTCATTAGATTATTTCCAAGACACAATTGCGTTAGACACCTGTAAAGGAAAATATTTTGAAACAGATGCAAGTGTTAGAGGCAATCATAGGCCACCTGTTACTAGTATCATGTTTTCTTTATGTGGGTATGCACCAATTCATACAAATAATGCGGGTACTCTGTAATGTGCGCTATAATCATGTTACATAGACTTTGTGAAGGACTAATAGTATAGTTATCTCAACAATTCTGATTGGAGAAAATAGTCAATGTCGTGGGTCAAAAAGGCAAAGCAATAGCATTGGTAATTACTGTGACAAAATGGCCGCAATATCAGTATAAATTTTAGCCTTTTTAGTAAGAATGTGTCGCTTCTGATTGGCCATTTATTCCACTGGCTGCAGGAGGCGGCGCATCTATCTCAGATGGAACGGAGGCTGCTATTATAATTAGCATGGAGCGAATTGAACCTGAGGCTGAGTATAATGTGGTTTTTTGAACATGTGTTTAATCAATCAATCAATCAATTTATAGAACAAATATTCTTATATTTTCTAAAAAATATGCTTTTTTGATTGGTCACTCATTCTAGTAGCTATAGGAAGCAGAAGGATGATTCCAAGATCCGATTACCGTATTATCTCGGGTATAATACGCAGCCGTGTATAATACGCACCCTGAGTTTTTAAATTTATCATAATGCAAAAATATTTAAACCTATATATAATACGCACCTGAAATTTTGAGAACCAGCGGTCAAATTTCCAGTTTGAAAGAGGCAAAACGGACCACCTTTAATCATATACTCGCGTATAAGTCAATCTCACAGATAAGTCGACCCCCAGTTTTAGGCCAAAATCTAAGAAATTTGTTATGACCTGCGTATAAGTCAACATGGAAAATTTAGGGATTTACAGGTTTTTTAAATGCATAACTGTGCCAGGTCAACATTGAAATCGGGTCAACGCCGAGTCCAAGTGCTTGAAGGTTGGCTGTGCCCAGCCAGAGGGCGGCGGCCAAGGTAAGTCGTAATTGCTGTGGTGATCCTCTGTGGGAGCAGTCGTCCACACAAAAAGTGTAGAAGCCTACAATTTTTAGTCTCCTTGACTTACAGAAAGGGTAAGAGCAAATTCCATTGGACCCAAGTACAAAAGAGAAAGCAGCATTCCTGACACATTCTGGTCAGTACCAATTTTTGCGATTACCTTTTGGCTTATGTAATGCACCTGCTTCATTCATGAGCATGATGGCCCACGTTTCGCTGTGATGATCCTCTGTGGGAGCAGTCGTCCACACAAAAAGTGTAGAAGCCTACAATTTTATTGTCCTTAAAGGAAGGGTATGAGCAAATTCCATTGGACCCAAGCACAAAAGAGAAAACAACATTCCTGACACATTCTGGTCAGTACCAATTTTTGTGATTACCTTTTGGCTTGTGTAATGCACCTGCTTCATTCTAATCTAAACTAATCTTAAACTTCTATAGCACCACTTTCATAATGCACAGGAGCATCAACCGATGGCACACCAAATCCAAATCACTAAAGATCCAGGTCAAATCCAGGGTATCCGGCCGGACAAACGGGTGACAGTCTATGGTGGATAAGCCCGGTCAAAAAGATGGGTTTTTAATCTTGCTCTAAAAATTTGTAATGAATTTGACATGCGAACATGCTGAGGCAATGAGTTCCAGAGTTTTGGGCAGCCACTGAGAAAGCACGAGAACCAAGAACTGTCCGAGTATGGGGGATGGAGAGAACTATTGCAGACGAGGATCTGGTCGAGTATTTGTTTGCTTGTACAGAAAGTTTTGAAAGAAGGTAACTGGGTTCCTTGTAGTAAAGTGTTTTGTATACCTGAAGGCAGATTTTTCATGATCATTCATGAGCATGATAGCCCACATTTCGCTGTGGTGATCCTCTGTGGGAGCAGTCGTCCACACAAAAGTGTAGAAGCCTACAATTTTTAGTGTCCTTGACTTACAGGAAGAGTATGAGCAAATTCCATAGGACCCAAGTACAAAAGAGAACACAACATTCGTGACACATTCTGGTCAATGCCAATTTTTGCGATTACCTTTGGCTTATGTAATGTACCTGCTTCATTCATGAGCATGATGGCCCACGTTTTCAAGGGCATGACTTATCAATATGTTCTATGCTACCTGGACGATATTTTGGTCTTTAGCCCTGATGTCAATACTCACCTCCAACATCTTATATATGGGTGCGTCTTATCTATAATTTTTTAAACACAAATCACCAAAACCAGCATCTTATACGCGGGTGCGTCTTATATGTGCGAAAATACGGTATACTTAATACTACATACCTAACTATAACGGGAATGTACCATAGCGTTGCTTCTGCATTTGACTGAAGAGTGAAAAAAATTTATTCCTATGCATAATACGCACCCAGACTTTTTAGCTTTTTTTGAAAAAAGTGTGTATTATACCCGAGATAATACGGCAAGCTAAAGTAGTTTGCATTGAACAGAAGACGTCATGTGATGTCCCCAGCGCGCTGCAGTACCAATATAAGGACGTCAATTGACATCTCCAGCGCTCGACATACTAAGTAAAATCTGGTGAAGAAAGATATCAACAGGGTTGTCGGGTGACCAGGAAATTTTAGAGCCGGACAATTTGGCGCAGTTCAGAGCAGGACAAATTGGTGCCAGAAGAAAGAATGTAATAGAATTAAAGAAAGAATTTCTTAGAATTAATGCCATGAAAGTTGCATAAAGTTGTAAAACTGTTTCAAAATATGACTGTTTCAAAATATGTCGATAAAGTTATAGAACCTGTTTTATAATTGATGATATGTAGTTCGTGTCTAAGCTTAAAAATAATGATACTGAGCATCTTCTATTGAAGTTCGCTGAATGATAATGTTAATTCAATAAATTGACGTTATGTTATTCTCACTCAACTGTCGAGGCGAGATTAGCATTTATTTAAACTCATTGAAACTTTGCACCGAATTGTCTGCGCCAAATTGTCCGGCTACGAATTACCATAGAACCGGGTTGTGGTAGTTTTTGAGACTTGAGTCTCAGTGTTGAAATATCCTGAGACTCAGTTTCTTTGAATGTTCAGGTCTTGGTCTTAGTCTGGATTCTTGAAACTCGTGAGTCTTCAACCAAAAATGATACAGATTAAGGCAGCAAACTCTTCAACCATTAATCTGATTCATACTTTGTCTGTGGCTGCTAATATTTACCACTGACTTTTTTCATATGCACACAATGAACTGCTTCTTCTAGGTAATTTAGAATTAGAAAATTGTTTGCCTTTAGTCTAACATCTGGTACCAAAGAGGGTATCCAAGTGTCTTCCAACTGCAGGGTCTGCATAAATGGTTGAGCTGAGTGTCCAGAAGGCTGAGAAGGATGCTGTTGCAACAGTCCATACAAGACGGAATTAAGGATGGTGAGTTGAGTCGCTGCTGGTATGGGAGTGGCTTTGATACTCTGAAATTGATAATAGCTAGTTTGAGTGAGAATACTGGTGTAGCTGTGGAAGGACAGCATCTCATCCAGAAGGATGCCAAAGAGATGAGTAACTGGAGATGGAAGAATAGCCACACTGTTGAGTGTGAAAGGTTGATAAGCCTCTGGGTTTGCTCAGCCATTAGCATCAGTCTTTGCAGGATTAAGAGTTAGACGACTGCTTGCCATCTAAGTTTTGATGCTCGAAATGCATTCAACAACTCTGAGTCACAGTTGAGCAGCATCTGAATGGTGACAGGAAGAATAAATATGGCCATTGCATTTGCACACTCCTGGAAATTCACCACTGGACAAAGGTGTAGTAGTCAGGAAGAGTGCAAGAGTTTCAATGGAGCTCTTGAGTAGTCATGTGGGGGGTTGGTCAGAACAGCATTGATTGATTGGACGACCACAGCAATGATATCTGTGATGGTAGTTCAGCAAATGCAGGAAAGATTGAAGATCTGTTCGGATAGTAAACGGCAGAACTGGTGGGTGAAACTGCATAGCATATGGTTCTAATATGCCGATCAATGTATAAATGACAATGTAATGTTCGGCAGAGAACATTTTCTGAGACATATGTCTGAGTTATTCTTGACAAAAAGCTTGTCAAGGTTTCTCCATGTTAGTTTAACCCTTTAGCCCCCATGCTCAAAAATTGTCATGCCAGGCATTTCAAGCATGTGGCTGGGAATGTACTGGAAAATTCCAGCTTCATGGCATCAGCAATATTTTCATTATGCCAGAAAAATCTGGCACATGATGATTAATTAGGCAGTTAACCCTTTTAATGGCAACCCTGAAGATATACGTATTTAATTAGCCCCTATACCTTGGCAACAACAAAGATATTCAACAACTACTTTCCAGACCACCAGTTAGCCAGTCGTAACGCAATATATCTTCCAATTGCTAAATATGCAGTGATGGGTAACTAGTTAACTAATTAGTTGCTAACTAAAAGTTTAACTAAATTTTTTTTAGTTATCTCCATAGTTTAATTAAATATAAATAGTTTAGTTAAAATGATAGTTTAACTGAAAATTTTTATTTAATAACTAAATAGTTTAAAACTTTTTAGTTGGTGTTCCAAATTCTCAATAACAGTCCCTTTTCAATCTATTCTTTTCTGGGTAATTTTTTCCAAACAAACTTGACAAACTTGTGTTCCTGCAGTTTAGACTAAGACTTAAATATTAAAAAGACAATAATTAAGTATTTCAATGGTTCATTGACTGATATGTTCATGTTGCGAGCATCGACTATGTTTTCATGAACATACCTGATACCTAGGAAATGTTGTAAAATTAGTTGCAAAAGGTTTAACTATATTTTTTTAGTTTAGTTAACTAGTTTGGAAAGTTAGTTTGGATCTAAAAGTTTAAGTACTTATTTTTAGTTTAAATTTAGTTATAGTTTAACTAATGTTTTTTAGTTAGTTGCCCATCACTGTAAATATGGCTTCGGTATCATTGCCTTTGGTAAATGCAATTAATATACCTAGTATTTTGGCTGATAAATCATCAAAATCCTGAGGGTAATTGCCCACCCTGAGGACAAGAAGAAGAAGTCTGCCATGAGTGGCAGTTTGCCTTTGGAGAAATGGTTCCTCCGACAGCCAATTATAGTGAGATTTTCCAACGGTGATTTCAAAAGCAAAACTGATTGAAAGTTGAATTTGAGCAAATTATTTTGATAGATTTTGTCAGCAAAATAACTTAAATTTTTTTTGTACTGGCATTTTTGTGTTCTGACGATTGGATGTTCAGCACAGCCTATGAGTTGATTTATTGTGTTTCTGGGTCGAAATTCAGTGATTTAGGACAGAACATTTTAATGGAATACTAGGTGTGACCATTATATAAATTTTAAAAATGTTTTCTTAGCTCATTTTTTCAAAATCTGAGGTTTTAAAAATATTTTAAAATCGCATGCTCTCTGTTCTCTAAAATATTAATGGACAGTATTAACGGCTTTAAAAAAATTGTAATGACTGTCAAAGGAGTTAACAATAGCATTGGCATAATGTGCTTGTCTGCTGCCAATGTTGACTGCCCTTTATCCTGATCAAATTTCTCTTTGTTTGATTTAAGAGCAGATCACCAGTGAATGGCTACACCAGCTTCATTGACAGGGTCTTTGCTCTTTTTGTATGCATGCTACAGATGACATGCAGTTTGAAATGCTTGTCTGCAGTCAGCATTATAAATAGAAGTTCTGACTGTATCCAGTCATAGTGGTCATTGGAACTAGGTTGCCCACAATGTTTGTGATAACTGATTGAAAGCACTCGGCACTTGAGGAGGATGACATGCTGTGATTGACCGGTTGACAAAGAACTGAAGATTTGATCTGGCAGTTAAAGTGATCTCTATTGAAATTTCTCCAATTTCTACATACGATGGTCTTGTGCTCCTTATAGGCAAGCAGAGGACTGGTAATTGATATTGTCCAGTGGATCAGTATATGATCAGATAAACCTGATTCTTCAGCTGAAATATCCCCAGGGTGGGGTGCACGTCCTGTGAGGCAATAACATTGTCGAGTATGTCTCACAGATTGTGTATTGGTCATCAACAAAATGACGCATGTTGAACCCTTCAATGAGTTGGACAAGTCTTTGCTTGTCAATTTCTGTGATTTGTTGAGGTGGATATGTAGATCCTCAGTTGCAACTGTCTTGTAATTGAATGGGCCTTGAGACTCAAGGAGAGTGGTGAGTTTGCTTAATGTATGAGACATATGCTGTGGCCCTGATTGGTAGATCATAATGATAATAAATGGTGTGCAATCCATGGAGACTCAAAAGCACAAATACTGAAAAGTTGTTGGTATGAGCCTAGACTTGAGTCGTGCTCTGATGATGCCAGGTCTTGAGACAATAATTATGTCGTTAAACTTTATCAACTATGTTTGACCAAGTTTAATTTATCTGTAATCTTATTCTTTGGCATGGGCTGATTTGCTTCAATGACATTCAAGTCAAAACCTCTCAGTATCTTGATAGGAACACAATTTGAATCTTCATTCCATGTCTTCATGAGAATGATCAGATTCAGCTGATGGTCATCCGGAGTTCACGAACACTGTCAATCTTATTTATATTTAGCAGAGCTTATTCTCAGCATTCCTGCTTGTAGCTTCTGTGAGTGGTATTTGCAGTGGCACTGAATTATTGGAATTACAAATGATAGCTCTGGTTTTCTGGCAGTATTTTCATTTGGCGGTGTGGTCATAATGTCTATGGTGTGTCAGTGTTTGAGAGACATGCCCATGGTGTGATTAAAGTAAAGGTTTTCACCCGTAGGCTCACGCCCGTAGGGTCCGGTGCTGATCCCCGTATTTAGTAGCCAGCAGCCCATAGATGGCTAAGCCATACATCGGCGGACGGTGGCCAGTCTCTTCCGCCGAACCTATGGTTACTATCGCAATGTTGCCATTGCTACTCATTTGATGTTACTACCGCCCTCTAGCGATTAAGGCTGAGTCGACCTTAGGGGCTCCTACGGGATTGAACCCGTGTCGTCGGCGTGCCTGCCCAGTGATATTACCACTCATCTATCTTCCCGCCCCAGGTGTGATTGCACGCAGTAATAATTGTTGTTGGTCTCTGAAACATCCGTCCAGCACAACGACTGCATCCATGAGACCTGTAGTGGAACTGCTGAATGAGTACCGTATTTTCGTGCGTACTGCCCGCGGGCTGTGTGATTTTTTACAAACAAAAATGCCAGGTGTGGGCAATGCGGAGGTGCGGGCAATCTGATTCAAATTCTACAGAAATTGTGTCAACAGAATGCAGCTCTTTCCAATTCATCTCCTCATACCCTTCCCACCCATTTCCATTCCCTACTTTTCACCAAATACCCCTGCCCATAGTGTTTAATGGCCAAATGAACTCAATAGAGCATTGTTGTATCTCCCTCTACAGCAATTTCATGCATGGCTGATTCTCTTTGGTGGAAGCAAGTCTCAACAAAGCCCAACAAAGCCCCAGGCGAAGGCAGGTGGGTTGTGACAGATGACCTGTTCACCTTTGACGGTGACCAACAGCAGGCAGCTGACCAACACCGGGCAGCTGACGCCCACCTATAGATACACTGATGGCATTTCGGTATACAAAGAAAGTACCAGGTACAGAAATGACAGAGACGCTTAAGGCTACCATGATTGGTAGTAGAGGTCTGCATGGGGACAAGACTTTCCGCCCCGCCCCGCCCGGGTCAGCGCTCTCCCACCCCGTGAGGCCGATCCTGTCCCCTCCACAATTCTTTTGTCTCCAAACCCACCTGTCACCACGGAATGAGAATATGCAGGCAATTGGAGGGTGCGAGGAATGCAAGGGTGCAGGCTTTCTGATTCATATTTTACAGGATATGTATTTTTTGCGGGCTATCCGCGGGTGCGGGCTATCCGCGGGTGCGGGCTATCCGCGGGTGCGGGCTATCCGCAGGGTGAGGGCAGTACACGCGAAAATACGGTAGGCATTTCAGATGATGCATAGAAGCTAAAGGACATGCAGGATTAAATAGTCCAAGCTAAGGAAGTTGAGCTTCTTTTTCTTTATGTGTCATCCTCTATCAGATGGTTGACAGTCATTTTCCTCCATTTCTCTCTATTTTTTTGCTTTGCTCTTTAATTAGCTTGTTTGGCTTCACTGTGCACCTCTATGCTGATGACATTTAAATTTACCGACATTGCCCTCACTCTTATACTGAGCTCACTCAGTCAGTAGACAATGTAGTTCCAACTCTTCAGGATTGGATGTTTTCTAATAGACTTCGACTGAACCCTAACAAAACTCAACTTATCTGGCTTGGTACTAAACATCTGCACTCAAAAATTGATTATGACTTACTGAACTCTCTCTTTCCTAATCTATCCTCAAATTGTATCAAAAACCTTGGTATTTACTGTGACAGTAACTTGACCTTCAAAGAGCATTTTGCTAGATTCTCTCGATCCTGCTTTTACCAACTTAGGCAAATTAGGGTTATTCATTCTTCTTTTTCTTTATCTGCACCCAAATCTCTGGTTCATGCTTTTGTGGCTAGTAGGTTAGACTATTGCAATTTTCTTTATCTTGGCCTGTCCAAAAGCCTACTCTCCACTGTGCAATCTGTCCTACATGCTGCAGCTCGTCATGTGGCTAAAGCTCATCGCTACTCTAGCATCTCAGACTTTATGCTTAACACCCTCCACTGGCTTCCAAATTCTGACCGCATTAAATTCAAACAAGTAATTATTGTTTCTGCAGCACTTCGAGGTCAGGGACCGTCTTACATTACTGAGCTTTTCAAATCACCCTCTTCCACTGCTCATCGCCTGCTCCGTTCCACTGATCAGAAGAATGTTTATGTCCACAGATCACGCACTGCTCTTACTCAGCGTCAGGCTTTTGCAGTGACTGGACCCTCCCTCTGGAATGCCTTGAACCCATCCATTCGGGAATCACTTCTTACTCTCTCGCTCTGTTCAATGCGAAAGCTAAAGTCTCACTACTTTACCCTGCGACTCCAATGCCAGGAGTGCCTCTGAGTAGAAATAGAAGAGGCGCTATACAAATGTCACATTACATTACATTACATTACATTTCTGCTGCTCTTTTTTGTGGCTCCATAGTTCTTTGTGCTTGTCCAGTTAAAGATGCCGTCCATCCAGTTTCTTCTCAGTCACCACTGCCTTTTATTACTTCTATTCTACCTTCCATTGTTATCATATGATGCATAGAAGCTAAAGGACATGCAGGATTCAGTAGTCCAAGCTCAGGAAGTTGAGCTTCTTCTTTATGTGTTGTCCTCTATCAGATGGTTGACAGTCATTTTCCTCAATTTCTCTCAATTTTCTGCTGCTCTTTTTATGGCTCCATAGTTTCATAATGTCCTCTACGGTGTTAGCGACTACCTGCTGCAAAGGCTTCAAAGCATGCAGAACGCGGCGGCGTGCCTAGTGACGCAGACAGAGAATTTCGACCACATCTCACCTGCTGTATGAGAGCTCTACTGACTTCCAGTCCGCCAGTGCATGAAGTTCAAGGTGGGGACGATCACATTCAAGGCCCAGCACAACCTGGCACCACTGTACCTGAGCAAAATGTTATGTCCGATCGCTGAGCATTCTAGCCGCAAGAGTCTATGCTCTGCCACAGCCGGCACAGTAGTTGCCCCTCGGACACGGACAAAATATGGAGACCGCAGCCTGGCTATTGCTGGACCAACCTTCTGGAACTCCCTCCTGACACCACTGCACATCGCTTGCTTTGAACAGTCATTACTTTCGTTCAGAAAGAAGCTGAAGACTATCTTGTTTAATAGCTAACACTGACTCACATTAGCACATTTGCTGCACTGCGAACTTGTGCTTTATAAATGTTCGTAATAATAATAATAATAATAATAATAATAATAATAATAATTAGAGGCAGGTCTCCAGCTGAACCTCACATGATGTGACTAGCATAGGACATTTTTCTTCTTATTTCCTGTTTCCATGTTGCTGTTGTTTTGCTTCTTTCTGGGACTGTTTCGTTTCTTACCTTGTCCATCCAGCTGATTCTCAAGATCCTCCTGTAACACCATAATTCAAATGCCTGTTTATTGTCCAGCACGTGTAGGATGTAGCATTGGATGAGCCTCTTCTTGCACTCAATTTGAGATCTCTTCTCATGAGCTCTTTCATCTTCCAAAAGGCTTCCAGTGTTGTTAATTTATTATAGGCTTAGTGTGCACTGCCAAACGAACTGTTCAGTATATGCTGTGTCTGAGGACATATCGAATCTGTGGACATTCTAGGCACACATATCATCATCACTATCGTCATTATCATCATCATCATCATCATCATCATCATTGCTCTCTGCCAACTCATTAGAGGCAATAGCTAGTCAGAAAACATTTCCAGACTTTTTGTCAAATGTTAGTTTTCTTCCTTCTACAATTGTCAGTTGTCTTTCTTTGAAATCTTCCTTTATGTTGTCTATCCATTTTTTCTGGGTTTGCCTCTTCTTTTTCTACCTTCCTTGTCTGTGTTGAGTGCTTTTTTGGGAAGTCTCGAGCCTTCCATCCTGTTTACCTGTCCATACCATGTTAGCCTCCTTTTTCTGAGTTTGTCCATGATGGTATTCTTTAGTCCAATCCGCTGCCATATATCTTCATTTCTAAGTTTTTGAAGTCTGCTAACTCCAAGAATTCTTCTTCATCTTAGACAGCTCATTTCTTTTTTGGAGGGGTTCTGTTTTAGGCCAGATAGTAGACCCACACCCCATTAAAAAAATTTGCATGGATGGTTAGAAAGACGAATGAAAATGCTAAACAATGGTGTGCACCTCATATTTTTATCTCTCCTATAGCCCGGGATATAGGGAATTGTAAAAGATAAAAGCTTTGTTTAAAACTGATTGAATCGACAATGCAATCAATCCCACAAATATGGCTTGGGATAGGGAGATTATTTCTCCAGCAAATATGGTCCTATTTTCAAACTTTTTGATTTATTTTGTTCTAGGTACATTCCCCTACAACTTTGCCACTAACCAAAGATAGGTTACCACTCAAAAATGTTAGCTGTACAGACGGTGGACCCTTGCCCCCAATTTTTTTAAACTTTTGCACGAATAGTTAGAAAGAGGATTAAAAATGCCAAGCACTGGTGTATACCTTGTCTTCTTTGCTTTCAAATAACCTGAGAAATTGCAATTTAAAAAAATCAATATTACGTGAAAATACGCAAAAACGGTAGGGTTGAGGGACGTCTCCAAAAATTTTTCCTAGGGTTTTAAGAGTTAAAATTTATTTCCAAAGCTCATTTTTCTGTAGTCAAACAGTTGTGCAAAACAGACTCCACATTCTAAGGAAGATAAAAATTGCTATTAAATTCTCAGCATTTATTTACTATTATATTAATGTGATTTTTGCAGTTGAGAAAAATTTCCGACAAGTTTTTGTTTTCAATTTCTAAGTTATTGGCCTCTGTGTACCGCAAATACTTTTGACCTGTAAACAGCTTGGACATGTCAGGTTGGGGGGAAGGGAGCGGCTGTCTGTTTGACTGCGTGGCCGACCTTGGCCTCTGTGTACCTCTAATATTTTTGACCTGTAAACAGCTTGGAGCGTTTGGGGAGGGGAGGGGCTGTCTGTTGAATCAATTTCAGTGTAGATCGGCTATTATTAGGCAATTCAAGAAATCTATAAGCTCCTAAATTTTTTTGTTGACTTATATATGGGTCATAGCAAATTGCATAATTTTTGACCAAAAAACAGGGTCGACCTATCTATGAGGTCGACTTGACCACAAGTATGTATGGTAATTTAGTCCTTATAAAGATTTTTCAAGGACTAAGTAACTAGGACGAGGACAAGGACCAACCTGCAAGGACGTAGATAAGGACAAGGACTGACTCCCCGAAGCCGAGGATGAGAACAAGGACTTAAATTGATCCTTAAAAGAATCCTTAACCCGTTGCAGGGGGATTTAATTTTTTCAAGTCGTCCCCAATCGGGGTATTTAATTTGGGGGAAAGGCGTTCATGTGAAAATGTGAACATACAAGTTTTAAACTTACTATATTTCAGGCTATATAGAAGCTATAAAGATGCGGTTTGCACCGTTGTTTAGCATTTTTATTGCTCTTTCGAACCATCCGTGCCAAAGAAGGAAATTTTGGGGGGTAGGGTCCACCCTACAGCCCAAAATAGGACCCTCCCCAACATTTTGGTCAAATTTTGTTCCAAGCCCAATAGCAAAAATTTTCCGCGGTAACTCCCGAACTGTGAGCGAGAACATTGTAAAGGGGTGTAATTGGAACAGAATAATGCAAAAATTTTGAAGATTGGACAAAATTTGAAGCAGTTATGCTTTTTTCAAACAATATTACTCATTGCTCAAAGAAATGACAATTTTGCGAACAGATTTTCAATCTGAAAAACCGAACAACTCCGTATATTTCAGGCTGTATAGAAGCTAGAAAGATGCGGTTTGCACCGTTGTTTAGCATTTTTATTGCTCTTTCGAACCATGCGTGCCAAAAAAGAAAATTGTGGGGGTAGGTTCACTCTACAGCCGAAAATCGGAACCCTCCCCCCAAAAAAATTTCAAGGCGCATTAGCAAAAAATTTTCAGTGGTGACCCCCCAACTGTGAGCGCGAAAGTTTTAGAGCAGTGTAATTGGAACAGAATGGTGCAAAAATTTTGAAGATCGGGCCAAAATTGGCAGAGCTATGATTTTTCAAACTCCAGACTTGAGTCTTTTTCGAGGCATTTCAATGCAAAATCAACGGCAACTTGGACGATCTTCTGCAAGTTTTCTGGCTTATATTATAGTCAACAACAGTGAAGAAAGTGCTGCCATCTATCGAATGGATAGTAAACTAAATCAAAAAGTTACTCCAGGAGTCCCGGAGCGGTTTAAAACTGCAATGTCCGATGGTTATGTGGCGCACCGTTTTAAGACAGTGTTACCCGTTTCATAATGATTTTCGGCCGCCGTCTTAAGACGGTGTTGCCCGGCAATGGGTTAAGTACAAGGACCAGGACAAGGATTAACATCATTGCATGTCTCTACATCAATGGGCATGTGTGAAATTGTATGCAGTATTTGTAACTGAATGCAATGTACTGGCTATATAATCTTTTTCATTCTGAAAATTGTCATTGAGATTCTTTGGTCAAGTTTTGATCTTATTTGAGTAATTATTCTGGTATTGCACATTTATGCTTTAAAAACTTTACCAATGACTATGTATTAACTTCCTATGCTAGACTTTCTGCAGCAGAGGATTCAGCTGCAAGATTTTTATTTTTGTCAAGTTTGTCAAATGAAATCATTTAAAATTAGAGCTGCACCGATTAATCAGCAACATTCATAATTAATCGGACCGATTATATATTGAGACAATTGGAACAATTGGTAATCGGCCGCCAGTCCAGTTCCGATACCAATTAATCAGTAACATTTGTATTCGAGCCTATTATATATTAGGGTCGTAGGAATAATTGATTATCGGGTGCAGATTTTTTCTACTGGCTGGCAGCTGTATGACCTCTCAGCCCGGGTGGTGACTGGTAAGTGTCACCCTCTGGGAGTCCTACTCCTAACCAGTGATATTTAACTTATGAAAATAATTCTTAATTCAATTTCTATTTCAGTTATGAAGGGGCAATATCTAATTCAATTTCAATTTCAGTTATTTTTGTCGCTTTAATTTCAGTTCAATTTCTAACTGAAGTTCAACAATAAATCCAATTTCAGTTTCTAAATCAGTTCAGTAACATGTTGCTAATTTCAGTTTGTACTTGTCGATGATGTTTTAGTTTGCATCTCGCAAACAGTGCAGAATCATTGAAATAACGACATAGCTAGTCAATAAATGATGCATTGAGCTTAAAGAATGCTCGCATTTCCAGTGAACGGTGCATACGGTTGGTTTTACCAGCAGATAGCAGACATACAAACTATCAATGTACTGCTGTAGTCAGTAATAGCAGACTCCAGCACTTGGCAAGTTGGCAGTGCTGATGATGATTCTGTATGGTAAATTTTTAAATTGTAGTAATAAAAGTTCAAAAATAATTTCTATTTCAATTTCTAATATCGTTTTCAAGACTGAATTTCTATTTCAGTTTCAGTGATTAAAATAATTTCTAATTTCAATTACTATTTCAGTTAACGAAAATCGTTAATTTTCGTTCCTATTTTAATTACAGTTAACGATAAAATCACTGCTTCTAACTGCTTGGTCACCTGCTTTGGGGCAATGAGATGTACTGTACATTTACACTGCACTTTTATGGTATATTTGATTGCATGATCATTAAAAGCATCTGATTTTGAGAATTCAACAGACAATCGGTTTCAGCAAAACAATCGATTGCCTGACAATAGGAACAATCGGCAAAATGTGCAATAGGTACAGCTCTATTTTAAAAATATTTTATTGCTGTCTGTAGTCAACACGTGCTGCACAGGATCTGCTGATGTCAATCTGCATGAACTGTGACCAGCAACACTTCCAACAGGACACTGAAGTGACAAATCTTCTGAGCAAAATTAGACTGAAAACCAAATCTCTTGTCAACCACTTCATGCTCTGCATTAAGTATGTATTATCAGTGATATTTTACTTTGAAAAATAAATAATTACTACTTTTACTTTTAATTTAGTTTTGGCTTCCTTATTTTACTTCTACTTTCAATTACAGTTTTTAATGTCAGTTAATTTCTATTTCAGTTCTAATTTTACTTTGTAAATAATTGTTAATTTTACTTTTACTTTTCCATATTAAAATTACTTTTACTTCTACTTTTACTTTTAATTACAGTTTCATATATCTCAAACCTTCCAGGCTTCCACTTCATTCATTTCATTTAACAGCAGTAACAGTCAGTCACTGGGATAGTATGCTGAATGGACAGCATTAATATACAGTGCACCATATAACGAATATGAATGACTGCCACTTGCCAGTTGCATGCACAGAAACATTAAGTGTATACCTACGCTGTCACTGTCAGACAGGAACAAATTCAAAAATCAAAATATGAGCGCAATGACTGCAAGTCTGTATCAACTGGAAATGATTAAATACGCCATACTGCTGTTGATCTTCATGAAGACACACATCTCAAGACTTTGTGAGCCTGTTTTATTAAAAAAACTGCCAAATACAGTATCACTCTCCCTTGTTCTACCAGCAAACTGTCTAGATAAACTCATACTTTTCTATTTAGACACTCGAGAGTCGAGATGAATGATAATGTTTGTAAGAATAAACTGAAAGACGGCAGTAGTACAAACAGTACACTCTGTCTAAACAACAGTCAGGCATGAACATAAATTTAAAATAGAATGGGAGAAAATTTTAACAATTTTACTTCACCAAATAATTACTACTTTTACTTTTAATTCATTTTTGGCATCCTTATTTTACTTCTACTTTCTATTTCAGTTCTAAGCTATATTTTACTTCCTATTTCAGTTTTACTGAACTGAATGCAAATAATTTTACTTTTAATTTCTATTTCAGTTCAGTAATATATCACTGTGTATTATGGCTACCTATCATTTAAGGCAGAGGTCGGCAACCTACAGCCTGCGGGCCACATCCGGCCACCAGTGAATTTAATCCGGCCATCTGGCCCCCACAGCTTTTTTAAAGAGGTCATCACCTTTTTAAAAAGTCTGACAAACAAAATAAGGTCACCACTAATTTTTCACACTTGATATGTATATTTTTTAGAACTTTTGAACCTTTTCCAGCACAAACTTTCGAAAAAACATAGACTTTAAAACTTTTTTTGGACCTGTTGAAAAATTATATTATTTAAATACTTGGCCCTTGGACAGAAATTATGTACCGGTAATTACATAACCCCCAGACAGACACTTGCCATAGCATAGCAATTTGACCCTTGCTGTCCAAAAGGCTGCAGACCTCTGACTTAAGGCATTAACAATATTGGTGTCTTTTGTGGAACTTTTGTACCATATTACTGTAGTTTTATTATTATTATTAGCCAGACGATTTCTATAGCGCAATAAGCATTGCAAAAGTGGTCAAAGACAAGAGCACTTTACAGAACTATGTATACCCGTTGGTGAATAAGTAAGTCTTAAGATTACGTAGAAAAATTCCAAAAGAGTCAGAGTTTGTGACATAGTCCGGTAGTGAATTCCACAGTTCTGGATTGCCCCGAGTAACCGACCTGTCCCCAAACTTAGCCGTTTTAGACGGGGGAGGCACAAGCAATTTGTAGTTATATGCTGTGGTCCAATAAATCCTGCACCCTTTTTATTCTGGCTATAGCTTTGTCAAATTTTGACCAATCTTGATAAAGCTCGGTAGAAATGTAGACTGTTCAGGTTGTTCGCAACATGTTTTATTTGTGGCATCTGTAAGCCTAAACTAAAATGATTCAGGAATGATTAAGGAAACATGTAGAACAAGTGATATGAGAAGAGCAAGCTGGTTTCAGAGCTGGAAGAACCACAATAGATCAACTATTTGCAATGAGGCAGCTGACAGAGAAGTATATTGAGGCACACAGAAAACTATACACGAATTTCATAGAATATAAACAGGCTTTTGACACAGTTTGGCACGAGGGTCTCTGGCAAGCCATGAGAAACCTAGGCATAGAAGAAAAAAATTATAAGACTAATAAAAATGATATATGAAAAAGCAGCAAGCATAGTGAAAGTTGATTATGAACTAACAGAATGGATAAAGGCTAAAATTCGTACAAGACAAGAAGGTTGCATCTTATCATCAACATTGTTCATAATTGTACTGGAATGCATCTTTAAAATTGCACTAGAAAAATCAAAGTAGGAGCTTTATGTGCTGGAGAAAACCTCAAGGCTCATTAATCTCAAATTTGCTAATGAAATTAATCTAATTACAGAGAATTCAAGATCTACAGGAGCTGACAGATGCTGTAAGTAATACAATCAAAAAAATTTGTATTACAAATAAATGAAACAAAAACAAAGGTGATGGTAATAACGAAAGGAAATACAAAACTTATGAATATTACAGTGAATGGACATAAATTGGAACATGTCAAGTCATTCAGATATGCTGGAGGGGTAATTGAAAGTAATGGTAGTCAGCAAAAAGATATGTTATTCAGACAATTTATATAGCGCCGTACACATGGCGTCTACCAAAGTCAAAGACGCTGTACATATTTAACATCCATAAGAAGTCGCAAATAGATGTCTTCAAGTTATTCGCGAATTGATCGTAGGAGTTCGACGAGGTTACAGTGTCAGGTAGAGCGTTCCACAGCCGTGGATTTCCCCTTACAAACGAACGCTCGCCAAACTTTGGCGTCTTCGCAGGAGGTGGAACCACCAGAAGAACACGGCTGCTCGAACGTAATTGGCGACGTCTTTCAGTCAGCGATTGTCTGTGAAGAAGTGTGGAAAGGTATTCAGGACACGTTGGGTCGTGAAGCACACGGAATGACAGCATACACTGCTTGTATGTAATCCTCTCGGGTACTTTCAGCCAGTGTAGTTCGTTTTTCATTAGCGGGGTGATGTGTTCCCTCGTTCTGCGTCTGTATATCAGCCTGACCGACGCGTTCATCATTACCCTCTGCAGCCACCCGAGCTGTGTTTCAGGTAGACCAAGGAGGACACTGTTGCAATAACACTGAGTAACAAAAAAAAATTTTTTTTCATTAACTGATACAAATTGTGGTGATTTAATACAATTAGGCGATGCTGAAACCAAATATAACCACCAAAATCTTCTATCACGTCAGAATTTTTAGTTATGAGCAAATAGAAAAATTGCATTAGTCTACTATAACTGAAGCACATGTCATTATAGGTGATAGCTACTATTTGCTCGCCCTCTTTGCAGGAAACACTATCGACCTCAACGACTTCCTCTTGTAACAGGTTCTGCTGTCTTGCTGCAACATCCAGCAGAAATCACCCAGCTTAGTTGGACTATAGTGCACTTGGCACCACTGTTCCATGACCGTGATTTCCTGGTGAAACCGTTCCCCGTGCTCATCGCTGACATCGCCCAGGTTCTCAGAAAAGAAATCGAGGTGCGAGTGGAGGAATTGCATCTTTAACGACATGTTACACTGTAGCTCCCAATTGTTGGTAGTCACTGATCAGTTTTTCCACTAGCTCCTTATAGTTGCATGCCTTCCTATTTCCCAGAAATCCACCAACCGCGTCTTTGAATGATTGCCAATGGTAGCACTCCACTGATGTCAACTTTGTTTCTAACTCTGTATAAAGTATCACCTGTCTGATCTGTGGGTCAATGAAAATGTCTTCTCGTATCTTGGCCTCACTGATCTTTGGAAATGTACTCCTCAAGAAACGAAAGCCGGCACCTTCTTTGTGAAGCGCTTTGACGAAATTCTTCATCAAGGCAAGCTTAATGTGGAATGGAGGAAGCCAAATCTTTGTAGAATCAACAAGCGGTTTGTGTTTTACGTTGTCTTTGCCTGGATTGTATTTAGTTCTAGAAGGCCACTGTTGAACTGAATAGTGCTGATGTCTGGCATGGCTATCCCAAAGACAGAGGAAACAACAGTGTTTAGTGTATCCACTTTGTATTACTGTAACAAGACCAACAACCTTCAAGTCGCCACAGATACTCCACCGTAACTCTCTGTACCTGATGAGATCGAGAACTGCCATCATGCTTTCATAGGATTCCTTAACCCTAGCTGCATGAACAAGAGGTACCGATGCTTGTTAGTTTCATATATGAAGAAGTACCGGGTACAGCTTTTAAGCTGGCTTTACAGGAGCCAATAAAAAGATGCCAGTTGTCAGAATTGTGACTGTAGCCAAGTGTGACGAACAATCAATTTACAATTTTGAAGTAACAAATCTGATCCTGCACAGTGAAGAACTGTGACAGACATTTATTGCGATGTCGATAGTGACGTTTACATCAGTATGTAATAGATTCCATTGTTTAAGTCGTGAGCCCAGCAGCTCTGACTGTCCTTTAGTTGAATCAGTGGCGTAACGTGGGGGGGTGGGCACTTTGTTGACAGCCCCCGGGCCCCGGGCGGGGGGGCCCCCGAAGAGGGGTCTAAGCTAGGGTTAGGTTAGGGTTAACCCTAACCTAACCCTAGAAAGGATGTGCTGATGACCCTTTTTTTTGCTCGTCAGGATAAAAAAGGAGGCGATAACGTTTTTTTTTGCTCGTCAGCTCGAAACTCTAGGGCCCCCATGGCAAAGATGCCCCCCGGGCCTCCAAAAGTCACGCTACGCCACTGAGTTGAATTAACCCGTCAGCCGGGGATTAAATTTTTTAGACACCGTAACTGTACCGGGGAATTAATTTTTGAAAAAAACGTTATTTCAAAATGATAACTGTCATTTTTTTGAATTTGCGATATCTCAGGCTATATAAGAGCTAAGAAGATGAAGTATACGTCATTGTTTAGCCTTTTTACTCCTCTTTCTATCCATCCGTGCAGAACAAAGAAATTTCGGGGTAGGGTCCACTCTACGGGCAAAAATAGCACCCCCGCCCCCCAAAATGTTCAAAGCTCCGTAGCGAAAGTTTTTCAATGGTGACCCTCATCGGATGAGCGGCAATGTTGTAGATGGATGTCAGTGGAACAAAATTAACCAAAAACTTTGAAAATCGGTCAACATTTGGTGAAAATACCTGAAGTCTAACCTGGACACCTGTGTCAACACCTAAGTATTGGTTACGAATTTTGAGAAAACTGTAATTTTTTTGAATTTGCGATATCTCAGGCTATGTAAGACCTAAGAAGATGAGATATGTGCCATTGTTTAGCCTTTTTACTCCTCTTTCTAACCATCCGTGCAAAACAAAGAAATTTGGGGGTCGGGTCCACTCTACGGCCTAAAATAGCACCCCTCTCCAAAAAAATTTCAAAGCTCCGTAGCGAAAATTTTTCAGCAGTAACCCCAATCGGGTGAGCGGCAAATTTGTAGGAAGATGTAGGAGGAACAAAATAAATCAAAAATTTTGAAAATCGGACCACAAACGCCGAAGATCTTCAGCCGAAACTCGTAGTTTTCTACTAGACTTGTCCCAATTACTGACCCCCTCGGTCCAAAGACCATATATTTCTTTTAAACTAGAGCAATCTAGCTAAAAAATAGGTGTCATCTATCGAATGGATAGATAATTAAGCGATTGATAGCATAAGACGTATCAGATACGTCGCGCCCGGCACAGGAACCACTACGAAAGTGACTGGACGTATGGGATACGTCGCGCCCGAATACGGTAAGATAACGGTGGACGTATGGGATACGTCGCGCCCGTTTGACGGGTTAAGATCGCGTACAAGGTCCCTGAGACCTGATTGATTAATTAGATGTGGTATACCAGCAGAATACTCGTCTTGTTGCTGAGGAGGTTGCACCTCTTTCACTGTCCTCGGACTGCTCACGTAACTCATGGAAATTCTGTGGTGGGCTAGGTACCGTTAGGTCATCCCCATGAGGAGCTGGTCTGATGGCAGATGGAATGTTTGGGTACCGTATTACATTTCTGTTCTTGATTTAAGATCTAATAACGTTAGTTAAACAAAAGTAACAGCCAGAATTATGATCCTTGGGCTCTCGCCAAACCATGGATATAGTAAAGGACGTTTTGCATTTCCTTTAACCCCTTTAGCGTGTAATAAAATTTTCCAAGACGTTACCAATATGTGTAATTAATTTTGGGGGAAAGCGTTCATTTGAACTGTGAACATGTACTTTTTAAACTTACTATATTTCAGTCTATATAGAAGCTACAAGGATGTGGTTTGCATCATTGTTTAGCATTTTTATTGTACTTACCATCCATCCGTGCCAAAAAAGAAAATTTGGGGGTTTGGCCCACTCTACAGGCCAAAATATGACCCCCTCCCAAAAATTTTCTTCTAAGGTCAATAAAAGAAATTTTTCAGTGGTGACCCTTCTAGGTTCAGCAGTACAGTTGTAGGTGGGTGTCTTTGGAACAGATCAGTTCAAAAATTATGTAGATTGGACCCAATTTGGGGGAGTTATGATGTTTCTACACCAAGCACCCGTTGTTCTGAGAAGTGATATTTTTTGCGAGATTCCTGAAATCTGAAACACACAACATAACAGGTTATATAGAAGCTACAAGGATGTGGTTTGCATCATTGTTTAGCATTTTTATTGTACTTACCATCCATCCGTGCCAAAAAAGAAAATTTGGGGGTTTGGCCCACTCTACAGGCCAAAATATGACCCCTCTCAAAAATTTTCTTCTAGGGTCAATAAAAGAAATTTTTCAGTGGTGACCCCCCTAGGTTCAGCAACACAGTTGTAGGTGGGTGTCTTTGGAACAGATCAGTTCAAAAATTATGTAGATCGGTCCCAATTTATGGGAGTTTCTAACCCAAACACCCATTGCACGGAGAGATGAAAGTTTTTGCAAGAAGCTTGAAATCTGAAACACAAAACATAACATAGTCATAAACAATGACATAAATTTACATAAATACATACATACATACAGACATACATAAATACATACATACAGACATACATACATACATAATATTACATATGTATATATAAAAACAAATGAAAATTAGACTATCAAGCAATGCAATTGTGTCGTGCTTCCTTTTCAACATTTGGTCGCCCTGAAAATGGCCGTTTGGGTGATGCAGTCCATTGATACAATACCTATGGTGCTAGTAATTCAGCTTGGTGTGATATATGCGAAAGCACGGTGTGATGCACAGAGGCACCTCGCAATCTGGACAATAATAACGAGTACCCTTCCTCAATGTCTTCCCTTTATCATCTTTGTCTGAAAATAAGCAAAAATAAGCATAAGTAAGTGAGGTTATTGCTAAAAGTAGGTAAAATAGACCAGACTGAAGCCGCCATTCCCTTCGTATAACATGGGTGGCCCTGAAAAGGGCCATTTAGTGTCGGAGTACGAGGCTCGGTCAGTAGTTCGTCTGGGTGTGATAGAGCTCGAAGCAGGGGATTTGGCACAAAGGCACAGCACAATCCTCACACCAAGTTCTGGTCTCTTTCCTTATGGGTTTCCCATCCCTCCCATTGTGAGAGCAGCACACCTTGCAGCGCCTAGTTGGTGCTCCCTTGGCCCCTGTGGATGGGATGTATCGGCAGAAGTGCCGCGACGTGAGCCGAAGTGGATTGCCGGGGTCCAAAGACGGCCTGCCCCTCTGTGGTATATTGCCTGGCTTATGATGAGCTGCCAGGAGATTATCTAGGAGTGTTTCTCTGAACTGCAGATGGGTCATTCTTGGATTTGTTGTGTCCTTCCTATAAAGTATATAGGAATTGAGGACAGCCTGGTTCAAAAAGTGGCAAAATGCCTTTTTGTACCAGACTTTACGTCTTTTTCTTTCAGTGGGGTAGGCCACAAGCATTTGGTCAGCTGCATCAACCCCTCCCATATGCCTATTGTAATCCACAACAACAGAAGGCTTTTGCATATTGCCCGTCCTAGTGGAAACTGTTGTCAGGGAGGCATTGTGACAACTTGACAACATGCTGACCTCACGCTTGTCCCTCCATTTCATGGCCAAAAGGTTGGAAGAAAATCGGGCAATTGTTTCACCACGTTTCAATTTCTTTTTCAGATCTGCTGGCATATTCTTCCTATTTAGCCGTACTGTGGAGAACCGACTTACCAGGGAATCAAAAACTGGCTTGATTTTTTGCCAGGATCTCGCAACTTTGTTTTCAGTAAATGGCACTGATGTATTGTCAACAAAGTGCAAACATCGTTGCAACAGTATGAAACGATCATAAGACATAAGCTGTCTAATGTAGGGCGTTTCATACAGGGCTTTTGTTGTCCAATACATCTTCAATTCTGCCTTGTGAACTATGCCCTGGTAGATAATCAAAGACAGGAAAACTAGCAGCTCATCCATACCACGTCCTCCCATTTGAGCAACCTTGAGTGCCTGGCCAAGGTTACTTGCTGCAATTGTGCTGCCCTCCTGTTAGTTTCAACAGGATTACCCCAAGTATTTCCGTGGTAAAAATAACTTGAAGTAATCCATGGGGATTTGGTGGGAGGAATGTCGACCTTCATACCTGACTCCCAGTGAGCGCCACGCGGGTTGGTTCCACCGATGCTCTATTGTCCCATTGGAACTCCTGCCTCACCTCGTACCCCTCCGTCTCGTCGCTGTCCCCGGAACTTTCGTCTTCCAAGGGCCGCTCGTCACCGCTCCACATCACATCATCGTCGGTGTCTTCGAATTCGGAGAGATCATCGTCCGATTCCATGACCAGCTCCAAAGCTTCAGCCGCCGCTAACCTCTTTCTCGACGCCATCTTTTCAACAACGAAACCCCCCCCTCTTCCAGCCTCAACTACGATTCTATTTTTAGGAATAGACTGGCTCCCGGCGCGCCATTGAACGCAGAATATGTCAATAAATGCCTAGATCGCTTTTGACGTGCTCAGCTCGGGGCAAACATATAGATACGGGTCTGTGAAGTTCATGACGAGTTGGACTCTGGGCAAACATATAAGGCGGCGCCATCTTGGACGTGCTGGGCTCGGGGCAAACGCTAAAGAGGTTAAGCCACTGAGTTAGGCTGCAGTTGCACGATATGCAAATAACATGTGGCGACCAAAGTTTTGTCTTGATCGCCTACCTCCATACCGAAGTACTGGTGGTAGGCAAACTTCACTAGTGATGATATGGTCTTTACCTTGTGCTTCATGATGTACAATCCACACACATAACAAAAACAATCCGCTTTTGTCACATATGATCGTTTTGATGCCATTTCAATTATAATACTTTCAAATTATTTTATCAAACTCTTCCAAAAATAGACAAAGACACTGATTCATAAAGTAAACATTATTTTATACAATTATAAATAAAGCAGACATATTTAAATCCGATCAAAATTTCCCGTAAAACACATGTTAAACTATACAGTATATAATGCATGACATGGCAGTATACACATGCAAAACATTTAGATGGAGATAACTTTTAAACCTGACGTGCTAGAGCAAAACCGCTTACAGATTTGGAATCAGCGTGTCGTATCCCATCTGAATCACCTATTACCTTCACAGTTAAGAAAATCATGTTTTCGATTATAATTGATTCTCTGCAACACCATTGCCCGAACAAGCATTGTCGTCGTGCTTGTCGGAAGATATCTCCGTACCTCCTTTATTCTTCGTACATGTAGTTGGTAATAACACAACATGGTCAGCTGACCGATATGTCCGGCAAATGAGTGTCTCGTCGAGCCGGACTCCGAGGAGATGAAGCTCAACGGCCGGGTGAACCGCAGTACCGGCCACTAGGATCGGATCCCGCATGATGTGATGCCTCCTTCTTGGGGTCGACACCCACAGAAACTCAGTCTTACTTAAATTCAACATCAACCAATTTGCTTCCATCCACTTGCCGACCTTGAGAATATGAGAATAGCATCAACCATCTTGGCTCAAAGACAATCAGTCTTGCTCGGCAGACAATCTGCGTAGATCTGGATGTCATCGGCATAGGCATGAGGCGTCAACCCCGCCTCTCGAATTACCTCAACCGCATCGGCCACAAACAGTATGAACAACAAAGGCCCAAGCACTGAACCTTGCTGCACCCCACTGTGTACAGGACGCGAGATAGTCAGTTGTTCTTTCCAAGAGACCGATTGTGTCCTTCCATTCAGATAGTCAGCTAACCAAGCCAGAGCAGAACCGCCTAATCCATAAGAACACTGGAGTCGCCGTATCAGGATTTCATGGTTGACAGTATCAAAAGCGGACGACAGGTCCAGAAGGCCTAGCAGCGCCAGCCGTCCGTCGGCTGTCATCTCAACCAGGTCGTTTAAGATGCGAAGCACCGCCGTCTCGGTTGAGTGACCTCTTCGGTAGGCTGATTGATGTCTCGGCATTAAGTCATTCATCAGAAGGTGTGCGACTAGTTGCTTATTGACTACACGTTCAAGTAGTTTCGAAATGAACGGTAAATTAGAAACCGGCCGATAATTCGCCATTTCACTTTGATCCAAACCTGGTTTCTTCAAATGTGGGAGCACACTTCATATAAAACAATGGGAAGGATGAAAAAAGTATGGAGAAAAAACAACTTAAAAATTGATGCCAGATTGAAAATATACAACACAATAGTAGGGCCTTGAATACTATATGGCTCCGAGACATGGATGATAAAAAGGCGGATGAAAAAAGGCTAATGGTGGCAGAAATGTGCTGTTCGAGCCAATTACTGGGGTGAACAGATTGCAAAAGATAAGAAATGAAGATATCAGACAATGGATTGAGCTAAAAACCGAGATGTTGATGAGCTGTAAGTAGGGTTGCCAGATCTCCCGTATTTTACCGGAGGCTCCCGTATTTCAGCCCCAGTCTCCCGCCTCCCGGAGGGATGCCACGCGGGAGACCAAATCTCCCGTATATGGCTAGGTCGAAAGACTTCATTGAGACGCAGTTTAAAACCGAAACAATACTACATTTTCTGGCGTGATAAAACGTCAAATAAAAGTCATTAGTACAGTTTAGTACAATATCAAACAAGATAACAGAGCCTCTGAGGCAGGCAGCAATGCCCCTCTGCTTCTTACTTACTTTAACGGCAGGAATAGGACCTTTGGACTCGTTAGGAGATCTATGATAATAATATTATTAGCCTATGACTTGTTTGTAATATAATTCACTACATACAGATGATGCAGTGCATTGAACAGTGTTTTATACTGCTTTTCCTAGTCTATGCTCTATAGCAGTGACACAGCCGAGGGGAGGGGGTTTGGGGGTTAAATCCCATTGGCTGTCACAAGAAGATTTTTACATTGCTTCACGCATTTTTATTCTCGGATTGCTGATTTGTGGATCAACCCCCCCGGTGGGGTTGCCGGAGTAAAAAATTTCTTTAACAGCGTTGCGAATTCAAGAAATTGAAGAAATAATGTAGTTAATTAAGGCGTTGACCTTTTTGCTTGCCAACACTAATGAAGAAAAAGAGGAAAACAAGGTGTCAGTGTGAGCGGACGAACTTTTTTGTTTGTCAAGATTTGTTCACAGTTTTTCACAGTTGACCATGACCAAAACCAAAAACCCCCCTTCTATAAATCCTGGCTATGCCACTGCTCTATAGTACTGTAGTGTAGTAGTTCTCTAGCCATAATAATTCACAATGAACTGGACCGTGGAGTGGGCACATTGATCGCGGTAACAATCTCCCGTATTTTGACTTTGGATATCTGGCAACCCTAGCTGTAAGTCATGAAACAGAGCACAACGTAATTGTTCATTTACATGGTTTATATTTGGCAGTAGTGACCTCTAGCAAGCAGATCAAGCAGATAGCAGGAAGCAAATCCTGCAGCAACAAGTCAGGTGAGGACCTGACCCTCTTGTCAGTGAAGAAGATAAGGTCAACTTTTGCTGAGGAGAAGTTGTGCAACAACTACTGTGATCGTGTGAATGGAGCTAGTCAACACACTGCAGTCAGCTCCTGCTTACAGTGCTTCTTCAGTGACTTGCAATGCAGATTATCGCAAATAATGCATTGGACAGACTTCTTCACAGTGGCATCATGAGTTAACCTACCAAATTATTTTACAACAGCATAGTATTTTGCAATGTAGAGAGTAGTTTACTGTTAAAACTAGTTGCTGGATTTTCAATGTTTCTCGAGTAAGAAGTCACTTCTAATATCAGAATCAATCAATTATTCAATTACTCAATTAATCAATCAATGAACTTATATGGCACCACTTCCATAAGCTAAGTGCCAAACAGTCGCTAGGTGGTGCTACTAATAACAAAGATGTGATGTAATGTAATGTAATTAGCTTTTCATATTGCACCTAATCATTAAATGTTAACAAGCGCATTACATTGTCAATGATTATAAGCACAATTAAACAGATGTGTCTTCAACTGTTTGCGAAAAGCGATGGGCGACTTTATGTTCCGTAGCGCTGGTGGAAGGGCGTTCCAGGCATGGGGTCCAGCGTACGAGAAGGCTCGCTGCCCCATGACTATCCGGAGATGAGGTTTCTGGTATTGGTTGGTAGAATCTATAGTATAGAATTGAATGTGGTAAACTGACTTTTTTTGTATGAATTTGCTTAAATTCAGTAGTTATTATATTGATCTGAGATAATATTTATATTATTAGGTGTTATATTCAATAACTGGTGTGTACACTTTGACGTTGTGTAACTTAGTTTTGTCATTTGTTACAGAGAACTTCTTGGGCAGAATTCAGAAAATGTTTCATCATTGTTGTCACAAACTATTTACAATGAAATGCAGTTTCAGTCATCTACACGCAACCCAAACAACATGTCTCTCTTCTCTGTTATGTTTCACCAAGCGCCTGAGCAATCAACTAAGGTAATGCACTTTTAGAATCATTCAAATTCTTGTGTTTGTTATTACTTTTTCTTCTGGTTAAATTGGTGTTTTATTTCTATTGAAAACTCTTTGTGCTTCAACAATAAATGTTTAAACTGATCAATGTTTAAACTGATCGCTATACAAAGATTTTGGTGTACCTTCTCTGTAGAATGAAAGCTTTAAAGCAAATTACTTATGGAAGACTTAGTTAGCTTGGCTATTTGGCATGTTGCTGTGAGTAGACCAATGACCATTATTAACTCTTTCGCAGACAATGTGGTCATTTTCGACTGCAAACAAAACACACTCATTTCTAAATAGAGACCGTTATTTTTATGATCTTGGGTTTTTCCAATGATAGCCAACATGGTTTTGCTTCTAAAATGTGCGAAAAAAACGATTTGTTTCGTGAGTTTGACTGCAAAATTATATCGATTTGTTGGCTCAGTATACGCAATTTTGCAAACCACGCAAGCGGCCGCGCGGTATATTCGAGTGCACGGTATATAAAAATTATTTTACACAAACAGTTCCTTGCCAATATTTGAATACAAAGCGTCATCTGAAGTAGAACGGAAAGAATAAAACCGTAAAGGTAAGATATACCTGTGAGACCTATATTTATGGGACTCCTATACTACCTTAAAGGTGTGCTAAACTGCAACTAACTATTGGTTTATAACTCACTGACGACCAGTGCCATCTACTCAATACCCTACACTTAACCTCCCTAGACTTTTTACATACTTCTCAGGCAGTTATTATTACTAAGGCACTTCACCTATTATTATTATTAATTTATTTATTCTATCAACTCCATAACTTCGTAACTCCATCGCTTCGTGATTTGCACTGGCTATCAGCGCCAGAAAGAATCCACTTCAAGCTCGCGTTATTAGCCTACCAATGCCTGAATGGTGTCGGCCCTGCATACCTGGCGACTGAACTGGTACGAGTAGCTAACTTGGAAGGTCGGTAACGCCTGAGATCTGCCCATTCCACCTCACTGGTCGTCCCAAGGATGCGCCTTCGAACTGTTGGTGATCGTGCGTTCCCTGTGGCCGCGTCAAGAGCGTGGAACTGTCTGCCTCCATTTGTGCAGCTCTCTCCTTCTCTCAACACCTTCAAAGAGAAGCTTAAGACCTGGCTTTTCCGCAGGAGCTACTTGTGATTTCTTGTGTTTTTGTATGTGTTCACGCAGTTCTTTTAGGACGAGTTACCACATTAATCAGTACGTTGTAATAATAATAATAATAATAATAATAATCAACTATCTACCTTACCATCAGCGCCACCTAACGACTATGGGGGAAACTACTTGCATACTCTACCTATTCTTTATTATTGGACCTCAGGCTATCTTGGTTATGGGGCCGTCCTTACGCTTCAAGGGGGTATGGGGGTTTGAGGTTTAGGCGATTTTGCGTACGGAAGCGTACTGGGGATGGGGGTTACGACTGAATTTGTACGTAGTACGTACGCACATTCAAATTTATAAAGAGATTTAAGGCTGGTATATTCACGCAAACAAAATTATTTTCTCACGGTCAAACAAAGGCTCCCGACTATTGTTCCCATGGTTATTTATATAGGGCCTAATATTAACCTTTTCCTCGGGTTAGCCGTTTTAAGACGGCGGCGGAAAACTTTGACCAAACGGCATTAGCCGTCTTAAAACGGCGCTCTATATAAGCGACTGTGCACTGCGGACCTGCACGATTTTCAAAAATCCAACGCGGCAACCGATTTAGTTCACATCTATTCGATAGGCGGCAGCACCGTTTTCGATAATGCTGACTATATATGCAAGGGATATTGACTGTAGACTGACCAAGGCTGGAAAATGTATAGGAAAAATCTTCAGCCGGAGGCTAGAAAGGCCATAACTACGCCGAATATGGTCCGATCTTCAAAATTTTTGCACTATTCTGTTCCAATTACACCTCCCAACAACTTTCCCGCTCACAGTTGGGGGGTCACCGCTGAAAATTTTTTTATTGAGCTTTGAAAATTTTTTGTCGGAGATGGTCCGATTTTGGGGTGTAGAGTGGACCCTACCCTCCAAAATTTTTTTTGCACAGATGGTTCGAAAGACCAATAAAAATGCTCAACAATGGTGCAAACCGCATCTTTCTAGCTTCTATATAGCCTGAAATATACCGAGTTGTTCGGTTTTTCACATTGAAAATCCGTTCGCGTAATTGTCATTTCAGCAAGCAATTGGTACTTGGGTATGAAACTCCATAACTACCCCAAATATTGTCTGGTCTTCAAAATTTTTGCACCATTCTGTTCCAAATACACTCCTCTAGAACTCTATCGCTCACATTTGGGGGTTTACTGCTGAAGACGTTTTGCTATTGACCTTTGATCAAAGTTTGAACAAAATGTTGGGGAGGGGTCCAATTTTGGGGTGTAGAGTGGTCCCTACCCCCAACTTTTTTCTTTTGGCACGGATGGATAGAAAGAGCAATAAAAATGCTCAACAACGGTGCCAACCGCATCTTTCTAGCTTCTATATAGCCTGAAATATAGTAAGTTTATAACGTATATGTTCACGTTTTCATACTAACGCCTTTTCCAAAAATTAATTCCCCCGACGCAGGATGACTTTAAAATTTTAATTCTCCCTTTAAAAGGTTAAAAACCTTTAATTTAATAGTAAACAAATGCTTTTCGACTGTGGCTAAAAATGAATTATCACCATGCTGGGCATGTTGCTAATTTGTACCTACGCATATGGGGGTAACCAAAATGTACGGTGTGCAACGGGGGGTAGGGAGGGGTGAAAATATGACTTTTTTATAGCGGAGTCATACTTAAACCCGTTTTACTAAGAGGTTAGTTAATTGTTCAGTATGTCACTTTCCGACAGCCTTGCACCTGCACGCGCATGCCTCGGAAAATCGTCGTTCTTGGCAATTTGGCATCATCTTGCGCTTGGTTCTAGCGCTAAATGTGCAGGCTTCTACTCGTTTTCAGTGGTCCTTTGGTCTTTTTCCGTATAGACAGGGTTATAAGTCGTTTTTTACATAAGATTTTCAGGCGGCGTCTTATACAAAGAGGCGATGTTTTATCTATTGAATTTTCACGGAGATCACAGGTAATCCATTTATAAATAATTTATTATTTACTACTTGCCGTTTGATCTCTGACGCGTTCAGCGAAAATTCTCTAATGGAAATGAGCTAAATAGCTATAATTGTCTAACGATAAAATGCTAAATTAAGAATTCTCTAAATTTAGTGCATTAAATTGCTAAACGCTAAATAACGAATTCGCTAAGAAAAGCACCAAATATCTGGAATTCGCTAACGAAAAATGCTAAGTAACTAATATTCACTAAAGAAAAAGACGCTAAATAATGAATTCGCTAACAAAATAGCTAAATGCCTAGGATTTTTTAATGGAAGTGCGCCATAATATAAAACGCAATATAAAACGAACAACACCAAACACCAGACTTTTGTATTTAATTTATTACACGATTTGTTATGCATTATATGCATTCAATAGCGTCTTTTTAGCGCAATCAGTACTTAAAACCCGTTTTACTAAGAGGTTACCGGAAATTTTCGTTTGGGACCACAACTTATGTGATGGCGGCGGCGGCGGCAGTGATGACGATGGTGGCGGCGACGACGATGGAGATGATGACAGCGGAGGTAACAACGTCGACGGCGTCAATGATAACGACGACGGCGAGACTTGGCAGTGTCTTATATTCCCGTCATCCATCTTGCGCGCTATATACGTGTGCGCGTTATACGCGTGTGCGCGCCATACAACTTTTTTCGAACATAAACTACCCAAAACCGTGCGTTATACGCGTGTTCGTGGTATACACGTGTGCGTGGTATATGCGTGAAAATACGGTATTCACCAAGGAATTTTTGGAAGCGATTAAAAATGGTAAGTTTGATGACATGGATTTTTCCGAACATGATGATAGCTAAAACTAAACAAATCTGCTGGGCAGTATAATAAAACTAAGTCTGTAAACTTTTATGACATCTGTAAAAAATAAATATGTGGTAATGGCTTTGAGACCTTTCACACAGGAGCCTCTCTAAACTAAAATATGACATTTTATATAATTTTTAATGTTTACTACATATGTGTACATGTTGCAGATAGTTTGCTTATAATGTCTTGTTGCTGACAAAACTTTTTATGAACTTTTGTGACAAGTGTTAAAAATACATATGTCATAATTATTTTGAGACCTTTCACACAAAATCCTCTCAAAAATAAAATGTGGCACTTATGCATCTATATATAATTTTAAAATTTTTTATTTCATATTGGTACATGTTTCATATAGCTTACTTATACTGTCCTTGTGGGTGCTGACAACATTTTTGATGAGCTTCAAAGTCAAATTTTATTATTTTTATTTTTTTATTTTAATAACTTCTCATGAAATATGAAGAATGTCATTGCAAATGTTACCTTTTTCTTTTCATATTCTTGTAGATAATCAAAAACTCTTTCATTTGATATATAAGTTGTCAATATTATTATTATATTTTATTTAAAACATTTTGGAAAACTGTTGAGGGTAAATTCTGTGTAAACATCTTGTCTGCCAAAGAGTTAAGGTATTGCAGAATGCTACTGACAATTATTATTTTTATTATTATCCAGGACGATTTATATAGAGCTGTAACATTGTTAAAGCCAAAATTAAAAGCACTTTGACAGCGCTGACATGTCAATGAAGGTCAGAAGGCAGTGATGTCGAAAATCCACTCTGATGAAAGAAAGAACTCGATGCCATGACGAAATCCGGTGCCGAGTACTTAAGAAGCGGTCCTTCACAAGAAAACTGCAACTTTGACATGTCAGTGAGGAACGGAAGATGATGTTAAAGGTCCACGAGTTGGTAGTAGGAGTTCTTCTTACTGTAAGATCCGGCGGTGAATCCATAGTAGCGGTCTTCCGCGAATGTATATTTCGTCACCGAAATCGGCAATCCGACGAAGATGGAGGCTCCAACAAAGTCTGGAACGACCGTCAGCGCAGTCCCATTGAGCTGCACGTGGCGGCCATTTTAATGGTGGACATTGGTGGTCCACTCAGCGGCGGCGGCGACCGACTTATAACATTCCAGAATGACATGTAAAAGTGGAGGATGGCAAGAGACTGGTTGAAATACCAACGAGTGGAACACAGTCCTGGCGATTGGCGTAAAAGCCATGCGCATAATGTCGGAAAACGCCGAGGACGGTGACAAAACCATGGCACATACAAACACGTGCTGGCAGCATGTTTTTCTTGGTCTTCCTTTTCTCCTTTTCCCTTCAACATAGTTGTATAGTGCTTTCTTTGGTATTCTTTCTTCCTTCATTCATTCAACATGACCAAACCATTTCAGTCTTCGTTTCTGTATTGGCAGCGAATTCTTTCATACCATTTGAGTGGATTTTTCTGAGAGCAACTTCTTCTGTTCCTCATTGATTTTTTCACATTGTCGACAGTGCCTTTGACTTTGGCCTTCACTATGTTACGGCGCTATAGAAGTTGTCCTATACAGTACAATACAGTGGCTGTTACAAGGTTGTTGTTGTTGTTACGAGGGTTCTTTATTAATACTCTACTGATCTCTAGATGTTCTTCATCTTAACGTAGGCGCGTCCGGCCGTATCAGGATTAAACAAACAATGTTGTCATGGAATATTTTCTTGTCACTATTTTCCAATGGCCATAATAAAATAAACCAATGCAATGAAAGATGAACAAATTCCTTTTTCTTTAATTGAGTTAAAGTTTTATTTTTTATAATTTACTTTAAATTTTGTTTTAAATTTATTTTAAGATTTAGTGTATTTTAAATTTATTTAAGAGTTTAACTAATTTTAAATTTAATCAAAATATAGTTTTGTCATCATAGTTTAATAGCAATCATAGTTTACAAAATAACCTGAAGTTTAAAAAAATAACATGAGACTGTTAACACTTAACTTCGTTGATATCAGTTGGAACTGGGAACTATGGCTGGAAAGAAAAAGAAGGCATACATATGTGTCAACGAAATTTTACACGTTATGGTGACCTATTGCGACAACCGGGATCCAATCACATACTTAAGAGACACTGTTCACATTGTATATATTAAGGCACAAATGATGGAAAAAAGATAACAGGGCAAACTAAGAATTAGCTTGATCAGCTCTGTTAACTGTGGGCTCAGCGCCTGTTAGTGTCTGATGCAATCATCACAGTTTTGTCCTAATCTTTTCTGCTCACAGCTGTGTGACAATTGTTCTTGCAGACATTTTCCACGCCAATCACCAATGTCATCACATCATTCCCTGTGTGGCCTTCCTTTCTTGTTAGAACCACCCATTATTCTCAGCATTATAGGCTTGATCTTTCTTTCATCTTTCCTCTGTTCAAAGAAATAGTTTCCTTGGTATCACTTTTGCATCAAGGTTTTCTTTGGCTTGTTTGTTTTTTGTATAGTCCCTCATTGCTGATCGTTCCACCTATCCAATTCTAAGAATTTTACTATAGCATTTCCTTTCAAATGATAAAATTCTTCTCTCCAATTATTTGGTGATGGTCCAAATCTAGCATCCATACAAGAAGCTGTTGAAAATGCATGTTTCAGGAACCTTCTTTTTACTCTGAGTCTTATTGCTTTGCTTTTCCAGACATTGTCCATTGTCTTCAGGTATCCTAGGACTTTTGCTGCTCTTATTGCTACCTCTTTCTTGCAGTCCAGGTTATGTGTAATGGTAGATGAAGTTGTCTATATTTTCTAATTTGAATCCATTCACTTTGATCCTTCTTCCAATATCTTTCTGTCCAAACACCACTGCTTTTGTCTTTCCAAAGTTCATTTCTAAACTATAGCACTTTGCTTCATTATTCATTACTTGGTATTTTCTTAGACAATAATTTGACCTTCAAAGAGCATTTTGCTAGACTCACTTGATCCTGTTTTTACTAACTTAGGCAAATTAGGGTTATTTATTTTTCACTTTCTCTGTCTGCATCCAAATCTCTGGTTCATGCTTTTGTTCCTAGTAGACTAGATTATTGAAATTCTCTTTATCTTGATCTGCCCAAAAGCCTGCTTTCCTCTCTGCAAGCTGTCCTAAATGCTGCGGCTTGTCTTGTGGCTAAAGCTCTTCGCTACTCTAGTATATCAGATTTTATGCTTAACACCCTACATTGGCTTCCAATTTCTGACCGCATTAAATTCAAACAAGTAATTATTGTTTCTGCAGCGCTTCAAGGTCAGACCCCGTCTTACATTACTGAGCTTTTCAAATCACCCTCTTCCACTGCACATCGCCTCCTCCACCCCACTGATCAGAAGAATGTTTATGTTCTCAGATCACAAACTGCTCCTACTCAGCATCAAGCATTTGCAGTGACTGGACCCTCCCTCTGAAGTGCTTTGAACCCTCATTTCTTTCTTCCTCGCTCTGTTCATTGTGAAAGCTAAAGTCTCACTACTTTATCACATGATGCCAATGCCAGGAATGCTTCTGAGTAGAAATGTGAGAGGCACTATATAAATGCTACATTACATTACATTACATTACTCAGCATCTATACAGTATCCTCCAGGTCAGCTTCAATTCCTTCAATGATGTCGTCATCATCGGCAAATCTCAGGTTGTTTATGTGTAGTCACTGCACTGCTATGCCCTTTACATGTTCCATTGTCTTGTCCATTGCTCTTTCCAAGTCAGAGATGAATATCATGGATGATATATTGTCTCCTTGTCTTGATCCCCTGTTTGTCTTGAACCAGTTTCCAATCTCTCCACAAATTCTCACAGCTGATTTTTCACTGTTGCTGATATCTTTCAACAGTATTATCAGTTTATGATTTAGTTCACAGGACTCTAGCACATTCCAAGTCACTGTCTGTTCTACGCTATCAAACGCCTTCTGGAAATCGACAAAGCAGTTGTATACTTTAACATTTTTTCATCTTGCTTTTTCTGTTATTGATCATAGCACTTGTATGTGTTGTGTTGTACTTTGCTCTTTTCTGAATCCTGCTTGTTTATCAGCAAGGTTTTTTCCATATGTATCCTAAGTCTCTCAGTTAGTATCTGCATTAGTATTTTCCCCAGGTGGCTTAACAGTGCTATGGTTCTACGGTTCTATAGTTCTTGCAATCCATCATACTTCCTGCCTTTTGTATTGCCCCTAATATTGACTGTGTCTATTTATCCGGAGCTTTTCCCGTGTTCCACACCATATTGGATAACTTATACATTTCATCAGTAAGCACTTCTCCTCCATGTTTGATCATCTCTCCAGTGATCATGTCTGTGCCTTGGTTCTTATTATTGTTTAGATAATTAATTGTCCTTTCAACACCTCCTTTTAAGATATTATCTTCACTTTGATATTCTTCACCTGACGATGATATGCCCTGCAGTTCTTTCGCAGGTTCTTGCTGAGTAATTGGATCCATCTGTGCTTCATAAAGCTCACTGAGTAGCAGTATTCCATCCACCTCTTTGTGACTTCTCCTTTTTGCTTTAGGACTTTGTCATTCTTGTTCTTAATGGCCATTTGTTTCAGATTCCACTTTCTGTTAATGTTCCATATTAACTTGTATCCCTCTCTTGTCTTGTATTCACTATGATATTTTAAAACATTTTAGCAGTTCTCTTCCAACTGCTTTGCCTTGCCTTTTCTTGTGGTGTTTTTAAAACTTCATTACATTTTGATTTGTACTCTTTTGCTGCTTGGTCTGACAGGTCTTGTCTAATCTTCAAGAGCCTTTTCTTTTGTACCAGTTGGAGATTTTTGTCTATATCCACTTCTTGTTGGTTTTCTCTTTCTCTGCAACTGTCTCCTCAAAAGCTTGTTGAATGGCTGCAGCAATTCCTCCAGTTTGTTTGTCTATATCTTGCTCATGGGCCATGTTCCATGATGCATTCTTGATATTGTCCTCTTAGCTTTCCTTTGTGCTTTTCCGACATCTGCTTCTGATAACTTTGCTACACTGTATATCTCTAATTTTCTTGAACTGTGTCTTTATTGATCGTTTCAATTTCATTTTAATATTTGCTATCACTAAGCTGTGGTTAGAATCGATGTCTGCACCTTGAAATAGTCTGCACTGTTGTACTGGTCCATCATATGGAAATTAATATCATGTCTATCATGTTTTTAGTCCTTTCATTACTAGGTCTCCAATTCCATTCCTGCAGTCCTTCTGTTAGAATCTTGTGTTGCAGATGATTAGTTCATGTTCCAAAGCAAATTCCAGTAATTTCTCTCTCCTTTTGTTTCTATCTGCATTCTCCATGTCCATACTTTTCCATCACTCTTTTCCAGCCAGATCTATTAGTACCTATATTTGCATTTTAGTCTCCTGTAACAATCAGAAAATTCTTCGGTATATCTTCCATTGTGTTGATCAGATCTGTGTAGAAACTGTCAATTTCTTCCTCTGTGCTTTTCACAGTTGGGGCATAGACTTAAATAACTGAGATGTTGAATGGATTTGCTTCAAATCGTGCCAACGTCATTCTAGAATTTACTGGTTTGTAACCCAACAAGGTTTGTCTGACCCGTTTGCTAAGTAGGAGTCCAACTCCTGCCTCTTGCTTCTTTCCATTTCCAGACCTTATAACTTTGCCACCTCCCATCTCTCCAGATTATGTTCACCACATCCCTGCTAATCCCAAAATGTTACATCAGTATTTTTGAACCTCTGTCTTTAGTTATTCCAGCTTTCTAGTTTTCCACAGAGTTCGGGCATTCCAGGTGCCAAAAGAAAGTTTCTCTGATGCTGGTATTAGTCATTCGATAGCCAAATTTTCGACCCAACCTCGATTGCTTGGTTGGGGACATGGACCTTGTTTTACTGGGCAACGTCTGAGCCGGAATGAGTTTATTGTATGCATTATCATCAGATTTCATTTGTATTTTTCTTTACTGTCAGCGCATTGACACTCATCTGACAAATTTTCATCTTTTACTTGGACTTTGTACCAGCAAACACTGGCTTGCATATTCTGTTGGCAAAGATGAACCACACTTTGTGGCCATTTTGCAGTTTCATGACCAGACTAGATGTTTCATCCTAGCCTGTGAATGTCTATCACTGAGCCTTGCCTGCATCAATTGCATACCGGTATATCCTCAGGATAGTACAGGTAAATGCTGTTTGCCATTTGCCACTAATAGGGATGTTTTCGACTATCCAGTCTAGATCCATTGTGTTGTGTGTAGCAAGATGTTATTCTTCATCACACACAGGTCAGCTATTCTCAAACTTTTTCAGATTTCTTGAGTGGCGTTCTCTTAAAAATTTATGTGATGACTCACAGACCTTATAAAATTTAAATTTTAAATTAGCTGCAATTAACAAATGGGCTATCAATTAACACATAGGCTACTTGTTTTATCAAACAATTATTTAACCAGAAAATTGCAAATCTTAGTCATAAGATTTAAATTCAAATGGAATCAGCACTCTTAGAGCCACCAGTGTGTTATATGTTCTGAGATGTTGGCAAGATCTTTTGAGAAAGTAATCTCTTTATGGTCCCCCTGAAACCACTTGGCGGTCTCCTAGGTGACTGCAGACCCCAGTTTGAGAACCACTGAGCACAGATGGTCTTGGCACAAGGAGAGGCTATGTATTGCACATAACATTTTCCCTGGGAGTATGGTAATGAGGACCAGTCCTGATCCATAGGATCATGGAAAGGTACTACCTCCCTCCCCCCTTACCCCCATTTTCATTATGCATGTAGAAAATTGAAACAATTGAAAACTATTAGATGATATTTAAATAATGGAGTATTGAAGAGGACTGCTGAAAATTGAAACAGATGGGTGAACTACTGGACTTCTGAAAACTGAGACAGATGTAGAAAAATCGTAAATCGTGACTTGCAGCCTTCAAATTGTATTTGGCACACCATGATGTCACGGGTGAGAATTTGGAAAATTTTCTTTTTTGAAAAATTACGAGTGTGCTATTACATATTTGCTTGAGTTTGGTTTTTGCCAGTACTTTTTATATTTACTTGAACAAATATTTTTGTTTTAGCTATTAGCAGAGATATTTGTGGAAGTTTTGACAATTCGTGATGATCATTTGAAAATGCTTCGTGCTCTTCTGCGAGAGCTTTGTCGAATTGCAAGGACAGATCTGAATCTTAATGGATTTGCTCTTGGTTTGATGTGTGAAAGAAGCGATGCAAAATTTCGAGACCTCGATCCCTTTCTTAAGGTATTTTGAGTCAATCTACTGATCGAGTGTAAAATAGACAATGTGGTGTAATTTTGACAACTGTAGTGTAAAGCGTAACAGCTAGGGTTGTAACTTTTCCGGATAAATAGAATGCCCGGAATTTTTCTGGAAAATTTTTGGAAACTTTCTAGAATACATATTGTTAGAGGTTAACATACAGCAGTGGACAGAAGTAATTACCACAGCTAAAAATACGCAGTTTTATTATTTATTTTGGCACATATAATTAAAAACACAATTATTAAATAAACTGCCAAAATCTGTTACCAAGGGGCTTTAGCAACTAATTTATACCAATTTCTGATTAAAAAATGAACAATGTTTTATGAGTTGACCATGGTATGAAATTTCATGAATTTCATACTGTGGCAATTCTATACATGACGATTTATAGAGCGCCATAGACATGACGAAGGCCAAAAACAAAAGCGCTATACGGTCAACTAGCTAAATTGTACAAGGTCTTGAATAAGTACGTTTTAATCTCTTCCAGGGGTTCGCCGTTTTAAAACGGCGGCGGAGAATCATAGCTTAACGGGGAACGCCGTCTTAAAACGGCGCGCTAGATAAGCATGTGTGTACCGCAGACATACGATTTTTAAATTTATCCAACGCGCCAATTGATTTAGTTACCATCCATTCAATAGGCGGCAGCACCGTTTTCGATATTATTGACTATATATGCAAGAGATATTGACTGTAGACTGACCAAGGCTGGAAAATGTAAAGGAAAAATCTTTGGCCAGAGGTTAGAAAAATCATAACTACGCCAAATATGGTCCGATCTTCAAAATTTTTGCACTATTCTGTTCCAATTACACTCCTCTAAAACTCTCTCGCTCACATTTGGGGGGTTACCGCTGAAGACGTTTTGATATTGGTCTTTTATCAAAATTTGAACAAAATTTTGGGGAGGGGTCCGATTTTAGGGTGTAGAGTGGTCCCTACCCCCAATTTTTTTCTTTTGGCATGGATGGATAGAAAGAGCAATAAAAATGCTCAGCAACGGTGCAAACTGCATCTTTCTAGCTTCTATATAGCCTGAAATATAGTAAGTTTATAACGTATATGTTCACGTTTTCATACGAACGCCTTTTCTTAAAATTAATTCCTCTGTGGGGGGATGACTTTAAAAAGTTAATTCCCTCTTTAAAAGGTTAAGCATGCATGCAAAAGTTCCAGCCGAGGTGGCCTTGGTCACGTCGTCCGGAAGCGCATTCCACAGGAGGGGGTTCCTGTGCGACACGGATCTCTCTCTGAGCTTAACTGTCCTCAACAGAGGAGGGATGTGCAATAGGGATCGACTGCTGGATCGAAGATGCAGGAGTCGGTCTGTCTGATCCCGTCTTCGCACCAGAGTCGACAAGTACTCCGGGCAGGAGGTGTCGTGCAGGGCTCGGAATGTCAGCCAGCAGCATTTGTATATGATTCACTCAGACACCTTGAGCCAGTGTAGTTTATCCCTTAATAATGGGGTAACGTGGTCGTGCCACCTGGCGCCAAAGATCAAACGAGCCGATGCATTCAAGACTGATTGCAGCCGGCTCAGCTGGTACACCGGAAGACCTAGCAGGATACTGTTTGAGTAGTCCAGTCGTGATAGGATGAAGGAGTGCACTAGATGGACAGCGGTCCCCGTCGATATGTAACGGCGGATCTCACGGATGTGCCTCAGATGGAAATAGCACACCCGGATCATGTTGCTGATGTGCCCAGTGAAGGACAGCGAAGAGTCCAGCAGGACCCCAAACAGACGTGCTTCTGTCACCGGAACCACGGCTGCGTCTCCGATCAGGAATGGAGTGCGACTGATCAAATTACTTTTGACTGCTACTGTAAGTTCATGTATGCTGTTAATTGGCGTTCATATCAGTAAATTGGGCGACATTATGACAAAAAATTAATAAAAGCATTATTATACTGACAATATTGACTCTATAATTTTAGCTTTGTTGTTAACAAATGCCTAACAATTGAAAAGTAATAAATAGTAGTAGTAATAATACATAGTAATAATAGTAATAATAATAATAAATATTAATAAACATTTCCGGAAAAGTATCGCTATTTTCCGGAAATTTCCGGAAAAATTCTGCAGGAAATTTCCAAAAATTTCCGAGCTCACAACCCTAGTAACAGCTGAAGTTTTAGCTTTGATATATTTATGGTGTTAAATTTGTAACCTATCTTTTAAAGAAGTTTCTAGGACAAATACCATTATTATTATTGTTGATAGTTATTTTATTATTATAATAATTATTATTATTATTACTATTATTATTAAGCTGACAATTTCTTGTGCACCATATTACCAAAATGTCAGGAGCAAAGGCACTTTACAGACCCCAGAAGAAGCACTATACAAATACTACATTATATTACAAATTTACTGATTATGGCTTAACCTCTTAACGGTGTTCGCCGTATATATACGTTGTGCGTCAATCATTCAGCAACGGTGTTCGCTGTATATATACGGTGCACAACTTCAGCGTCTGTTCCGCAACGGGGTTCGCCGTATATAAACGTTCTAATGCAATAATTCGATTTAGTTGTTATCCATTCTGTAGATGGCAACTCTTTTTTAGCTATTGTGCTCACGGTAAGCTAGGAAAATAGGTTTTATTCGACAGAGGGCCGTATTTTGGCTTTGCAAAAGTGTCATTTCTAGGGTTCGAAAAATGATAACTACCCCAAATTTGGTCCGATCTTCAACATTTTTGAACTATTCTGTTCCAATTACACTCCTCTATAACTTTGCTGCTCACAAAAGTGGGGTCACCGCTGAAAATTTTTTGCTATTGAGCTTCGAACAAAATTTTGGGGTAGGGGTCCGATTTTAGACTGTAGAGTGGACCCTACTCCCCAAAATTTTTTTGTCATGGATGGTTAGAATGAACAATAAAAATGCTAAACAACGGCGCAAACCTCATTTATTTAGCTTCTATATAGCCTGAGATATAGTAAGATATAGTAAATTTAAAACATATATGTTCACAGTTCATATGAACGCTTTTATCCAAAATTAATTACCCCGAATGGTGACGACTTTTGAAATTTAATTATACCATTAAGGGGTTAAATTATGGTAGTTTTTCTGAAGAACAATAATTAAATGATACGTTTTGCAGATTTTGCTGAATGGTTATTTGGTGTTCATCAGTATTAAGGCTATAAATTTCTGTGAATACCACTACTCTGATAGGCTTCTTAAATTGATTCTTATGCATAGTTTCTATTTTATAAACGTGCTGTTATAATGCCTTTGATCAATTAGAATATCAGAGCTTGACTAAGTTATTGAACTTTCACATTTTTTACCTCTGTAGCTTTTGTCTTATTTCTTGGTTACTGTTCATGCCCATGCCTTTTAAAATTTTGTTCAAGTTTAAGGCACTTCTTCTCATGCAAGGGGTGTACTATCTCTGCTAAGATACATTGTATCACTTAGATATGACTTGTTGTCATGTCAGTGTAACCACTCACTAGAGTTGAGTGGTGATGATTTCTTTACAACTCTGTAGAACACATCATTTATTACCCTTGAGAGAATTACTCATGTGTTCCTTCCACAATTTAACTTTTTGTAGTCCAGTTTCATAACTCAAATTCAAACAAAGATATAAACTTTAATTGAATCTTTATTCTTCAACTCTAATTGATTGAACTTTGCAATTTCTGTGATAAAATTAGAAATTCAGACCAACAAGAATCACAGAAACTAATTCCAACAGAAATTGCTTCAACTATATTCGAAAGATCAACTCAAATCATACACGATTTCTTGAACTCTTTATACACGAACACAAAGATATTAATTCAACATCCAGAGCTTACATTTTCAAGATTTTCTTGAACTCCACTGCACAGTTTCTAATCCATTTTCTAGGTTCTAGGACTATTGACCACAGGACGATTGACCATAGGACGATTGACCATAGGACGATTGACCACTGGACGATTGACCACAGCGGACTTTTGACCACTGGACTATTGACCACAGCGGACTTTTGACCACTGGACGATTGACCACAGCCGTGAGTATCAGGCTTAGCACGCTGTCTGCTGCATGCATGCATGCACGCATACAAAAAAAGGAACCAAATGCTGGGAATGATGAAAAGGACAATAGTGAGTCGATATATATTATATATATATATTATATATAAAAATGTATATATATACATATATATATACATATATATACATATATATATACATATATACATACATATATGTACATATATATAAATATATATATACATATATATGCATATATATACATACATCTATATACATATATATATACATATATATACATATATATACATGTATATACATATATATATACATATATATACAAATGCTATTGTATATATATATATATAGACAATAGAATTTGGTTTCCTTTTTTTGTATGCGTGCATGCATGCATGCAGCAGACAGCGTGCTAAGCCTGATACTCACGGCTGTGGTCAATCGTCCAGTGGTCAAAAGTCCGCTGTGGTCAATCGTCCAGTGGTCAATCGTTCTATGGTCAATCGTCCTATGGTCAATCGTCCTGTGGTAAATAGTCCGCGTACCATTTTCTATACCTCTGTTCTTTTCAGAAGATTTTCTCAGACTCTCAATTTCACCTGAAATCCCTTTTGTACCTCACTGTGAACACTGAACCAATAAATCCCAAACCCTTTTTATTTTGGCTTTGTTAAAGTTTGACCAATCTTGATAAAACTCAGTGGGAATGTTGGAAAAAGAACCCCTAACTTGCTTATGTTGAGGTTCACAAACATGTTTTATATGTAGCAACTGTATATCATGAATGAAAGCACATTGTAATTATTCATTTACATGGTATAAGTTTGGCAGCAATGACCATAGTGAGCATATGGCAGTGACCATAGTGAGCATATGGCAGGACACATCTACTGCAGCAGCATGTCACTTGAGGGCTCGACCCTCTTGTCAGCGATGCAGTTGAGCTCAACTTCTGCTGAAGAGAAGTTGTGCAACAACAACAACAACTGCTTTGATCACCTAAAACAAGCCAGGCCATTGGCTGTAGTCAATTCCTGTGCACAGCACTTCTTCAGACACTGCAAATATCATCATGATTGGATCATCGTGAATAATGTGTCTGCCAGAATTCTTCACATTGGCACCACCAGTCAGCTTAAAAAATGACCAAATTTACACTCTGATTGCAGTCAAGAAATGTGATATTATGGATTAAAGACTATTTCACAAATGCCCAACATTCAGAAAGTCAGCAATGGTTTCCATTATTCTATCCAAACTGGGCTGTGCCAGTTTCGTCTTCATTGAATTCGATATCAAGGTGAACAATGTCTACTACCATGATGCGCTGCTGCAGGAGATGCTTTCTGTCATCCTCTCACTATGCTTTTCCCATCTGTTCACATTTGCAACTAACACTATGGTAACTGCTGTCAAATTTATGCCATGTAAATGAATAATTACGATGTAGTTTGTTTCGTGACATACAGTTGCTATAAATAAAGCATGTTTTAAACAAGCTGAACATAAGTGTGTTGGGGGTTCTTTCAGCTACCAATTTTTATCAAGAATGGTCAAACTTTGACAAAGTTATAGCAAAAATTAAAAAAAACTGCAGGATTTATTGGACAACAGTGTATATTTTTTGACAATTGTGTTGTGTGTATGCATTGATTATACCTGTAAGTGCACAGTAGTGTGAGAGAAGGTACAAAAGGGATTTCAGGGGAAATCAAGAGTTTGAGAAAATATTTTGAAAAGAACAGAGGTAGTTAAAATGGATTAGAAACTGTTTGTAGCAGATTTCGAGAAATTCTTTGTTGGTTCAGTGTATGTATAGATCTCAGTCACTTTGTGACAGTCAGTAGAAACTGTATGTCTTGCGTGATTATTTTGCATCATATAGATATTTATGATCTGTCATCATCCTGCCACTCTGCCGCACTGGCGCTTGGCAGTGACATGGCTTAACTGTCCCCACAATGTCCTGTCTTGCATGGCTTAATACACTTCTGGTATTGCCATGCAGGTCCATTCCTTGATATCTTTTATCCAGGAAGTTCTTGGTCTTTCACTGTATATCTGTCTTTCCACGTTCCCTAGCATTATGGGCTTTTCTGTTGTGTTTCCCTGTCTTGCTATATGTCAGAAATATTTCAATTTTCCGTTTTCAAAATTGATGAGTAGCAGCCTTTCCATTCCAGATTTGTTGAGAATTTTGTCGTTAGTTCTTTTTTCTATGTATTCTAATATTTTTCTAGACGATTAATTTCAAAAGCTGCAATATTTCAGTCTTCATTCATCTTTAGTGTCCATACATCCCATCCAGTATCTCAGATTTTATGCTGACCACTCTTCAATGGCTTCCAATCTCTGATCGAATTGAATATAAACAGGTTGATAACGATGATGATGGTGGTGTTGGTGATGATGGTGGTTATGAGTAGGGTGATGATGATTATGGTGATTGTTATGATTATGGTTATGGTGATGATTGTGGTGATGATGATGGTGATGACGATGATGATTATGATTATAATGATGATAAGAAAATGAAATCAGCTCTATTTTGAGATGGTAACTTTTTCTATGCAGGAGCGTTACTTTACTGGAGTAATTGATCTTCTTTGTGAAACAATGCTTCTTTCAGTTTCATCAACTGTACGGGAGGCTGCTTCAGCCGCTGCAAAACTTGAGTCAAGAGGTATTCAGTTCAGGATTCTCAAATTAAATTTTGAACATAGAATATTGTGCTATGTTTTTAAAAGTTTGACATGGTAACTATGCTGTACTGTGGTCTTTTTGGGTCAACTCTCGTAATTTGTCAGTCAGCCTACTAGGGTAACTTCTGTTTTTGTGATTGTTTGCAATTTGAAACAGTGTTGTAAATAACCAACAAGAATTAACTGTAGATTTGGGAAATTAGTTATTTTATTCTAAATTTAATAACAAGTTTTTAGCTTTTAACCTCTTCCAGGGGTTTGCTGTTTTAAAACGGCGGCGGAAAATCATAGCTTACAGGGGAACGCCGTTTTAAAACGGTGTACTAGATAAGCATGTGTGTACCACGGACATAAAATTTTTACATCTATCCTATGCGCCAATTGATTTAGTTACCATCCATTCCCTAGGCGGCAGCACCGTTTTCGATATTGTTGCCTATATAAGCAAAGGATAATGGCTGTGTAACGACCAAGGCTGGAAAATGTATAGGAAAAATCTCCACCCGGAGGCTAGAAAAATCATAACTACGCCAAATATGGTCCGATCTTCAAAATTTTTGCACTATTCTGTTCCAATTACACTCCTCTAAAACTCTCTCGCTCACAGTTGGAGGTCACCGCTGAAATTTTTTTTATTGAGCTTTGAAAATATTTTGGTGGGGAGGGTCCGATTTTGGGGTGTAGAGTGGACCCTACCCCCAATTTTTTTTGCACGGATGGTTCGAAAGACCAATAAAACTGCTCAACAATGGTGCAAACCGCATCTTTCTAGCTTCTATAAAGCCTGAAATATACTGAGTTGTTCGGCTTTTTACATTGAAAATCCGTTCTCGTAATTGTCATTTCAGCGAGCAGTGGGTACTTGGGTATGAAAATTCATAACTACCCCAAATTGGCTCCGATCTTCAAAATGTTTGCACTATTCTGTTCCAATCACACATCCTAACAACTTTCTCGCTCACATTTGGGGGGTTACCGCTGAAGACGTTTTGCTATTGACCTTTGATCAAAATTTGAACAAAATGTTGGGGAGGGGTCCGATTTTAGGGTGTAGAGTGGTCCCTACCTCAACTTTTTTCTTTTTGGCATGGATGGATAGAAAGAGCAATAAAAATGTTCAACAACGGTGCAAACCGCATCTTTCTAGCTTCTATATAGCCTGAAATATAGTAAGTTTATAACGTATATGTTCACGTTTTCATGTGAACGCCTTTTCCTTAAATTAATTCCCCCGTGGGGGGATGACGTCTGTCTGTCCGATGGATGGATACACGGCAGATATTGCAAGACGCTGTTGTCATTGACAACCAAATATTGTTTAATCAAAACTGTATTATCAACGGAGCGTTTAAGTCTTTGGCGGCTATGTTGTTTTCACAGAATTTACCCTCAGCAGTTTCCAGAAATATTTTAAATCAAATATCACAGCAATATTGACAATGTATATCTCAAAGGAAAGGGTTTTTGATTATCTACAAGAATATGAAAAGAAACATGTAAAATTTACAATTATATTCTTGATATTTCATGGGAATAAATAAAAATTTTAAAAAATTAAAAATTAAAATTGGGCTTTGAAGTTCATAAAAAATTTGCCAGCAACAACACAGTGTAAGTCAGCTATCAGAAACATGTACACATATGTTATAAACATTTTAAAAATTATATATAGATGTATAAGTGTCATATATTATTTTACGGAGGATTTTGTGTGAATGGTCTCAAAGCAATTATGACACATGTATTTTTGGGACTTTTCAATAAACTTGTTTAAAAGTTTTTAGCAACAAGACATTAGTGGCAAACTATCTGAAGCGTGTACACATATGTAATAGACAGTGATGTTAATCCTTGTCCTGGTCCTCTTCCTTGGGGAGTCAGTCCTTGTCCTTATCCTCGTCCTTGGGGGTTCGGTCCTCGTCCTTATCCTCGTCCTTGCAGATCAGTCCTTGTCCTGGTCCTTGTAACTTAGTCCTTGAAAAGTTCTTATAAGGACCAAATTACTTGTATACCATTTTCAATTGTACTGATAATTATGTTCCAAGGTAAGAGTAGTATGTGGATTTATATTTAGGCTACATACTTGCTTTGAGTTACTCTAACTAACAGAGATGTAGTACTTGGTACTTGTACTTGTACTCGAGTTGTACTCGAGTACAAATTTTTAGTACTTGTACTTGTACTTGTACTTGTACTCGGAGTTTTTGGAATGCAAGTACTTGTACTTTTACTTGTACTCGGAGGCCAGGTACTTGTACTTGTACTTGAAACATTGTGTACTTGCTACATCTCTGGCTACATGTACTTCAATGGTACCAGTAATGCTGTTCCTTTAGGCTAATGACAAGCACATCCTCACAGATGGCCAAGTACCTGGAACTCAACGATATTTATGATGAAGCCACTGATATCATCGTATTTTGGAACAGTGAAGTTAATAGAAAGGAGTTCAACAGGCTGTATAATGCAGCCACTAATTAGAGACCTTAGTGTGCCTGCTTCTGGCGCACCAATTAAACGCGTATTTAGCCAAGCTGGCTTGATCGCGAGACCGCATAGGGCTAATATGGCCGATGCAAGACTATCATCTCTATTTTTTTAGTGCAACTGTGATGATATTTAGATGCTAATAGTGTCAATTTTATTCGTGGCCGGACAAACTGTCCTCGGACAAAATGTCATGTAGAAAATGTCATGGGGACAAAATGTCAGCGGAAAAAATGTCAGGGGACAAAATGTCACGGTTTAGGGTTAGTGTTGGGGTTGGAGTTAGGATGACATTTTGTCTGCTGACATTTTTTCCGCTGACATTTTATCCCCATGACATTTTGTCCGTGACATTTTTTGTGACATTTTGTCCTCGGACATTTTGTTCTAGCACCATTTCATTCAATAACCGTGACAAACAGCTACCCGTTAATAAAGTGTAGGCCTACTTGCTGTTTGTATTTGGCTATGAGGATCGGTACTTGTACTTGTACTAGAGGCTTCGGTACTTGTACTTGAGGCTTCAGTACTTGTACTTGTGCTTGTACTAGTACTTGGAGGCCAGGTACTTGTACTCGGAGGCCAGGTACTTGTACTTGTACTCGTACTCGGAGGCCAGGTACTTGTACTTGTACTTGTACTCGGAGGCCAGGTACTTGTACTTGTACTCGGAGTTTTTGGAATGCAAGTACTTGTACTTGTACTCGGAGGCCAGGTACTTGTACTTGTACTTGTACTTGAAGCATTGTGTACTTGCTACATCTCTGCTAACTAAAATGTTTAGTCATTGTTTCCTTTATAATACCAGTTGAAGAGTTGATTCTTTAGCAGAATTCTTTGTTGCCCAGCGACGTCGGCTCCAGTTGAACGAGTGTTTTTGTAAAGTGGTCTCATAATTAGACCTCACTGTGTGTGCATGACTGATCAGCTGCTGGAAACACTTGTTCATTTATTATTATTATTATTATTATTATTATTATTATTATTATTATTATTAAACTTGACAATTTCTTAAGCGCAGTAACATAGCTAGGTGGCTAAAGTCAAAGGCGCATTTGAAATGCAGCATTGCTGTTGACTAGGCTATGTTTTACAACATTCTTTTTTTCCTTTTCTAATTTTGTGATTCGAATTGAAATTGTGTTTGTTTTTTTCCTTTCTGACTTTTTTGTCTGACAGAAGTTGGTCCTTGTCTTTGTCCTTGATCCTTGTCCTTGGGGGTCAGTCCTTGTGGTCCTTGTGCTTGAGGGGTAAGTCCTCGTTTTTGTCCTCGTCCTTGGAGCGTCGGTCCTTGTCCTTATCTTCGTCCTTGGGGGGTCAGTTCTTGTCCTTATCCTCGTCCTTGGGGGTCAGTCCTTGTCCTTATCCTCGTCCTTGGGGGCTCGGTCCTTGTTAACATCACTGGTAATAGACATTAGAAATTATGTAAAATGTGATATTTTAGTTTAGAAAGGATCTTGTGTGAAAGATGTTGAAGCAATTCTGACATATATATATTTGACACATGTCACATAAGTTCAAAGACTTGGTTTTTTTATATTTTCCAGCAGAATTTGCTCGTTTTCGTTGTCATCGCACCTGGAAATACCCATGTCATCAAACTTACCATTTTCAATCGCTTCCAAAACTTCTTTAGTTGAATAAAACTTCTACCCCTGTGTATAGAAGGGTATTTAAAATTTAAATGCCAGAAGGACCGCAAATTTTGCCTACAAATCGACATATTTTTGCAGTCAAAATCGCGAAATAAACGGTTTTTTCGCAGGTTTTAAAAGCGAAAGCATGTTGGCTTTCGTTAGAATTGCCCTAAATCCTAAATATAGCAGTTTATATTTAGAAATGGGTGCGCATTTCATATACGATCGGTATCGACCGCATTCGCCGCTCATCCCTCTCCTAAGCGCCCAGGCCCCAACCCATACCCGCCCTGCCCCGTTCTGCCCCGGCCTACCCCACAGGCCCAAAACCCCTGTTCTCCCTTCCCTCTCCCCATCCCTCTCCCAATCCCCTTCCTTCTCCCCATCCCTCTCCCAATCGCCACGGCCACAACACTTCCCCGCCCCGGCCCCAGCACATCTCCACCCAGGCCGCAACCCATACCCGCCCCGCTCTACCCCACAGGCCCCAAACCCCCGTTCCTTCTTTCCTCTCCCCATCCCTCTCCCAATCCCCCTTCCTCTCCCCATCCCTCTCCCAATCGCCCCGACCCAAACACATCCCCGCCCAGGCCCCAACCCATACCCGCCCTGCCCTACCCCACAGCCCCAAACCCCGTTCCCCTTCCCTCCCCATCCCTCTCCCAATCCCTTCTCTCTCCCAATCACCCCGGCCCAACACATCCCCATCCAGGCCCCAACCCATACCGCCCCGCCGCACTACCTCACAGGCCTAAACCCCAGCTCTTCTTCCCTCTTCCATCCCTCTCCCAACCCCTTCCCTTTCCCCATCTCTCTCCCAATCGCCCGGCTTCAACACGCCCAGGCCCCAACCCATACCCACTCCGCCCGGCCCCAAACCCCGTTCCTTACCTCTCCCCATCTCTCTCCCAACCCCATTCGCTCTCTCCATCCCTCTCCCAATCGCCCTGCCCCCAACTCATCAGCGCTCCTCCCTACCCCACCGGCCCCAAACCTCGTTTCCAAACTTACACAACGCTGCTCCGTAAACCCGTACAACCCACTTTCCTCCTCCCAAACCTCCCTTACCCCTCCCAATGCCCTGCCCCCGTTATTATATATATAATATATATATATTATATATATATAATATATATACTTTATGGCATATATATATATATATACACTCCTTCCTAACCTCAATACCTATTTTTTAAAATTTAACCCTTCAAGTGGGAATTAAATTTGCAGACGCCGTCACCGTACTGGGGATTTAATTTTTGGAAAAGCGTTCTTCAGAAATGATTGCTGTAACGTTTTAAATTTGCTATAGCTCAGGCTATATAGGCACTAAAAATATGAGATTTGCACCATTGTTTAGATTTTTTATTCCTCTTTCCAACTGTCCGTGCAAAACAAAAACATTTGGGGGTAGGATCCACTTTATGGCCTAAAATATCACCCTCTCTCCCAAAAAATTTCAAAGCCCCCTGCAAAAATTTTCAGTGGTAACCCCACTTTTGGTAGCGGCAAAGTTGTAAAGGAATGTCAGAGGAACAAAATAAACCAAAAAGTTTGAAAATCGGTTGACATTTGGTAAGGATCTATCAATTCTAACCCGATGACCCCAATGTTTGAACATAATTATTATCAGTGAATTTCGCGAAAGTTTTGAATTCTGAGAAAAGTTTCCTAATTTTTTTTGAATTTGCTATATCTCAGGCTATATAAGAGCTAAGAAGATGAGGTTTGCACCATTGTTTAACTTTTTTATTCCTCTTTCTAACCGTCCGTGCAAAACAAAAAAAGTCCAGCATTCACGAGCTTTCCAACAATCAAGTGAGAATGAGGAGCAGGCTGTTGCTCGGCGTGAAAAAGCAGCACAGCAAACAAGAGAATCAAGCACTGCATGTCGTTCAACACTGCCAAATCATTACACTTATGTTGACTATCAAGTTTCAGAAAATTCACGCGAATGGGCGTTAACTCGGTTGAAGGAAAAGGCGGCGAGTTAGGGAAATTAATTGCGCAAAATCCTATTGCATTTGCACAAAATTGGGTGGTAAAACAGCCAATCTCCCCGTCATTTTTTTTGAATTTGCTATATCTCGGGCTATATAAGAGCTAAGAAGATGAGGTTTGCACCATTGTTTAACTTTTTTATTCCTCTTTCTAACCGTCCGTGCAAAACAAAAAAAGTCCAGCATTCACGAGCTTTCCAACAATCAAGTGAGAATGAGGAGCAGGCTGTTGCTCGGCGTGAAAAAGCAGCACAGCAAACAAGAGAATCAAGCACTGCATGTCGTTCAACACTGCCAAATCATTACACTTATGTTGACTATCAAGTTTCAGAAAATTCACGCGAATGGGCGTTAACTCGGTTGAAGGAAAAGGCGGCGAGTTAGGGAAATTAATTGCGCAAAATCCTATTGCATTTGCACAAAATTGGGTGGTAAAACAGCCAATCTCCCCGTCATTTTTGATGGGTAAACACCTAGTCAATAAGAGAGAGTGCAACCGCTCTCGACACAAAACTTAACTCGTACAGAATAAGACAGCCAGTGTAGATAGATGTGTTTGCACAGGTGTGTGCACTCAAGCCAGTTAAAAGATGCATTTTAAGGAAGCTGGTATCTGTGAGACATTTTTTTGCATATTTCTTTATTAGATTTGTGCTTAATTATTCTACATTTTGGTGCTGAGAAAATGTATTCACTTTGTTTCAGTCTTGTTGTTTTGATGACTAAATTTTTCATGGGTTCGATTACAGATTTAAGGGTGCATTATTTGCAATATAGTAAATTGCAATTAACTGAGCTACCTCTTTTCAAACTCTTTGTGTAAGGCAATAAATTTTCATCATAATTCTCATGTCTAACAGTTGCCTTGCTCTCTTATCCTTGGCAATGTTCCCTCTAAGCTGCGCGCGCGCACACACGCAGCTGATCCAGCATCCCCGCGCAGCTACTTTCTTCCAAGCGCAGCAGGTGAAGAATAGCTAAATAAGCAGCCTGCCATAATGCAGTTTGAAACTCTGTGGCATAATCCGTTAAAGTTCAAACTTCTGTAAATCGTGATGAAAAATGGAACTTGAATAGAGATGTTTAATTGCATTCATCGCTTTGGTCGAGAAGCGATGAATGAAGCGATGAACCTTTCTCGACCTTCCTCCCGACCAAAGGTCGAGAAAGGTTAAAATCAAACTGGCTCGAACCAGATTATTAGAGATGTGCGCTTTATCCCTTTACCATACAGTATGCAAATTGTCCCAACAACTAGCCCTCTGATTGATCCACTCTAGCGGTACCTCTCTTTGAAGCCAAGAAGGCCTTGATAGGTCAACTAGACTTGCTACTTCAGATCCCAGGGCTCAGCTAGGGCCACACTTAACTGATTAATGATCATTTTCTATGGAAAACTCAGTTACAAACATACGTCTTACGGGCTAAGAACTTAAGAATTAAGACGGTTAAAGTTTCCGACGGCGGTGTTGTTATATGTAAATTTGGTGCTGGGCAAAAGCAAGTGGCGAGGTCTCGACTGGTAAAGCCTGGGATAGGTGGAAATTGGATAAATCTTCTGCTAATGGAGTCAAAGGATATGCGACAAAAATGATTCGAAGTGAACACCTCCTACGAAGTTTTCTCTAAGAACTTCAAGACGCACTTATTTAGTTTTTCGTATGCGTGTTGATGTAAAGCGCTCTTGTTTTTGACTGTTAGCCATGCTACTGCGCTGCATAAATTGTCCGGGATAGAATAGAATAGAATGATCGTCAAATAAGTAAAGGTGAGCAAGTGAAAATTCTCATAGACAGTGTTTTCTTGGCCATATCAATCAATACTGTCAGTTGTCGATATGAGTAGCTTTTGACACACGGTGATTCGGAATCAAGCAAACTTTGATTATGAAAAAATTTGTTGCCTCCAGGAACGTCCCATGCCAAACGGCTAGTCATGCCACATAGGCACCATATAAGACAACTTTCACGTTGCTACCGTGCTGGTATCTATTATATTAAAATTATTAAAAGTATGTAGCTGATTGATCGTCATATTTAATTTTGACTGGTAATAATAGGAATATTTGAATTATCCATGATTATATATATATATATATATATATATATATATATATATATAAGCCTGGGCTATGATAAACGCCCTCGCATTTCTACGTTTAATATATAGGATAGGCCTAATGTTGTAAAAATGTTGCACAACGCACAATGACCCTTGCACAACACCGCTAGAGCAGCGCGCATTGCTAACTCTCGCTTAGAGGGAACGTTGATCCTCGGACAGTTCTTGGCACCTCTACTTTCTTGGTGGCATCCCCAGGTTCTGGAGTTTGTTGCTTCAGCTCATGTGTACTGCAAATTCTCTAATTTTAGAACTTGGCTAACAACCCACAGTCCATCTTTTTGCCATCGCTTATTTATGATAGATTGTTTGTCTGATATCCTGAATTGGACTCGTTTCTTTTGCAATTAGAATATGGAGTGCCATCTGCTGATGATTTTGTACATTATGAAGGGGTGCTATAGAAGTTATGAAAGTTAACACCATTTGATTTTGTATATTTTATTTCAGATACTGAAATGCTACAAAATTTTCAGAATCAGATTGCTTTTATCCAGAGAGATGCTGTTTGGTGGCTTCATGGAGTTGTACCTAAAGTTATGTCTGTTAAACCATCAGAATATCTTCATGGGTTTGACATTTCTATCATAGTTATATGCTATGATCTAATTGAAATTTACAGAGTAGATTTAATAGAATATGTGGTATAATAAGTAGAGCATCAGTTTTTTTCATTGTGATTGGCACAACATGATCATGTTTGATTATATATGTTTTTTATGCTTTATTATGAGTGCATTATATTTAAAACATTTGCATCTTGCACTGATATTTTGAAATATTCATTTTTTGGGACTTTATAATACCGTATTTTTGTGCCAAATCGCCGCTTACGCTTATAGGCCACTCCACGTTTACAGGCCGCAGAAATTCAGTAGCATTTAGATATTTTCATAGATAAGCCGCACACGAATATAGGCCGTGTGCCCTGATGTCGAAGTATCATTTTATCTACATGCAGTTATTCCCACTTAAATCTTAAACATAAATAAATCTTCTATCCTATCAACATTCAGAAGACAAAAAAAATTAATTTAGATTAAGTATTTTTACAGGCCAGGGCTGTAAAAAATACGCTACATGAATGATCCAAACAGTGACACCAGTGATCCCCTGTCTGATCTTGCTTAATAACTGGTGTGTGGATTAATGAAATGGTCGGAGAGGCCGTTTCTCCAGCAGAAGCAGCTTCCTAGGACCGTTGTAAGCTATTGCTTTTCATAGGTTAGGCTAGGTTAGGTTAAAAAGTCAATTTATATAGCGCAAAAACATGAACGAAAAGTCAAAGGCTAGAGCGCTTTACACTAATACGAAGTCTCGAAGAAATGAGTTTTAAGTTTCCTTGCGAACGATTCGAGATTGGAATCTCTAGTCACATGGCCGGGTAATGCATTCCAAAGAATAGGGTTTCCGCACTTGAACGACCTCTCGCCGAATTTTGCCGTTCGAGACGGAGGAGGAACGACCAGTCTGACGTCTCGACTGGACCTCAGTTGCAGACGCCTGTCGGTAGACGATGGTCTTAGGACCAACGACGCCAGGTAGTCCGGGAAAGCTGGATCGTGCAGGGCGTGGAACGTGAGGATGCACCTCTTGTAGGCAACACGCTCCGGGATGCGAAGCCAATGTAGCTTCTCTTTCAGAAAAGGGGAGATGTGCTCTCCTCTTCGAACCCCGAAGATCATCCGGGCAGAGGTATTGAGAACCATCTGCAGCCGATTGAGCTGGTAGTCGGGCAGGCCCCAGAGAATACTGTTGCAATAATCAACCCGATTGATAATGAAAGCACGGACTAGGAGAGTCGCAGCCGAGGTTGGTAGGTGACGGTGAATCTCCCTGATCCGCTGCAGCTGATAATAGCAGGACCGGGAGACGTTTCCAATATGAACGTCAAACGTGAGCGATGCGTCGAAGTGGACTCCCAAGAGGCGTACATCGTACATTCATAACCCTCCGTCAGTGTCTTGATTGACAACGACCTGTATTAGGGCCAGCAAAGTGGGTGGAGGAGAAGAGGTTTACTCCAGTGAAAGCATGAACGCCCTGGGCTAACCGCTTCATGGCCCCCTTCCTCTCTCCCTGTTTGTATGTCTGTCTCTCTCGTTACCCAAATTCCCAGGTTTGTCCGGCTCAGGATGACTCATTTACTCTGAAATTCTGTACATCACAATCAAATTGCTTGTTTAGCACGTGATGTAATAATAGTTTTCTTCCAAATCAGTTGATTTTTAATCAGTGTAATCGGCTGATATCATAATCAATTCTTTTTCGATTTGATTTAACTTACCGACAGAATATTTAGCTGGAATAAATAAATACCGCTTTTGAAGCCGCTAAACCTTTGGATCTAGTGCTAGATGGTGCTATACTGCACTTTTCTTTTTCTTCTTATGCTGATCTTTTTTCTCTTTCACATTGTCCTCCTTTGGTGTCTATTATTTTCTTAATTAAAGTCTTACTTACTTACTTGCTTACTTACACAATTTCATAGTATTTCATTTATTTATTTATTTCAAGACAACTTCTATAGCACCGTGTACTAGGCTAAGACCTACAACAAGGGTGCTGCATACACAGTCAACCATATCCTAAACTAAAAAGGTGCGTCTTTAGCTCTCAGGAACAGCCCAGCTGAGTTAGTCTCAGTCACTGTGGTTGGCAAGGCGTTCCAGAGCAAGGGGTTCCCGCGTGAGAAGGACCTGTCCCTGAATTTCGGGGTCTGCAACGGAGGTGGGACGAGCAGTAGGACACGATGGTTGGAGCGAATAGCCGACCTCCGTGTGTTCGATGTTGATATTAGGACTAGCTCAGCCATTGTGCTCTCTGGCTCGAAGCCAGTGCCTCTGGTCATGCAGTAGGGAGGTCACTTGGGCTCCCGATGGGCTGCTGAAGACGACCCGAGCTGCTGTATTGAGCGTGGATTGCTAGCAACATTTGGGCTGTTTTCTCGACCAACGGTTGCGGATTTTGAAAAAAGTATCTGGCAACACCGCGAAACATGGGTAATAATAAAGTAAAACAAACTTCTTCTTTTAACTCTATTTATAATTTAAATTTTTTTACAAGCCTCATGACACGCTAATTTAGCAGTTATGGCATTGCTAGATTTATAATTACCGGTAGAATTATTTATGTTAGAGGGCCTCTAACATCTGTAATATCATCTGTAAAAATGTTTTTGTGTAAGCCGCTTACTATTATAGGCTGCACGAAGGGGCCTCTTCTTGTAAAATTGCCTAGAAACCTCAGCAATTTTGCATGAAATACGGTATTTTGTTAGTTAAATATTACTAAGTGTGGCTTGTGAATTCGTATAATTAAAATTATTTTGCTAATGATATGTTGATAATTTATTCAGGAATAATTATAGAAAAGACCAAAATTCTACAAATTATATTTGTCTGTCTAGGCTGCGCAAGCTTTTGTTTACTGAAAAGCCAGAAAATTATTGCAAGATGGATAACTGGCCACCTGAAAATGAACGCAGGTTTGAAAATGTTTAATTGTCTCTATGCAAATAAGTCCTGACTGCATTATTATTGTTGTTGTTGTTGTTGTTATTATTATTATTATTTTTATTATTATTATTATTATTATTATTATTAAACTGACAATTTCTTGTGTGCCATAGTACCAAATGTCATATGTGCTGCCAGTGCCGGTTCCTTGACATCTGCTGGTTTGACAGGATAACAACTGCACAATCCAGTCCACCACTGGTCTATCACCATCAGCTTCATCCTCCAGAACTGTCAACTATTACTGTTCATCCATGTCGCTCTATTATCTCTAGACCAGTGTCTCGCAAACTTTGTACCTCGCGGCACACTAAACAGAACAAATTTTTTTCACGGCACATTCTTCATAAAATTACAAAACCAACCAACAATTTATTAAATTGAGTGTTCTTTATTAAGGAACTGCCGGGTCTGCAGTCACATATAATGATATGTAGATGTAACAAACGCGAAAGTAACGTTCATAGACTGTAGATTCTCGCCGTTGTTTTCCTTAGTGTCGTTTTCACCTTGCATTTTCTCAGATCTTGCCAAAAATTTATCCATTTCAAATTTCATAGGGCTAAATCTCGGTAAAAGCATCAAATTCAACTGTTACTATACTTATAGTATCAGGGAAAAAAGTGCGGGAATACGCACTGCCACTGAAATGTATGCTCCGCCAACGTTCAAACCAGTAAATCCCCTCCACTCGTTCTGCACCCTCCGAGCGCTGACGGTAGAAGAAGTCGCCGCAAGCATACGGGCACTCCCGGACAAACACTGCTCCTTGGACCCATTACCAACTAGTCTACTCAAAGAGAGTGCTGAATTTTTAACTCCGTTTATCACTGAGCTCTTCAATCGCCGATCTCTCGGGACAGTGCCTACTATCTTTAAGACCGCTTATGTTGTTCCCCGGATCAAGAAATCTAACTTTGACCCTCAGATGTCAAATCATATCGACCGATCTCCAACCTATCGGTTCTTTCTAAGCTACTGGAGCGCCTTTTGTAGCAAGTCAGCTCAACCAATATCTGACGACTCTCAAGCTGCTTCCAAGTCTGCAGTCGGCCTACCGCGCCTCACACTCGACCGAGACAGCGGTCCTGAAGGTAATTGCAGATATCCCACGTGAACTCGACACTGGAAAGGTAGCGGCACTGATACTACTAGACCTGACTTCAGCGTTCGATACTGTCGACCACGACACTCTGCTGAAGAGGCTGGAAATAACTTACGGAGTTAGTGGCACCGCACTTGCATGGTTCTCATCATACCTTAACCAGCGCACTTACTCTGTACGTTGTGCCAACTCAACATCGGAGAATTACCCAGTCACAAATGGGGTCCCTCAAGGTTCAGTCCTCGGACCCATCCTCTTTGCATTATACCTGGTCGATCTACTCGACATAGCTCTAAGCATGATCTGCAGGCACACCTATATGCAGATGATATCCAAGTATATGGGAGTTGTCACTCAGCTCTAACCCAACAACTCCAATCACGATTTACGAACTGTGTCGCAGAAATGACAGAATGGCTAGGCTCAAATCGTCTCCAGCTCAATACTGCGAAGACAGAAATCTTATGGATGGCAACCGGAAGACAGCAGCACCTGCTCCAATCCACCGGTCCGGATCAATGGCCACGATATCCATCCAAGCCCCTATGTCAGAAATCTCGGCATCTATATCGACAATACCGCCACGGACGAGGCAACACGTGACACGCGACCGCCGCCAGCTGCTTTGCAGCACTGCGGTTAATTCGCAGCATACTAAAAATATGTATATCTGAATGCCCTGAAGACTTTGATCAGTGCCTTAGTAATCACTAAACTTGACTATGGCAATGCCACCTTAGCAGGGCTCCCGAAATACCTCCTCGACAGACTCCAGAGCGCACTTCATGCGGCTGCACGCCTGATCCATCGATCAAGGAAGTATGACCACATCACGCCACTGTTGATAGACCTACACTGGCTCTCAGTCCCCGAGCGAATAACGTATAAGTTGGCAACCCTCGTCTATCGGTGCCTGCACGACATCGGTCCCTCCTATCTCGGTGCGAACTCCAGAGATCGGCTGACACAGACAGTAGAAGGCGTCTGCGATCTGGCTCCACTGAAGCACTCCTCGTGCCGCGCACACGCCTTGCCACTGCCGGCGACCGTGCCTTCCCGGTTACCGCAGCGAAAGCCTGGAATCGTCTTCCCATTTCTGTCCAAACATCAACTTCTCTTGACATATTTAAGAAGCGACTGAAGACTTGGCTGTTCGAGATCAGCTATTCTGGTAGATCCTGACCTATAGGCCTATTATTCATGTACAATGTAATGTGTTCGAGTAGTCCTTCTAGGACGATTTACCACAAAAATCTTAACTTTCAATAAATAAATAAAAAATAATTATAGTTACCCTACTATTGCAACATCTCAACACATGCAATGTAATAATTTCAAAACGGTAATTGGGTCAAATGTATCCTTGCGCGCTCAGACGCTGTTGTTTTTACATTGTAAAGGTCGCAAGGACGGTGACGTCAACGAAAGACGTTAATTTCTGGCAGTTGTATCGTTGCGCGCGCAACGTTATATAAAAAAATGGATGTCCGATATATTGTATTGTAGGCTGTGCCGCAGGCTGGTGTGAGGTTCTATATATGACGCCATTTTTACACTTGCTCATCCGGCAAAATTTTTAGGAAGGGAACAAAAAATTAAAATAATAGTAAAATTCTGAAATTCTTTCACGGCACAGCTGGAATCTCTAGCGGCACACTAGTGTGCCGCGGCACACAGTTTGCGAGACACTGCTCTAGACGCTCCTGCCAACCAGATTTTGGATATTCACATGCACGATGGAAACAAGCAGCCACCACACCTATTATTATTATTATTATTATTATTATTATTATTATTATTATTATTATTATTATTATTATTATTATTATTATCATCATCATCATCATCATCATTATCATTATTATCATTATTATCATTATTACTATTATTAAAAGTTAAAATTATGTGGTAACTTATCCGATAGCAGACTGCGTGAACACATTACATTGTTAGTTATTAACTTGAGACAGATAGCTGGTCTGGAAAAACCATATCTTCAGGTGTTTCGTGAATGTATCGAGTGCTCACAAGTTTTGGATAGTAGAAGGCAGACTATTCCAGGTCTTCGCAACTGTAACTGGGAAGGTACTATCACCTGCCGAGGTGAGGAGTGTATGTGGGGCGTGTAGTGTCTTAGTAGAGGCTGACCTCAAGCGCCGTCGGCCCTCAAGATCTGCTGAGCACTGTGGCAACAAACATTTTTTGGGATCATTTTGTGTTGCTATTTCCTAGTTAATTCTTGCTGTTTATCAGTTGTCATTTTTTGTGGCATATATGCAATTGTTTCAAAAAGTTTCATTAGCAGTTTTTATATTAATTTCAAGAATAGACAATTGAAAGAATTACTTTGCAGCATAATAAATAATAATGTCTTAGCTTAGTGGTTTTTTAGTGCTTACTGTTTGTTTTTAGTATCATGATAAAGCTAGTTTCTGAAGTTCCAGTACTTGAGGACACCCTGATTCGGGTTCTTCTGATGGGACTTAACCGTGATTTTCATTTGAGTGCTCCAGATGTAATTGAGCTGACTGATATTCTTGTGAGAAGAGCAGCTCTGCTTCAAGGAGAAGGTCTTTTGGAATTTCCGTCATTCTGCCTAATTGTCGTGATTAATGTAAAAGTTGTTTTCAAAGTGATTTGTCTGCCAGTGGCAAGAATCTTTAATGTTAATTGTGTGCTATTTTATGTTTGGTATGATGTTTATTTTGTAGGCTAAATATGCTTTGTTGTTGTTGTTGTTTTTTTATTATTATTATTATTATTATTATTATTATTATTATTATTATTATTATTATTATTATTATTATTATTATTATTATTATTATTATTATTGAGAATTTATACATCACAGTGGGCATGGAAAAAGTACTGAGTCAAGGGTGCTCTGACAAACATCTCTTTTGAAATATCATCACATTTATGATTCGTCTGAGCACTGTGGCAACTAAAATTTTTCTGGGTCATTTTGTGTTGTTATTTCCTAGTTGATTCTTGCTATTGTTTATCTGCTGTCTTTTTTGTGGCACATATGCAATTGTTTCAAAAAGTTTTATTAGCAGTTTTTATATTAATTTTAAGAATAGGCAATTGAAAATATACTTTGCAGCATAATAAATAATAATGTCTTTCGTCTACAAGAGATGCTGTCTGACTTACCGGACCCTCAATGATCCTGCCTGCCCAGTCTACTTAGCAGAACTTGTGAATAGGTCCCTGCTTACTGATTGTCGATGACAGCTTTGTTCCTGTAATCGGGTCCAATTGGTTGTACCTTTTCCGTCTAAAACAGTGGAATTTGAGGAGAGATATTTCACCCAGGGGAATCCCATCCTCTGGAACGAGCTGCCCGACTTTGTGACCAACGTGACTAATCTTGAAATGTTCGCTATGAGACTAAAGACGTATTTGTTAAGCATCTCGTTTAAGTGCAATGTGTAAAGCGTTCTTGATCTTCGCCTGCTGTGACTATAGTGCTATATAAGTTGGCATATTAACTAACTAACTATCACTTGAATGAGTTGTTAAACAAGTGTGTCTTTAAATTTTTCTTAAATGAAACAACAGAATTAGCTTCCATAACATTCTCAGACAGTGAATTCCATAAAATTGGATTGCTATGTCAAGCTAATCTCTCATCGAACTTGGCAGTCTTGGCTGGAAATAGAAAGAGTTGTTGAACTCAACTGCCTGAGCGGATCTCAGAATGATGATCATTTAAGGTAGTTCTGGAAACAAGTCAAGGCAGAAGGGGTCATTCAAGGGTAGGTGAGTGAACAGATATCACTTGAAAATGATGCTTTCAGAAATTTGAGGAGAAGCATTACATGGTCGTTCCAACGACATCCAAAATTCAAACAAGCAGATACATTCAGTACTGATTGTAGGCAGTTCAGCTGAATGTCTGGAATACCAAACAGGACACTGTTACAATAGGCACTCCGAAGCAGAACATTTGCACCTAAGAGTTATATTGTGACAGCTGTTGATATTTAACCACAAATGGCATTGATCCTATGGAGTTGGTAATACCAATTCTGATGTGACAGTTGAAGGAAAGTGTCTTGTAAGTAAGGTCACCGAGGAGAAGTGTGGATATAGATGGCAGGCACAATGTCATTACCATCGAGTGTAAAGGGCATGTGGTCGATCAGGTGCTTCCTTTTGGGTGTACTCAGCCATAGGAAGTCAGTCTTTGTAGGATTCAACAGAAGGTGATTACTGTTTAGATGTCATCCAAGAAGCAGGATGAGTAAATTTGGCCATCATCTGCATTGAAGTGTGTTTCAAGACCTTTGATTACTGGTATATCTCTGACATCACCCTTATGCAGCATAAAATACTGGGCACAAGAACGGAGTCTTGAGGTCATTGCAGCAGACTGGTCAAGTCCTATCAGTGAGATAACTCCAAAGCCATGAGAATGCTGCAGCTTTTAGTCCATATGATTGTTTTGAGGCATTTTCTGAAGATGAGTTGTCATCAACAGAGTTGAATGCCATTGAAAGGTCAAGAAGACATAATAGTGCAATTTCACCATTCACAGTGGCATTGACCATATAATCGTAGATTTTTATAATTGCAGTTTCTATGGAATGACCGTGGCAATAATCTGATTTAACCCTGGGCAAGAGGTTGTTAGCTGTCAGGTAGGAGACAGGTTGCTTATTAAAAATCATTTCCAATAACTTTGAGAGGAAGGGGGAGGTTGACTAGATCTTTTACAATGTGGAAAGACCATGTCATGTTTCCACGATAGTACACTAATGGGAATTCGCCACTGGACAGTGGTGGGTATAATTAAGTTGAGTGCAATTTAGTTTAATTTAATGTTTATTAAATCTAACATAAGTTATGATAATTATAATTGCTCTTTGCTTTGAAATAACATTAACAAGTTGTATTCGCTTCTCTTTTTTTGCTATATATTCTGCTGACTGATTTGTGAAAGTTTTGCATTTTTGTAAAGAGAAATAGCCTTGTAATATTGGATAATTTGACAATATTAAACATATTGTCAAGTGATCCAATATCACAAGGCAGGTGTTGCCTTTAGATTTTCCAGTGCTGAAAGTTGATCGTTTGGAGTTTATTGATGCATTGCTTAACCTCTGCACCTATCGACATCCTGAGAACATAATTCTTCCAAAGGGGTTGGTGTAGTTTGAGATTTCCACCTTCCATATAGCATATTACAATATTTGGATGTTTGTTAAACTGCAAGTAGAGTTGATTTTGGCAAAAACTAAAAAGATTTTTGTTTTCTTGTTGTGTTGCAGTGGTTGACAAATTGCTTAGTCATTTCAGGTTAGATAGGTATTACAGTGATGCACTGACAGCTGGAGAACTTTTAAGCTTTAGGCTTCTGGTTATTATCATCTGTAATGGCAACTTTTGCATCTTTGAGTTCTGATTATTGTTTTTTATGTGTGCTAAATTGTTAACTTCAGTTCTCATATTTCAAATTTTCTTTACAGATATCAGCCACCTACCTTGGCAATAACTACTCTTTATTGGAAGGCATGGACAATTCTTCTCATACTTTGTGCTTTCAATCCAAATTCATTTGGTAAAAATGTATTATATACTATTCTACTTTACTGAGATTGACTTAGGGGCTGTCCATTAATTATGTCAATAATTTTTGACCCCCTCCTCCTCTGTCAACAACTGTCTACTTTTACTTAAACCCCCCCATAATTACGTCAAAAACTTTTGACCCCCCCCCAAGATCAATGACAGGTCCCAATAACAAGGTTATTATTTTTTGTGGTGATGACCATTTTTTCCCTGTTTTGCTCATCGAGTGTCAAAATGTATAGTGGTGATGATCTTTTTTGCCATGCTTTTTTCCATTGTAGTAAGTAGTATTCCATGAAATTTCCTATTTTTTGATTATTTGTAAAAAGTGAAATTGTTGACGTCAACTTCTCTTGACCCCCCTGTCAACAACTGTCAAACTTTTTCAAACCCCCTCCCTCCCCTAAATTGTTGACGTAATTAATGGACAGCCCCTTAGTTTAGTAATTGTGTGTTAAAGATTAACTGCTGATGAATGAATCCTAAAAATGCTTTCCCATTTAATGTGAGAATTATCTTAAGTAAGAAAACTAAATTAACTTGATAACTAGAAAAGCAATTTCTGTGTTAAGTTGTTAATTTTTATTCAAATCTTTTGTAATTGATAGTCATGGTGAGAGACTGAGAGTGCTAAAAAGAAAGTTGATTTTAGGATCAAATATGATTTGTTGATGCTGATCACATTCACACTATAATGATTACCGTATTTTGATGCATATAAGACGCACCCAAGTATAAGACGCACCCGATTATGAGACACAGGTTTCGATGATTTGTGTTTAAAAAAGTATGGATAAGACGTCCCCATATATAAGACACACCAAAAGAGTCAAATACTTAATTTCTATTCAGTATCCTGGTTAATTACAATCCTGTCCCGCTTGAATGTGGCTGCGCGTGGAGAGTTAGAGATAGGAGAGAGAGGAGGGAGGGAGATTGTGTTGAATTGCAAGGGGTTCCGTTGACGGTCATAATGCCAAAATAGACCTGCATGAATGATTTCAACATCTGCTGTAATACTAAATATTTAAATATTCAGTAACCTGGTTAATTACAATTAATTTAGAGAGTTCTTAATTTAGCGTTCTATCGTTAGACAATTATAGCTATTTAGCTCATTTCCATTAGCGAATTTTCGCTGAACGCATCAGAGATCAAACGGTAAGCAGGTAAGTAATGAATTATTTATAGATGGCTTACCTCTGACCTCCGTGAAAATTCAATAGATAAAACATCGCCTCTTTGTATAACACACAGCCAGAAAATCTTATGTGAAAACGAGCAACTTGTAACCCTGTCTATCAGTGGCGGCTGCACAGGGGCGGGGGACCCGCGTCCCCCCATTGAGTGCCTGGCCCCCAGTGGCCCCCTGATGGGACCCTATACTTAATTCTACATGCCTAACAAATGGTTGACCCCCATGATTAGAAGTAGCTACCCCAACGGCGCCCCCCCCCCACTTGCCAAATCCTGGAGCTGCCACTGCTGTCTATACGGAGAAAGAGCAGAGGATCACCGAAGACGAGGAGAAGTCCGCACATTTAGCGCTAGAACCAAGCGCAAGATGATGGCAAACTGCCAAGAACGACGATTTTCCGAGGCAACCGCATGCACGTGCAGGGCTGCCGGAAAGTGCCATACCGACAAATTAACTAAGATACAATGCAATAATCTTTATTCGTGTCAAGCAAAGCGTCGCTGGAATGAGCATGTGACGCCATTGCTGAAAGACCATCTCCACTGGCTGCGAATCAAAGAGAGGACAGTGTTTAAGCGCTGCTGGCTCACCTATCGAGCTCTATATGACTCGAGCTGCCCCCGCTACCTGGCCACCATGGTGACTAGATCTACGGAGGTCGAATGGCGGGCTCGGCTAAGGTCCAGCAAGCGGAATCAGCTACTCGTGCCTCCACCATCCTCGACTCCTCTATTTGGCGAGAGATCTTTTACACGGGTAAACGCGATCCTGTGGAACTCTCTTCCGGACAGTGTGACCAATGCGACGCTGCCCGCGGCGTTTATTACCAACTTGAAAACGCATTTATTTAAGCTCAGTTACGAGTAATTAGTTGTCAAAGCACCCTTGTTTTGTGCCATTCGCTCACCTATGGCGCTATAGCAAATTGTCTGACAATAATAATAATAATAATAATAATAATAATAATAATAATAATAATAATTATTATTATTATCAAATAGTACACATGAACAATAAATCTTATTCTTTTATTTCGTATTCTTTTATTTAAATAAATAACTAAGAAACAATACTTAATTAAGAAAAAATTTAGCTAAGCAATTTAACTAGACAATTTATTCTTTTATTTCTTATTCTTTTATTTCAATAATTCGTTTCAATAAATCATAATAAAAAATTCATTCAATAAATCATTATTTAAATGGTGATTATACAATTCTTATTTGAATGTCAGTTCTTTTCCATAAAATAAACTTTTTGCTTGCATAGTCTCTGGAAAGATTAGCTATGCGTTATATTGTAGCGAAATTAATATAATAGCCAGTGGCGGCTCCAGGATTTGGCAAGTGGGGGGGGCGTTGGGGTGGCAACTTCTAATCATGGAGGGGTCAACCATCTGTTGTTAGGTATGTAGTATTAAGTATAGGGTCCCAACAGGTGGCCACTGGTGCAGGCACTCAATAGGGGGCACATTCCCCCGGGCACGTTGTGGAGCCGCTGCTGATAATAGCCAAGATAGCCTGAGGTCCAATAACAAAGAATAGGTAAAGTATACAAGTAGTATAGTCGTTGGGTGGCGCTGATGGCAAGGTAGATAATTGATAGAATAAATAAGTAAGTAATAATAATAAGTGAAGTCCCTTAGTAATAATAACTGCCTGAGAAGTATGTACAAATTATAGGGAGGTTAAGTTTAGGATATTCAGTAGGTGGCGCCTGTCGTCATTGAGTTATAGACCAATAGTTAGTTCGAGTTTAGCACACCTCCTTTAAGGTAGTACCGGAGTCCCATAAATATAGGTCCCATGGGCATATCTTACCTTTACGGTTTTATTCTTTCCGTTAGCAAGGAACTGCGTGTAAAATAATTTTTATATACCGCACACTCGAATATACCGCGCGGCCGCCTCCGCGGTTTGTAAAATCTCTTATACCGCGCGCGGTATATGCGTGAAAATACGGTACTCTTTTCCAGACAGTTTCACCTTAAGCCATCTGCTAATCTAATTACTGGGTATGATATTTTCATACCATATTGATGTCTTAATAGCATCACTATGAATGTTGACTGATCGGCCATTAGGCATTCAACTTATTGAGCATCAGATGTATCTGAAGGGTGTCTACTTACAGTCTTGAGTTTATTTATTGATGGTGACATAGATGCCAGTTCTTCGTGCTCGAAAAAATTTAGGTAAGACACCCACAAATATAAGACAAATCTAAAACACATCAAGGACACTAATTGTATAAAAAATTGTATAACATTTATATGCATGAAAATATGATAACTGTTTATGGTTTTGTTAGGTTTGAAGGCTTGGGAGAGCTATCCAACTTTAAAGTGCATGATGGAGATGACTATGACAAAGTATGTTTTAAGAAATGATTCTCGATTCAAGAAATATATGAAATTCATAGCCTAATAATTTTTGTGTTTATTTGTTTGCGGTGCTCCTACCCTGGCATAAAATTATATATATATATATGTAACAGGTTTTCTTCAAGATATGTGGTATCTGCAGTGCTGTTGTTGATTTGTTGACACTAGAATTTCTGTCTTGGCAATGTGAATGCTTGGGTCAATATTTACTCTCTCTCTCTCTCTCTCTCTCTCTCTCTCTCTCTCTCTCTCTCTCTCTCTCTCTCTCTCTCTCTCTATATATATATATATATATATATATATATATATATATATATATATATATCATAGCTTCTTTCTGCCAGTTCATTAGTGACAATTTAGCTAGATACGAAACTTCTCTAGTTATCTTTTTCCATATCTTTGTTTCATGTCCTTCCATGACATTGTATTCTCCATGCACTGGTCAGGGCTTCACAGTATATCAAGGTGACCGCAATATTCCATTAAATTGGATGTCCGTTCTCAGCCGCCTCGCCTGCACTCAATGTGCTTGTCTTTATTTGTTCATGCGTTGATTCGGTAGATATGTTATTTTATAGTGCAAGTAGAAGAGAGTTTTAACTCAAGGTGAACTTCAGTTTGACAATAAAATGATGACAATATGTGTGTGTTGCTATTTGAAAGACTTGTTGGCATAGGCATCTAACTGGTCTGTTTTTTTTGTTTCAAGCAATTTTAAATTCCCTCCACCAACAGTTGCATCAGATGAGAAAATGGCTGAAGAGATCAGGAGCAGAGAGCGTCAGGTACACAGTTAGTGGCCAGATTGGACCATTAGGCCAAATTTTTAAAATGCAATTGACTGGCTTAACAAAATTTGCAACTGTTTTTCAGCTAAGCTCAAAAATGAACTAGCACTTTCAGCTAAGAATTTACATGCTTTTATAATTTTTTTGGTTTGATTTTTATAATTTTTGGCTTGAATAATCACTGTTTCTAAAGTTTACTTCGGTCAAGTATTGAAATACGCTATGACTGCATTACATTCATTACTGTTATGGTTATTCAATTCTTTAAGTGGGAAACATTATTGGTATTCGTGGTTTACCGCTGACCGATAATAATTATTTTCAAGACCTGTATAAGTACACAACAGTGCTGCACTTGCGCTTTTACCTATGCTTAATGGCAACAGTTTTTGGATAGCTACACATTTTTCAGCGGTGTTATGCTTACAGCTAAATATTTTCAGCTCAGCAGATAGCCACAATATTTTGACAGTTTTAGGGCAATGGCCTCCAATAAATATATTCGGCTCGACTTATGGGTCTAGGCCAGATGCAATTTGACTATATCCCTGTGACATTATAAGTTACAGTTATTGTTTTCTGCGGTGCTGAAGTGCAATTCAAGACGTAAGATCCTACAGACCGATTTCGAATCTGTCTGTCTTGTCGAAGCTGCTCGAGCAGATTGTCTCCAGGCACCTCATGGACTATCTCACGTCCTCGGGCCTTTTCCCCGAGCTGCAGTTCGCTTACCGCACCTATCATTCCACAGAAACGGCAGTCCTCAAAATCACCACAGACATCCAACGTGAACACGATGATGGTAAGTCCTTGTTCTCCTCGATCTCACAGCAGCATTCGACACTCAATACTACTGTGTCGGTTTAATGTCTCTTACGGCATTGGTCATGTGGCCCACAGATGGTTCTCTTCTTATCTTGATTGCCGTACTCAATGCGTGCAGTGTGCCAACTCCAACACTCACTCCCACATTATCTACGGTGTCCCGCAAGGATCTGTTCTGGTACCCATTCTGATTACCCTATATGTGGCTGACCTGATACGCCTCATCTGTAAACTTGGTTTCCAAGGACACCTATATGCTGTTGATACCAAGGTATATGGAGGCTGCAGGCCCTCGGAGACGCAGCAACTGCTTGAGCGTCTCACTCGGTGCATTGATGAGTTGGCAGTCTGGCTGAAGTCTAACAGGCTCCAGCTCAGTGTCGCCAAGACTGAGGTCCTTTGTCATGCCACTGACTGGCAACAACAACTGCTGCCGAGTTCCTGCGTCAGGATCAATGATATCGAGCTATACTCAGTCTCCTCCGTGCGGAATTTGGGCATCTACCTTGACAGAGCAGCGATGATGAAGCTGCACGCAGCTAAAACCGTTGCCAGCTGCTTCGCCTCTCTCCGGCTGATCAAGAGCAGGGTTTTTTTGTGCCGGAGCGAGGTAGAGCGGCGCCCCGGAAAATCCGGACCACATTCCGGAAATTCCGATGACTGGTTTTTTGCAAAATTAAATTATTAAATAGAAAATTTAGAACTATTTCTATTGTCTGTATCATTTTTTAAATTTCTGATTACAAATGTGGCATGACTGATGATTTTGTTAATTTGTTATGAATGATCGCGGGCCTTCTCAGCGATCACCGCATATTATATATATATATATTTTTATATATATGTATGGCTACGTGACTACATCATGTTGACAAGTGACTTCCAACTGTTGCGCTCTGGAAAATATTTTTTACAAAAAAAGCCCTGATCAAGAGTCTACGTCAGTCAGTCTCTCAAGCCGTCCTTAAGACGCTGGTCGTAGCTCTAGTTCTCACTAGATTCGACTATAGCAATGCCGTTCTTGCCGGATCGCCTGCCTATCTACTCGGTCGGCTGCAGTCAGTCCTGAACGGGGTTGCTCGTCTTATCCATCGGTCAGCTTGGTGCGAGCACGCCACTCCGTTACTTATCGATCTTCACTGGCTGTCTGTGCCAGAGCGCATTAAGTTTAAATTGTCAACTATCGTTTATCGTTGCTTGCACGGGACAGGACCGAGCTATCTGTCGAACGAGTTGCGCAGCGTCTCGGATCTGGAAGGCCAGAGACGACTGAGATCCTCTACCACAGCTGAACTAATTGTCCTTTGGACGCGTCTCATCACTGTCAGTGATCGAGCTTTTCCGGTAGCTGCTGCTCACGCTTTGAGCTCACTTCCTGCTGACATCCAAGAGTCTCCATCACTCGACACATTCAAGAAACGTCTCGAATCATGGCTATTCAGAACTAGTTATTTAGTTATGTAATGTGTTCACAGGTATGCAAACGATGTGGTTTTGCTGGCATCGAGCGCACAGGAACTTCAAGAACTAGTAAGCATAGTGGAACAAGCGAGTGCGAAATATGGGCTTCAAATAAATGTAAATAAATCAAAAGTAATGACAACTAACGGAGACAAAGTTTCCATCAGAGTAGATCAGAAGGTAATGGAACAAGTGGGAAAGTTTACATATCTTGGCACGATTATATCAGAAGACTGCTCCCTAGAGGAAGAAATAAAGGCCAGATTGACAAAAGGAAGGGTTGCCATCAGAAAAATGAAGAACATTTGGAAAGACAATAATATCAGCATGAGAACAAAGAAGAGGATAATCGAGAGTGTTGCATGGAGTACAGCATCATATGGATGTGAAAGTTGGACTCTGAAAAGAAAAATACAGAGAAGAATAGAAGCTTTTGAAATGTACTCATTACGTGCCATGCAAAGCATAAGCTGGAGAGATAGGAAAACCAATGAAGAGGTTTTGAAAATGTCAGGCACGGAAAGACGTTTCCTCAACATGTGCAAAAGAAGGAAGCTGCAATACTTCGGACACGTACAGCAGAACAGTGACACTAGGTCAACATTGGAGAGGACAATCCAACAAGGAATGATGTTGGGAACAAGACGAAGAGGGCAACCAGGGAGAAGATGGGCGGATGACGTGGAAGAGTGGACAGGAATGAAAATGTCAGCAGCAGTCAAGAAGACAGAGGATCGACATGGTTGGAGGAAAGAAATTCATGCTGTCACCTTAACTTCAGTTCATGAAGGAACAAGGAGAAGATGATGAATGTGTTCACGCAGTCTTTCGACTACAGTAGTCACCACACTAATCTTGACTTTACTTACTTACTTACTTAATTGCTTATTCACTTCAGTTTTAACCCGTTGCAGGGGTATTTAATTTTTTCAAGTCATCCCCAATCGGGGTATTTAATTTGGGGGAAAGGCGTTCATGTGAAAATGTGAACATACAAGTTTTAAACTTACTATATTTCAGGCTATATAGAAGCTATAAAGATGCGGTTTGCACCGTTGTTTAGCATTTTTATTGCTCTTTCAAACCATCCGTGCCAAAGAAGGAAATTTTGGGGGTAGGGTCCACCCTATAGCCCAAAATAGGACCCCTCTCCAACATTTTGGTCAATTTTGTTCCAAGCCCAATAGCAAAAATTTTTCCGCGGTAACCTCCAAACTGTGAGCGAGAACGTTGTAAAGGGGTGTAATTGGAACAGAATAATGCAAAAATTTTGAAGATTGGACAAAATTTGGAGCAGTTATGCTTTTTAAAACAATATTACTCATTGCTCGAAGAAATGACAATTTTGCGAACAGATTTTCAATCTGAAAAACTGAACAACTCAGTATATTTCAGGCTATATAGAAGCTAGAAAGATGCGGTTTGCACCGTTGTTTAGCATTTTTATTGCTCTTTCGAACCATGTGTGCCAAAAAAGAAAATTTTGGGGGTAGGTTCACTCTACAGCCGAAAATCGGAACCCTCCCCTCAAAAAATTTCAAAGCGCAATAGCAAAAAATTTTCAGTGGTGACCCTCCAACTGTGAGCGTGAAAGTTTTAGGGCAGTGTAATTGGAACATAATAGTGCAAACATTTTGAAGATCGGGCCAAAATTGGCGGAGTTATGATTTTTCAAACCTCAGACTTGAGATTTTTCGAAGCATTTCAATGCAAAATCCCAGTATTTGGACGATCAATGACAAGCTTTCTTGCTTATATAGTCAGCAACGGCGAAGAAAGTGCTGCCATCTATCGAATGGATAGTAAACTAAATCGAAAAGTTACTCCAGGAGTCCCGGGGCGGTATAAAACTCCAATGTCCGATGCTTATGTGGCGCACCGTTTATAGACGGCGTTACACTTTCGAATATGATTTTCGATCGCCGTCTATAGACGGCGCTGTCCGGGAACGGATTAAATTATTTCACTATGATCCTAATTTGTAATTCTTAATGAAGTTTTATGCTAGGAAATAATGATTGCATCCAGCTGATATGTTGTTGCTCATCTCTCGAGCCTGCTTTTACTAACTTAACCAAGTTAGGGTTATTTGTTCTTCACTTCCTTTGTCTGCAGCCAAATCTCTGGTTCTTGCTTTTATTCCTAGCATGTTAGACAATTGCAATTCTCTTTATCTTGGTCTGCCCAAAAGCCTGCTCTCCACTATGCAATCTATCCTAAATGCTGTGGCTCGTCTTGTGGCTAAAGCTCCTCGCTACTCTAGCATCTCAGACTTTATGCTTAACACCATCCATTGGCTTCCAATTTCTGACTGCATTAAATTCAAACAAGTAATTATTGTTTCTGCAGCAATTTGAGGTCAGGTCTCGTCTTACAATTGAACTGTTCAAATCACCCTCTTCCACTGCACATCGCCTGCTCCACTCTACTTACTGATCAGAAGAACGTTTATATTCCCAGATCACCCACTGCTTTTACTCAGTGTTGAGCATTCACAGTGACTGGACCCTCCCTTTGGAATGCCTTGAACCCATCCATTTGGTTATCACTTTTTAGTCCCTTGCTCTGCTCAATGCAAAAGCTGAAGTCTCATTACTTTATCATGTGACTACAATGCCAGGAGCGCATTTGTTCGTTAGTTTGCGTGGACGACAGAGGTCCGTTGTGCCAATCTCGTGTTGCGCGAGTTATGTCCACGAAGAGAGACAGACGGCATCGCGTGATGATGTCTGTCACTGGCAGGAGAGCAGTCTGTTTGGAGACTGCTTCGTTGGTCACGAAGTCAAAGCAGCATATGCAAAGAAGCTGTCTCTGGCAGTGCATTTGGAATGCCTGTAGTCTTTGAGAGTCTCGTGTCTGCAGAGTCCAAGTCTTGGAACCATATAGGAGAATTGGCAGGATGCAGGACTGATAGATACAGATCTTGGTACTAAGCTGTGTCTGTCTTTGGTGCCATAGATTTTGAAGAGATCTTATGGCTGATGCAGCTCTGCCGATTCTGCGAATAATGTCCCGCTGACATCTGTCATTAGAACTCTGGACACTGCCCAGGTAGGTGAATTTGGGTACATTTTCCACCTGGTGTCCATTAATATTTATGTCTCGTGCGTCTCCTCCAGAACCCAGATTCTGCAGCTTGGTTTTTGTCTAGGACATATGTAGTCCTGGTTGGGAGACTGTGACTCAATCTGATTGATGTTTTTAGGTCCAAGCAGCTTCCACGCCATCTGGGAGGTCTTTGAGGGCCTCGCGTTTGTTATTCAGGGTGATATTGTGTTGAAGTGCCATGTCAGGATCATCTCTAATGCATTGAATGTTGAGCTGTGGGCAGTGATGGGCACTAGTTAACTAAAAAAGTTATAACTATTAGTTTAACTGGAAAAATTGAGTTGAAGCAATAGTTTAACTACTTTTTCGTAACTAGTTACAGCCAATGTTCCCTCTAAGCTGCGCTACCGTGCGCTGGCGCACAGATTTCTAGCTCGTAGCGCACAAAATTTTGCCCTAGCGCAAGGGAAGGCAATATGGAAAAAATTGCGTTATTGACTATTAAAATAAAAGATAATGCAAGCAATCAAGCAGCGCTGTCGCACGGTCGCAGAATCTACGGTAACTTTAAATGCAGTTCTACCACTTTCGTCAATTAGGCCTACACTGTCGTTAACCAAGGTCTTTTCGCTCTGTTTCTTAGCGTGAGGTGATGTTATCTCGTTATCATAGGCGGAAATCATGATGCAAAGTATTCATTTCAACTCAAGTGGAGTTGGTTGATGGGGTTTCTGTCGAAACTTCGATGCCGGTTGTAACTTCACGCACATGTAGGCTATACAGCTGGGTGAAAATTTTGAATATCTAACTTGAAACGTTCAATTGGTTTGATTAATTATCATAACATTACAGAACTCGATCGCGTTGTACAGGATCCACGCCAGTAAGACGGTTCCAATTATCAAGGGAAGTGACACGACCAGGATGGAGGAAGGCGAGTTCTTTGCCATCGAGACCTTCGGAAGCACCGGAAAGGGTCACGTCCATGACGACATGGAGACGTCTCATTACATGAAGAACTATGAAGCTGGTCGTGTTCCGATCCGAGTGACGAAGTTGAGGCAGCTTCTCGGAGTGATCGACAAGCATTTTGACACACTTGCGTTCTACCATCAGTGGCTCGATCGTCTGGATCAGACCAAGTATCTGATGGTGCTGAAGAATCTGTGCGATCTGGGAATCGTCGCTCCATATCCTCCGGTCTGCGACATCAAGGGCTGCTACACCGCTCAGTACGACCATACTCTACTTCCGTCCAACCTGCAAAGAGGCTGGGGAGACAGCAAAGCAGTCAAATAAGCCACGTGCAGCTCCAAAGAAGAAAACTCAGTCACTGGCAGAAAAAACAGTAGCTGAAGCCAAAGTTGCATTTGTTGACATTGATCTGTCGGAGGGAAGGAGTCTGAGGAAGGATGCAGCTGCTCCACCCAGCAGTGCTCGAAAAACAGCAAAGAAAGCTGTCGCAAAGAAACAGGCAGCAGCGCCTAAGAAGGCAAAGGGCTTTCAGGACACGAAGGCCAGCAAGACTTCAGCTGTCATGTCCGAATAGCAGATCTGCATTCATGATGAACTTGACTAGTGACTGATTTATGTTTACCTTTTGTACATTTTGAATGTTTTTGTTTCATGTTCTTTCAAGTATTATCCACGTGTGATAACAGGGACATTGTGCGGTAATTTGTGCGTGCTTCAGATCACCTTTCTTTGATATTGGTATGAATATAGAGTCAGTCCATTTGTCAGGCCATTCTCCGGTTTCCCAGAGTGCTACACATATTTTGTGCATTATGTGTACCGGGTAGTGCTGTTTCTCCACCTTTTTTGAACAATTCGACTGGTGGTTCGTCTGGACCTGGGCTCTTTCCATTGGCTGTGTTTCACATTGCCCATTCTAATTCTGATTGGAGTGATGGTGGTGGCTTTCTTTCAGTTACCTTGTCCATGTTCAGTTTCTCTTTAGTTGATGTATTCATGTCTGTTTTATCATACAATTCTTTGCAGTACTCTTTCCATCATTCAGAAATATTTTCTTTCTCTATGTGTTCTCCAGAGGCTGAGTTGATGCAGTGCACCTGTGACTTGAATTTCTGAGACAATCTTTTTGCTATTCTTATGTTTCCTTCGATGTGAGACTCTTCTAATTCTGCAAATAGTTAATCTAGTTCCTTCTCTTTGTCTTTGCGAACAGCCTTCCTGATCTGTGTCTTTAGTTCTGCATACTTATTTGCATCTTTTGTCTTTGCTTCTCTGTTGGCTTGAATCTAAGTGCACAGCAAGATTATACTCGTGGCTGGACAAAATGTCCGCGGACGAAATGTCATGAGGACAAATGTCATGGGGAAAAAATGTCACAGACAAAATGTCACAGTTTAGGGTTAGGGTTAGAGTTAGGGTTACATTTTGTCCATGACATTTTGTCCATTGACATTTTGTCCTTATGACATTTTGTCCGTTACATCGCAGACAAAATATGTCCGCAGCCATTTTGTCCTAGCACCGTCATGCCATGTTGTAATCATTCTTTGCAGCCTTGTACCTGTTGTCATCATAAGTATGATTAATAAGCAATCAGTTAAAGCTAAGATGATATTGATTGTTTCTTGTGATTTTTATAATCTTATCTTTTAGATGGCAGAATTTGTGAAGCATCAGGTCCTGGAGTTTGAAGGCCATCTTGCAGCTGCAACCAGTAAACAACCAATTACTGAAGGCAACAGTCTGCTTATCACTCAACTTACTAGACTAGAACCAGAGTAAGTAAAATTTCATTATGCATCTATTATTTTGTGCTGATTTTTAATTTTTGACTCGTTAGCCAAGTCATCTCAGAAAATCGATAGTTTGGTTTTGGTTTAGCAGTCCATTATAAATCTCGTAAGATCGATATTTTGGTTTGAACAATTTAGCTAACCCTCTTAAGTGATTTGCATTTTTCTCATGATGCAATTTAACGACGTGAATAACTTTAGCCCTTAGAACCCGGGAGCCCGGATTATAGGGTTGGCGAAAGAATTGATATTTTGTTTCTGTGATATTTAATGCCAAATTTTAAAAATATATATAGATAGTCTACCTCTTATAGCTAGCTATCACTTGTTTGCTTTTTCATGGATAAATAAGGTGCAAGCATTCATTTACAGACCTGTTCTTTGTATAGGATGAGCACGAAAAGTGGCATTTACGAAGAAGCATTTGTAAAACATTTCTTGTAAGAAAGGATCTTGCAGGCCAATTAAAGCATTGTTGCAGGCATTGGTGTCAGCAGAAATTTTCCATGGGGTGCAACATTTTATTTGCCTGAAAGCACTATCAAGATCTATTGGAATGATTGCATTATTAGAAAGTAAAAGGAAAGGCTTAATGATTAATATAAAAAAGACCCTCTGCATGGTGATTACCAAGAGCAAAGTAACACCCACATGCAGTATAATACTAAAAGGCAATAAAATCAAACAAGTGGCACAGTTCAAATACTTAGGCAGTATGATAACCAGTGATGGGAAATGTCAGAAAGACATATTAAGAATATAAGAATAGGAATGTCCAAAGCAGCTTTATGGGAGCTCAAAGTGATGCTTACAAATAGGCATGTCACTTACGAGACATGTTAAGAGTGCTCAAAAGCTAAGTTTGGTCAGTTCTCTTGTATTGAGCAGAGACATGAACCATATCCAAGGTCATGCAGAAAAAATTGGAAGCGACAGAAATGTGGTTTTTATGAAGGATGCTGAAGATTTTATGGATGGAAAAGAAAACCAATGAAAAGATCTTGAACAAAATTGGAATAGAAAGAAGTCTGATGGCAGCTTTCCTACTTTGGACACGTAATGGGGAATGAAGGCCTGGAGCAATAACCAGAAAAGTGGAGGGAAAAAGTGCAGGAGGAGGGCAGATAAACACCTATGTAGACTGCCTACGAGAAGGAATTGAGGGAGTTAATAATAATAAGAGGATATCAAGATCGAACAAAATGGAAATCCATGGTCGGTAACATAGAAATACCGTATTTTCGCGCATATAAGCCGCGGCTTATACGAATTTTTACACAATTAGCCCCCTTGGTGCGTCTTATACCCGGGTGCGTCTTATCTAAATTTTTTGGAACATGAATAACTGTGCCGACGGGTCGCCTAGAGCGCCGGCGGTTCACCGGGAGCGCCGACGGGGCACCGGGAGCGCCGACGGGTTGCCGGGAGCGCCGGCGGGCGACGCCGGGAGCGCCGGCGGGCGACGCGGAGCGCCGGCGGGCGGCGCCGAGCGCCGGCGGGCGGCGCGGGAGCGCGCTGACGGGTCGCTGGGACGCCGCTGGGTTGCGGGAGTGCCGGCGGGTCGCCGAGCGCCGGCGGGTTGCGGAGCGCCGGCGGGGCGCCGGGGCGCCGGCGGGTCGCTGAGAGCGCCGACGGGTTGCTCGGACGCCGACGAGCACCGAGTGCCGACAGGTCGCTGGGACACTGACGGGCGCGGACGGGTCGCCGGGAGCGCCGAGGGGTCGCCGACGGGTTGCCGGGAGCGCCGACGGGTTGCCTAGAGCGCCGATGGGTCGCTGGGACGCTGACTGGGGAGCGCCGAGGGGTAGCCGACGGGTTGGCGGGAGCGCCGACGGGTTGGCGGAGCGCCGACGGGTTGTCGGGAGCGCCGGACGGGTTGCCGGGCGCCGCCGGCGGTCGCCGAGCGCTGACGGGTCGCGGGGGCGCTTTTGGTGCGTCTTATATGTGGGTGCGTCTTATATGTGGGTGCGTCTTATATGTGGGTGCGTCTTATCCATAATTATTTTAACACAAATCAACAAAACCCGCGTCTTATACGCGGGTGCGTCTAATACGCGGGTGCGTCTTATATGCGCGAAAATACGGTACACACAACCTAAAGAAGAAGCTATTAATTATTTAGCCCTAATATAGAGGTTTACCTAAATCTTTGGCAAATAAATTTTTGAATTTAATATTGTATTGTTATTAAAATTAAATATTTATTAATAATAATTGTATGTTTTTTGTAAATTTATAATTATCAGGGGATGCAGTTGCACCACCTTGCACCCCTTCCAACGCAGGAGCGTCGGAAGTTATATAGTGGTGTGGGGGCAGAAAAAAAATGGCAGGGGTCCGGGGGCCGTGGAAGGCCCCCGGCAGGGTCCAGGGGCAGGGCCCGGTGAAGTATGGGGGCTTCAGAAGACTAATGATTAGTGTCATACTTATAGACAATACTTCACTTCAAATTTGGCTTAATTTGACAAAATTACTAACAAGTAGTTAAGTGCTTACTAACGGTTTGACCGTTAGCAAGAAGTGTCATACTTGTAGACAATATTTTCACTTTCAATGTGACAAAATTACTAACAAGTAGTGTCACATATGAAACTAGTTTCACTTATATCAAGTTATATGTTTTTATCATTAATAAGCTACTTGGGAATGCCAAATGTTGACACACGTTCAATAGTACGTTGGATGAATTCCTTAGCTATATCGAGTAGTGATAGCTTTTTCGCTTCTGATTTATGCACGTACAGCATGAGCAAGTTTGTGAGCCTTCTTTGTGTCATCGTAACTCACATGTAGTTTTTCATCCTGCATATGGGATGCATTTTCGCCATAAAAAGATTCATAGTAATGTGAATGAGAAGACACCTCAACTTTGATTTTGTCTTTGACTTCGTGAAGAGAGAGTTGATCACCTCCATTCTCTTTCAAGGCAGTTTTCACAGCATTAAGAAAACAGTAGCCATCTGCAGGTATTATGATATGCCTTAGCTTTCTATCAATCAAGTATCCCTCCAAGGACAACTTGATCTCTTCACAGATTTTACTATTTAAAAGAAAAACATTAAACAGTAGACACCAGTCACACCACACACCAGTTGACCAATGTCAGTTGAATGAATTTTCTATGGTTAGAACCGTTAAATAGATTCACATTGACGCATTTCAATGCCCAATGCCCTGTCCCTCCTAGAAATGTAGACTGTAGTAGGCCTACTCGAGCAGCCCCCAGCTTTTATCCTGCGATGACCTTTTTTGCTCGTCAGGCTTTTTGAGACTTGATAACGTTTTTCTTTTTTTGCTTGTCAGACTTTTTCGGTAGAGACTTCCAAACTCCGACACCCCCAGATTTTTCCGACACCTCTCCAAATTCACAACCCTACAATCCTAGAAAATAACCACACACACCAGATTTTCCCGACACCCCCAAATTCACAATCCTAGAAATAACCCTGTATTCGAGTCTTGGACTCGGAGTCTCGAACTGCAGTACGACTCGAATCAGCATTTTCGAACATGTGTCTTGGACTCAGAATTGCCGCCAAATGACTTGGACTCTTACTCGCTCCGAATGACTTTTTGTGCCATGTTTTTGAAACCATTTAAGGCTTGCCGGGAAGAGAGGCGAATGTATCGCTTTTTCCCCGTAACATTCATGAACTCATTAGCATACCCAGAATCGATTCCAGATTCCTGCTTTGCCGTAAGTAATTGACTGTATTTTGGCATAATAACTTAGCAAATACATTTGCCAATATCCTCTATACATGGGCCCTACAGGTATATAAGCGGACAGCGTCTTTATTTTCCGTAAACCGACAGGTTATATGAATATTTATGAACCGAGTGACGCGCTTAATGTGAATATTTATAAAGCAGACAACTTTATGAATATCTATTTCATCTGACTATAACTATGAATGTTATAAATTTCGTCCCAAATAAGTAAGCAAAATCTCGTGGATTTATATAGCGCTTTAGTAGTTAGTAGTGCAACAGTAGCTGCTTATTCTTAGGCGCTTAGCCTTTCTTAAAAGTTGATTCCAACTTATGTAATCAATAGGCCCTATGATGCAAGATTTTAACTTCTTATTAAGAATAATTTTTGTCTATGTTCTTAGATTTAAGCCATAAAATTTGACTATATAATAATTAATATGTTCTTCAAATAGACAGTTTTATATTAATTATGACACTTTGGCTTTTGTCTTTGAAGAACTGAATATATTAACTTTTTATTACTTTACTACAGCATATGTTATAATGTTATCTGCACGCTCGTTCATTTGTGAGTCGGAAGCAATAAACTTTACTAATAATAATATTAAATAATTATGCACTTCTATAGCACCAGTTCTAATACCCAAGGTATCAATCGATGGTACTTAAAAATCAATCCGCAAAAGATCCAGGTCATTCCAGAGATCAAAATAAAAGATCAAAAGATCAAAACGTTCATAAATAGCTATAGTTTCTGTTGGAAAGTGGTAAACAAGTTTGGCAGAGACAACATGCGACTTCAATTTCTGTTCAAATAGGTTACTTGCGCTATTTAACTACAGTGTAATTCGACTTGAAATTTCCTAAGAGGATGTGGGGGCAATTACCCCCACGAATAAAATTATGTGGGGGCAACTGCTTCCATTGCCCCATGGCTCCGACGCCCCTGTTCCAACGCCATGGTCGCATGCCAAATTTGGCCTGCAGGCCAGTTCTTGTGGATTGGCTGATATATTGGAGCATGCTTGGCGCCGTTTCCGGCTGCCAAGCATGCTCCTGTGCATGCCTCGGAAAAGCGTCGTTCTGGGCGGTTCGACGATATTTTGCGCTCGTTTTAGCGCAAAATGTGTGAGTAGTGACCTTCCCATCATTTTCGGAAGGTCCTCTGCGCTTTTCTCGGGTGGATTAGGACGGTTTTAGTCGCTGATTCGTCGCCTGTCTGGTCCGCCATCTTGTTTTGCGATTTTTCTATCAACGCGGCCTGGCAGAACTTCAGACTAGATACACGTGCGGGAATGCTGCGACATCCGTTCTAATTGTAACCTGGATTTCCATCCAAAGTCGGATTCACCTAGCTCGACGACGGTTTACTCACGGGAGTCCGCATCTCAGAAATTATCCGTGTGGCTCGCCTCACGGACAGTTCTTACAACATCTGCGGAATTTTCAACATCTTATCCCGTGTTTTTGCTCCTTTGACGTGCCTGGTGCGGACGGTTCTACAGCGGAAGGCTCCTTTCTACGGGATTCGCTGCCGTGGGCGTTTGGGCGGCGATCTCCGTCGTTTCCATCAGGGCTGACTTTACGCTGTCTCTGTTATCCAACGTTCGCCATCGGCATGCCAAAGTATGTCAAAGCGCCTTTGACTTCGACATTCGTCGTGCGTACGGCGCTATAGAAGTCGTCAAGAAGAAGAAGATTGGATATTTAACCTTAGAAGCTGTGTGCCACATGCAAAAATATGATGCAGATGTTATATAGTAGTGCAAATTGCTGGAAGCTATTTCTGTATTATTTGACTTTGTTATGTAGATAAAATGTGAGCATTCAATTATTTAATTTTTGCTTTAACAGAGGTCTGGCACTGCATCCCCCTCCAGCTGTAATAGATCATATCAAGTCACTAAATCAGATGCTTCACATTGGTCATATGTTATGTAGAAGCCGCAATCCAGATTTCTTGCTTGACATCATACAGCGTCAGGTAACTATTGTTTGGACAGCTATTTATTTTAAAATAGTAATGTAAAATGAAATTCATTAAGAACTTTTTCTGAGGTGTCACTCAGAAGTACTCCTTTTACTCTTGTTTATTTATTTTTTATTAATAAACAATTTTTAAAGTGTTTCGTAAGAATAGCCACAGAGCCAGCATTAGGTAGTTGCATATATGTTAAGTCATATATTACCCTCACACCACTAGACTTTTTGTAGCAGCTTCTTCCTAAGGAGTGGTTACCGCCACTAGCATAAACTTGGATGAAAAAGTGGTGGGCCTAACTCCTACTCCTTCCCCCTTATGGTATCCTCTCAAAAGTGAGTGGGATTGAGTCTAGAGGCCTAATTGAAGTTTACATCTATGGTTACTGCCCAGCCTCTAAGAATTAAATATTGTTAATGTCATGTGACGTGGGGGTGGTTTATGACTGCGATGGCTCCAAGTGAGAGGAACCACCCCATTCACAACTAAGAATGGGTGATAATCAATGTTCCCTGTAAGGTGGTTTTATGCCCAAAAACAGCGAGACATGTGCCCACAAATGTTTTTCTGTTCAAAAAATTAGCAGGAGCTTTTTTAAATTAAAAATTAATAAATATTTAAATATTCAATATTTGACTTAAGTTAACGCAAGTATGTGAGCCTTCCCAGACAAACACTGCTCCTTGGACCCATTACCAACCAGTCTATTCAAAGAGAGTGCTGAAGTTTTAACTCTGTTTATCACTGAGCTCTTCAATTGCTCACTCTCCTCAGGGACAGTGCCCACTATCTTTAAGACCAGTTATGTCGTTCCTCGGATGAAGAAATTTAACTCTGATCCCTCAGACGTCAAATCATATTGACTGATCTCCAACTTATTGGTTCTTTCTAAGCTACTGGAGCGCCTTGTAGCAAGTAAGCTCAACCAATATTTAACAACTCACAAGCTGCTTCCAAGTCTGCAGTCGGCCTACCGTGCCTCACACTTGACCGAGACAGTGGCCCTGAAGGTAATTGCAGATATCCTATGTGAACTCGACACCGGTAAGGTAGCAGCACTGATATTATTAGACCTGTCTTCAGCGTTTGATACTGTCGACCATGACACTCTGCTGAAGAGGCTGGAAATAACTTACGGAGTTGGCGGCACTGGTTCTAGGACTATTGACCACTGGACGATTGACCATAGGACGATTGACCATAGGACGATTGACCATAGGACGATTGACCACTGGACGTTTGACCACAGCGGACTTTTGACCACTGGACGATTGACCACAGCGGACTTTTGACCACTGGACGATTGACCACAGCGGACTTTTGACCACTGGACGATTGACCACAGCCATGAGTGTCAGGCTTAGCACGCTGTCTACTGCATGCGTGCATGCATGCATGCAAAAAAAGGAAACCAAATTTTGGGAATGATGAAAAGGACAATCGCAAAACTATATAAGTTATTAGTATGGCTTCATCTAGAATACTGTGTTCAGGCATGGAATACGTTCTTGAAAAAAGATATAGAGCTTTTAGAAAAAGGTGCAAAGACGAGCAACGATGCTCAATGGGATCCACGGTGGTCAATTGTCCCGTGGTCAAGCGTCCGTCCGTCGATGATATTATATTATGTTCCATTCTATCCTATAGCCATTCTAATCTATACGACGATTTATATAGCGGTAACATAGCTGGAGCCAAAGTCAAGAGCGCTTTGCATAGAGCAATCGTATGGTTTTTTTAAAGAGGTGCGTGACCGTGCGTCTTAAGTAGGATAATGAACGACTCGAAGTAGGTGACCGCAGTCACTGGGTCCGGGAGCGCGTTCCATAAAAGAGGGTTCACAAACGTTAAGTAAGCCAAAAACACACACACACACACACACACACATATATATATATATCTTTACTAGGTCTATTGTCCTTTTAATCATTCCCAACATTTGGTTTACTTTTTTTGCATGCATGCATGCACGCATGCAGTAGACAGCGTGCTAAGCCTGACACTCATGGCTGTGGTCAATCGTCCAGTGGTGGTCAATCGTCTAGTGGTCAAAAGTCCGCTGTGGTCAATCGTCCAGTGGTCAAAAGTCCGCTGTGGTCAAACGTCCAGTGGTCAAAAGTCCGCTGTGGTCAAACGTCCAGTGGTCAATCGTCCTATGGTCAATCGTCCTATGGTCAATCGTCCAGTGGTCAATAGTCCGCGTACCGGCGGCACCGCACTTGCATGGTTCTCATGATATCTTAGCCAGCGCACCTACTCTGTATGCTGCGCAAACTCAACATCGGAGAATTACCCAGTCACGAATGGGGTCCCTCAAGGTTCGGTCCTCGGACCCATTCTTTTTGCATTATACCTGGCCAATCTACTTGACACAGCTCGCAGCATGATCTGCAGGCACAACTATATGCAGCTGATTCCCAAATATATGGGAGTTGTCACTCAGCTCTCACCCAACAACTCCAATCACGAATTACAAACTGCATCACAGAAATGACAGAATGGCTAGGCTCAAATCATTTCCAGCTCAATACTGCAGAGACCGAAATCTTGTGGATGGCAACCGGAAGACAGCAGCACCTGCTCCAATCCGCCTTGGTCCGGATTAATGGTCATGATATCCAACCAAGCCCTTATGTCAGAAATCTCAGCATTTATATCGACAATGCCGCCACAGCGAGGCAACACGTGACACGCACCGTCGCCAGCTGCTTCGCAGCATTGCGGTTGACCTGCAGCATACGGAAATATGTCTCTCTTACTGCCCTGAAGACTTTGATCAGCGCCTTAGTACTCACTAAACTTGGCTATAGTAACGCCACCTTAGCAGGGCTCCCGAAATGCCTCATTGACAGACTCCAGAATGTACTTCATGCAGCTGCACACCTGATCCATCGATCAAGGAAGCACGATCACACCACACCACTGGTGATGAATTACACTGGCTCTCTGTCCCAGAGCGAATAATGTATAAGCTGGCAACCCTCGTCTATCGGTGCCTGCATGACTTCGGTCCCTCCTATCTCAGGTCTGAACTCCAGAGATCCGCAGACATAGACAGTAGAAGATGTCTGCGATCTGGCGCTACTCAAGCACTCCTCGTGCCACGCACACGCCTTGCCACTGCCGGCGACCGCACCTTCCCGGTTACCACAGCGAAAGCCTGGAATCGTCTCCCCATCAGTGTTCAAACATCACCTTCTCTGGAAATATTTAAGAAGCGACTGAAGACTTGGCTGTTCGAGATCAGCTACTCTGTTAAATCTTGACCTACCAACCATGAACTATGTATTGCGTTTACGTAGTCTTCCTATGATAATTTACCACATAAATCTTAACTTTCAATAATAATAATTATAATAATAAGTTACAACAAGTGCTGTGCTATATAAATATTTATTCTCAGCATCTCAATTTAAGAGATGACTTTTGATCCGACATATGGTTTATTATGGTCGCGGACTTAATTATATTAGCGCACGTGATTTTGTCCTTTTGCACAAAACAATATTGCCCAAAAGTTAGTCAACTGGGAAATTGTCACATTTTAGGCCCAATGAATGCTTAAATTGTGCAGATATTTGACTATATAAATGATAACTATGTAATAAACCTGTGTTTCCTTACGATTATACTCATATCTTTAGCAATAAATGTCAGCTTTATTCTAATAAATATATAACATATACTGCCATAACATGATAATCAATGCTGCTAAAGCAAAAATAATGACAAACACTAACAACATGCTGCAGATCAAGGTGGAAAGTGGAGTACTTAAACAGATGGAGTGCTTTGTTTATTTAGGAAGCAAAACAACCAAGGATGCAGAATGCAAAAGTGAAGTGAGAACTAGACTGGTCACGGGCACATCAATAAGGATAAATTAACTAAACTATGAACAAGAAATAAGTACTGTCACCAAACTGCACTTATTGTAAACCTTGGTATGGCCTGTGGCAACATCTTGTAACATACCCACCCATGGCAGCACTCAACTGCTCGTTTTAAATGTCTCGGGGAATTCTTTAACCAAGTTGGAAAATTACAACTTGAGGGTGGGATGGTCACAAACTACCTTATCACAACACTGTAGATACAAAAATATCTTTTAATAGCCTTAAGCAATAAATGCAGCATATACAATAGCTGCCATTAAATTAATTAATCTGTCATACAATCTTTCTTCTAAGTTGTGTCCAACTAATGACTTTCTATGTTAGCAACTATCGCTAAGAATGCCATTATGCAACCACTTATAAGACATGACTCAAACATTGACTAAGAACAAGAAATAAAAGATGTCCTGAACAAGTAGTGACCCTTCAACACAATCTTGAATAAATTATGAATTGTTCAATACTCACAACACATCGAAATTCAATTCTTTAAATTAAAATATTTAAAACAAAACAATGACAGTCTTCGTCCGTTGGACCATCTTCTTCCACCTTGTGAACTCAAACTCATTGGCATTCATAGCTCTTCGTCATGTGACAAGGTTCCACAGATCCTCAACAACAATTGGATGCCCCAACGACATGACCTCAATCTCCTTGCGCTGATAGGCGACAGTTGCTCTAGAAACGGACGAATCCCGACGCTCTCGTCTGCTTCTTCCTCTTTGACTCGTGCATAAAAAATCAAAACAACAATCTTCACAATGCATTGCCAAAGGTCATATGCAAATTACATGCAAACTATCTCGCATCTGTTTACATAATAGTCTAGTATGTTGAGTCGTCACAATGTAGATGCAAATGCTGAATGTTAAAGAAACTGAGAATTGCATACTGGCTTTTGAGGACAAATTACAGAAGAAAACTGCTACACATCCCATGGACAAAGTTATTATCACACGAACAAGTATACAACATGGCCAAAACAAAGAAAGAACTGCTACATCTTGTTAAGTCAAGGAATTTGAAGTACTTTAGGCATGTGATGAGACAACCACACGACACCATTGAAAGCAGTGTGCTGACAGGACTCCTTAAAGGAGTCAGAAGACGCGAACAACCAGGGATATGTTGGCTAGACTATATCACTATGTTGACCTTTTCTTTTAGGAGATCATCTGCTGTGCACTGCCCAATACAGAGATCACTGGTGATCGCTGACCTATTTGGGCATCCAACCATCGCCAAGCAATGATGGTGCCTTTGCTTGACTTGATATACTGCCAACTGTCTTTATAGTGAATACCTACTATCCAGGGCTGTTGAGAGAAAATACGGGCTGGGGGACAAATATTGATTCCGGGCCTCTTGTTTCAAAACTTTGACAAGCAAAAAATGTTGTCCTTTATCCTCATATTAAATAAATGCTGACAAGCAACAGTAGTGTTATTTCACACTTTTCTTGGGGGCAAAATAATTTTTTTGGCCAATTTTGGCAAATTTGGGGCCAATTTTGGCAAATTTGGGGCCAATTTGGGGTAATTTTGGGGAAATTTTTTACAAATTTTTGGTCAATTTTGGGGAAATTTTGGGTAAATTTTGGCAAATTTGTATTTTTTTCACATTTTTGCAAATTTTTGGCAATTTTTAGCGATTTTTGGCACATTTAAGATAAAGTAATTTATTTAATACATTATAAATTATTTCTTCATTTCATTGGGGGGGGGCACGGCCCTCCCCCAAATGACGCCCCTGACAAGCAAACAGAAAAAAGTCTCATATTAAACAATTGCTGACAAACAAACAAAGTAAATAAATGATTACAAGCAAAAAAGGTTGTCATTTGCATCTTTTACATTTAAATAATTTTTCTGGTCAGCGTGGGCCCTTTGTTTATCGCCGGGCTCGGGTAAAAATGTCCCTTTGTCCCCCCTTCTCATCGGTCCTGCTGCTATCAGAAACCCTGAATGGACTGCCGAGAGTATAAATAGGAGGACACAATATAAATATAATATAAGATGTGCAGGTGACACCAAACTACCGTATTTTCATGCCAAATTGCCGCAGCTTATAGATGATTTTGCAAGGGGAGGCCCTTTGATGCGGCCTATAATATTAAGTGGCTTATACAAAAACATTTTTACAAATAGCAGGAGTCCCTCTAACATAAGTAATTCTACTGGTAATTATAAATCTGGTAGAGAGAGAGAGAGAGAGAGAGAGAGAGAGAGAGAGAGAGAGAGAGAGAGAGAGAGAGAGAGAGAGAGAGATGCAGCAGAGAGAGACATTGAGGGAGGGTTGTGAACCGGCCTCTCGGGCCGTTTAATCCAGCTATTAAGCAAGATTAGACAGTAAATAATTTGGATAATTCATTTAACGTATTTCTCACACCCTGGGCTATAAAAATACTTGATCTAAATTAAATTTCTTCATTTTGTTTTATGAATGCTGATAGAAGATAGAAGATTTATTTATGTTTAATAACTCTCTGTCTCTCTCTTTCTCCGTCTCTCTCCGTCTCTCTCTCCTTTCCTTCCTCCCTCCGTCTCTCTCTCTCCCGTCTCTTTCCATCTCTCTCTCCCTCCCCTTTCTCTCTCCCGTCTCTTTCTCTGTCTCTCTCTGTGTCTCTCCATCTCTCTTTCTCTCTCTCTCTGTCTCTCTCAAAAATTGCCCAAAAATTGTTGACATAATTAATGGACAGCCCCTTGTAATGTAACAAGATATTTGTATAGCGCCTCTTCTGAAAGATCACTCAGAAGCGCTTCCACAGCAAATTACTGTATATTAACAAAGAGATAAGTTTTAAGTCGTTTCAAAAAGAGGGCCATAGAATTAGGAGTTGCTAAGCCACGCATACTGGCGTCAAGAGCATTCCAAAGGATAGGGCCAACTGATTCAAAACCTCGCTTCAGGAACATGGAAGTTCGTGCTTGGGGCACACTGAGAAGACCATTGGTTGTGGACCGAAGACATGGCCGACCAGGGATAGAGCTAAGGGGATGGAGTAGCTCTGAAAGGTAAGATGGAGTGGCACCATAAAGAGAGAGTGCAACCACTCTCAACATACGAAACTCAACTCGAGCAGGATAAGGCAGCCAGTGTAAAATAGCGTCATATAATCACTAATGTGATCACGTCTTGTGACACCAGCAATCACCCTGGCTGCTGAACGAAGAACCATCTGGAGTTTATCAAGTCGCACCGATGGAAGACCAGCAAAAAGTGAACCACAGTAGTCAAGCCTTGAGCAAATAAATGCATGAATCAAAGTAGAAGCAGATGGCATGTCTAGTGTACGTCGAATCACTCTAAGCTGGCGGAGATGATAGAAGCAACTGCGACAAAGTGAGTTAATATGATCCATAAAGGTTAACTCAGAGTCAAGAATTATACCAAGATCACGGACAGAGGAGGAGAAAGAGAGGCCGGGAAGGCAGCCTGCACAGACATATGATCAATTTTTAAGAGCTGACCTGAGTACCAAACCAGATGAGCTGAGTTTTAGCTGGATTAAGTAAAGAGACGATTTGAGTGCATCCATGAATGAAGTAAGTCAGAGGCTTCAACAAATTCACGAGTGATCTGCAGCGCATTAGTGGGGCTGGAATGTGAATAGGCCTGAATATCATCAGCGTACATATGTTTTTAAAATTATATGGTGCAAACAAGCGTGCAACATCAGCAGTATAAAGTATATACAGAAGCGGCCCAAGAACCGAAACCTGAGGACTCCACAAGTGACTGGCACTTCACGGGAGTAGGAAGAACCAAGTGATGCAATCATGCGGCGTTCAGAGAGATAGGATTTTAACCAGGCCAGAGGAAGACCAGAGACACCAAATGAGACAGAGAGGCGCTGTAGAAGAATATCATGGTCAACAGTGTCGAAAGCAGCACTGACATCAAATAGGGCAAGAAGAGTGACTTCTGACCGATCGATGGCCCTATAGAGATCTGAGAGAAGATGCAAGAGAAAGCGTTTCAGTGGAGTGTGAAGCACGGAAACCAGACTGGTATTTCGGCAGCAAATCATTAGCCTCAAGATATGGAAGCAGCTGAAGAGTGACAACCTTCTCAAGGACCTTAGATAAGAAACTGAGGTTTGAGATAGGGCGATAACTTGACATTTCAGACTCATCAAGGCCAGTTTGCTTAAGCCTGAGGCTTAACTATTGCCAGTTTCTGCGATGCAGGTAGGCAGCCTTCTTTAAGAGACCTATTGCAGAGTAACGTTAAAAAAGGCAAGAAACAGTCAATATAGTCATGCACAATAAAAGTTGGAATCGGATCGAGTTCACAGGTTTTCGTAGGCATAGAGAGGATGACGCGTCGAAGAACATCCAACGTAACTTCGTCAAAGTCCTGTAGACAAACATCTGTGGTTGTAAACTCTGGCGGCTGCGACCCAGCTGTAGCATCCCTCACACGACGAACTTTAGATATCAAATAATCCACGAACTGATTTGCAGTAAACGATAAATCCGCATTCAGTTGTGAATTCGAAGGCTTTGTACGACCGAGAATATCATTGAATGATAAATACAACTCAGGACACTCTTACCTTCAATTTTTGGAATTCTATAATTAGTACTGTCACTTATAAATCACTAAACCAAATAGGTTGACCGTCTTATGGGTTTTATACCCTTTGGCCAACCCATTTCTCAAACAAATTATATATATTTTTTTACATATTATGATGTTCTTTTTGTTACATAGTAAGAAATGATTTAATTTTGTATGTTTAACCTGTATAATCTTGAGAAATAAAAATTGATTGATTGATTAAATACAGAGGCGGTTCTAGGCCTAGGCCGGGTAGGCCCTGGCCTACCCAAAACTTTATCTGGCCTACCCAAAAAAATTACGTGGCCTACACTGTGGCTGGCCTACCCAAAAAAATACATGGCCTACCTATAGCTGGCCTTCCCCCAAAATGCGTTGTGTGGCTGGGTAATTAGTGCGTATGGCCTACGCTACGAGGCTGTCGCTACGAGGCAGTCGAGTGTAGTGTAAGGCCATTTGAATCCCCAGCCACTCATCAGATACCTTCTTTTCCATTCGATTTCCAGATGTCAAGAAGCTTTATCTAATTGATCAACCACCACCGACTGATCAATGGTCGTTCAACGGTTTCCGCACACATTTTCTTCCCACCCTCCTCAGTGTCTAATTTGTTAGATGTACTGTCACTGGTAGTACTTACCCTCCCCCTCCTCATCCCCCCGTATCCCCACAGAATTACCAGACTTCCAGGTGAGTGTTGCAGAGTTTAGGGGCTACTTTTAGGCATTTTTGCCATGGGAGTAGTTCCTCTTGTTGTCCATAATTAAGTTCCCTCTAATGAATGGCCTTATCTGACGGTTGATTACATGGATGACATGACTGTTTTGATAATCAATTCTCAACGTCGTGGGACATCTGGTGTAATCTAATGTATGTTCTGGTTAACAGAACAGAGATGGAGAAGCCACAGTAACTATCGTGTAACGGTGTAAGACGGTGACGCTGAGCTAAGTTCAGTCCGTTTAAGATTGCAGCTCATATAAGAGACAGTCTAGGCCTATCATACAAATGACTGTCTTTCCAAAATCAAAATCTGGTCAGCGTTTCACGAGCATTTAACTCTTCATTGCATGACAGGTAGGCCCCTATCATTTCTTGGAATATTCACTCTATAATATTATTATAATTAGAGATGGATAAATTTCTGGTTAAACGCGCTCGAGTTAGTGACAACGAAGAAGTAGAAGACATGGTGACTGACGATTCAACTGGACCTACAAAGACAACTGTCGAATCTCAAGACGTTCAACTTCAACATCACTCAAAGGATGTAGGCCTATCAATTTCACAAGTAGCACCAGTTGACTCAGGTGGTCTGCGTAAGTTGTCATGCTACTGTGGCTGATATCAGCAAGGATTATAAAGATCAACCTGTACAACCTAAACTGTAGGTCTTTCCAAAATCAAAATCTGGTCAGCGTTTCACGAGCATTTAACTCTTCATTGCATGACAGGTAGGCCCCTATCATTTCTTGGAATATTCATTTGCAAGCAATGCCATAGTTTGTTTTGTGTGCCGTCATTTTTGTCCACGAGCAGGATACCAGGAATGATGAATCTGCTTTAACGGAGACTGGGTTGCGTGGTTGGGAAAATATTGACAGCAAACTATCGAAACATTTCGTAAGCGCGCATGCATTCTGATGCTCTTGCACAGTGGAAAACACAAAAGTACACTGATGCAACTGGTTGCATGGCAAATGTTTTGTGGAGTCTCAGCCTAACATGCTCTTTGTCAAGTTGACCTTCTCCTGACCTTGAACCCTTGAACATTGCAATGCACATAGTTTGCAAGCACTCATTTTTGCATGTTTATATGCACTTGATAATATTCCACTTATATTAGGTCAAAGCTAATAAATTACAACTTGGTGATTTTACAGGTGGGTGGGTTCCGATTTTCGGCTGTAGAGTGGACCTACCCCAAACATTTTCTTTTTTGGCACATATGGTTCGAAAGAGCAATAAAAATGCTAAACAACGGTGCAAATCGCATCTTTTTAGCTTCTATATAGCCTGAAATATACTGAGTTGTTCGGTTTCTCAGATTGAAAATCCGTTCGCAAAATTGTCATTTCTTCGAGCAATGAGTAATATTGTTTGAAAAATCATAACTACCTCAAATTTTGCCCAATCTTCAAAATTTTTGCATTATTCTGTTCCAATTATACCCCTTTACAACTTTCTCGCTCACAGTTTGGGGGTTACCGCGGAAAAATTTTTGCTATTGGGCTTGGAACAAAATTTGACCCAAATGTTGGGGATGGGTCCTATTTTGGGCTGTAGGGTGGACCCTACCCTCAAAATTTTCTTATTTGGCACGGATGGTTCGAAAGAGCAATAAAAATGCTAAACAACGGTGCAAACCGCATCTTTCTAGCTTCTATATAGCCTGCAAAATAGTGAGTTTAAAACTTGTATGTTCACATTTTCACATGAATGCCTTTCCCCCAAATTAAATACCCCGATTGGGGATGACTTGAAAAAATTAAATCCTTCTGCAACGGGTTAAGAGACTCAAACATGACTTATTATGTTTAAGTAAACTGAAAGTTTAGATGTTAAACAGAATATTCCAGTTAGCACTCAAGTTGCTATTAATTAATAGCAGTCTCAACACATTCTATTCTATTCTATTCTATGACGATTTATATAGCGCAGTAGCATAGCGAGGGCCAAAGTCAAGAGCGCTTTACATGGAACAATCGTACGATGAGTTGAAAAGATGCGTTTTAAGTTTAGTGGCGAATGAACCGAAGGAAGTGTCTGCGATCACTGAGTCGGGCAGCGAGTTCCATAGGAGGGGGTTGCCTCGTGTGACGGACCTCTCTCCGAACTTTGCGGTCTTTGACGGAGGAGGGACGTAAAGTAGACACCGCGTACTGGATCTCAGCTGGAGTTGTCGGTCGGCGATCGTCCATCTACGCACCAAGGTTGATAGATACTCCGGGCAGGTAGGGTCGTGGAGGGCCCGGAAGGTCAGCCAACACCGTTTGAAGACGATTCGCTCCGGGATTCGAAGCCAGTGGAGCTTGTCCCTTAATAGTGGCGTCACATGATCGTGCCACCTGACTCCGAAGATCAGCCGGGCAGATGCGTTAACGACTGACTGCAGACGGGCCAGCTGGTAGTCGCGGAGACCCAGGAGGATGCTATTACAGGAATCTATTACAGCAGCATTACTACAGTATATTTCAATTGATTGCCGTATTTTAGGAGAAAAATTTAATTAGAACAAGGAAGTTTCATTTTTTATTTCCAAGTAAAAACATCATATGATTAAGTAGTACTATGAAATATACTGTGATGCCAATAGTGTTATGATAAATTATCTTTTGCCAATTAAATTGTTTTATTAGGGAACATCACAGTCTATGCCTTGGTTAGCTGAACTGGTTGAGTCTAATGACAGTTCTTTAGATGTCCTTCCTGTTCAGTGTCTGTGTGAATTTCTGCTACATGGCTCATCATCTGATAGTCCAGATGATGATGATGGCAGCAACAAACAGAAGAAATCTCAGGTGAGCCATTTTGATTTTTATTAGCATAATTGAAATTGGCAGTGGTGACACATATGAGTTAAAAGCATTTAAGACAAAACGGTTTCCAGATAGCTTTCTAGAAATTGAAGACAATTTTGTGAGACCTTCCTTCTGGTTATACAGTAATATTGACTGTACTTTCACTCTCTCCAGGTGCCAGTTCACAGTTGATCACATGAAAGATTCACTAGGAAACTAAAGATGCACTTGTTCAATATCTAATACAAGTGCCTGTGTAAAGTGCTCATGACTTTGGCCTTTGCCATGTTTATTGTACCATATAAATCATCATGGTAATAATAATAATAATAATAATAATAATAATAATAATATTATTATTATTAATACATACATACATACATACATACATACATACATACATGCAGACATACATACATACATACATACATACATACATACATACATACACTGGATTCATACAATGAGTCATCATTATGCTTAAGGTTGTTTAAAAATGCTTCTATTTAGGGACTGGTTAACTGTTTAAAAACTAACCGGTTAACTGGTTGTTAGCGGTAGCTAGGCATCTTTCCCACCTCTAGCCTTGAAGTACGGTAGGCCTACAACTCTAGATACTCTACACTTGCCGGATTCTTGTGCTGCCTACATCAAAGCGCTTTGATGTTGCAGGCGCTCAGCCGGTGTCTTGCGCTGCCTGCATCAAAGTGTTTTGATGTTGCTGGTACTTGAGTTAGCATCATTTATAGGCTGAATTGAAATTACAGTTAACTGGTCAATTTTTAAATGAACAAACCATGCTCTTAGGACAGGTTAACAACCACTAACAACCTTAACCCTTTTACTGTGCATTTAACTGTAACTCAATGTAAAATGGACAGATATATTTGAGGTCCCGGTAAAGGGGTTAATTAGGTTGCTTTTCTGTCAGTTCATGACTTTTGCCACCCCTCAAGCTTGCAATGATATCAATTGCCTTGCACATATTCAGTGCATTGTTGCTTACACAGAAGTCCACCTTGCCTAGTAAGCCATGTCATAATATAATTTTTCATATTGTTCTGTGTTTCTACTAGTATGAAATCCCTTAAAAGCTTTAAAAGACAAAAGATATGAGTCAGATTTACAGGTGATGAGAGCATGACTAGTTACTGCCATAAATAATAAACTAAATAAATATATAAAAATAAATAATAAACTAAATAAAGTAAATAAATTTACTGCCATAAATAAATAACTGTGATTCGCTCCTGTTTTTATCATTTGCGGAAGATCAGATCGGTTCGTCGCTACCTCCCGCTACCAGGTGTCATTAGGCTAGTCCGAGCTCTTGTCCTGGTACGAGTGGATTACTGCAACAGTGTACTACTTGGCCTACCAGACAGACAAATTAACTGCCTCCAATCGGTCCTTAACGTCTCAGTGCGGTTAATCTTTTGAGTCAGATGGAATGAGCATGTCACTACGCTACTTCGCGATCACCTCCACTGGCTACGGATCCCTGAACGGAATGTTTACAAATGATGTGTGTTGACTTATAAGTCCTTGCACGACCCGGACTGCCAAGAGTATATTTCGGAACTGGTGCGCAGAAATCTGTTATCTGACAAGCGGATGGAACTCAGATCCAGTCGCCGAATTCAGCTAGTTGTCCCCCTCCATCCAAGACAGCTAAATTTGGGGACCGATCTGTCTTGAGAGGGATTCCCATACTTTGGAACGCACTCCCCGAGGAAATTACCAGGGAGACGGCACAAGATAGGTTTGCACAGAAACTTAAGACGCACCTATTTAAAATCTCATATTAGTTGTCTTTGTAAAGCGCTCTTGACTATGGCCTTCGCCAGGCAGATAGCGCTATATAAATTGTCGTTTAATAATAATAATAATAATAATAATAATAATAATAATAATAATAATAATAATAATAATAATAATAATAATAATAAAGGAATGCATTCTGCGATCAGCCCAGAAGTCCAAGAAGTCCATGGTCACTGAAACGTGACATGCACATGATCATGTCTCTAGTATGATCCTCGCTGCCAGGTGCTGATGTGAAGCAATGACTAATTTCAGGTCAATTGCTTCACAGAATTGCCAAAAAGCTGGATTTTCTTTGACTGTCAACGCAAGTCTGCATTCTGCCAAACAGGCCATGAGAACTACCGGTACAGTTTTCTTTATCTAGAAATAATACAGACAACAATAACAACACTATTTTGTCATTTGCTGCTTCTGGAAAATAGTCAAATAGAGAATAACATCAGATTGAATTCTCAAGGTAGCCCACTGTTTCAATCATTTCATATTGAAGCATGCACGCCTCCCAGAGTAAGATAAGATTCTGATTAGATAACGGAAACACCAGTAGATCTAAGTAAATAGATTCTAGGACTTTCATCTATGGATGATTAATCTCGAACTATTGATCTGAGGAACTGTTCATCTGCAAACCTTTCATCTACAGTGTACAGGCATTTTATCAAATGACCTTTTACATCACACTGGCATATATTTGCACTATTTGACTTCTGAAGGCATTTTGTAACTACGGTGTATTGTTTCTAAGATCGATTATAATCGGATTATTCCACTGCACGTTGATGCCTTTCAGCGGCAGTGATTATAGCTGACAGAGATTACCATATATACTTGCAGATAGGTCAACCCCATTTTTAGGTTTAAAATATTGAAACAATTTTGCTATGACCCACCTATATAAGTTGACAACAAAATTTTAGGAACCTATAGGCTTCTTGAATTTCTTAATTATGCCTGATTTATATTGAAATTGGGTCAACAGACGGCTGCTCTTTTCTCCAAACCCAACGTCTCCAAGCTGTTTGAAGGCCAAAGATCAGTGACTGGAGGTTTTTGTTGTCCACGAGTCTGAGTGCTTGATGGTTAGCCGTGTGGGGGTGACAGCCAAAGCAGGTACCTGACCAAGGCCTGACCAGACCTGGACATTAGTCTTAGCTGTCTGAACTATGGCCTGCTAGACAACCCAGAGTATGAATAGGTGATTCTGGGATACATAAGATTTTTTGTGAACACTCATGGTATCTGTTGACTTGTAGTCCATGTCTTGCATCCACAGTGGTGAAGCAGAGATAAAATGTATGCTTTTTGTTAGCGAATTTTGGTGTGCAAGGAGATTGAGAAATGCCATATATGATGATAAGGCATTTTCTTGCCGTTTTCATTCCTAATCAGATTGTCAACAATGCTATAACCCATATTGCATAGCGAGGACAGTGTGGGCGACATGATTCATCTGGACCGCCGGCTGATTGTTGGCAAGACTAGAATGCATTGCATGCCATGTTTCTTGCCTCTAAAACTCGCTCGCTCACATTTGGGGGTTTACCGCTGAAGACATTTTGCTATTGACCTTTGAACAAAATTTGAACAAAATGTTGGGGAGGGGTCAGTTTTTATGGTGTAGAGTGGTCCCTACCCCCAACTTTTTTCTTTTGGCATGGATGGATAGAAAGAGCAATAAAATTGCTCAATAACGGTGCAAACCGCATATTTCTAGCTTCTATATAGCCTGAAATATAGTAAGTTTATAATGTATATATTCATGTTTTCATACGAACGCCTTTTCCTTAAATTAATTCCCCGTGGGGGGATGACTTTAAAAATTTAATTCCCCCTTTAAAAGGTTAACCAGTTCATTTCTGCAGTCATTACTCTTCTTTCATCTTTCTTTTTTATGGTCCAGTATTCTGATCCATATAATAGTATTGGTTTGATCAGTGTATTATATAGCTTTAGTTTTGTTTTCAATGATATTTGTTTGTCTTTCCATATCTTCTGAAGCTTTCCAAATGTAATGTAATGTAATGTAATGTAACAAGATATTTGTATAGCGCCTCTTCTGAAAGATCACTCAGAAGCGCTTCCACAGCAAATTACTGTATATTAACAAAGAGATAAGTTTTAAGTCGTTTCAAAAAGAGGGCCATAGAATTAGGAGTTGCTAAGCCACGCATACTGGCGTCAAGAGCATTCCAAAGGATAGGGCCAACTGATTCAAAACCTCGCTTCAGGAACATGGAAGTTCGTGCTTGGGGCACACTGAGAAGACCATTGGTTGTGGACCGAAGACATGGCCGACCAGGGATAGAGCTAAGGGGATGGAGTAGCTCTGAAAGGTAAGATGGAGTGGCACCATAAAGAGAGAGTGCAACCACTCTCAACATACGAAACTCAACTCGAGCAGGATAAGGCAGCCAGTGTAAAATAGACGTCATATAATCACTAATGTGATCACGTCTTGTGACACCATAAATGCTGCACTTGTTAGTCCAATTCTCCTTATTATGTCTTCTTCGCTTAATCCATCTTCTGTCAGTACTGATCCTAGGTATACGAATTTTGGTACTTGTTCTATTATTTCCTCCTTTAATTCTAGGTTAACTTTCCCTTTCTTGTTATCTGTGACCATTGCTTTAGTTTTCTGTGTATTTATATTTAATCCCACTTCTCCAAACACATGATAAAGGATATATTCTGGACCTTCTGCTTGCCAGGTCCAACTTAAAATGTATATCCAGGATTATTAAATCCAGGTGAAGCCTATTTGTCAGTCCACTTAGGCCATTTTGTCATCATCATGTTTCCTCATAGAGATCCACCAATATACCCTGAATCACTTTTTTCCATAATTTCAGTTTTATAGATAGATCTTTGACAGCAGAGTCCAACAGTGTATAACAATATTCGGTTTTTAGAGACTGGGCTGAAATAGATGGTGGTAACCACCCTTGCTTCCTTATGAGAAGAAATTACCCGGTACATGAAAACGCGGCGTGAGGGTTAAATGTGTCCACTCATCATTTGCAAGAAACTGGCTGTGGAAAATATACTTAATCTAACTCTGAGAATTTGCAATCCCCAGTTAACAGGGCTTGAAATGTATTGTTATGCATGTTAAAGATACTCTTGATTATCTTTTTTCTTCATGTATGTCTTAATAAATATGCTATGAAAATTAATTATTCATATTCATTGTTTTCTGGCACAGAACAATGGTTTGTATATTGGAAAGAGTTCTATTTGAGCTGGTCTGGTTGTAGAAGCAACAAAAGCAGGAGCAGCTACTTAGTCGTCTTCATAACATGCTATACAGTGCAGTAAGCGACCCACAAGCAATAACTGAAGTTCTTGGCTATTTTCTGAAAAGGCTTAATTCTGCTCAGACAGCAGTGCGGAAACAAGCAACTAAAGTAAGGCACATTTACACCTATTCATTAATTGTGCTGAATTTGTAAATGTATATGTTCAGTTTGAATATTAGTGTTTTGATAATAATAGTAATAATAATAAGTATTATTACATGATTGTTTACACACATTGTCATTCAATAAGTAAAGAATCATAAGTGCAGAATGAATCACACGCCCTGAACACAGTAGGCCAGACAGTAAAGTGCAGTTTTAAGTTGGTGTTTAAAAAACATCAGTGAAATAGATAAATCTGAAGTGACAGTTTTTGGTAAGTTGTTCCTAGCAGATGGAACAGCATTGACAAAGGAACAGTTGGCGAGAAAAAGGCAAACTGCAGTACTGTAGCAGGTTGTTGGCACCGCAAGATCTCAGTAATTGAGGCTGTTCCTGCAGCTGCATGACATCTGCCAGGTAGCTAGGTTGATGTATTGTTAGTGTCTTGAAGGTGATGAGTCCAATCTTGTATTGAGTGCAGTACTGTACTGGCAGCCAATAAAGATGAACAAGGATTGGAATGATGTGTTCTGATCAGCTTGTTCTACATGCAGTCCTAGCTAGTGAGTTCTGCACTAAAGATGTGCGGGTAGAGCAAAATGCCTACCGTACCCATACCCGTGTAAAAACTTCCTTACCCTACCCATACCTGTACCCGCGGGTACAGGTACAAGGACCTGTACTAGAGATGTGCGGGTATACCCGTACCCGCGGGTATACCTTACGCGTACCCACGGGTAGGGTAGGGTACACATTTTATGGGTACGGGTTGAGTACGGGTATAGCGCTACGGGTACGGGTATAGCGCTACGGGTACGGGTACACCCGTTTTTACTAGTGCTGTTCAACGATTAATTTATTTAATCGTGATTAATCATGCGATTAAAATTATTAACCGCAACTAATTGCGATCAATCGCATTTTCTTTAGCAATGTTATTCTGGTCCCGAAGTAGTAATTAAATTGAAATAAACAATGCACCAGTTGCAGAACAGACTTTCAGAATTTCAACTAGTAGGCCTACAAACATTTATGTGACCACGCATAACATTATATGGCACATGCATCATCCATTTCAGTCAACTTTAAACAAAAACTCGTGACGTCATCACTTTCAAGCTCAGTTTTTTGAAGTTTCTTTAGAGAAATATGAGGCGATTAATTATGATACGATTAATTTTTTAAATCACAATTTTAAAAAATTAATCGCGATTAACAGATTAACACGTTAATCGTGGGTTAATCGCGACTAAAGGACAGCACTAGTTTTTACCCATAAAAACATTTCCCACTACTATAGCAAATTAGCAATGCAGTAATAGAAAAACCACATTTGTTTGATTGCAGGTAAGCTGTACAAGAGGTATTGCTGTAGGTTTTAATTGTAAATGTGTGCTTCTTTTTTATGATGTTTTGATTGTCAATTTAGGGATTGGCAAGGGTGCTCTCAAAGTCTTCTGAAGGTCTTATGTTGTCTGCAATAAAAGAAATACCACAGAAGAAAGAATGTGCATCTTTCTTTAATGAAAGTTTTTTGGATCCAGCTTTAACTTCTCACCTCTGGCTTTTGGAGAAGCTGCCATCACTTCCACAGTTTGATGTGATAAAGATCTCATTGTGTCTTTCTTTGAGACAAGTAATATTTTTATTTATTACTATTACTGTTGTGAATATGCTACCAATTCCATTGGATTATTGTTGTGTTAGTTTATTCGGCCATGATTAACACCTACATTTGTTGTAGTGAGTTGACCATGATTGTACGCCTACAAAAAGTTGACAATTCACAGTACCAATTCAGAATTGCGAATGCAATATGATCATGGTTTATTATTATATAATTATATAAGGTTGTAAATTATATAAGGTTGTAAACCTTACATTATTTAAGGCTGTAAATAATGTAATGCAGGTTAAAAGAAAATATCAACAATACAGCATAGCTTTGCTGATAAAAGTTTTGAAAACTACTTGTAAAGTCTGAAGCATCTTCTTAAGTTACTGAAGCCTTGGAAATTGGAGTGGCACTTAACTCTTTTGTGGTTGAAGCACCAGAAATGTAGTTCATGGTTAAAAAGGTGAAGTGCCAGAAATGTCGTTTTCACTTAATGAGGGCTAGGGTTCAATCTAGCTAAGGTTAGGGCTAAGATTACCAGTTGGTCTAGGGCTAGGTTTAGGGCTATGGTTAGGGTGATTGTTAGGTGGCAATTATGTGGCCCTTCAATGTTTTTGTGGTACATGTGGTTGAACTTACTGTGCATACTGCATTATTGGTCTTTGCATTGGAGACTGCTTCAGAAAGAACCACACTCACTGTCTGTATGTAGTGTAGTAATAACCCATGGTACAATGACATTTTGACAGGCATTGTATTGCATTGTTATGTTTTAGGAATTATTTCTAAGTACAAACCAAAATATTGGTGTTTTGCTTTTTTGCAAACAGCAGAAAGTTCACTTTTTCGGGTATGAGCTCCAAGTTTTATTCACCCACAAAAGGGTTAAGGTCACTATTGAAATAGTTTTGATGACTGATAGAAAATATTTCAACAATGCATCATATTTTTTGGTTGGCACGATGGTCCAGTGGTTAGCAAGCTAAACCGGGTGTTGGGTTAAAACCTTGGCATTTGAAGAAACTTTTTGGCTATGTCTGCCCGAGGTGCCAGTCACTCACCCAATCTACTCAGCTGTGAATTGAGTTCTTGATAGCAGGACTGGCAACCAGTTTCATTCAACAAATACCATTTTTACTCACTTCTCTTATTACATTACTGTACCATGAAAAGTTGAGGATGCTGACCCTTCAGTTCAGGGCTTTGAGCTTATGGAACAGGTTTTGCTGTAATTTTTTGAATTGCATACTCAGGAAGGTGATGCTATCAAAGTCCTGAGCAGTACATTTCTGCAACAAGTTATGATTATGTATATAATTATTTATTATAATATTCATGTTTATTATTAAAATCAGGCTTGCCAAGTGGAAACAGATGCAATGTCTGTTAGTTCCTACATCATCTTTCTTGCAGAACATACCAATGATTTTCAACTTCAAGATCTTCATTGTCTTGCTCTGGTAACAACTGAAAATGAAAATTACTGAATATGTAATTTTTAGTGAGAATTTATTCAGTGCTTATGGTTAGCTTGAAATTTATGTAATGTAATGGCATTTGTATAGCGCCTCTTCACCAAAATTCTGCCATGTTACATCATTATAAATTGCTCTGTTATTTCTTGGAAGCAATCTTAGATGCTATTGACTTTGGAGCAATTTTGCAGACTATATGAATGCTTATCGGCAATTCCCTATCCCTTTAGATAAATTTTCTGAATGGTTTTGCACAAATATTGCAACTAGTTTTCACCTGAATAAGAAACTGGCTTCCTGTGCCCCTTGTGGTTGGGCTAAATGCCAATAATCATCGGTGTACTCAGGGTTCCCAAATTTGGAACTATCAAGCCTCCATTAAGCCAGATATGCAGTTATGCACATCTCATTCAGCCCAACTAGGGATTGTGGGCTCCTCCAGCCGGGTCTGCTGTGGAGCCCCCAGGTGCAGAAACTTGATTAATATTAAGAGTTAAACTTTGTGATCTCTTCTGAGCCTTAAATCTTCCAAAAGCTTCCATATGTAAACTCCAATCGATTCAAAATGATTTAGCTCGAGCAATTACCAAACCACCAAAATTCTGCCATGTTACACCATTACTCAAATATCTACACTGGCTGAAAATAGCAGAATGCATTAAATATAAAATTATATTGATGACTTATAACTCACTTCATACATCAAAACCAGTCTACCTACAAAATCTGATAATCTCACAACATCCTTGATCCACTCGATCTTCCTCTCATGTCAGCTCTCCTTAGTCCACTGAATGAATCACCTCTCAAAATTTGCAACTGTGCTTTTTCATTTGCTGCACCAGAACTTTGGAACTCAATTCCAGCATTCCTCCGCTGTCTACGCCATGCTCAAATAATGAATTCTGAGTCACAATTTCCTTCCCTTCTTGCAACATCTCCTCAAGTTTTTCTTTCTAAACCAATAGTATTTCTCTTCAAAAATCATTTTCTCCATAACTGTGATGTCCCTACCACAATGACCCTTTGGATTAAATGACCTTAAATGAATGACATCTGCCTTTGGCTATTGCTACTTCATACTAAGATTAAGCACCTAGGAATAAGGAGCTACTTCGGTGCTGCTTTTGAAAGCGCTATAGAAATTAACGATATTTTACTTACTTAAAGAGTTTAACTGTTATCATAGAATGGCTGTATGATGTAATAAAACTAAGTATGTCAATTCTGTCCACAATCACTATACCATTCAAAACATTTTTCTTATCGGTTTTGCACCACTCCAATGACTGGTCCCCAACCCAAATAAGAGGCCCCTTTCCTCCCTGGCTATGGCTGATTGCTATGGCGGTGTCCCCAAAGACTGACAGCTAAACTCTATCAACTACTTAGTTGTCTCACAATTTGTATCATATAGGTAAAAACAATATAAGTTGCAATTCTTTGACCCGATTGTCTGTGAAGATTTTAACTTTTCTCATAAATATAAAGATTCACCATAATCAAACATATACTTAGGTGTTCTTCTGACATTTTGGCCTTGTTGTAATTTGTATAAGTTACAGAATACACAATTATATAATGTGAGCTCCACTGTTGGGTCTGGTGTGGAGCCTCCAGCTGCGGAAGCACCACTCATGAATGCATGGTGGTGTTTTTAAAATGCTCACCTGCATTGATGGGTTTGATTAGGCCTGATTGTTTGCCAATTGCTGAGCACCATTCTTTAGCTCCTAATGAAGGCCTGTTGCAGATCTGGCAATGTCATTACTTAAAGAATTATCCAATCAAATGTAGTAACAGGAGCAAGTGCATTTAACCCTTTTACCAGCTTTGACATCTATAGGCATCAAGCATTAACCTCCGTAAAACAGCTATGATGCCCAAGGACGTCATGCAACTTTCAGAGCAATTCGTAAACCGTCTATGACACCTTAACCCATCATAATGCAAATAACCTTTATATATGTATTTATTCCATAGGTAACAGTATTTATTTCATATTTCTGTGTGGTATCTTTGGTATTTTGATCCTAGTTTAATAGACACATGTGCTTTTACAAATTAAGACTTATGTTCCGAAAAAGGGGTGTTTGGGTTAGAAATAATATATCTACCAAAAGTGATCTGATTTCCGAAATTTTTCATTAATTTTGTTCCAATGACATTCTTTTACAACTTTGCTGCTTCCCCAAATAGGGTTACCACTAAAAAATTTGCTGGTGAAGTTTGAATTTTTTGGGGTGGGGTGCTATTTTAGGCAGTAGGGTGGACCCTACCCCAAATTTTTTTAGAATGTATGGTTAGAAAGAGCACTAAACAGCATTCAATATTTAAATGAACAGTAAAGGAGTTAAAGGGTTAAGGTTCACTTCCAAAATTCTTTAAAAATCTAATTTTTTGTTTTTGAGTTTGATTCATAATTTCTTGAAATCAACCTTGTAGGGTGGTTTGACATTTTACCTGTCTCTTTGGCAAGAAAACTGATGAATTGCTCAATATGGTAAAGGAGTTGCACTAATTAAATAGCTCACCAGTCTGGAGAAGCATTAGCTGTGTATATAGATGTCTTTGAAATGCCTCAGAAAATTCAGTTAATATGGTATATCAGCTATCAGAGGCCAATATCATTCATTCATTCATTTCATTTGTTCACATGGGACGACAGAGGTCCGTTGTGCCAATCTCGTGTTGCGCGAGTTGTGACCGCAACCGATGGCTGAGTGCCATTCATGAAGAATTGTGGAAGGAAGACCATCGCCGATCTGCTGGGGCCATGTACGGCGTGGTCTGCCAGGAGGTCTTCTCCAGCTCGGAGGAGGACGCGTCTCGGTGCGTCGAGCAATGGCGCAGGCAAGAGCGCGATGGGCTGGAATGTTCTTGTCCTGGCGAGCCACGTGACCAAAGAGAGACAGACGGCGTCGCGTGATAATTTCTGTCACTGGCAGGAGGGCAGTCTGTTTGGAGACTGCTTCGTTGGTCACAAAGTCGAACCAGCGAATGCAGAGAAGCTGTCTCTGGCAGCGCATATGGAATGCCAATATAGTGACCTATAATTGAATAAATGCCTTTCTCAGTCTGCTGGTGATGTTTTACTGTATTTGTTTATTGTACTAAAGCTTATTATTTTTAGGCAAAAATCTTCTATTGTTGTTGTCAAGAATTTGTTTGCATTATTGAAATGATCATGAGCTTCATTTGAATGTTAATTATTGGCAGGACTTGGCGCAGCTGATTGTAGAACGGGCAACTCTTATTAGCAATCTTCTACCTCAAGAAGAAAGCTCAAACAGCTGTGCTCAAATTGTCCTTGCAGCAATGATTCATCTCTTCTACAATTATTTAATTAAAGCTCAGCAAAATCAGCGGGAAGGTTACTCTTGGGTAACTAGATTCTATATGTATTTCAGACAGTGAATTGATATCATTTTTATTAGTTTGTTTTTTGCTTTTGTGCCAAAGATTTGAATGAACCTACGAACTCAGCTGAAGGTTTTAGAAATTCATTCATTTGATAGTATATGTCTCAATGGCTTGGTTTGTAGAGTGTCAGCTCTGCCTGCCATCAACCTCGGTTCAATTCCCGTGCACTCATATGTTTACTGGCGCAGAAGGGATACTATTATGGCCTGTGTAGCACTTTAGGCTGATGACTAGTTCATCATTATCAAGGTGTTATATGATTGTATATTTACATTTTGCATTTTATATGCAGTCATATTATGTATTAATATTTGTTCTTTTTTAAAATATATTTTATACCAGCTTCAATATATAATGTATTTTTTTGAGAGATGAACTTTAAGTGACTGTGTTAAAATAAAGTACATTAAAATTGTGCACTGAAATAACCCTCAAATTTCCAAGCCAAATTGCATATTCAAATAACTTGCCTTGAAGACATACTTCAATAAACAAACAATTGTAAAATTGTCTTTATCAGAGTAATAATAAGACAGAATCGATTATATTTTGAAGTGCTCTTGTGACAAATGAAATAACTTTCTTTTATTTTGTGTTACAAATAGTTAATTTATAGACGGATGTAAGGCTCAATGAGTGTTCTGCAGTGAGAAATTGTTGGTTTTGCATTGTAAGCTCAATAATTGAGTGAAAATTGATTCAATATTCAATCAATATGACCAAAACAATGATAATTGTACTGGAAAATACAGTTACAAAATGGTGATGCTGGGATGTTGATGCAAAGAAAGTGATTTTGCACAACTAGCATTTTTCTATGTGAGATTCAAATAAACATACGTAGTTAATAAAACATATGAAAATCTTATGTTCAATTCAGTCATTAACTGCTATAGCACCATTTAATAATGCCCAAAAGCATCAGCCCATTGTGCACCAAATCTTTATTGTGAAAATCCTGGATTCAAAATCCTGGATGGATGAGTTCACAAACACAAGTGATCTTGTATTCAGTTCTCTGATCTAAATGTTTCTATTACTGCATGAATTTCTGTCATATAATTCTATTCTATTCTTCATGACAATTTCTATAGCGCAGTAACATAGCTAGGGCCAAAGTCAAGAGCGCTTTACATGGAACGATCGAACGAGATATTAAAAAGGTGCATCTTGAGTTTAATCGCAAACGACTCGAAGGAGGTGACGGTGGTCACCGAGTCCGGAAGCGAGTTCCATAACAGAGGATTGCCTCGAGTGACGGATCTCTCTCCGAACTTCACAGTCTTAGACGGAGGAGGGAGCGTACAGCATGGATCGCGTACTGGATCTCAGCTGAAGGCGTCGGTCGGTCATCGTCGGTCTACGCACTAGGGTCGATAAGTACTCCGGGCAGGTGGGGTCGTGAAGAGCATAATGATGAAATAGGTATTGTTACAGATCTTTGCAATGTGAAAACATTGTGTACACAGAGACTTAGCATGCTTCTGAAAGCAGCTTTTTCGTTTTTGGCACTCTGTATACCGTATTTTCACGCATATAAGACACAGCCAAGCATAAGACACACCCGATTATAAGATGTGGGATTTGATGATTTGTCTTTAAAAAATTATGGATAAGACACCGCCCTATATAAAATGCACCAACAGAGTCAAATACTGAATCTCTAATCAGTAGCCTGGTTAACTACAATTCTGTCTCACCTGAATGTGGCTGCCTGCAGAGAGCTAGAGATAGGAGAGAGAAAGAGAATGAGAGAGATTGCCTTGAATTGGAAGAGGTTCCGTTTATTATTATTATTATTATTATTATTATTATTATTATTATTATTATTATTAGCTAGACGATTTCTATAGCTCAATAAGCATGGCAAAAATGGCCAAAGACAAGAGCACTTCACAATACTACGTATACCCGATGGGCGATGGTGAATAGTTAAGTCTTAAGATTACGTAGAAAAATTCCAAGAGAGTCAGAGTTTGTGACAAAGTCCAGTAGTGAGTTCCACAGTTCTGGGTTGCCCCGTGTAACCGACCTGTTCCCAAACTAAGCCGTTTTAGACGGGGAGGCACTAGCAGTTTGACTCGACTGCCAAATCTGAGCAGCCGACATCGTTCCAGTGTCGTGATCCGCTGTAGGAGGGAGGCGATGTAGTCCGGACAAGTAGAGTCGTGTAGCGCTCGGTAAGTTAGCAGGCATCACTTGTAGACGATCCGCTCCTGTATTGGTAGCCAATGGAGTTTATCACGAAGCAGCAGTGTGACGTGCGTGTTCCATCGAGCTCCATAGATCAGTCGCACTGAGACGTTGAGCACGGATTGCAGGTTATCAAGCAGGTTGGCGGGAAGGCCCAGCAGCACACTGTTGCAATAGTCAATCCGGCTCAAGACCAACGCCCGGACTAGCAGTATCGTAACCGACACTGTGAGATATCGTCACATCGCTTTGATCACCCGTAGCTGGTGGTAGCATGAGCGGGTGATGTTGGCAATGTGCTCACCGAATGACAGGGTCTCGTCAAGAGTCACCCCGAGCAGCCTGACGTCTCTGACTGGCTCAACGTCGAAGTTCTCGAGAATAAACGCAGCGCGATTGATCAGGCGGGTCCGTCCCGGTGTCAAGAGCCAAAGACACCTTGGCGTGGTTAAGTGCGAGCCGGTTTGTGGCCATCCACAATTCGACTGCCTGTAGGCACTTGTTGACCTGCCTCCATAGACCTGCCTCTGTAGTTCGTCGGATTCAGATGGCCTACACGTCGAATAGACCTGGATCCGTTGACTGTCACAATGCTGAAATAGACCGAGAGAGAGACAGAGACAGAGAGAGACGACATAGAGACAGCAGAGAGAGACGCGGCAGAGAGAGAGAGAGACGGGGGGAGACATGCGGCAGAGAGAGAGAGACATTGAATGCGAAACTGCCTAATTTGTGTCTCCTATCTTTAACACAGGATGATACTGATGTCAAGGCATTATACATATAAGTTGGACTGATTAGCTGATTTTTCTGTCTAAATAAGTTTGTCTACTGTATTTGAAAAACTATGAACACCAGTGATATCGGTAGACTGTCAACAATGGCTTCAAGCAGTGAAGTGACAGGGCCTTCTCAATTTATAAGACTATGCATATAGTATGCAGACAGTGCTGTGATCATTTCAGATGTCACAAACAGAGGAAAAATCATCTTTCTGCACTGTGTACAAGCCTTGTCACTACCGTAGGTAAGGTAAGGTAAAGGTAAAGTTCATCCATAGGCGCTGTGCCCGTAGGTGCCGGTGCTGATCTCCGGTTTCATGGCCATCAGCCCAAGGTGGCTAAGCCATTTATCAGCGGACGGTGGCAAGTCGTTCCGCCGATCCTATGGTTACCTTCGCAATGTTGCCATTGCTACTCATTTTACCATCACGAAAAAGGTAGGTACTCGCGGTAAAGTCGACCTCACAGATAGGTCGACCCCGTTTTTTGGTCAAAAATTATGTAATTTGCTATGATCTGCGTATAAGTCGACAAGGAAATTTAAGAGTTTACAGATATGTTGAATTGTCTAATAATAGCCGATCTGCACTGAAATTGAGTCAAAAGATGGCCGGACAGGTCAAAAGTAGGCTTATTTGCAGTACACAGGTCGCCTGTACAGTCAAACAGACAGCCGCTTTCCCCACCTCCCTTTTCCAACGTCTCCATGCTGTTTACAGGTCAAAAGTATTTGTGTTACACAGAGGCCAAGGTCGCACATGCGGTCAAACAGACCGCCGCTCTCCTCACCTCCCCTCCCCCTCCCAACATCTCCATTCTGTTTACAGGTCAAAAGTATTTGTGTTACACAGAGGCCAGGGTCGCACGTGCGGTCAAACAGACCGCCGCTCTCCTCACCTCCCCCCTCAAAATGTCTCCATGCTTGTTTACAGGCCAACGGTCATTGGTTTGAGGTATCTGTTGTCCACAATGTCTGTTATACTCTGAACGGAATCTGATTGGCCCAATCTATCACTGCTTAACCGTGCTCAGTTGAGAAAGGAGGAGCCAGATGCCCACTCCCGTTTGACTGACGCATCTTTAAATAGACACAACATGGCTTGACACTAATGCTGCTAATGCATTAGGAATTGTGTTTCTTCACAAAAATTCTTTGGACAATTGCATTGACTCGCAGATAAGTCGACTTAGCGTTTTTTGTGAATTTTAAGGCATAAGTTTCTCGACTTATCGGCGAGTATATATGGTAATTTAAAGTCTGAGTGATGGATAAGATGTGATTGCACCTGCACTGAGTTGTCTCAATCCCAGAGTTTTCCTGAACTGTGCTATGCTGATGAGCTCTAGCTTCTGCTGTTCATTATGTATTAGTGATATTTTTCAAAGTACCGGTACTGTATTAATTACAGTTCATTAAATTGAAAACACAGATAAAAATACTGTTAAATGTGAGGCAAACTGTCACAGATGTGTCTAAATGTCAGGTGTCACTGGCATACTAAATTAACTCAGTCACTTAGTGAATGCAATGCCCAACAGGAATGTTTTAATTGTGATTTTATATTGGGGACAGATATTATTTTAACTCATTAAAGGGGGAATTAAATTTTTAAAGTCGTCCCCAGACGGGGGAATTAATTTTGGGAAAAGGCGTTCATAGGAAAATTTGAACGTATACGTTATAAATTTACTATATTTCAGGCTATATAGAAGCTAAAAAGATGCGGTATGCACTGTTGTTTAGCATTTTTATTGCTCTTTCTAACTATCCGTGCCACAAAGAAATTGGGGGGAGGGAGTAGGGTCCACCCTACAGCCGAAAATCGGACCCCTCCCCAACATTTTTTTCAAATTTTGTTCAAAGCTCAATAGCACAAATTTTTCAGCGGTGGTCCCCCAACTGTGAGCGAGAAAGTTGTAGGGGGTGCAATTGGAACAGAATAGTGCAAAAAGTTTGAAGATTGGACCCAATTTGGGGTAGTTATGATTTTTCAAACCCTAGAACTCATAGCTCGGAGAGATTACAATTTTGCGAACAGATTTCCCGTCTGAAAAACCGAACATCTCAGTATATTTCAGGCTATATAGAAGCTAGAAAGATGCAGTTTGCACCGTTTTTTAGCATTTTTATTGTTCTTTCGAACCATCCGTGAAAAAAATTGCGGGGTAGAATCCAACCTACAGCCGAAAATCGGACCCTCTGAAAAAAATTCAAAGCTCAATAACAAAAAATATTCAGCGGTGACCCTCCAACTGTGAGTGAGAAAGTTTTAGAGGGGTTCAATTGGAACAGAATACTTCAAAAATTTTGAAGATTGGACCATGTTTGGCGTAGTTATGATTTTTCTAGCCCCGGACTTGATACTTTTTCAATGCATTTTTCTAGTCTTGGTATTTGTAAGAATGTTTTTGTATAAGCCGCTTACTATTATAGGCCGCATCAAAGGGCCTCTTCTTGTAAAATCACCTATAAGCCCCGGCAATTTGACATGAAAATACGGTACTGCTAAAAATGACTGGTGCATGGTGTTTTTTCCTGTCACACAACACCCAGAACTTTATCTTAGACTTGCTTGGGATGTACTGGATGAATGGAAGGTTGCCACAATATTGCAACAGCTTTTCATTATGGTCTTATTCTCGAACAGGATGGTAGAATCTTCTAACTTTGTCTCTCACACATCGTGCACAGTTCTAATAGATGCAAGCTCGTCTGTTGTGTGCCTTCTTTCTCTGCTACCAGAAGCAGCATCTAAGCGTAACATTTAATATATTTGTAACATGTCATATTTCTCAAGATAATCGGCCAATCAACAATCTTTGATGATCGTGTCAGAAATTGGTTAATTCAGTCCTTTCTAGCCACTATTTAGAATAAGGATAATGAAATAGCAGAACAATTTGTCTCTGGTTAGGTTCTTTAAGATCTCCACAATAACCTTTTGCCCAATATTGTTTGTCTATTTCTCAATCTCATTAAGTTATGGATCATATGTGTACAATCTGCTGCAAGTGTTGATTTTGGACTATCGACATTCCTTGCTGCTATTTCACTTAATCTGGTTTTATGTGCATCGTATTAAGAAAGTAATGAAATGCATGTTGACTTGTGTCATCCAATAATGTCATCATTTTTGGATTTAAGCAATGCTGGTGAATCACCTGAACTCCAGGCTGTCGCACTCCCTGTTGCTGCCTCCATATACATCCTAACCCTCATCACTTATCTCTTGTAACTCATATTCCGATTACTATGCTTTCTCTCTCTCTCCTCTGCTTCTACTTCTTCTACTTAATTGGGCCACCACATCCAGGGTGCGATTTGTAACCCGGAGCAGTGGGGTAACATGACGAGCAGTGGGGGGAAAATGACAAGCAGTGGGGGGACATGGGAAATGCATGGTTTAATGCACAGTACTTTGCTCTAACTTTTAATATTATTTGTATAAATTGTCACACACCATTTATTTAGACCATAAATGTAATAGTGCAACTGCAAGTTGCAACAATTGAAAATCTGCAACTAAATTCAAGCAAGTATCATTGAGCACTATTACAAAGTTGCCTTTGCAGGATTTGACACAGATGTCTCCTCAATTTTTTTGTCAGTTGGTGCATCTGAGGCAGCATGTTGCCCATCGCATACTCAAGAGATGAAAGTGTATGAATACCGAGTTGATTTCTAACTAGTGTATCATTTATATTCATGCACGAGAAGCCCAACTCACATTCAGCTGACGAGATAGGCAGAATTTGAATTCTACTGAGTGCTGAAACAAGCACATTGCCGATTACTTTCACTTTGTTCTTCTTGTACTGTCGGAACTGATCCAAGGCCAGGGTTTAATTTAGGCCGTTTCCGGGGGCGAGGAATTGCCCTTCCCCAGAAATTTCAAAATTTCCCTGGAAATTTTGGCATACTACATTAACTAACAGCAGCCCCCTAACTGACTTCCCCTGACCCTGTCAGTTTCCCCCCGGAGTCCAGAGTCTAGATTAAACACTGTCCAAGGCTAGTGATGGATCTACTTTGCACAGTTCTGCTAGGTAAACTATTGCTCTGTCACCAAATAATGATCTGTCAATTTTATTGTCTGGCCATGATGAAGTATAGGTTTACGCTCGTAAATGGTTTAATCAGCAACACGGGTAAATTTTTTCTAAGATTAAGATAAATCTGTCCCCGGTTACCACTGAACATCACATTTCATTCTTTTACTCATGCTCGGCTCAAAGTGCCGAAAAAATTTTCTACCTCTGCTGACGGTGAATGCATTTTCCTGTCACAGTCACAGTGGGGGGGAAGATTGACTTCCCTGACTGGGATGTCAGTAGCCACCTCAGTGGGGGGATGTACTTGGGCAGTGGGGGGAAATCTCGCTTCCCCTCTCCAAATCGCACCCTGACCACATCCTTCTTGGATCTCTCCTTTCTGATATCCAGCACCTTCTCTGCCTCTTGTGGGTATTCTCTTTGCCTGCCTCTAGCCCTAACATCAGTGTTTACTGTTTATTATAGCCACCTTGACATTGGGGAGATTTTTAAATGTTTGGGGGACAAGGTCTGAATCTCTAAAAACCTTGACAAGCAAAAAAGGTTATCTTCCTTTTAAAATGTGGTGACAAGCAAAAAAGGTCATCCTTCCAACTTTTCTAATATTTTGACCCTTCTCAAATGCCCTGGCAGGCAAAAAATTGTCATCCTTACATTTTTCCCTCTCCAAAAAATAAAAGCCCCTGTCCTCACACTTTTGGGGGAAAATTTCCATATCCCATGCAACATATAACAAATTTTTGGGGGCAATTCTAAAACTTTTTGGGGAAATTTCCCCTAGAGAAGGTTTAGAATAAACACTGCCTAACATACAGTAACCATTTTGTTGTTGTCCCTCTTACATGCTAGTAGTGTCATCAAATCGTTGTACATTGAGCTCACGCGATGACAAGGCGTGATGTAGATGGGAAACAGATGATACTGTGTTTTATGTAACTTTAAGATGCAGGTGAAGAGGAAAAAACCAAACATCAGAACTAATACTAAGTTCTACGACAGGTTTAAGATACAAATGGAAAGCGAATTGGTGAGAAGGCGTATCGAGGAGAACTCAGAAATTGAAGATGATTTAAACTTGGGAGGAGAGAACACATAAGCTTACACAGCTGTTGGCAATGGCAGCAGAAGGTATGAAAGGAAAAAAGGGACGAAGAAGCCATGGATAAGTAGTGAAACATTAAAACTGTAGGAAGAAAGAAAAATACTCAGAAAGAGGCCTGGGGCAGAAAATACGGACGAGTATAAAATAACGTGTAAGGCTGTAAAGAAGAGTGCAAGCTCAGACAAAAGAAAATAGATTGAGGAGCAATGCGATACAGTGGATAAAACAATTGGAAGCAACAGAACAAGAGAAGCATTCAAGCTAATTAAGAAACTTAAAGGAGATTTCAAATCATTGCCAAGAAACATAAAAGACAAAGCAGGGAAATTGAGCAGACTAAGAATGTGCCCAGGCTCCTGACCAAAGGGGGCACCACAAAGTTGAGGAAGAAAATACAAATGGAGTGTGGGTAATTTATTTACTTGTAATTCCTTGCTTTGAGTGGTTACATGATTGAAACCAGTTTTGTGCTGATAACTTTTATCAGGTCAGGTCTTCGTCCTCTATCTGTGTCCAGCTATCGACTTCTCCATGACATCATCAGTGTTTCTGTCTCTCGACAGGTCCAGGTATCCAGTTTCTCCACTCCGATCGATTGCTTGCTTCTTCTTTGAGTTCCTGATATCCTTTATTCATCATCCACTCCAACATCATCTTTCTCGGTCTACCTCTCACTCTCTTTCCCTCCATTTTTCCTTCGATTATTGTTCTTAGTAAAGAGTCATGCCGGAGGACATGTCCCATCCAATTTCTCTGCCTTTTCCGGATTGTATCTATCAGGCTTCTTTCTTCTTCTATCTCCTTCATGACTTCCTCGTTTGTCTTATGCTCTGTGTATTTTACTTTTAGCATTTTCCTCCAAATCCACATTTCAAAAGCCTCTAATCGTTTTATATCTTCCTTTCTCATTGTCCACGTCTCCGCCCCATACAACGCCACACTCCATATCAATGTTTTTACCAATCTCTTTTTAGGTTTAGTTTTAGTTTACTTTGCATCAGCTCCTTTCTCTTGTAAAAAGCTTCTTTTGCTATTGCTATACGTCTTCTTATCTCTTTATTGCATCTGGCATCGGTTGTTATCAGACTTCCTAGATAGCTAAATTCCTTCACTTGCTCTATGATCTGTCCGTAAACCTTTATGTCTACTCTCATTCCTTCTTTTTACTTATTACCATAACTTTAGTCTTTTTGTATTGATTCTCATTCCATACTTTTCTGACACTTGTATCAGTTTATCCATTACTTCCTGAAGCCCTTTTTGATTGCTTGCTAGCATGGCCTGATCGTCTGCGAAGCGCAGCGCCTTTAGTAGTACTCCTCCGACTTTTACTCCTTATCTGTATTCTCCATCGCCTCTTGTACTAATTCTTGATGTATATGTTAAACAACAGCGGTGACAGTGGACATCCCTGCCTTACTCCTCTCCCAATCATACACGATTCACTCAGTTCTCCCTCTATTCTCACCTTCACTGACTGTCCAAGGTATAGGTTTGCTATCAGTCTTCTGTCTCTCCAATCTACTCCCACCCTTTTCAGTGCTCTCATCAAAATCCTCCAATCTACTCTGTCAAACGCTTTTTCGTAATCCACGAAGCATATAAAGATATTTTTTCCATTTTGAAGTCTTCTCTCACTTAGCATTCTTAAGCATCCGATTGCATCCCGTGTTCCTTTTCCCTTCCGAAACCCAAACTGATCCTCTCCAAGGAATCCTATTGCATCTGTTTTCGCTTGTACTCTTTTTGTAATGACCTTGAGTATTATCTTCTTTTAAGTCAGTGGCTCCGTTAACGTCGTTCGCTGATTTCTCTTTTACTGGATACATTTGCACTAGGGATGTTAGTCAGGGTGGGTTCCCAGTTCCTTCCCTGCGGTGTTTTTCTGGAGACACCATCTCTCTCCATGACATCTCTCCAAATTTCTCTGTCCTTTGTTATTTCTACCAAAGTCATTCGGTGTCTTCCGTCAGTTTTTCCGTTGAGATTCAGTCCTGCCACGTGTAGATCCTCTTCCAAACCATCCACCCATCGTCTTTTCGGTCTTCCTTTAGATCTTCTCCCCTCTTTCTTGTAGTTGAAAATTCGTTTTGGGTTTCTTATTTCATCCATTCTGAGTACGTGTCCAGTCCCTTTCATTCTTCTCTTTCTGATGACTTCCATGATGTTCGGTTGATTTGGTCAGAACATCCTCTTCCCTTCCTCCCTTCCTGAATCCACACTGGTTTTCCCTGAGAGTTTCATCCACTGTATCCTTTATTTTGTTTAACATGACTCTGGTGAAAACTTTCCCCAGTATACTTAAGAGGCTGATTCCTCTGGCGTTGTTGAATTCCTTTCTGCTGTATTGGTATTATGATTGCTTTTCTCGGTCGAATGGTGTTTTCTCGGTTTTCCATACTGCTGCTATGACCCGATTTAGCCATCTGATTGTATACACACCAGTGTTTTGGATCATTTCTGCTGTGATATTGCAGAGTCCTGGGGCTTTGTTTTTTCTCATCTGTTTCACTGCCCTTTCTATCTCTTCCATTGTAATATCATCATCTTTTTCACATAACTCATCCTCTATTTTACATCTATCCTCTGATTGAGCTATTTCAATAAAAGTTTCTTCTGGTTTGTTAGGGTCTTCTCGGTTTAGAGAATGTTATAACTTTTATACTACAATATAACATTAGTGAGTTATCTCAGTGATGCTAGTTGTAACTTATGCATGATTTATATGAATTTCTAATTATGAGGCAGAAAAGTGTACCAAGTGATGTATTTACATTGAGAGGTATACCTCTTTCTTCCTGTTACCTTTGCTACCAGGGTCATTATGTGACTAGCTTAATTCATAATCATGAGTTTTAGTGCTCAATACCAGGTTGCACTGGAGTGGTCTGACTTGAGAAATAGGGTATTTTAAGTTTTCTTCGTAGCTTAAAGCAGTGCAGGATGCTATCAGCTGCAGCATATGCCACCTTGTGTGGTTCTTACCTTTTGGGCATTAATATTATTTCATATTTCTATTGCATCATTATATGTTTTGATTTGCCCAATAGAGGATTTTCTCTGACAGATGGCACTGCGAGCTCACCGCTTAGATCTTTTTTGGTAAACCCAACAATTCTGGTATAGCATGCGTATTCTTTATTGCAGTCTAATACTCAAGACCAAATTCTACTTCAGTGGGGCTCTGGAAAGTGTGCAACCATGAACATACTAGTTGTTCATGCTATGATCATTCTACTTACTTATGGCATGCCTACTGGTTAGTAACTTTGTTGCTATGTAATTCATGATGATGCTTTATCATTAATGGGAGGCAGTTGTGCAGACTACTAGGTTTAACATTTTGAATTGTGTAATTGATTTTAATTTGCAGACTTTTGATACTGTGCATGAATAATTTTTAGTTTTACTGATTACTTTTAATTTGATTGATTCTGGATTCTGCCAGTTTATTTTATTATTTGAATTTGATTTTTCTGTTATAATTAAACTTGTTAATTTAGAACTTCTATTGTCAGTCACTCCGTTACTGTTGCAGACAATAAATTTACTGTCAGGTCAGATCAGGTCTTCATCCACGAGCTATGTCCATCTATCGACTTCTCCATGACATCCCTGCAAAATTCTTTGCTATTTCTTCCAAGGTCATTTGGTGCCTTGTGTCAGTTTTTCCATTAAGATTAAGTCTTGCCATGTTCATATCCTTTTTCAATCCGTCCAACCATCTTCTTTTTGGTCTTCTTAGATCTTTTCCCCTCTGGTTTGTAATTGAAAATTTGGTTTGTAGTTGAAAATTTGTTTTGAGTTTCTTATTTCTTCCATTCTGAGTACTATCTTTTCACGCATATACCACGCACACGCGTATACCGCACACACACGTATAACGCACGGTTTTGGGTAGTTTATGTTTTAAAAAAGTTGTATAGCGCGCACATGTATATAGCGCACACACATATATAGTGTGAAGGACGGGAATGTAAGTCACTGCCGAGTCTAAGTCGCGGCCCCAACCGGAAATTACTGGTAACCTCTTAGTAAAATGGGTTTTAAGTACTGATTGCACTAAAAAAGGACGCTGTAGAATGTATATAATGCATAACAAATTGCGTAATAAATGAAATACAAAAGTCTGGTGTTGTTTGTTTTATATTGCGTATAGCGCTCTTTCATTAACAAATCCAAGTTATCTAGCTATTTTGTAAGTGAATTCGTTGCTTAGCGCTCATTCATTAGCGAATTTTAGATATTTAGCGCTCTTTTGTTAGCAAATTTGGTTATTTAACGTCTAGCCACTTAATTCTCTTTTGTTAGAAAATTCGTTATTTACGATCTTTCGTTGGCGATCTTTCGTTATAGCGAATTCTACCTGTTTAGCACTTTCTTGTTAGAGAATTCGTTATTTAGCGCTCTAGTTATTTACTGCTTTCTCGTGGGCGAATTCTAGCTATTTAACGCTCGTTAGTGAATTCGTTATTTAGCATCATTTTGTTAGTAAATTCTAGCTATTTAGCATTTTTTGTTAGAGAATTCTAGATATTTATCGCTTTTCATAGTGAATTCGTTAGTTAGCGTTCTATCGTTAGACAGTTATAGCTATTTAGCTCATTTCCATTAGCGAATTTTCGCTGAACGCGTCAGAGATCAAACGGTAAGTAGTAAATAATGAATTATTTATAAATGGCTTACCTGTGATCTCCGTGAAAATTCAATAGATAAGTCGCCTCATTGTATAAGATTCCGCCCAAAAATCTGATGTAAAACACGAGCAACTTATAACCCCGTCTATACGGAGAAAGAGCAGAGGACCACAGAAAACGAGAAGTCCGCACATTTAGCGCTAAAATCAAGCGCAAGATGCCGGTGTCATGAAAAAAGTCTCCCCCCAAAATGAAGTCTCTGCCGGAGGTTTTATTTTAAAACAAAATATCCCTCTTGAGAATTTGCTTTAAAATGAAGTTGCCTTATTTAAAACATAATCTTCCTTTTTACCTTTTATATTCCCTTACTTTTAACGGGTAAATCTGCTTTGATAATAATTATAATAATCATTATTTCCATGTCTTCTAATACAAAACATCCTAATTAGGTGCAATCAATCCTTATTTCTTGAAATGGAATAATATGGTCTAATGTCAGTTAAATGCGCCGCTAGCTCTATAATAATGGTAACTGTTAAATTTTAAAAAGGGAACTTGATGGAAACAGACAAGACCATGCAGTAGCAAAAAAGCGTGCGTTATGAAGCATTAATTATTTATTATTAGAAGCGGTATAAATTCCGTAGTTTTTGCAAGTGACTCTTGGAATATTTCATTTGAATCCCTCTCGGCGTCTTTGAGCTATAATCCATGAGGTGAGTTTATTTTGGGGTGGAATTATTTTACGGGCAGCGGAGATTTTATTTTAATAGGAGACATTTTGTTTTCTCCCCTGGGCGAATTTATTTTAAAATGAATCCCCCATGCGGAGACTCTGTGTGGGGAGGATTTATTTTTCAACACCGGCCGACTGTTGACTAGAACAGACTGTTGCCTAGAGCTGAGACATTCCCACCCTCCGTGAAACTGTGTCGAAGCGGGACTTCAATAAACGATAAACAATTACTGTAATCTGTGGGTGGTCTCGATTGAAGCCTTGCTCTCCATAATTTCTCGTGGGAAAAAGCACTAATTATTAGTTAGCAATAGTCTTGCTGGCATATCATTATTTGTTAGTCAAATTAAACCGCTGTGGGTGGTCTCGGTAGAAACCTTGTTCTCCATAATTTTCGTGGGAAAAACACTAATTATTAGTTAGCAATAGTGTTGAGGGCATATCATTATTTGATAGACAAATGAAATCTCTGCTGAATGACTGCGCCCAGTTAAGAAAGGGGCAAGACGCCCATCGTGCTCTGACGGACGTATCTTAAAATAGACACAGCGTGCCTCAACGTTATAATGCATTAAGCATTGTGTTTCTTTAGAAAATTCTTTGGAAAATTGCATTGACTCGGTGCTTTAAAAAAGTGAATTAATTAAATTAATTAAGAATGAATTTAAGGCGTAAATTTCTCGACTTATCCGCAAGTATATTGTGGAAAAGGTCCTTCCCTATAGTACGTACGCACTGAGGTGGGTTTTGGATTTTAGAGATTTTCTTACGGGGAGGAAGGAGTCTCGACTGAATGCGCACGTACGAATATGTTTATAAATAGCCTACGTAGCAATTAAAAAAGCGCTCAGATTGAAGACTGGTTTATTCACACAAACGTTAATTTCGAAAACAATTACTTTCTCACGGTCAAACAAGGTGTCAGGACTATTGTTCCCACGCTTATTAAATATTGGCAGTGGTCAAGACAATAACATTTGGATGTTCTATGATATTGTATTGTAAACCAAAGGGTTTTTATGGGCAATTCGGGCTTTTTTCCTTGGATTAATTTTTTAAATTTTTCACCAGGGCGGAGGAGGTAGCTAATTTACACGTATGCATTGGGGTAGGGATCCCAAAAATGTATGGTGTGCAACAGGGGATGGGTGAAAATATTCAGTTTTGCGTACGTACTAGGCTCTATATGGACGGGCCAAAAAGACACTTGAGCTACAGATAGGCCTATAAATGATATCGCGAGCGTCGGCAAAATTAGAGCACTTTGATGTGAGCCGCTCAAGACGCCGATGAATGTAGTTACTACAGTCATTGGCCTGCTTCAAGGCTAGTCATGGGAAAGACGCTACCACTAACGACCGGTTAACCGGACTGTTTTTCAACAGTTAACCGGTCCTTTAAAATCAGCGGTTTAACAACCTTAGTCCAGTAGAGAGATAAAGATAAGAAATCAGCCGACAGTAAAGCCTTAGCCAAAAAGCTTAGTCGACCCACACGTCTCAATTGAAAGATTCATTCCTGTTTAGCGGCTGGGCGTCAGTCATCCTGGGAAAGTAGTACATAAGGCCTGTTTCGCCACAATATACCGGTGTATCTTTCTTTATGGTTTTATTCATGCTTTTCTATTTCCGGTGACGCTTTGTATGCAAATATTGGCAAGGAACTGTACGTGTAAAATAATTTGTATATACCGCGCACTCAAATATACCGCGCGGCCGCCTGCGCGGTTTGCAAAATCGTGTATACCGAGCGTGGTATATGCGTGAAAATACGGTATGTGTTCGGTCCATTTACAGATTACAGAAGTTAGGCTCACTGGTCTGTAATTGCTTGGTTTACTTCTTTTCCCTTCTTGAACAGTGGGCTGACTAATGCATCTCTCCAGTCTTGTGGTACTACTCCAGTTCTAAGTGATTCATTAATTATCAAAGTAATTGCATGTTCTATTTCATTTCAAACCTCGTAAAGAAACTGCGGATGTAAGCCATCTAATCCTGGGCTCTTGACTGTCTTTAGATTGGTCAAAACCTTGATAACACATTCTTTTGTACACACTATATCTGTTAGCATTTCTTCTTCATTTCCATCAAACACAATTTTGGCTTCTGGCATAGTATTTGTATTTTCCTCTGAAAATACTGAACAAAAATAGTTATTTAGAATATGTGCAGTTTCTACATCGTCTGTTATTGCACATCCTGCGCTGTCCAAGAGGGGACCGACTGTGTTCTTGGTTCCCGGAACATTCGGTACCGGAAGATTCGGTCCCGGAGAATTCGGTACCAAAACTTTACTTGTGGAAGATTCGGTACCGGAAGATTTGGTACTGGGTAATTCGGTACCGACATACAGATAAGATGACGCCTCACCTGCTGCTGTTATTTGTCCGCTTTAGGCCTAACTGTCACGTGTCATTAGCGGACATCCAGCGTTCAGGCGCGCTTTTGCTCCCTTCACCGACTTAATGGATGTAAACAGATGTTTCAACTTGAAATACGTGCAGGGGACTTGAGCTGTTTAATGCGACCTTATAGAAAAGGCCATAAAATAGATAGATATGCTACGGTAGTACGTTTTACATGTAAAGCAAGGCAGGGTTTAAGCTAGGCCGTTTTCGGAGGTAAAATTGACCCGATTCAACGGCTCCCGGACCGCTCCCACCCGCCGTGCGATTACTATCGTAGCTCGCCGTTATTTCCCTCCCCCGCGTTAGAACGGTCTTATCCGCCCACCCCACGGGGGCAATAAGGTGGCATGAGTCCCAGCGGGCCACGCGCACCCAACGGTACCGAATCTTCCGTGACTGGTACCGAATTTTCCGGTACCGAATCTTCCGTCCTGAATCTTCCGTCCCGAATCTTCCGGTACCGAATCTTCCGGTCACCGTGTTCTTTCGTCTCAACTTTCTATTACAATATTTGTAGAAACTTTGACTGTTCTGTTTTATATTTTTTGCCAACCTGCTTTCAAAATTTGCAATAGCCATCTTGTTAGTAACTGCTGATGCTTTTCTTTTCTGGGTATACTGTTCCTCCAAGATCTTGAGTCTGTGCTGTGCATGAATGCCATATTTCTCCAGGAATTTCCATGCCCCTTCTCTCCACCTAGAGTCATAAGCTTGAGCACAATCGATGAAGCACATGACCAAATCTTCATTAAATTCTAGTTTTTTCTCAATGAGTTGTCGAAGGATGAAGATTTGGTCAGAGCATCCTCTTTCCTTCCTATACTGTAGACCTGGGTGTTCTGTAGAATATAACTGTATTTTCACGCATATACCATGCACATGTGTATATAGCGCACATGCTTGTGACGTGCGGTTTTGGGTAGTTTATGTTTTAAAAAGTTGTATAGTGTGCACACGTATATAGAGCGTGCACGTATATAGCACGCACACATATATAGCGCGCATGACGGGAATATAAGTCGCTGCCAAGTAAAAGTCGCGGCCCCAACCGGAAATTTCCGGTAACCTCTTAGTAACGGGTTTTAAGTACTGATTGCGCTAAAAAAAGACACTATTAAATGCATGTAATGCATAAAATAACACGCAATAAATGAAATACACAAGTTTGGTGTTGTTCATTTTATATTGTGTATGGCACTCTTTCGTTAACAAATCCTAGTCATTTAGCTATTTTGTTAGCGAATTCATTATTTAGCGCTCATTAGTTATTTAGCACTCTTTCGTTAGCGAATTCTAGATATTTAGCGCTCGTTTTTAGCGAATTCGTTATTTAGCGTCTAGTCACTTAACGCTCTTTTGTTATAGCGAATTCTAGCTGTTTAATGCTCTTTTGTTACCGAATTTATTTAGTGCTTTCATTAGCAACTTGTACCTATTAGCATTCTTTAAAGATAATTCGTTATTTAGCGCTCTAGTTCTTTACTGGTTTTCGTGAGCGAATTCTAGCCATTTAATGCTTGTTAGCGAATTCGTTATTTAGCTTCCTTTTCTTTTGTGAATATTAGTTACTTAGCGTTATTTTGTTAGCGAATTCCAGATATTTGGCGCTTTTCATAGTGAATTCGTTATTTAGCGTCTAGCTATTTAATGCTCTTAATTAGGAAAGTTCTTAATTTAGCGTTCTATCGTTAGACATTTATAGCTATTTAGCTCATTTCCATTAGTGAATTTTCGCTGAATGCGTCAGAGATCAAACGGTAAGTAGTAAATTACTATATGCAAATGGCTTACCTGTGATCTCCGTGAAAATTCAATAGATAAAACATCGCCTCTTTGTATAACACGCCACCTGAAAATCTGATGTAAAAAACGAGCAACTTATAATCCTGTCTATACGGAGAAAGAGCAGAGGACCGCTGAAGACAAGGAGAAACCCGCACATTTAGCGCTAAAACTAAGTGCAAGATCTTGGCAAACTGCCAAGAACAACAATTTTCTGAGGCTCGCGCATGCATGTGCAAGGCTGCCGGAAAGTGCCATACCGAAAAATTAACTAAGAAACAATACAATAATCTTTATTCGTGTCAAGCACAGCATCAAATAGTACACTTTAACAGTAAATCTTATTCTTTTATTTTGTATTCTTTTCTTTAAATAATTAACTAAGAAACAATAATTAATTAAGAAAAATTTAGCTAAGCAATTTAACTAGACAATTTATTCTTTTATTTCTTATTCTTTTATTTCAATAATTCGTTTCAATATATCATAATTAAAAATTAATTCAATAAATCATTATTTAAATGGTGATTATACAATTCTTATTTGAATGTCAGTTCTTTTCCATAAGGGGCTGTCCATTAATTACGTCAACAATTTAGGGGGGAGTGGGGTCTGAAAAAGTTTGATCTCCGGTTACTAGGCAAGAAGCAATGCAGGTGGCTTGCACCATTAATCTAGAGTAGGTTGCCATTACTTTCTCTAGACCCATGTTTTACCCTTCGCAGCTTAACGCTGCTGCCAATTTATCGATGCCTAAGCGATGAACGGCTTGGTTGGCCGCCGGCACCACGGTTAGAATCCGGGATGGTCACCCATCCAAGTACCAACCGCGCTCGACGTTGCTTAACTTCGGTGTTCTGACGGGAACCGATCGCACAGCGCCAAGTAGACCGGGTATACTACTTATTACAATGGAAAAAAGCATGGCAAAAAAGGTCATCACCACCACATTTTGACACTCGATGAGCAAAACAGGGGGAAAATGGTCATCACTGCAAAAAATAACCTTGTTATTGGGACCTGTCATTAATCTTGGGGGGTGGGATCAAAAGTTTTTGACGTAATTAAAGGGGGGTGGGGTAACTGAAAGTTGACAGTTGTTGACAAGGGTAGGGGGTCGAAAAATTGCCCAAAAATTGTTGACATAATTAATGGACAATCCCTAAAATAAATTTTACTTACATAGTCTTTGGAAGGATTAGCTATATGTTATATTGTAGCGAAATTATTATAATAGCCAAGATAGCCTGAGGTCCAATAAATGCAATAATAAAGAATAGGTAGAGTATGCAAGTAGTTTCTCCAATAGTTGTTAGGTGGTGCTCATGGTAGGGTTGATAGTTGATAGAATAAATAAATTCATAATAAGTGAAGTACCTTAGTAATAATAACTGCCTGTGAAGTATGTAAAAAGTATAGGGAGGTTAAGTGTAGGTATTCGGTAATTTGCACTTGTCGTCATTGAGTTATAGACCAATAGTTAGTTGCAGTTTAGCACGCCTTCTTTAAGGTAGTATAGGAGTCCCATAAATATAGGTCTCACAGGTATCTCTTACCTTTACGGTTTTATTCTTTCCGTTCTACTTCTGATCAGTGGCGGCTCCACCGGGGGGGCCAGGGGGGGCCCGTGCCCCCCCTATTGAGAGCCTGGCCCCCAGTGGCCCCAGTTGGGACCCTATACTTAATGCTACATACATTAAACAACAAATGGTTGGCCCCCCATGATTGAAGTTGCCCCCAACGGCCCCCCCACTTGCCAAATCCTAGAGCCGCCACTGCTTCTGATGATGCTTTGTATTAAAATATTGGCAAGGAACTGTATGTGTAAAATAATTTTTATATACCGCGCACTCGAATATACCGCCCGGCTGCCTCCGCGGTTTGCAAAATTGCGTATACCGCACGCGGTATATGCGTGAAAATACGGTAATTAATATGTTCGATACTAGTATCAGATAATCATCACATGCTAAGCTTGTGAATTGCTGCATGATTTGACTTTGGTGCATCTTGACTTTCTTTAGTCTCTACCAGAGGGCTGCATGGGGAGCTGGAAAGAATCCTCCCTTACCCCTTACAATCAACCCCACTCCCACCCCACTCCATGGCTTTTGTCTCCAATCCCCACCAGTCCCCCATGAATTATTTTATCTCTTGCTAGTTACAATTTATGCTCAGAGACTGCAGAGAATGGATCGTATTCAGAACCCTTCACCTTTATACACATGCAGACCGGAGGGGTACAGGACATTCTCCTCCCTGGACATAATCCCGCCTGGACATTATCCCGTCCGGTACACCCTTTGAAGTGACACTGCGGGCATAATCCCCCCTTTGTTTACTCTATGGGCTTTGACGAAAAGCAGTGTTTTGCACCCGTTCGGGGTCATATATTCATTACCTACACCATAACCCAGACACGAAACACTAACCCTAAATGATACTGACGGCAGCCATGGCATCAGAAACCGATAAATACCTTTTTAAAATTAAGATCTATGATATTGATTTACATTGTTCATTCGGGGGGATAATGTCCTGGGGATAATGTCCAGGGGAAGAATGTCCGTGCCCCAGACCAGAGTGCAGGTTGCTGTTGTATTACAGCAGCAACATGTACTATGGTCTGCATGTAAGCATTATGAAATACTGATGCAGCCCACTAGTTTGCTAAACAAATATTTTGATGGAAGCACTCATAAGACATATTGTAAGTCTGCATAGCAACTCAGAAATAATGTTAATATTAGTATTTATACAGGTTAAATTTTGTGCTTGAATAAGATAATTTATTTGTATTTTAACATAGAGGTGTGTCCAGTTTATATAAAATGTTTAGATATTTTGTGTAGGTCAGAGCAGTTTTGTTGATTTGCTTGAGTCATGGTTTCCTGAGAATGGGACTCCACCCTCAGCTTTCCTTGTTGATACATCAGAAGAGGCACTCCTGCTTCCTGATTGGTTAAAGCTTAGAATGATTCGTTCCAATGTGCATCGTCTTGTTGATGCAGGTTAGACTTGAGATCATTTGCATAAAAATGTCACCACTTTCCAGCTGACACATTCTTTTTAGCACATGCATTCTCCCCTCATAGATAATGCACAAATACACCTACAGGCATGTATTGTCCAGCAATTGTTCAGGTCTATTTGTGTTTTGCAAAAATGCCTATTAGTGAATTCATAGTATCTAAAATAACATATTATTTTGAGTACAATACGCAGCTGTGCATAATATGCACTCTGAGTTTCAAAAGTTATCATGATGCAAAAATCGTTAAATCTATGTATAATATGCATGTGAAATTTCAGCTGAGAAGTTTAACATTTGCACTGCACCCAAGAATTTACATTTTTCAAGTTACCCAAAGTTGGCTTCTTTCCACAATTTTACTCTGAATAAAGAACCAGTGGCTGACTTTCCTGCTTGAAGTCATACATTTTGGACAGTGGTATCAGCAGTGCATGGCCATCAAGTGCCATAGTGTCATACATCATTACCTTGTTTCAGGGGAGGGGAACAGGAAGCACAGTGTCTCAGATGTAGGTCCCGGTGTACAACTTACAAGGGATGCCTGCATTAGGCTGTAACTTCGCCATTAAGAATTATTATTATTTATTATTATTATTATTATTATTATTATTATTATTATTATTATTATTATTATTACACAGATAATTTATGAAATGCTATAGCATAGCTAAGGCTAAAGTCAAGAGCGTTTTACATCAGCATTTCATCAGTTCATACAGAAAGATGGTCCTGGATTTTCTGGTAACTATTCTTAGGAGACACGAAAAAGATGCGTCTTAAGAGTGGTCAGGAACGATTCCACAGATGTAATCGACATCACAGTCACAGGAAGCGCATTCCAAAGAAGAGGGTTTCCATGGGTTACAGATCTCTACCCCAGCATCACTGTCTTAGATGGAGGAGGGATGTAAAGACAGAGTCGCATATTGGATTGTAGCTGTTCCCGACAGCCTAATGTCTTCGGCCGCCTGATGAGCGAGGTCAGGTACTCAGGACAGAGAGGATTGTTCAGTGCGCGGAACATCAGTACACAACATTTGTAGACAATCTGCTCAGAAATCCTGAGCCAGTGTAATTTGTCCCTTAGCATCAGCATCACTTGTTCCCTCCACTTCATGCGCAGCAGCCGAGAAGTTAAAGGTTGTCAGTTTTGCAGAGGAAAACGGAAACAGGGCAGCTGATTGGGAATTCGACATAAATGAAGCCAACATTCAAATATGGCGAAAGGGCAAATTCATGCTAGAAAAATGCCTTGATTGAATAAGGCAGACCATGGAGCACTACCCGTATACACAGTGTTGGAAGTACCACTGCTGAAGTGGCTCACAGAACGGCAGCAAAGGGGCAGTGCTGTGGACGTTGTTGATTTGCGTTTTAAGGTGCTTGCCTTGCATGGCTAAAACCATGGGTAATATGAAGGCTTTTAAAGCATCACACGGATGGGCTCAACGATTCATAGGCCACCACCAATTGTCAGTTAGATGATGCACAGCCATATTCCAAAAAACTACCAGAGAATTTAGATGCTATATTGACTGAATGTAAGAGATTTATTATAATGACTAGAAAGATGCTCGCTTCGCTCGCGCTCGCTTCGCTCGCAGTGCAGGATAATACTAATCCAATACCTATACCTAACACCCAATCATTGAATTCATGCTGAACAACATTTCAATGATCGCCACCTAGCCAAGCTCTGTGCCACGTAATAATTAGGCCTATGTACGTTAAAATCACGCAACTGTGGCCATTTGTGACGCTGTACACGTATTTTTTGTGTACGTTAAAATGTACGTTAAAATTGCGCAACTACCTCAGGCTGCGAACAATTGTTACCAATAGCAACGTCGTCGCACACCCAGCCCTCTGACGTTGCAATGACTCGACTAAACCGTGTTAAACTACGATTCTACGAACAATTGTTACCAATAGCAACGTCGTCTTCAAACATCGTCCGCCAACGCATCGCGACGTAAGGACTAAACCGTCTACCAATAGTCAACGCTTGCCCACCAACGCATCGCGACGTAAGGACTAAACGGTCTAAACCGTCTACCAATAGTCAACCAATCAGAACGCTTGAAGGTAACAGACAGAGAGACATACAGATAAGGATTTTAATATGATAGATAAGAGAATATCATAACTATAATTATTTACTGATTGGAAACGCCGATCAAATTCCATTATGTTTCGACAGTCAATGTGAACGAACACTGAATATTAAAGGAGCTAAGACTGCTACTACTGGCCATGAAAAGGCAAAATTTATGGTTATGCTTTCTTGCATGGCTGATGGCTCAAGTTACCACAGTATGTACTTTTTAAACACAAACTACTGCCGAAAGGAATGGAATTCCCAAAATGGGTTTATATTTGGGTCCATCCAAAAGAATTGATGGATGAGCATCTAATGATCTATTGGTTGAATTGGGAAGGTGTATTGGGAAGGTGACTGGCATACTTTCAAGAGACTGGTCATTACTAGTCTTAGATGTGTTCCACTGTCACAGAATGCCTGTGGTGTGGTGAAAAAATTGTAGAATTAAGATAAGACCGATCTGGCCATCACTCCAGGCAGAATGACAAGCATGCTTTAACCTTTGGACATTTGCATGAACAAACCATTTAAAGTTGCATTAAAACGAAAATGGAATTTGTAGCTTGTCGATGACAGGAACACCTACACAGCTGGAGGATGAATGCATGCGCTGACTTTAGTAAGTTGCACAGTGGATTGACGAGATCTGGCACAACCTTGATCCTCAAATTATAATGAACGGATTTCTTAAATGCTGTGTCTCAAATGCAGTGGATGGGAGTGAAGATGACTGTGTGGAGAGACGTTGATGAAGCAACTGCGAATGGAAACAATGATTCTGACAGTGATGATAATGAAACTAAATTAAAAATTATAATGAAATTGCTGAAGACAAAATTGGCAAAATGTTTAATTCCATCTAAGACGATAAGAAATTTGAGGTATTTTAATTTTTTTTACTAGAATTTTACATAATTTTGGTAACATTTGCATAATTGAGCTAAGTTGAACTGAATTGAGTCCTGATTGAGTACCTTATTGGCTTGAGAGCTGGTTAAGAAATGTATGTTGTGCCAGTGACACACAATTGTACATTGCGCTCACTGACAACAAAGCAATGTCGATTCTGGACAACTGTTTTCATGCTGTTCACCCCAGGCTTGATGTCAATGGATTGTCGCTGAATCCAGACAAGACAGAAGCCATTGTTGTCGGAACTAGCTCATGGCAACGCATGGATGGCAGAATATCATCCGTTGTGATAGGCATGCATTGCATTCAAACAAAAAGCAACATTCACAGCCTGGGTGTAACCGTTGATGACACATTATCGTTTGATGACCATGTTGACACAATCTGCAAGTCAACATAGTTTCACATGCGGGCTCTAAGGCACATCTGTAACAGCTTCGATTTTGACACAGCCACCTCAATAGCCTGTTCCGTGGTCAGCAGTAGACTGGACTACTGCAACTCTGTACTTCACAGCACCTCGGGAAAAAGCTTACAGAAGCTGCAACGGGTACAGAACTCACTGGCCAGGACTGTTTGTAAAGTGCACTGAACAGAACACATCACACTGATCCTTGCTCGTCTCCATTGGCTACCAATATGGTACCGCATTCAGTACAAGATCGCGCTAATCACCTTCAAGACAATAACAACACAACTGCCTAGCTATCTGGCAGACATCCAGTTGCAGGAACAGTCTCGACTACTGAGATCACAAGGTGCTAATAAACTGAAACAATGGCGCACTCATCTTTCTCTCACCGACCGTTCCTTTGCAAACGTTGCTCCGTCTGTTTGGAACAATCTACCTAAATCTGTCACTTCGGACTTAACTGTTTCGTTGATTGTTTTTAAACACCGACTGAAAACTGCACTCTGCAGTTTGGCTTATACTTATTAGGTCACGTGACTCACCCCGCACTTATGAATTCATCACTTAGTGAATGACTTAATGTGTGTTAACAAATATGTAATAATAATAATAATAATGATAATAATTTTTGCATACTTACTTAGAGCATCATGTGTGTTTGGATTGAAATAAAAATTGCGAGTTTTTTGATTTTGCAAGTGGTCACAATTAATGCTACATAAAAATTTAGTGAAATTTATAAGATTTAGAACAGTGGTTCTTAACCTTTTTATGAATTATTATTATTATTATTATTATTATTATTATTATTAAACGACAAGATTAACGTGACATAATGTCTAACGACTGGAAGGGCACGTAACAATAACAATATGAATACATGCCCCTGAGACAAGTATAAGCAGGGAAGTACCCCCTATCAACCTACCTTATATGAAGACAAATGTTATGTTATGTTATGTTAAAACGTCAATTTATATAGTGCAATAATCATAGCTGAATGCCAAAGTCAAGAGCACTTTACATTCTGCACTTATACGATATATCAAACAAGTGCGTTTTAAGTTTCTTTGCAAACAATTCGAGGTTAGTTTCCATGGACACGTTGTTAGGTAGGGCGTTCCAGAGGATAGGATTCCCACGCGTAACACGACCTCTCGCCAAGTTGCACGGTTTTGGCGGAAGGGGGAACAAGCAGCTTAACACTGTGACCAGATCGGAGCTGATGACGACGGTCAGTAGGCGAAGGCCTATGAACTAGTTCAGCGAAGTAGCAGGGGAAAGTTGGATCATACAAAGCTCGAGATGTTAGCCAACATCGCTTATAGGTTATACGCTCTGGAATGCGTAGCCAATGAAGCCTGTCTTTCAGCAGAGGGGTGAGATGATCACTCCATCTAGCTCCGAAGATCATTCGGGCAGAGGCATTGAGTACCATCTGTAGACGGTCCAGCTGGCTAGCAGGAAGGCCCAGAAGAATGCTATTGCCGTAATCGACCGTTGAGAGGGCGAATGCACGGACCAAAACGATCACTGATGAGGTTGGCAGGTGGCGATGAATCTCTCTAATCCGCCAGAGCTGACAGTAGCAGGATCGAGACACATTACTTACGTGTCCATTAAACGTTAACGATTCGTCGATTAACACTCCCAGAAGGCACACTTCAGTGGATGGGGTAATGTATACCCCATCAATTAAGAGCGGTGCGTGGTTGATCAGATGATTCTTTCTAGGGGTCGCAATCCACAGTATCTCAGACTCTCAGTCTTGGAGGGATTTAAGGCAAGACGGTTAGAAACAGTCCATTGCTTGATCTTAATAAAAGAGGCCAGGTTATGGTCTGCAATACATCAAAAAAATTATACTGCAACATACATCTACACAGATTGTGCACACACCACTAGAAAGTGGTATTTTTGATACTGTATCTGTATAGTGTACATAGTACATTTAAGTAAAAGTTTTTAAAGCAGACTTTATTTCCAGAGAAAGCAGAGAAAAATGTATTCCTATGCATAATATGCACCCAGATTTTTAGCATTTTTTCTGGTAAAAAGTATTATACCCAAGATAATATGGTATTATCATATTACTTTGATATAATTCATATTCATTCATTCATGAAGCATTCTAGGTATGTCTTGTTACTGTTGATGTAATGCAGAAAAAACTACTCTCTAATCTGCTATTTTTCAGTTTTCATTCTTTTAGGTACAGTTTGTCATATACAGAGATGTAGTACTTGGTACTTGTACTTGTACTCGAGTTGTACTCTAGTACAAATTTTCAGTTCTTGTACTTGGAGGCCAGGTTCTTGTACTTGTACTCGAATTTTTTGGAATGCATGTACTTGTACTTGTACTTGGAGGCTAGGTAATTGTACTTGAAGTATTGTGTACTTGCTACATCTCTGTCCTTTTATGAGAAGCACATGATCACAGATAAGTACCTGGAACTCAACGATGTGTATCATGAAACCACTGATAGCATCGTATTTCGGAACAGTGAAGGAAATAGAAAAGAATTAAACAAGCTGTATAATGCAGCCATTGGAGCACTTAGTGTGCCTGCTTCTAAGTGCACCAATTGAATGCATGTTTACTATGTTTAGCCAAGCTGGCTTGATCGCGACATCACATAGGGATAGGATGACCGATGCAAGGCTCTCATTTTGATTCTTCTAAAGTGCAACTGTGATGGCATTTAGATTGTTCACCACTGTAATGAACTAATGAATTTACATTAAGACTAAGCCTCGTTGCTAATTTTGTCGATTTTATTGAATAACTGTGACAGACAGCTACCCGTTAATAAAGTGTAGGCCTACTTGCTGTTTGTACTTGGCTATGAGGACCGGTGCTTGTACTTGTACTTGAGGCTTTTGTACTTGTACTCTAGGTACTTGTACTTGTACTCAAAGTTTTTGGAATGCATGTTCTTGTACTTGTACTTGGAGGCCAGGTACTTGTATTTGTACTTGTACTTGAAATATTGTGTACTTGCTACATCTATGGTCATATATGCATTTGAATCAAGTGCTTTTTCTCTGGGGATACAATTCTTTGGCAACTTTTAAAAATTTGTTTTATTTTTTAGCACTTACTGATTTGGAGCCTTCACAGCTTCTTCTCTTTGTTCAGTCATTTGGAATTCCGGTTGTCAGCATGAGCAAACTACTACACTGCCTAGACCAAGCTGTTGACACTGATAGTTATGAAATAGAACAGGCTATTGTTGACAAAGGTTACATGGCTCAACTTATTGAAGTTCAAAGAATGAGAGGAGCCACAGGTGGTGATAAGTTCCATAGACTTTTGCTGGAGGGAAGCAGTAACTTGATCCATCAAGGTTCATTTTGTGCTATTTACTACTTATTTTTAACAGTTTATATATTATATATTTGCTTTTCATTCTTTTCATTATAATTTTGATTTACTATAAAATCTTGAGTATAATGCAGACTTTTTTGCTCAGAATTTACATAAAGTTGGGGTGCATATTTAATTTATATGATACTGAAATTAGATAAATTTTTCATTTTCACTGACAACTTAACTTCTTGATGGGGCATGACAATGGGATGTCATGTATATATAATTAGCTGACGTGGCATGACAACAGGTGCTGTCAAATATTAGTATGTATTTCCAGCGTCCTGTAATGGATTATTGGCCGCAGTAGCAAATTGCCTGATGTCTGCAGTATTGAACAGATATTTTTCGACAACTGAGCAGTGATACCTGGCTGGCTGGAAATCACGTGGCCTCAGTGGTGTCTGGAAAGAAAGTTAAATGCCCGGATGTAAGTAGGCTAGCATCCTGTAGCAGTCAAGGGGTTAATTTTTCCAGCACTCTCCTTAGCCTCTAACATATCACTAGAACCACAAAGCAAGTGACATTAATGAGGGTGAGGAGATGGAGATGGAGAGAGACAGAGAGACAATTTGTAGGGAGAGGGAGACCCAGAGAGGGAGACAACAATGACTAGGAACTGTGATGCAGGTCGCATTAATGACTCTACTAATGGCTTAGCCTATCAATTGAACAATGCCAGAACAGGGACAAGGACTTTGTCTCTTAGAGGGAGAAAGCAATGGAGAGAGACAATTTGCAGGGAGAGGAGAGGAAGAGGGAGTTAGAGACCACAATGACTTGGAACCACAGCACAGGTGACATTGATTTTACTGATGGCTACTAGCTCAGTTAAACAACACCGGATATTACTGTAGTTTGACCCTGCCTATGATTAATGGCAACTAGAGATTCTAACAGTGGAATTTCTGTTTAACATGATACCAGGATACACATTCTGACACAAAAATTCAATTAATTATGCTAAACACTATCTGAAGCAAGCTAAACTGCATTCAAGTGATTTCTTTTCGCCTACCAAGCCTTGGATCACCCCCTTTGACTGATGTCTTCCCATTTTGCCGATTTTGCCATTTCACCCAATTCCCATCTCTCTCTATCTCTCTTAGGACGTTTTGTCTTAGCCCTTTACCGGGGACCCCGAATATATCTGTCCATTTTACATTGAGTTACAGTTAAATGCACAGTAAAGGGGTTAAGAAGTCAAATCTATAATTATGCTTTAACTGGTTCTTTATGGCTTTGTCTTTGACATTCCTTGATTGGCTTGGTTTGTCTGCATTGAACTCTTTCCAGAATCTCTATCTTTCTTCAAAAATGGATTCCTTGCCTCAATGCTCTATTCCAAATGTGGATGTACCATTGTCTTATATAATCTGATTATTATTTTTTTATCTCTGCCCACTACAGGTATATGCCTCTTGATCATTCCTAGGATTTGTTTCCTTGTACATTTTATAATCTTTCCACATAATACATATTTTTGCTCCTCTTACTGTCTTCCACTGTATATCATTGAGCAATTTTCTACATTAACCCTTTAACGCTGAGCCCGCCCATACCCGCCCTGCCACCGTACTACGAGGCCGCCCAAACCCAGCTTTGACGTTAACATGATTTTCAAAGGTCTTATATACGCAGAACTCTATTTTTCTGAAGTCCTTGGACTAGATATTAGTTTGTCGGACGATTAACAAATTCTGAGTAAAATAAGATGCAAAAATTAATATATTAGCAAATTACAGTAGGTATTTAACCGGTATTTAAATTTGGCATTACATGACTTTCAAAGGTCTTAAATATGCAAAACTCTATTTTTCTCAAGTCTGTGGACCAGATATAAGTGGGTCAGACGATTATCAACCAATCCTGAGTCAGATAAGACGAAAATATCAACGAATTACAGCTGATTTACATTTATAAGACTTTTAATTTATGAAAGTAGGTCACGGCATGTAAACAATCGCGGTGTAACACAAATATTTATCTTTTTCCTACAAAATGGCGAAAAGATTGCGTTCAGAAAACATTCTCACAGCTCTCAATAATGTTGAGAGTTACTTTAAAAGCAGTTTGGACGAGTACGAACCATCTTTTCAATCATCTGATCTGTCTTTTATAAGGTGATGATACAGCCGCTGCTGAGGATCAAGATGGGGGCATTGATTTGGAGCCCTATATCTATGCCAAATGTGATAAAATTTGCAAATTTCTTGTAACATTTTGTTCCATTTTGATTTCCTGGCAAGTTTTCCGCTCAACTTAGATAGCCTATCACTCAAAAATTTTGGTTACCGAGCTTTGAGTAAAAAGTTTTGCATTTTTGGGAGGGGTGGCCTGTTTTTGGGTGTGCAGAGGACCCCAATTTTTTATCATTTTTTTCGTGGATGGTTAGAAAGAGAAATGGAAGTCCTAAAAAATGAGGTATGCCACAGTTTTGTAGCTTTCTTATAGCCCCAGCAATTGCGAGTTGAAAAAAAGCTTTGCTTGAAAAAGGGTCAAAAAGTCCCATCGTCCAGCACTTTTCCAACACGGATTCTCCCGGCAGCATAGAGTTTTCCTTTTAAGGGTTTCCCGGCATTAAAGGGTTAAACAACATTTTCCAGTCCTCTGACTGCTGATAAAGTCTTTTTTAGATCCTCCTATATTGTCTTCGCATAATAAATGTTCCTTACTGAGATACAGTAGTGTAGCCACAAGAGGCACAGGAGGCTTGGACCCCTATTCTGACCTGGTCTGGTTGTGAGATTTGCACGAAATCGATGAGAAAAGTTTACCAGTTAAGGGAGTGTAGTGATTCCCAGTTTGCTGTCATGTAATCTGAAAGCATGCTCCAATTCTCAAGATATGAATCTAATATTATACGCATTTTTAGACACTTCCCCAAGACCCTATTCAGGTCCCACAAAGTTGGCATTGAGCAATTATGGTGCTCCCCTCATCTGGAACCCTGAATTCTGAATGCTGGCAGAATTATGCTGAGATATAAGGAATTTTTGATTGCCCAGAACTGGCTGCACAGTTTTTTTTAATTTGTTTGACAAGTTGAAAGAACTGTTGAAATTTGAAAGATTTATGGTCAACATTAGATGTTATGCTAATGATGTCATAGCTTGTGACCTTAAGAAATTCTGTCAAGTCATTTTGGCGATATTTAAATTTTGACATATTAGAACAAATTGTGATTGTAGTTAATTCCTTCAATAGCTTCTCTCAGTAGTGTTAATAATTGCACTATGGGTATATTATGTTTGACTGAGAAGATTATGGGAATATGGATATATTTAGTGTCATACATTTTAGATTATAGGCACTGGTTTTACCCTGAGATTATCAGATGCCTTTGTGTACTAGTAGTGTCACATTTAAGATAGCATTTGGTGAACCTATGCATCTAAGGTGAGTTGTTTTTTGTGTATATGATCCTGGTAAAGTCTGGCTTATATTTGTATATTTGTATGGTCAATGCTATATTTTTTAGATTATAACCATTGCTTTTAAACTGAAATTATCAGGTGTTTTTGTTGCTATAAAGGTACCTTATATATTAACATCATGCAGTTCTTGTCTCTGCAGCTTGTACTTTCAAGTGGGTTATTGTCAAGAATTATCTGTAGACCAAGTCATAGACCAAATAAATGCTATTGTTTTCACTGCACTCTGGTTTGCTGTTGCAACAGGTGGAAATTCTTCATGGCTTACAGTTCATCAGGACAAATCTCAACTGTGTGTAAAGACTTTTCATTTAAGCAGCACTTTGCAGTGCACTTTTCCTTGTATTTCTGGTGCTTTGCATAAGGTAAGTTTTTATAGACCTATAGTTTCATTCATATTGATTTATAGTGATTTTTACTATTTATTGTGTTTTGCCAGTTTTTTGAGTAGAGGTTTATGTGAATGATACAAAATTCATTTAGCTTGAACTTGAGATTTTAAAATTCACTTACCGTATTTGCACGCCAAATCGCTGCTTACGCTTATAGGCCGCAGAAATTCAGTAGCATGTAGAATTGTAGATATTTTCACAGATAAGCCGCACACGAATATAGGCTGCTTGCCCTGATGTCAAAGTATCATTATATCCACGTGCAGTTATTCCCACTTAAATCTTAAACATAAATCTTCTATCTTATCAGCATTCATAAGACAAAAAAGAAATTTAATTTAGATTAAGTATTTTTACAGGCAAGGGCTGTGAAAAATACTCTAAATGAATGATCCAAAACAGTGACGCCAGTGACACCCTGTCTGATCTTGCTTAATAGCTGGTGTGTGGATTAATTAAATGGTCAGAGAGGCCGTTTCACCAGCAGAAGCAGCTTCGTTGGACCTTTTTAAGCTAGCACATTTCATAACCCTCCCTCTCAGTGTCTTGATTGACAACGACCTGTATTAGGGCCAGCGAAGTGGGTGGAAAAGAGGTTTACTCCAGTGAAAGTATGAATGTTCTGGACTAACTGCCTCATGGCCCTCTCTCTCTGTCTCTCTCTCTGTCTTTCTTGCTGTCTCTGTCTATCTCTCTGTCTCTCTCTGTCTCTGTCTCTCTGTCTCTCTGTCTCTCTGTCTCTCTGTCTCTGTCTCTCTCTCTCTCTCTCTCTCTCTCTCTCTCTCTCTCTCTCTCTCTCTCTCTCTCTCTCTCTCTGGTTTCCCAAATTCCCACGTTTGTCCAGCTCAGGATGACTCATTTACTCCGAAATCTGAAATTCTGTACATCACAATCAACTTGCTTGTTTAGCACATGATGTAATAATAGTTTTCTTCCAAATCAGTTGATTTTTAATCAGTGTAATCGGCTGAGATCATAAATCAATTCTTTTTCGATTTGATTTAACTTACCAACAGAATATTTAGCTGGAATAAATAAATACCGCTTTTAAAGCCACTAAACCTTTGGATCTAGTGCTAGATGGTGCTATGCTGCACTTTTCTTTTTTCTTCGTATTGTTATGTGACACTATTGGACTTACTTACTTTTATCCTATATATGATATCTATGGTAGTTTTGAGTAGCTTCTTCCGTTGAATGTCTTGGTCGTTGGATTGATAGAATATTAAATATTATTAAAACGAATCAATCTGTTGTTATTCGAACTATCTACGCCCCAGCTCACTACAATTTGGGGGCTCGTCGCCAGTAGACTTAGCGAGTGCGTTTGTTTTGCGGAAGATGAGTGATTAGGGCGAGTATTTTTGAAGATTTTGAATGAGATTTGAGTAGCAAGAGGAGATTCAGTGAGAACCGGTTGAAGCTGGTTTTGCGTTTGCTTCTGCGCAGTTGTGTCACGTGAGTTCTGTGTGCGTTTTGAAGATTCTGTTCAGTGGAGAAAGACTTTGAGAATTTTGAGAATTTCAATCGATTTATCGATTTGTTTGGAGATTCAGAAGCAGTTGTGTTGGAATTCTGAAAAGTTTTTGGTTCTGGTGAAGTGTTTTGTGCATCGAGTTGGCGTTTGCGGTCATCGCCAGTGTTTATGTAGCGCTATCAGCGTTTCGATTCTCGTTCAGTCTCAGTCTCTTCGTTCACTTCGTCGATGTATCTCGTTGGCGTACCATCCTTAGCGTATCTTCAGCGTATTCTCGTGCTTCTCGTTTCGTCGAGGGGAAAATCTTCGCCATTCAGTTGTCATGCAGGACAACGTGTTACCTCGGTCATTTCGTAACCGTTTGTCGTCGTTTGACAACGGTTGTCACTCGTCGTCCTTCGGCATGCTGAATTCTCTAGCACCGTCTTCGTCAGCGTGTCTTGGCGCTGTTTCTTCAGCGTTGACCAGCGGTGTTTCGTCAGTGCAGTCTGGCACTGTTTCGTTCGCTGTATCGGAGCGACAGCGAGTTTCGTCGTCCATCTTCGGTCTGACAATTCTGCCCAGAGCGTCGTTTGTCTATGGTCGGTTCTGGCAAGCGTACCAGAGCATTTCAAGCATCAGTCGCAATCACTTGCGGATCCTGTGCTGTTCTTCGGCGGATCTGACGTCAGGTCAGGTCATTTCGTGTCAGACAATCACTTGTCTGATCAGTCCTCGTCGGCACTGCAAGCACTGCAGGCAGGTAACCTCCTGCCTGAACAGTACTTTTTCCAGTGAAAGTATAAAGGCAGAAATTCCGGAAGAAAGAATCAACAGGAAGATTGAACTGTTCACACTGATTGTGAATTTATTTGGTTGTTGGCTTATCCAAATCAAGTACCTGTTAGAAATTGTTTTTGAGCAATTTGTGTAAACAACAGCAACTGTAAACAAAGGCTTTGAGAAAATGTCGCAACGATCTCAAATAACCTTAGAGAATTTGTTGGAGATGTCTGATGATAAATTGATGATTGAGTTGATAAACCATGGCTATGATTCTTGTAAATTTAAGTATTTGTCTAGAAAGTTTATAATTCAGTTGTTGGCTACAAAACTTGGTGTTGGTGATGATAAAATATTTGGGAGAGTTGTAAATGAGAAAGAAGAGAGAATTGAAAGAGAGGAAAGGAGAAAACGTAATGCAGAGGAGAATGCAAAAGCAGAGGAGAATGCAAAAGCAGAGAAACTTTGGAAATTAGAGAGAGAGAAGGAGAGAGAGAAAGAGAGAAAACATGAGAAGGAGATGGAAGAAGCAAGAGAGAGAAAGAAGGTGAAAGAGAGAGAGAGCGTAAGAAATTGTCCAGATTAAAGAGAAGAAATTGTGATAATGAATTTTTTGCAGAGTCAATTGAATATGTAGATGCAAATCTTAAGGATTCTGTACAAATCAATTATGCAGAGTTTGGTGAGTTGGAGTGTACTTATGATTTATCTGTTGATAAATTGTGTGACATGGAGAGCATTGATTATGTGAGTGTGAAACCTGTGATTGTCGATTCAGAATTGAATTTGTTTGAAGAAGTTGATAGTTCTTGTGTTTTTCAGAGTTCTGAGATTGTGTTTGATAGAATTGAAGAAGATATTTTGATGATTGTGGAAGATGTGGTTTGGGTGGAGATCAAGCCTGTTACTTGTGAATTGAATTTAATTGTGTTTGAAGATGTTGAAATTGCAAAACCTGATGTTTTTGAGAATTTTGAAGGTTCGTGTATTGAAGATGTGTGTGATGTTTTGATTGATGAGAATTTGATCGTGGATAAGATCAGTGATCCGAAGGGATTTGTGAATGTTAACTGTATTGGTAATGATTTGGTGGTAAATGTTTCTGTGGTTAATTCATATTGGGATTTTGATTTGAAGAATGATTTGTGTATTGAACTTGGATTGTCTGTAGGAAATTATTTTTCTGCTGAACATTCAGTTAATTATTTGAATTTCAAGAAGTTTTTGAGATGTGTTGTTTCTGACAGTGAATCAAGCAATTTATTTCTTTGTGTTAATTTGAAGTGGTTTGAGAGTCGTGGTGTTTTGCTAATTGATGTGTACATACAGCACTGTTACGTTAGATGGAAAGTTATTTCATTTATTTTTTGGATTATAAGTGAACATTTTGGAATTGAATTTGCCTGTTATTTTGTGGATGCATGGGAGTTGTGTAAATTTGGGTTGTGATGAGAATTTTTTCTTTGGTTAGGTTTTGGAGATTGGGTTAAAAATTTCAAAGCTATGTGTAGTTTTACAAGTTTATGTATGTGTAGTTTTACAAGTTTATGTTATTAGATATCCTGTGTTTTAATTAGTTCTTGAAATGAGTAGATTTAGATAGACTCCATCTAAACTTGAAATGTGAAGTCTTGAATTAAATCAGTTTAGTTTAGATATTAGGCATAGAGCTGGAAAGAATAATATTCTACCTGATTTGTTGAGCAGACTTCCAGAGATTCCGTCTGTAAAATTTTTCTTTTCTGTGCTTTATGTGATGTAATTTTTTTCATGTGTTTCTGATTTCTACTTAAGGCTAAGTTACTGATTTTTCTCTCTTTCCCTTTAGAAAAATCACCTGTGAGGGGGGATATGTTATGTGACACTATTGGACTTACTTACTTTTATCCTATATATGATATCTATGGTAGTTTTGAGTAGCTTCTTCCGTTGAATGTCTTGGTCGTTGGATTGATAGAATATTAAATATTATTAAAACGAATCAATCTGTTGTTATTCGAACTATCTACGCCCCAGCTCACTACAGTATGTTGATCTTTTTTTCTCTTTCACATTGTCCTCCTTTGGTGTCTATTATTTTCTTAATTAAAGTCTTACTTACTTACTTGCTTACTTACACAATTTCATAGTATTTCATTTATTTATTTATTTCAGGACAACTTCTATAGCACCGTGTACTAGGCTAAGGCCTACAACAAGGGCGCTGCACACACGCAGTCAACCATATCCTAAACTAAAAAGGTGCATCTTTAGCTCTCTCAGGAACAGCCCAGCTGAGTTAGTCTCAGTCACTGTGGTTGGCAAGGCGTTCCAGAGCAATGGGTTCCCGCATGAGAAGGACCTGACCTTGAACTTTGGGGTTTGCGACGAAGGCGGGACGAGCAGTAGGACACGATAGCCGGAGCGGTGCCGACCTCCGTGCGTTTGACATTCATCTTAGGACTAGCTCAGCCAGTGTTAGAGTTGCTGGGGATTGGGGGGTTGACCCCCCTTAGCTAAATTTGCAGCCTTCCCAAAAATCGCTTATCGGGTACATGCAGTTTGTCATTCATTGAATTTCAGTTTAATGAAAATCTGAACCTCCCAGCTCAAATTTCACAGCTCCAACACTGAGCTCAGCCAGATACTGTGGACAGTGCGGGTCCTTTAATGCTCGGGAGGTGAGCCAGCAGCGCTTTTGGATAATGCGCTCCCGGTTTCGAAGCCAGTGCAGCTGGTCATGCAGTAGGGGGGTCACATGGGCTCCCCAGGGGCTGCTGAAGATGACCCGAGCGGCTGTATTTGGCATGGATTGCTAACAACCTTTGGGCAGGTTTTGGGCTACTTTCTCGACCAACAGTTGAGGGTTTTGAAAAAGGGTTTTTAAAAAAGTATTTGGCAACACCGCGAAACACGGGTAATATGCTAGTAATAAAGTAAAACAAACTTCTTTTGACTCTATTTCTTATTTAAATTATATTTACCAGCCTCATATGCGCTAATTTAGCAGTTAGGGCATTGCTGGATTTATAATTACCGGTGGAATTATTTATGTTAGAGGGCCTCCTGCTATTTGTAAAAATGTTTTTATATAAGCCACTTACTATTATAGGCTGCATCAAAGGGCCCCTTCTTGTAAAATCATCTATAAACCACGGCGATTTGGTGTGAAAATACAGCATAGTGCTTTACAAAGTAGATGTGTGAGTATTTTTATGCATAAAAGATGCATGTAAAACTACTAGGTCTTTAAAATGATTTATTTTTTAATTTAATTAATCACTTGATTTTTTTTATTCGCGGTTTTAATGCACATGTTGTATCGAGCCGGACATGCTGGACTAAGTACTCGTAGCTTCACATGGACACTGAAGATTAGGAATTGAATGAATAAGGAATCATAAGTCAACTGATGTAGGAAGTTCTAGTTGCCACAACACTGACTGTTGTTTGATCGAGTGGCCTGTTTCATTCTGGCAAAACAAAAATTTGCCATCCAGAACTGACTCAAACATTTTGCAGTCACAATCGCAATACTCTACTAATTTTCTAATATGTTAAAAAGTACGAACTAAGCAAGGTAGCAAACTTTGCAGAACAAAAGCTTGCTGTTAGTTTTATTTATAAATTAAACTTACTACTTTTAGACAGTTAACAAAATTACATCACCAAGAGCATAGAATATACTTAAATTAATTTATTTCAAGTCAAGTTAATTTATTTTAAAGTTGAAATATAGAGTCGTGTGGCAGGTTTCAAACTGAAAAGTATGTATTCAATCGTTGCTCGATAACGTAAATGCTCAAACGTCAATTGTTTAACATTGTTAACTGTTTTATTGTTTTATCATTGACAATTTTGCAGCAGCATTAATTCAAACTAGGGTCACAAAACAAGATGAAAAAAGACTACTCATTGTAGAAATGAGCTGTCTAAGGAGAATTCTTGGAGTTAGCAGACTTCAAAAACTTAGAAATGAAGATTTACAACAGCAGATTGGCTAAAGAATACCATCGTGGACAAAATCAGAAAAAAGAGGCTAACATGGTGTGGACATGTAAGCTGGATGGAAGACTTGTGACTTCTCAAAACAAGTACTCCACAGATTCAAGGAAGATAAAAAAGGAGGCAGGCCCAGAAAAAGTGGGTAGACAACATAAAAGAAGATCTGAAAGAAAAACAACTGACAATTGCAGAAAGAAGAAAGCTAACATCAAACTAAAAGGCCTGGAGATGTTTTCTGACTAGCTATTGCCACTAGTGAGTTGACAGATAGCGATGATGATGATGATGATGATGATGATGACGATGACGATGACGACGGCGGTGATGGCGACGGTGATGGTGATGGTGATGTCATTCAATCAGATATCATGTCTTTGTGATTATTGCTGGACGCTGGTGTGTCATTTTAAGGGGTGTTGCTATAGCAATTGTAATGTGTTTATTGGTGAGGATCTTTTTAAGTTGTGTGAAGGCTGTCTTCACCATTTCTATTCTGGCTTCAATGTAATGTAATGTAATGTAATGTGACATTTGTATAGCGCCTCTTCTATTTCTACTCAGAGGCGCTCCTAGCATTGGAGTCGCAGGGTAAAGTAATGAGACTTCAGCTTTCGCATTGAGCAGAGCGAGGGAGTAAGAAGTGATTCCCGAATGGATGGGTTTAAGGCATTCCATAGGGAGGGTCCAGTCACTGCAAAAGCCCGACGCTGGGTAAGAGCAGTGCGTGATCTGTGGACATAAACTTTCTTCTGATCAGTGGAGCGGAGCAGGCGATGAGCAGCAGAAGAGGGTGATTTGAAAAGCTCAGTTATGTAAGACAGTGCCTGACCTCAAAGTGCTGCAGAAACAATAATATTACTTGTTTGAATTTAATGAGGTCAGAAATTGGAAGCCAGTGGAGGTGTTAAGCATAAAGTCTGAGATGCTAGAGTAGCGAGGAGCTTTAGCCACGAGACGAGCCGCAGCATTTAGGACAGATTGCAGAGTGGAAAGTAAGCTTTTGGGCAGGCCAAGATAAAGAGAATTGCAATAGTCTAACCTACTAGCCACAAAAGCATGAACCAGAGATTTGGCTGCAGATAAAGAAAGCGAAGAACGAATAACCCTAATTTACCTAAGTTGGTAAAAGCAGGATCGAGAGAGTCTAGCAAAGTATCAGTTGAAGGTCAAATTACTGTCAAAGTAAATACCAAGGTTTTTGATACAATTTGAGAAAGATAGATTAGGAAAGAGAGAGTTCAGTAAGTCATAATCAATTTTTGAATGCAGATGTTTAGTACCAAGCCAGATAAGTTGAGTTTTATCAGGGTTCAGTCGAAGTCTATTAGAAAACATCCAATCCCGAAGAGTTGGAATTACATTGTCTACAGATTGAGTGAGCTCAGTATAAGAAGAGTAAGGGCAATGCCGGTAAATTTGAATGTCATCAGCATAGAGGTGCACAGTGAAACCAAATGAGCTAATTAAAGAGCAAAGGTCAGCAGTATAGAGTATGTACAGCAGAGGACCAAGCACCGAACCTTGGGGAACACCAAAAGGAACATGAAACCAGTTTGAGCGGGAATGCTCCATAACAATCATTTGAGAACGGTTAGAGAGATAGGATGTAAACTACAGAAGGGCTTGATCAGAAATCCCAAATGAGAGTTTGAGACGTTTCAACAATGAATTTCAATGTTTCAATGTCCTTTTTACTCCTCCCATCGCTTGTTAAAATACTTCCTAGGTATTTGAACTGTGTTACCTGTTTTATTTCTATCCCCTTATATTGTACTCTACACCTAGGAATTTCTTTCTTTTTTGTTATTACCATACAGTACGTCTTTTTTGTATTTATTCTTAATCCTTTCTTTTCACTCTCTTCTGTCACTCTGTCTAATAACTTTTGTAATTTTCCATCTGTGTCTGCCATTAGCATGGTGTAATCTGCATATCGTAGGTTATTTATGTTCCTTCCTCCTGTCATTATCCCTTCTAATCCTTCTATGTATTTAATTATCTCTTTCCCATATTCGTTGTAAAAGTCTGGTGATAACCCACATCCATTTCTTGTCCCTTTAAAAATTTGTATCCATTTTCCTATTTGTCCTTCAGCTCTTATCGCTGCTTCTTTATTCCAGTACAGGTTTTGAAATTTCCTCATGTCCTTCCCATCAAGGGCTATGTTCTCTGGGCATTTGAACAGTTCTTCATGTTTTACGCTATCAAATGCTTTTTCATAATCTATGAAGCATAGGTACAAATCCTACAAATAAACACATTACAACATTTTTTGCTAGGTGGCGCCACTATAGCTGCCCGCGCACGTTGTACGCACTTGCGAATCGTTGCCGTTTTTTGGCATTCACCGACGTTTTGCGCCTGAATTCATGGTTGGGTGCAAGGATTAGAGATTCGTCCGTCGGTTTTTTGAAGCGTTTCTATCAGTCCTCATCTTTTCCTGTCATTCTGAACGTTCCAGTCGGTCGTCACCGTTTATCGGGTCGTTTGCTAATGGCGGCCATTGATGAAGCGCCATGTTGCTACTTGGCGTGGATGCGATTGACTCATTCTGGACGTCGCTTCCGTCTTCATGAGAACTGTTTTCAGCTCACAATTGCTATGGCAATATGAAAGCTACAAAACTGTGGCTTACCTCAACTTTTAAGACTTTCATTTCTCGTTATAACCGTCTGTGAAGAAAACGGTTGCAAAATTTTGGGAGTCCCTGCATACCCAAAAACAGGCCACCCCTCCCAAAAAGGCAAAAATTTTTATTCAAAGCTTGGTAGCCAAAATTTTTGAGCAACAAGCTATCTAAGTTGAGCAGCAAAGTTGCCAGAAAATCAAAATAGAGCAAAATGTTACAAGAGTTGTGCAAATCAGATCAAATATGACAGAGTTATAGATTTTTAACCCAACGACTCATGTGACTACCAAATGTCGCGTGGTTCTAGGACAATTGACCATAGGACGATTGACCATAGATAGGATGATTGACCATAGGACGTTTGACCACTGAACAATTGACCACAACAGACGTTTGACCACTGGATGATTGACCATAGCAGACTTTTGACCACTGGACGATTGACCACAGCCGACGTTTAGTGGTCAATCGTCCCCTGGTCAAACGTCCGCTGATGATAAGTAGCAAACATTAAGTAAGCCAAAAACACATTTACTAAATCAATGCAGATTTTACTAAACCACATGTTAAGACAATCAATGAAATAATAGTAATAAGCAAATATTAAGCAACAAACGATAAGTAAATAATTGCAGAACACAATATTAAACGGAAAACACATTAACAATCAATGAAAAGCACAATAAACGAAAAACACGCGTTATAAAGTAATCATAAAACACAACGCAACATCAGGCAGCAAATAGGCGACATATGAAGTAAAGCAACGCTAGGCAAACATAGGCTTATACGCGAAATACATAACTAGTAGAAAAACGCAAAGCTCATGAAAAAGACGACCAGTAGTCAAAAGTCCGCTGTGGTCAATCGTCCAGTGGTCAAAAGTCCGCTGTGGTCAATCGTCCAGTGGTCAAACGTCCGCTGTGGTCAATCGTCCAGTGGTCAAACGTCCGCCGTGGTCAATCGTCCAGTGGTCGAACGTCTGCTGTGGTCAATCGTCCAGTGGTCAAACGTCCTATGGTCAATCGTCCTATGGTCAATCATCCTGTGGTCAATCATCCGCGTACCATGTCGTGTGCAATTTCATGAGAATATAAATCAGACTTTTGCACAAAATTTAATGGTTTACACTCGTCCAAATTGCTTGAAAAGTCACTTTCAACATTATTGAGAGCTGAGAGAATGTTTTTTGAATGCAATCTTTTTGCCATTTGGGAGAAAACAGAGAAATATTCACATCACATAGCGGTTTACTTCGTCACAACCTACTTTCATAAGTTAAAATTCTGTTAAATGCCAGCTGTAATTCGCTGATATTTTTCATCTTATCTGTCACAGGATTGGTTGGCAATCATCTGACCCACTAATCTGGTCCACGGACTTGAGACAAATAGAGTTCTGCCTATTTAAGACCTTTGGAAATTATGTAATGCCAAGGCCGGGTTTGGGCGGGCTCGTATTACAGCATCAGGCTGGGTTTGGGTGGGTTCATAGTACAGTGTCAGGACAGGTTTTGGCGAGCTTGGCGTTAAAGGATCTCTTTAGTGATGAAAGCAGTTCATGTGAATTTTGAAACCAGGCACGTGTGCATGTGAGGCACTTTTATGGAGAAGAATACAAGCCTGAGTATTGAGTAATGTGGGGTTTACGGCTGCAAGTGGGCATTAGGTATTTTCACATCATCTAGGGCAGGGGTGTCAACTTACGACCCATGGACCGGATACGGCCTGTGAAAGCTTTTCATTCAGCCAGCGTGTTTGTGGTTGAATACAATAAAAAACTTTATGTTTAAGCAAAGTAACTTTATTTAAGGCATATTAAAAAAGTACATATATGAAGATTAACAAAAATAAATAATTATGACTACAAAACATAAAGCTTAGCAAGGATGTATTGCACTGGTAGTTAAAAAATGATTTTATTTTTTTTTAACAGTATCACAAAAATGGAATACTAAAAGTTAGTTATCTGGAAATTTTTTATATACTGTTTTGTGTCATAGGCCTACTGTAGTTCGTGTTAATGTTATGTGCAAATCAAGCCCATGACAATCACAAAGACTTTTATGTGGCCCACAATATGAAATGAGTTTGACATCCCTGATTTAGGGAATGGTGAATGTAAAATGCATCGGGGTACTGCAGATGTGCATGATTCCTTCTGCAGAAAAGCTATTTGCAGACAATCTCATCTTCCAATGTGACAAATGTGCAATGCCACCATGCAAAGTCTGTCACTTCCTGGCTGAAACAGAAGCTCATCACACTGGATTGACCAGATCTATCGCTGGAGTTGAACCACAAAGTTGGAATGCTCTGCTGATGGCAGTACATGATCAAATCGTCTCACGCCCAGTTTTCCTGAATAAACTTAAGATGTTTTATTTTGATATAACAGCAGCTGCGCACTTGTAAAAGTCATGCCTCAGAAATTAATTATCTATCTATCTATCTATTTGACACATAGAACCAAATCATCACAAGGGAAACTAGTCTGTTTGACAGTGATGGGCAACTAACTAAAAAACATTAGTTAAACTAAAACTAAATTTAAACTAAAAATAAGTAGTTAAACTTTTAATTGCAAACTAACTTTCTAAAATAGTTAACTAAACTAAAAAATATAGTTAAACTAATTTTACAACTAAGCTACAACTAATTTTACAACTATTTCCTAGGTATCAGGTATGTTCATGAAAACATATGATGCTTGCAACATGAACATATCAGTCAATGAACCATTGAAATCATTAATTATTGTCTTTTTAATATTTAAGTCTTAGTCTAGACTGCAGGAACACAAGTTTGTCAAATTTGTTTGGAAAAATGACCCAGAAAAGAATAGATTGAAGAGGGACTGTTATTGAGAATTCGGGACACCAACTAAAAAGTTTTAGTTAAACTATTTAGTTACTAACTAAAAATTTTCAGTTAAACTATAATTTTAACTAAACTATTTATATTTAATTAAACTATGGAGATAACTAAGAAAATTTAGTTAAACTTTTAGTTAGCAACTAATTAGTTAACTAGTTGCCCAACACTGTTGTTTGATGCATACCAGGTGTAAGGCCACCTACAAGAACAAGGGGCGTTCAACTAAGTAATTAACCACACTCACACACGCACCAAAAGACCATTTTCATGGCCACTACTTTTCACAAAGGCAAAATGGGGTCAATAGCCTGCAGAGATACAATGCACCTAGTAGGAAAACTGAACTTAACAAATTACGATGTTTTTGGCAATTTTTGCATATCATAAGTGTTGCTTTCAAGTTAGTATATCAAACACAGTAAACTCTAGTAATGTGTTCACAAAATGTTAGGTAAATATTTTGCACTGTTACTGTAAATCTACCGGTAGTGTGTGTATGGTATGGTATGTGTAGAGTGCAGAAAATGTCATGAATAAGCCTACATGCACTGAATTTTTCAAACTTTTTTACACCATTGTATATCTGTTTCTTTCATTTTGTTTTGTTTTGCAGTTTAGTATGCAATATCACACAATATCAGTTTAGTATGCAATATCACACAATTGCACAATTCTGTTACCTTGGGAGCCTAATAACAGAAGATTCCTGATGCCAGGAGGAGATAAAGAGAAGAATAGCGATGGGAAAACAAGCCTTTTTGGACAGAGGAGAACTGGTAAGAGGAGGGCTAAATAGAGAACTAAAGAAGAGACTGATAAAAACGTTGATATGGAGTGTCACTTTATATGCCTCAGAAACCTGGACTCTCCAGAAGGACATACAAAAGCTGGAAGCATTTGAAATGTGGATATGGAGAAGAATGGAAAACATCAAATGGGTGGACAAGAAAACAAACGATGAAGTATTACAGATGGTGGACAAACAAAGATTGATAATCAGTGCCATAAAAAAGACAGAGGAACTGGATTGGACACGTACTAACTACTAAGAGAAGAATCATTACTCAGAACAGTACCGGTAATTGAGGGAATAATATCAGGAAGAAAGACAAAAGGAAGACCAAGGAGGATGCTATTGGACTGAATTATGAAAAGAGACACACAGCGTCACAAGACCTATGCAGAAATCAAAGAAGAAGCAAGACGCAGAGAGGAATGGAAACATTGGAGCCCTGAACCTGTCCCAGGACAGAGAACATGATGATGATGATGCAATATCTGGTTATTGACCAGCTGCTTCGAATACAGTATATGGCTGAAAGTAGCAGTGTGCGCACTCATAGCATTAAGAATGTCATTAATCACAGGAGCTAATAAAAATTATAATTGTTGTTTGTAGATATTTGAAGTGACTGTACCATTCACTGAATTTCATGAGCAGCACAATTTGTACAGGTCGTTGCTTAAGGTAAGTTATTTTTCAAGCAAACATTGCGTGAAGGTGGCATACACAAAATTCTTAGCATCATGAGTGAAAATATTTTGAGATCTATTTGGAAGTCAAAGAATTTTTGTAATGCCATTTTATTTGTGTTTTATAATGTTTTATGATCGTTGTTGATGGGAAGTCAGGTTTAAAGTCATTAACTGGTTAGTTTAACCCTTTTGCTGCCAGGAAGGTGTGAACAATGCAAAACCCCAGTGCAAGACCAAAACTGGACAAAATACAGTAATTACAATACAGTAACAGTGTAGGGTTACCCCTTTTGCCTATGCCGACGATGTGCAGGCGCTTACTTCATGTCTCCCATCTGAAATAGATGGGGCCATATTTCGCATCTCCACCTGTATCTCCTTGGTTCGGCGGTGGGCCGATGAAAACCGGCTAGCGCTAAACCCGACCAAAACGGAACTGCTTTGGTTTAGTAGCCCGCGGGGCCAACACCTGATTCGACGTGAGTCGGTCTGGGCTGACGGCGTGGAAATAGTCCCCAAAACCGAGTTGCGGCTTCTTGGAGTACTGATTGATGAGACTCTCTCGTTCTCGGGGCATATCGCCAATGTCTCCAAGCTGGGATTCTTCCATCTGAGAAGACTAAAAACCATCCGCCGATATCTCCCTATACCTGATACCATCAGTTTGGTCCGTGCACTGGTCCTGTCGCGCATTGACTATTGCAATAGTGTTTTATTGGGTCTGCCTACGACGAGACTGAACTCCCTCCAATCTGTGATTAACACAGCCGTGCGGCTAATATTCGGTCTGAAATGGAATGCCCATGTTTCACAGCCACTGAAAGATCAACTCCATTGGCTGAAGATTCCGGAGCGCATTGTGTTGAAAGCGGTGCTGGCTCACGTTTGGGCACTTTATGATCCGCACTGTCCTACCTATCTTCGTGACTTGATTCAACCTGCTCCGTCAGTACAATACCGTTCCCAGCTTCGGTCGAGGAATCGCAATCCGCTGCTTGTCCCCCCTCCGGCCAGGACTCCTGCCCTCGGGGACAGATCCTTTCGGAGAGGCAACCCAATCCTGTGGAACACCCTGCCAAGGGTGGTCACCATGGAGACTTCGCCAGGAGCGTTTTTGAAGAACATGAAGACACACCTGTTTAAAGTTTCTTTTGGTTGTTAGACGCCTTTGACTTTAGCCTTAGCTATGCGTACGGCGTCGAATAAATCGTCCTGAATAATAATAATAATAATAATAATTCACAGCTGGCCCTTCCAGAGAAGCAAGAAGTCATAAATAAATGTATCATGCCGCTAACCTTATCATCATCATCATCATCATCATCATCATCATTATTTTCATCAGCTCAAAGTCCCCTCAGGAACTGTCGAGACCAGTAGCGTGTTGAACGATCCTCTTCCAATTTGCCGGTCTTGTGCCGCATGGATCGCCTTCCCAAGATTTAATCCCGTCCACTCTCTGATGTTGTCAAACCATCGTCTTCTGGGCCTTCCTGAAGGGCGTGTTCCCTCCATTGTTCCCTCCATTGCAACATTCAGAATTCTCTTCTCTTCCATGCGACTGATGTGACCAAACATCTGGAGCTTCCGTTGTTTGATCATGGTAATCACATCGCTGTCAATCCCGATTCTGCTGATGGTATTACCCTAATGATGACCAGTGGTTCTTAACCGGGGATACTTGTACCCCTAGGGGATACTTGAGGGACGTGGTGGGGGTACCCAGAATGAACCAGAAATAAAGGCAGTTTTCAGTGTTGTAAAGTATTTAAATACTTTAGTGTTTAAATACTATTTAAATACTTTGTCCAGTATTTAAGAAAGTATTGAAATACCCATTCAAAATTAAGTATTTAAATAGTATTTAAATACCATAGAGTATTCGGATGTATTTAAGAAATTTAAGTACTTTTGATTTATTGCATTATTCATTTTTACATTTTCTTTACTGATGGTTTAGACAGTGGAACATTAAGTAGGCCATGAGTAGGCATTCATTGACATTGTTAGAAATAATTTTAACTAACATTTCTTTACACAAAATTACGGTTGTGGTGAATCATGTGTCAAATACATTATCAAGTATTTAAAAAAGTATTTAAAACTTATTTGCCAGTATTTAAATACTTACTCTGGTATTTGAATATTTAAATACTATTTAAATACTACCTGAGAACCAAGTATTTATGAAAGTATTTCAGTATTTCAGTGAAGTATTTATTACAAGACTGTCAGTTTTACAGACTTTTACTACAATGTACACTGTACAGATACTTTAGAAATGTTTGTAATAAATTAGAAATGGTCAAAGAAAAATTTCACTTTCTGGCTTGTGCACAATCTGTGACAGAAGTACGTTGCAGTTTATAATTTTTCAATATATTACGGAGCATAAACTTTTGTGCTCAGATAAGGTAGGCCTACTGTAGGCTGGTTGGGGGTACTTCACTCTCTTATACTTGTTTCAGGGGTACATTATCACAAAAAGGTTAAGAACCACTGTGTCTAATCTCTTGGCATGCAATTGCTAGCTGGTTTAGCGACATTTATTCCCACAACAGTTAATCACAGACATTTAATCACCTAAACACTTAATCACGTGACAATCAAATTCACAGCTAGCCAAGCAATGATCCCTCGATGGCGGGCAGCTTATGTGGAATCTTATCTGCAATCCATGCTCAACGTCTCGGTGCGACTGATCTTTGGAGCTCGATGGAACACTCACGTCACGCCGCTGCTTCGTGATAAGCTCCATTGGCTACCAATACGGGAGCGGGTCGTCTTCAAGCGATGCCTGCTAACTTACCGAGCACTACACGACCCTACTTGCCCGGACTACATCGCCTCTCTCCTACAGCAGACCACAACGCTGGAACGACGTCGGCTGCTAAGATCTGGCAGTCGAGTGAAATAGCTTGTGCCTCCCCGTCTAAAACGGCTAAGTTTGGGGACAGGTCGGTTACTGGGGGCAATCCAGAACTGTGGAACTCACTACCGGACTATGTCACAAACTCTGACTCTCTTGGAATTTTTCTACGTAATCTTAAGACTTACCTATTCACCATCGGATATTCGTAGTTTTGTAAAGTGCTCTTATATTTGGCCACTTTTGCCATGCTTATTGCGCTATAGAAATTGTCTAGCTAATAATAATAATAATAATAATGTGATTGGCCAAGACTGACCGCATTAGGCTTAATTGTTAAGTTTTCAGTGTGATAAGAGTGTTACAAAATTAATGATCCTACAGCTCACAATCATCAAACAGTGGCTTGAATTTCCAGAAGCAGAAGCAAACAGCGTTTTAAATGTGGATGGAGATATAAATTCAGACGTGAAAATATCGAGAGAGTTTAGATAAATAGATTTTTAAACTTTTTCTTTCGAATTTTTAGAAGGTATAATAGTCAAACAAGCACATTTGCCAAACCTAGGTGATTAATTGCCATGTTCATTCATTCATTCATTCATAACTGACAACTTATCTAGTGCAGTATGCATGACAAAAGGTCAAAATCAAGAGCACTTTACAGCAAATAAAATATCTCAACTGTACGAAATATTAAACAAGTGTGTTTGAGTCTTCTGGCGAACATTTCAGGATAAGTCACTTCTGTCACGTCATCCGGCAGTGCGTTCCATAGAACCGGATTCCCGTGAGACACCGATCTCTCCCCAAATATCGCAGTCTAGGCCGGAGGTGGTATGAACAGCCGAGCTCGGCCGCTCGATCGGGGTCGTGAACGCCGTCGTGAATGCCGTCGTGAACGTCTGAACTCCGCTACATCGGAGTTGTGTTATTAAGTGTCCCAGTGATTAACTGTTGCATGATGAAATATCGTGCACCGTACTTGCTTAAGCCTGATATGGAACATGACTGTAGTGGACAATGTTGCAGCCACCATTTTGCCATCCACTTTGCCTGCAGCAAGAGCCCCCACATATGCAGTGCCTGACATCTAATTACATTTTTCTGCTGCTTGCATTTAAGATTTGAGCCCAATCAACCAAGATGTCCTCTGTTTCATCAGTAGTCTGCATCATCTTATTGCCCAACAATCTGGACACAATAGGGAAGGGAGCATCTTCTTCCAATCAACTCAATCGCCTTTTGGGTAACTTTTCCTGACCTTGAACCAAACGTGTCCGAGTAATTTTTGTCATGCCTCCTTTATGATTGTGCGACGATTCTTCGTCTATCCTAGGTTTGGGGTGGTTGCTTCCCACCTTCCTGGCTCCTTCCCACCCAGAGCCCTAGATTATCTATGTCCACAAGTTCGCCTAGTCTCGAAGGACTAAGAAGAGATGATCAATGAAACACAGGCAGACAGCATCATCATACAATATAATCCATCGATAATATTAAAATCCTTCCTCTGTATGTCTGTTACCTTCAAGCATTCTGATTGGTCGGCTGTGTGAACGTTATGATTGGTTACCTTCAAGCGTTTGAGCGTTCTGATTGCTTGGCTGTGTGAGCGTTCTGATTGGTTGGCTGTGTGATGTTCTCATTGGTTACCTTCAAGTGTTCTGATTGGTTGGCTGGGTGAGCGTTCTGATTGGTCATTCTGGAATATTCGTTGCCTCGAGCGTAGCGAGCCTGCACTGCGAGCGAAGTGAGCACGAGCGAAGCGAGCATCTTTCTAGTGTTGTATTATTATTCAATGATAAAACTTCAATATAACAAAATGACACATTCAGTGATCGATACAGGTATATACGATACTTTATTTAGGTTCCCGGAACATTCGGTACCGGAACATTCGGTACCGGAGAATTCGGCACCAAAATTTTACTTGTGGAAGATTCGGTACCGGATAATTCGGTACCGGATAATTCGGTACCGGATAAATCAGTACACGTTCGACATACAAATCAGTAGCCATAACCCTAATTCTAACCCTAACCCTAATCCTAAAACTGTATAAATCAGTAAAATGAATATAATTATCTATAGTATATCTGCCTAAATTCTACTTAAATATTCTACCTAAATATATAGGGGCATATACATAAGTTTAGACACCACCCAAAGCCAGAGGGACCCTGGGATTGGGGAGGGGAGGTGGGGTGGGAGAGGTAGAGCCAGTGCCTTACACATGTAACTGAATTTGCCTTCCTGAAAATACCGTTCCCAATGTTCCGGTACCGAATCTTCCATGACAGGTACCGAATTTTCTGGTATCAAATTTTCTGTCCCGAATTTTCCGTCCCAAATCTTCCGGTACCGAATCTTCCAGTCACCCTTTATTTAAAAGTACAACCCTATTCTTTACTTACCAGACGAGACTACTTTCCCTCACAAGATTGATGATCCTAGCCCAATTAGTAACCATTCTCATGCACTCCTGAGGTTAAGCATTATGGGTGATTATTAGACATCCGTCAGTACAGTCTCCCTCCCCCCCCCAAAAAAAAAGCCCCAAGGGAGCCCATTACCACCATTTATATAATCCTAGCATGCTGCCTACCCTGTGTGGCGCGTGCTTGTTGCCTTTCCAAGGCTGCCGAGTCCTGGCTAACCCCACAAGAGCTCTTTGACACTCCCCATCCCCCATCGCCTCGTCTGGGATAGGGGTTTTATGGTTGGCTATAGCAGCATTCAATTGTGATGTTTTATAAGGTGTTAAACATAAAGTCATGCAATAAACGATATCTTGAGCCATAGCGGCACAATTGAAGTATCAATATATTGCAGTCTTGATCATTCAGTTGAATTTATTTACGAATCCATGCTCTTATATTTTAGCTTTGTTTAATATTACTATTTTATTTAGATTATTGCTTGTCTATGTTAACTTGCTGGAGATGTATGCTGCAGGCTATTCAGAAGTCACCAACTCCTGATGTATTCATGGATGTCTGTAAAGATATTATCAACTCTCACGAGGGAAAGAAATTTATTGAAGGTCTTTATCAGCACACATTCATCACTGCAACATTTCTCAAAGTCCTCATTCAGAAGACAGAGGTTAATCTAATATTTTACATAGGCTGAATTTTTCCACAGCAAATAAGCATATGGTATTTTTGCTGGTCCAACAACGATCGTATCTGTGGCTAGAACTGACATAGTTGGACACTGCCAGGCTTTCAAATGCTGTATGATATGCTGAAACTTGGCTAGGAAATCAGTGATTAAAATTTCTCATAAAAGCTATTATGGTCACACAATTTTAATTGACCCATGATTTGTTGTGAAGCAGGTTGACTATTTTGATCAGGATATTTTCACTAGACAGGGTTGTCCTGATGGTCGTTGTCGTTGATTCACATCTGAATAGAGAATTGGTTTCCTATACTTAAGCAATTGATGTAGGCTTATTCTAGATATCTGTCAGAGGGAAATCCAATTCAAGGCAATCTCTGTTTATCTCTATCTCTCTCTGTCTCTTTCCGCTGGCAGCCTCATTTAAATGTCTCTGTTTATCTGTTTCTCTCTCTCTCTCTCTCTCTCTCTCTCTCTCTCTCTCTCTCTCTCTCTCTCTCTCTCTCTCTCTCTCTCTCCCCCCTCTATCCTCTTTGTCAGTGTCTCTCTCCCCTCTATCTGTCTGTCTCTCTCTCCCCTGTCTGTCTGTCTGTCTGTCTGTCTGTCTGTCTCTCTCTCTCTCTCTCTCTCTCTCTCTCTCTCTCTCTCTCTCTCTCTCTCTCTCTCTCTCCAGCCACATTCAAGTGAAAGACAATTGTAATTAACCAGGTTACTGAATAGAGATTTGGTATTAGATGTTTAAAAGATTGATGTAGGCCTATTTTAATATGTGGGACAAGTGGTACCTGGTTTGTTTGTATTCGGAACCACAAATATTTTCAACAAAATACTTGGATTTGGTACCCAGTGAAAAATGTCTTCCCAGTTGATCCCTAATTTCCATTTCCATCTTTGTACTGTTTCTTCCTGCTCTATTAATTGTGGGCTAACATTTGATTGAATTGGCTGAAATCGTATGTGTGGTGAAGAGTAGCACATACCAATGAATTATTGCATAGAGCCAAGAGTTATGTAATGCACTGTAATATTATGTATTGGTTTAAGACTTTTTTGTCTATCTGTATGACTTGAATCTAAGAATATATACAGTAATTGTCACTGTTTTCTTTACAGATATGCTGTGTGGAATTGACAAAGCTTTTGTTGAATGAAGTTCTCAGCACTGATTCAGTACTGTTACCAATTCTTAATGATTATCATTATGCTTTCAACTTTAAGAATGATGTTTCATTGCAATCATCACTTGGAAGTGATGCAGTGTTCTTTGAATTCAAAGAAGATGGCTCATTGATGGATGGTAGGATTATTACCTGTCAACAATTGACTTAATTTTGGTAGTTTGATGAAAAATATGGAGAATCCCATTGCCTTACTTGCGTCACCCCTTGACCATGACCCCGCCGGTGTTAGTTTGGTACTAATTACCTTACATACGCATTGGGTTAAATGGTGTTTCTAAAGTCATTCCATGTGTTTAAAGACATTGTATATGTACTGGCAAACCAACCTTCTGCTTGTCAATCCTGTCTCAGAGACCTGAGTTGTCTAGATCCAGCATATCAAAAGAGTGAGAATGCTCATATGGCAATTAACCAACTGTCTGCTGCTAATCAAATTTACTAAAACTGATGCATTCATTTACTCTGTTACGTCTGAGTGGTTGATCTACATCAGTGACGCTGACCAAGTTCTCAAAGAGTTGACAATAAATCATGCACCCACAGCTGAAATTTGTAAATAATGGCAGTATATTTTGCAGATTATGGATGCATCTGAAGCCAAGAATTATGCAAATCTTGTTTATGTTGCAAAGTCATCTTGACCTGAGCTCACAGCATTATTGTGCCTGAATGTGGATTCCATTAACAATGTACTGCTGACCAAGGACTGTCTTTCTCTGGATGAAAAGAGCATTGTTGCTTAATTAACCTCTTACTTGGCAGTGTTCCTATACAGGAACATATTTTCTCTTACTTATTTTTTAACAAGGTGCACTTTAACTGAAATATTCTTTGCTCCCTGAAATAGGTACATGTGAATTGTTGCAGAGGATATATTACAGATTTTTATGCTTGTCATTTGTGTATTTACAAAACAAGGTTTTCTGATTTTTGCAGTTATATGGTAACAATATGTTCTATATGAAAATTATCTGACCAATATCATCATCCTCATCATCAAATTGCCGCTTGGACAGCGGAGGTCTGTTGCCCCAATCTACCACTAGTGGAGTGTCCACGTCCTAGTGCAATGTTCCGTTTGAGCGCTATAGCGGATGAGGATCCATCTCCAATCTGCTGGATCCAAGAACGTCGCGGTCTCCCAGGGAGTTGTTTCCAGTTCGCGGGAGGATGACATTCGTTACGACTTGGTATGGCGCAGACAAGGGCACCATGTGCTGGGGTGTTAACGTCCAGCCATGCAACGTGTCCAAATAATGCCATGTGGCGGCGAGAGATGGTGTCAGGTATTGATGCTAATCCCGTACACAATGAAACGATGTCATTTGATATATGGTCAAACCAGCGAGCATGCAGAATTTGGCATTGACAGCACAGGTGGAAGCCTGTAATCGTTTTGTATCACTTTCTAAAAGTGTCCAAGTTTCTGAAGCATAGAGTAAACTGGGAAGGACGCATGTCTGATAAAAATGCAGCTTTGTGCAGAGCTCGATATGGCTTTGGCTCCATAAGCGTTGAAGAGATCTCATAACAGAAACTGCTAAGCCAATCCTGCGGCTGATGTCAGACATGCATCTACCGTCTAAGCTCTTAACGCTGCCCAAGTAGGTGAATTGGGTGACATTTTCCACTTCCTGATGAGGTTGCATGCATGTGCAGCAGAGCTCAAATTTTGCAGTTTGGTCTTTGCCCATGATATGTGCAGACCTAGATGGGAGGCTTCTGTTTCAAGGCGGTCAAGGGTTGCCACAAGATTTGTTGTGGTTGTGTCTAACAGTGCAACATCGTCAGCATAATTGAGGTCGCTAAAATGGTGTTCTCGTAGCTCGATTCCATGATGGCTCATTACCCTATCTATCTATCTATCTATCTATCTATCTATCTATCTATATATATATATATATATATATATATATATAATTTTTAGCCCTCGGTACTTCATTCCTGAAGGACTTATGAAAAAAGTGTCCGAAGACATTAAGAAATTGTGTGGCTAACTCTCGTCCAGTTCGAGGTCTGGAAAAGTTCCTCGAAAGGCAATGGCGTCGAATCGCTGCAGAGTGACAGATAACCTTTGGAAGAGGAAGCTTCCTTTCATCTTGTCTCCGGATTGCTGAGCAAGACGATGACCAAGCTTGTTGAAAAAGCAAAGATTTGTGGGGCCGAGTGTCTCAAGTGCGATTGGCAAGAATGTGTACATGGGGGTCAAGCTTTGATATTTTGCTGTTTTTCTGGCGGCAGCGACTTCAGCGGCAGCTCCTGCTGCAAGAGAAATAGATGGTAAGTAGGTGGCAGCGACTGTGTCCGCCACAGTTGCATCCCATACCAGGCTGCGTCCGGCTTGCCAAGGTATCAAGGTCAAACGTCTGGTCTTCTTCCATCGGATCTGCAAAGACCAGGCGGTTCCTTGATGGAAGGGACCCCCGCTCTAACCAAAGCCCGCTGCACCAGACCGTTCAGCGTGACATGGCGAGTGGTACGACCTGGGCCCAGGGGACAGGATAGCCCATGCGAGCCCTCTTGCATCACCTGGGCACCACAAGGGCAGAGATGTTGGCGCCTAGGTGAAGGCCGATGATGACTCTGATTGTTTCGTCATCCATTCGCAAGCCACAAGAGGAGATGGGCAGCACGTGAAGCCAATCGCTGGCGTGGCATGCCGAGATGGCTGAGTCGGGCTTGGTGATATAGTCCTGGGTGGACTTGGGACAGGGTGTCAATCTAGTTTTGGATGAGCGGACGGTCCCAGGTGGACTGCTTGTTAAGTTGACTGGACATGGGGCCTGGTAGTGAATGCCTCTAAAGGAACATTGCCAATGGGGCCAACATTGAAAAGTGAAACTGTATGCTGGATGTGAAATTATAACCAGTACACATTAGCCTCTGATCAAGAATGGTGGTAAACTGCATGATAAATGTGATTGAAAAGTACACCAGTGTGGAGAACCATCATCTATTTTTTTATAATTTCTTTACAAGTCATGCACTGATCCCATCATTCATCATTAGCTGAGAAAGATATTGTAGCAACAGGAACAGTTCCTGAAATTACAATTGGCGGCACAAATAAGGAATTTCAAAGCAGTAAAGAGATTCACAATCATGTGATAAAATGAAGGCCTTGGGGTGTTGATCTCATGGACAGGTTACTTGGTAGTTATAGGCCATGTTTGCCTGGTAAAATATGATGTTGGCCACTCACTATTTACAAACATTGTCAATGTCTCAGTAGTTGCAGCTTGGAGATTACATTGCCATTTACAATTCTACATGATGGAAATGGATTGACAGGCTCGTTTTCATTCCGATGAGTGACTGCATAGTGCCTACTCAAGGGCACTCAGAGGCAACTCCACATGAGGTCCCAGTGGCCACCCATTGAGGGAGGGTGATGTTCTGATTTATAAAAATGCCCCATGCTTAGAAGTTGCCACCACAATGGCCCCCACTTGCCAAATCCTGGAACCGCCACTAAGGGCACATCTCCCAATACAACATTGTGCAATCAGCAAGTGGCAAACCTTCCATCTGAAGTTAGACCAGCAGAGGAATTGCAGCATGAACAGGTACCACACAAGGCTGTTGTCACGTAGACCCCTATGCCTGAAAATGATATACAGTACTGAGATGGCTTAAAATCAGTCGGCTAAAACTAAATCTGACAAAGTCAGAATTCATCATACTCGGTCAGAGTAGACAGACACTGAAAGCTGATAACAAAAACGTTAATCTCAATTTCGGAGTCAAAATCAAGAGCTCACAGACCGTCAGGGATCTTGGTTATGGTATGGTATGGCATGGTATGATATGGTATGGTACATCCATCCTCTTTGCTGAGAGTTGGAGGCTATACAGGTTGATGACAAGATTCTCCACATGACTCTGTCTTTTGTAGTTCTGATGCAGTTGATAATTTGTTGTTTTGTCCATTCCACAATATCATCTGTCCATCGTCTACGAGGCTGGCCTCTCTTCCTCCTGCCATTAATTCTGCCATGCAGTGTCATCGTACGTACATTGTCTGCTTGTACTATGTGACCAAAGTATTTCAGTTTCCTAAATTGGATAACTGAGTATAGATGCCTATTTTCCCCCAGTTCTTCTATGATTGAGACATTTGTTCTATGTTCTTTCCAGCTAATGGACATCATTCTTCTGAAAGCTGTCATCTCGAAAGCAGTGATTCTTTTCTGGTCTGCCTTCTTCACTGTCCAAGCTTCAGCTCCATATGTTGCAATGGGCCAGACCAATTATATTATTATTATTATTATTATTATTATTATTATTATTATTATACAACGTAGAGATTTATGTGGCAACTAATACAGTGACTGCGTGGACACATTACAAATTATAAATTACAATAGCTCGTGCGAAATAGCCAAGTTTTAAGATTCTTCTTGAAGGTGTCTGGCGTTAGGGAGAGTTGAACTGAAGAAGGCAGGTGGTTCCATGCCCTTGCAGCAGTCACGGGAAAGGCACGATCACCTACAGTATGAAGACCAGAGAAGCAGTTCTAGCAGATCTCAGGCGACGCCGACCTGCCTGATCTGCGACTCGTGCTAATTCTGTTGCTAGGTACTCTGGCCCTATACCATTCAGGCAGCGGTAAGCCAGCGTTGCTAACTTAAACTGAATCCGCTATGGCATTGATAGCCAGTGTAAGTCTCGTAGAAGCGGTGTTACATGTTCACGAGAAGGGACCTGGAAGATCAGCCGCGCCGCTGCGTTCAATACGACCTGGAGACGGAGACGAATGACCAATGCTTCCATCAGGCGTTTCTTTATGTGCAGACGGTAGTGAGTGTCTTTGTAGTTGAACGCCCCATGCCAAGCCTTGCTCTTATTTCATATCTGCAGTCATTGTCCTCTGTAATCAATGATCCAAGATAACGGAAGGTTTCCACTTGTTCAAGAGGATGTCCATGACACATGATATTGATTTTGATCTTGGAGTAATCCTAAATAACAGTCTTACCATGACTGATCATGTAAGTAAAGCAGTCTCAGGCAGCTTCTTCCAACTTCATCAGCTCCTCCACCCTATCATAGACTCTTTCACCAAAGAAGTCGTGCTGACACTTATTCATGCATTCATGCATTATGTCATGTCTTGACCAGTGTTATTTAAGTTATGGTTTTTCAGTTTCAGTTTCAGTTGTGTTTTTTCAGTTTAAGTTGCAGTTAAAGTTAAATTATTTTTAAGTTACAGTTAATAGTTATTGATTTTTCCGTTATAGTTACAGTTAAAGTTCTGTTAGTCTCATATCCCATTTCATATTATTTAATTAAAAAAATACAAAACAATATACTTCTGGCATTTTGCCAAATCAGTCAGATATCATACTATTTGATGTTCATCTTAAGAAATGCCATATCCTCCAGTCTCCGCGTTAGCCTGTTTCTTTTTCCCGCCAGACGCCGCTTTCACGTCTACGCCCACTATGCGGTTTAAACATTTTGCACAAATATTAAAGTTTTATTAAGTAAAATTTAATCGTAAGAAAAGCACTACCAGTGCCAAAAGAAGGGTCAGATGGACTCAGATCAGTGTGAACTGTGAACAATGAAATGTAGACCAGTTAGTGCACATGCCCTGTTGCCCATTCAGCAGTCTGGCATGACCTTGTCCAGTTCACCGGGTGCAATTAACCATAACAACCGTGTTTACCTTTTATATGAGGTCTGAACTTTAGTCCTGAATCATGACCCAGAGTCCCAGACCCACAAGTACAGCTGACACAGAAGACCGTATTACTGATTAATAATCATACTTACATATAAATTATTTTTCAGTTTTGATAACTTTTCTATTACTTAACTTTTCAACTTTATTCTATTACAGTTATAACATAAGTTATTAATCACTTTTCAGTTACAGTTAAAGTTACAGTTAACTGACATTTTTTTCCAGTTATTCAGTGTTTTCCAGTTATTCAGTGTTTTCAGTTACCGTTATCGTTAACTTGAAGAACACTGGTCTTGACTACTGTAGTCTGCTTTACCTAATACCTGAAAGCAAGGGCGTCTTTAACCAGTGCAGGGCCCTGGGCGCCTGGCGGCCTGCGGGGCCCTAGATGTGAAGATCAATGTTGAAAGCAAAAAAGTCATCTCCAACGTTTTTGAATGCTGACAAGCAAAAAAAGGTCAGCTCTAACATTTTTGAATGTTGACCAGCAAGAAAAGGTAATCCTACATTAAAAAAGTAGTTTGCATGCGGTGCGGGGCCCCTAAGATGCGCGGGGCCCCGATCACTGTGCCCGAATTTTTACATGTAAAGACGCCCCTGCCTGAAAGTCAACTCAGGAGGCTGCAAGTAGTACAAAACTCGGCTGCACGTCTCCTAAGCCGAATTTCCAGACGCCAGCATATCACTCCAATCCTACAGACCCTTCACTGGCTACCGGTATGGAAACGGATCATGTTCAAGATAATTTCACTGGTAGACAAATGTCTCAGAGCCAAAGCACAGGAATACCTTATCACCTCATCAGGGATTGTAAATTACCATGCGACATAAACCGTAACCGACTGATCAGTACACGATCACTTTCTACTCGTATCCTCTCAATGCCTTGCACGAGAACTAAAATCAGAGATCGTCTTTTTCTGTAAACGGTCCTGCCGCCGTATCTCAGAGACAAATCACTCACCTGCTCAATTTTTCTCGCATCTTTAAAACCATTTCTGTTCAATTTATAAGCCGAGGCGCATTAATTCCATTATGCGCCCTGAAATGTTGTTGTTGATGATGATGATGATGATGATGATGATGATGATGATGATGATGATGATGATGATGATGATGATGATGACAACGACGATGTACATTATCTGCAAAGTTTGCCTGCATACTTACAAAGGAAAGACTTGCTTTGCACATTACCAACATTACCACAACTGACAATGGTCGAATGCTAATTGGAATCTATTCACCCAGTTATCCAAGTACTCATTCTAATAGTCTCTTAATGAGCACATTGTGAAAAATAATATGCTCTCGTGGCAATGTTCCTATGTAGGAACATGGTATTTCGATACATGTAAAGTGGACTTTAAAATTCTTGATATTTTATTTTGTCTTGGTCTAATACTAAGGGTTAAAAATATAATTTTCCAAGCAAACATTTTTTCTGGTAGTGCCAGTTAAAAGTTTTGTTTGTTGTAAAGGGTGCTGTTAGAGTTTTGAAGGGTCCAGCAAATGTTGCAGTAACAAAATGGTTAATTCATTGTGCTAGGCCAGTGCATCACAAGTATTTGGTTCACTTGAAAACGAGACAAGCAGGCTGATAGAAGGAGAAAGAATAAAAGAAGATTGTATATGCTCCACTGCAGAAACAGAAGAACAGACAGAAGAAGGCCGATCTGGAAAAACAAGTAGTACAAGAGTTGAAAATTCTACAAGGAGAAGAACAAGAAGAGACTGCTAGGCAACTGATATAAGAAGCCTCAGTTCGGCTAGCAGGTGCCATGAAGGGCTGTAATTTGCAAGTATGCAACGATTTCACAATGATGCTGGAAACTGATAATGCCAAGCTGCATGATACATCCAAGGAAATACATACATAATGTTGAAAAACTGAATTTGCAGATCAAACAGAAATGTTACTTGTTACAGTGAATTCCAACTGTGAGCCATCAATTGAAAAGCCACGTACAGTATGACCAAATTTCAAATTATTGATTTTCTGCCACATGGCCCATGCCAGTCAGTGCATGATGTTCTCCATCGCAGCAATAAGATGTAAATGGCTGATGCTGGGCTTCATTTGGTAGTCGAGCTACGTGTTCAAATAAATAGTCTTGTCTGGTGGATTGTGTCATATGTAGTGTCTCTAGGCTAGACAGGTGATATACCTCCGTGTTGGTAATAACGTCTGACCTCTTGATTCTACTACTACTGCTACCACCACCAACACCACCCCTTCCACTTCCACTGATAATGATAATTACAATAATGCAGTACTTGACTTTGGTCAATGTATGCTTAAAATTTCAAAGTGAAAAGAACAATTATTAAAATCAAATTATGATGGAGCTTTGGCATTATATTTTATCTATCACATGTTATTACAATGACTATTTCACTGAAGATATTTTAGTGTGTTTGCTAAATATTAATGTGTCTTTATATGAATGTTTTCTGTTATTTAGTGCTACACAACCTTGAACTTACTAATGATGAGCTGAAAGCAGACATGTGTTTTAATGAAATCTTGAGAAATGGAAAACTCTTTAAAACTATAACTAATATAACTTGCCAAGTCATTTGTACTGAAGGGAACAGGTTAGAAACCTTAGCCATCAATGCTAGTCACATATGTCTTGAAAGCATTTATATAACTGCTAACATTAATGGTTGAATGCCAGCTAGACATTATTGATGATGTAATTATTATTATTATAATTATTTGAAAGTTCCACGGAAGGCGACAGCGTTAAATCTTTGGAGTGTCACGGATATTCGTTTTGACGGAGAAAGGATGTCTCTCTTTCATCTCCAGTGTTAGGATTCTGCCGATTTCCTTTAAGAAGTGAAGACCTTCGTTGATTGGACCCATTGTCTCCCAAGCCATAGGAACAAAGTGATATGAGGAAGACAGTTGATGGTATTTGTCCCTTTTCCTCTCGGCTGCATGTTCGGCTGCAGCACCTGCGGATGATGCTGTCTGATGACAGTAGGAAGCAGTGAATGTGTCTGCAACCATAACGTCCCAAATGACGCATCTGCCTGTCCTCCATGGGATGAGAGTGCAGCCATCCGGTCGTTTTCCATTGGATCTTGATAGGCCAGATGGTTCCTTTGACGATGGAAAACCGGTCTTTATTAGAGAACGACATAAAATATCGTTAAGGGCGGCGTGTCAGGCGATTCGACCAGGTGCTAGTCGACAGGAGAGACCATGGTGGCCATCTGTTCAACGTTCAACTAGAGGTCCGCAAGGACAGCTATGTGGCATGCACAGTGTGGTCCCAAGTCATAGACCAGCCACTATGTGCACAGATTCATTGTCAAGTCTTAGGCCACAGTTGCTGATAGGCAGAGCGAAAAGCCAGTCGCCTGAATGTGGTGATGCAACTGCATTCAGTCTGGCTCTGTCGATGTCACTTGCGTGATTTGACAACAGACTGGAAAGTTCTTTTGCAATCAGTGGATTGTCCCACTGTGATTGATGATGTTGCTTATCTATTTCTGGCGTTTGCAGGCTTGTGATACTGCACCACTCTGCGGTTGCTGATGACAGACGTTCGTCTTCCGATAGTGGTATGTTTTGGAAGATGGCGGACTGTAGTGACGCTGTGCCGGCGGCGGAAGCCAGAAAGGCAGGAAGTGCCAGCGGTGACACGCGTCGGACTCCGAGTCCTCCATGTCTGATTGGAAGAGAAGCTTGAACCCACTGTGAATCCGAAAGAGAAATATTCAACACGGATGACAGACATTCACGAAGCATGTTGTCGAATTTTTCAAGCAACGGATGTTGCATACATGGAGCTGCTCTTAGAGTAAAGAGCATTCGTTGAAATCAAAGTGAACTACGGAGGATAATAAGCACTTCTTGACTGTCCAATAGCGACATACGTGAGAATCCCACTGAAAGTTTTGCGATATTTGCTTTCAAACTATTTGTAAGGGCTGCACCTGTAGATAATGGCGCTCCTAACAGGTAAGCGTCACCCAGATTAGTGAGAGTAAAGATGTTCAGCGGATGCGGTAACGTAGATATCGACTTCGTGATGATTTCACATTTGTCTCTGGTGAGGCTAAGGCCAATGGAGTTTGCCTCTTCAATTAGTCTCTCTATATCTTTGGCTACCACAGCACTTGCTCCTCTAAGGCTAATGTCATTATTATTATTATTATTATTATTATTATTATTATTATTATTATTATTATTATTGCTCTCTCTTAATTGTGCAACATACAAGTAAACCTGTACATCAGCTAAATGTAAACAAAATGCTAGACATACTTCTATAACTATAAACTTAAATTGCAATGCCATAGTATTGGCATTTTATATACATGTTTGTTCAAACAAAACAGTTGAAATGCTTTTATGATGGATGTCCATTAACCCCTTTAACAGTCATTAAAATTTTTAAAGGCTGGTAATGCATGGTCATTAATGTTTTACCAAAAGTGCATGATTTTAAAATATTTTTAAAACCTCAGATTTTGAAACATAGAAGTTAAGGAAACATTAAAAAATTGATATATCGTGACTATCGTCACATCTAGTATTTTCTTACCTAAATCGCTGAATTTTGACCCAGAGGCCCAAATAAATCGACTCACAGAGGATGTCCAAACGTCTGATCGTCAGAGCGCAAAAATTTTGGTACAAAATCACAGATTTCCATTATTTTGCTGTAAAAACTCGAAATTGCTCGAATTCAATTTTAATTCAGTTTTGCTTTCAAAATCATCACTGGAAAATCCCACTATAATTGGCTCAGGCAGAGTCATCTGCTCGAAGGCAGACTGCCAGTCATGGAAATTTCTTGTTGTCCTCAGGGTGGGCGATTACCCTCAGGATTTTGATGATTTATTGGCCAAAATACTCGATATATTGATTGCATTTACTGAAGGGAATGATACCAAAGCTATATTTAGTGTTTGGAAGATATATTGCTAACTGGCCTATAAATTTTATTGAAATCACTACACACCCAGCCGAGATATTAAATGTCAAACATCGGTCCACTTTTTACTTTTACACACTGTATGTGTGTGTGTGTATATATATATATATATATATATATATATATATATATATATATATATATATACACACACAGTATGTATATGTATATATATATAACTTTGTCACTTTGTGTTTTAGAGATCAGTTGATTGCTGCTGTTAGAGGTTTTCTGGTTGATTGGATTGAAATACTAAATTCCGATGTTGTAAATCATTTGGGAACTGAGCTGCAGTGTGTATTCTTGAAACGACATGCATCATTGACGGGAACTTCAACTTTTCACCAGCATGTGGCTTGTGACTGTAGGCAGACTTACATGCTTAGTCTTCTGATCAATCGCTCCAGCTGGAATAACATGCGTATTATGATAGACCATCTACTTTCTGCAGATACCAGCACAAAAAAGTTAGCAAATTGGTTTTCTATTTCCATTAAAAGTGTGTATCTGTAATTGTATTTTAATGATGATGTGCTTCAAAATGAAACAGGAAAGTTAAGACAGAAAATGTTCCAGTTTCGTGGTCTATGTGAACATAAGCTTTAGTTATCCTAGTTATGTGATTATGTGATTATAAACTTTTTGAAAGAAATATTTAAAGCAACACATTTGAAAATATGAATATAATCAATACTGTAATGAATCAAATGTATTTATTGACTATTTCTTTTGTTAGTATTATCAAGACAATTTTTGGCCTCATGGCTATGCCAAGGACCAAAGTCAATGATACTTAACAAATGTCACTTTTATGAGATGTGAAGCAAGTGAGTCTTGAGATTCTGTTGTCCAGGAGTGTGCTCCATATAATCAGATTTACGCAAGAAACTGATCTAGAGCTTGCTAAACTTGGCAGTCTTGGCTGGAGGAGGAATGAGTGGTTGAACACAACTGCTGGAGCAGAGTTGGGAATAACGATTATTTGAGATAAAGTGAGAGGTGAGTGAGGAGATGTAGTAGTGGCAGACGGGTTCATTCAAGGCTTGGTAGGTTAGCAGGCATTGTTTTTAGGTGTTGCTCTCTGGGACTTGATGCCAGTGAAACATGTCTTGAAGGAATGACAATGTTTACTTGACAGCCAGCAATCAGAAGAGCACAAACTTTCAGAATATGATTGAACTTCATTGAAGAGAGTTGAGCTGAGTGTGGGGAAGGCCCAAGAGGATGCTGTTGCAAAAATTGATATGAGATAGAACAAAGGCACATTTAAACATAAACTCATTTAAATTGTACCATTTCTGCTGCTGTTATGTGGCAAGTCTGACTGAAGTGACTGACATGACTGTGGAAGAAGAGCATTTCATCAAGAAGGATCCCAAGAAGACGAGTGACTGTTGTTGATGCAATATAGCACTGTCAAGTGTGAAAGGAGCATGATTGATAAGGTATTTCATGTGGGACTTAGTGTGTACAGCCCCGGGAACTACATGGTTTTGGATTTAGCATGAGACAGTTGCTAGCCATCCATGATTATTTGATATTGGAAATGCAACAACTCTGATCCAAAGTAGAGCAGCGTCTGTAGAGAGAGAGAGACAGAAATTTGGCCATTATTTGCATAAAAGTTTGATTCCAGGCCAGAGAATTTGATGATGTTGCTACATCTGCCACATACAGCATGAAAAGAAGGGACCCAAGAACAGAACCTTTAGGCATGCTACTGAAGGCCGGACATGGATTGGACATGAGGTTGTCAATACAGGCCGACTGAGTTCTATCAGTCAAGTGGATGCTGAGCCTGGGAGCATTAAGTCTTTTAGTCGATACAATATTTCAAGGCATTGAAGGAGGATGTTATGGTCTACAAAGTCGAGTGCCACTAAGATATCTGAAGACATTGTTGAGCAATTTGACCATTGGCAGTGTCATGTGTACTGTATTTTTGTGCATATAAGACGCGGGTTATACAATTTTTTCACACAATTAGCCCCCTTGGTGCGTCTTATCTAAATTTTTTGGAACACAAAAGACTAGCATCTAAGTCATCATCAATAAATAAATCCAAGACTGCAAGTAGATGCAAGTTGAAATGGTGGAGGGAAATCCTTCCAATTCAAGGCAATCTCTCTGTCTGTCAGTATCTCTCTGTCTGTCAGTATCTCTCTGTCTGTCTCTCTCACTCTCTCTGCTGGCAGTCACATTTAAGTGAATGAGGATTGTGATTAATCAGAATTCTCAATAGACATTTAAGCAACTTATGTGTAGACATTATATGACGGTCGATGACAGTGGAGGGAAACCCTTCCAATTCAAGGTTATCTCTGTCTCTGTCTTCTGTTTGTGTCTCACCCTTTGTCTGTCTGTCTCTCTTTTTCTGTCTGTCTTTCTCTCAGCCGGCAGCAACCTGGAAATGAAAGATGATTGTAATTGGTCAGATTACTGAATAAAGATTTAATGCTAGATGTTAAAATTATTGATGTAAGTCTATTTGAACATTATGCCAGTTGACAGAACCCCTTCCAATTCAAGGCAGTCTCTTCTACCCTCTCTCTCCTTTCTCCCTCCTCTCCTGTCTCTTGCTCTCTGCGGGCAACCACATTCAGGTGAGATAGGATTGTAATTAACCAGGTAACTGAATAGAGACTCAGTATTTGACTCTTTTGGTGCGCCTTATATACAGGGGTGCTTATCAGTGTTGTTTCAGTTATTGATTATTTTTCAGTTACAGTTAAAGTTATTGAAATTATTTTCCAGTTATAGTTACAGTTAAAGTTATTGTCATTTTTAGTTACAGTTTTAGTTATAGTTAATTATTTTTCAGTTTTTTTCAGTTAATCGCCATTGAACACGTTAACGAAATTTTGATGATTTTTCTTAACCTCTTCCAGGGGTTCGCCGTTTATGAATGGTGGCGGAAAATCATAGCTTAAAGGGGAACGCCGTTTTAAAACGGCGTGCTAGATAAGCATGTGTGTACCGCGGACATAAGATTTTTACATCTATCCAACGCGCCAATTGATTTAGTTACCATCCATTCCCTAGGCGGCAGCACCGTTTTAGATATTGTTGCCTATATAAGCAAAGGATAATGGCTGTGTAACGACCAAGGCTGGGAAATGTATAGGAAAAATCTTCAGCTGGAGGCTAGAAAAATCATAACTACGCCAAATATGGTCCGATCTTCAAAATGTTTGCACCGTTCTGTTCCAGTTACACTCCTCTAAAACTCTCTCGCTCACAGTTGGGGGTCACTGCTGAATTTTTTTTATTGAGCTTTGAAAATTTTTTGTCAGAGATGGTCCGATTTTGAGGTGTAGAGTGGACCCTACCCCCCAAATTTTTTTTGCATGGATGGTTTGAAAGACCAATAGAAATGCTCAACAATGGTGCAAACTAGAGGAGTGCACGGTAATGGCTACCGCGGTTTCACCGCAGTAATCCGCGGATTTACCGCGGTAGCGGGATTGAAATCTGTAATTTTGCCGAAATATTAATGGGGACGGAAAAGTTATGACGGTAGTACCGCGGTAGCGGGATCCAGGCTGACGGTATTACCGCGGATGCGGTTTCAAAAATGCCGTAAATACCGCGGGAATGGGGACGATTAATCTCGCAATTCAATAATCATGCGTTCGGCCGATTTTAGCATAGCTACTAACCATATAGGCCTACGCCTTTCAGTTTCGAATTAAAAGGCCATTAAATTGAACTGTTAGGCCAGGCAAGATTGGTTTTGAATCTTTTGATCACTCGATGCCATTGTTAGTTCACAGTTGGTAGAGACCATAAAGCCATTTGAGAACTTGAGGGTAATTGATAAACACACCAGGGGAGAATCATCAGAGCCGGTTTCAGCTTGTTGGGGGAGCCTATAGATGTACAGGACAACAAAAGATAATATAATTTAGAAGTGGGACGGATTGCAGAGCACTTTGCACAGCTTTGTAATTTGAACGCCCAGTGCCCACTCCCAATTGCCCAGTCTCTCCTGTGCCCACCAACCACCATCACTATTTACCTTAGTGCCCCTGACTCAATCACCTTCGATTCGGAGGTGGATTAAAAAACTTAGGCCTACTATATAAATTAAACATTTTATAAAGTTACAGAAAAATGGACAAGAAAGAGAGCCAATTCATTTTTCAACGTGTTGCTCACTGCTGGCAGAATGGCATTGGTAGTAAAACCGGGAATGTCCGTTATCTTTTGGTTAGTTTCCGGTATACACGTTGAAAAATGAATTGGCTGACGCTATGGTTATGATGTGCGCTAAAGATATCAGGTTAGTAATAGTGTCCCATTTTCATATATGATTATTGTATAGTTTAGAAGAAACTTTTGAAAAACTTTTTGAAAAGCTACTTCTCGTGTTGGGTACTAACAGGGCGCGATTTGTAGGGGGAAGGGGGATTCCTCCCCACTGCCCAAATGCATCACCCTACTGCTGCATCTCCCCACAACTACATCCCCCCACTGCTACATTTCCCCAACAACTACGTCCCCAAGCTCGACAAATCCCCTCCTCCCACTGCACCAGGTCATAAAATCGCACACTGGGTACTAGTAAATGAATAGTTGATATAAAACACCGCGGACGGGGACGGAGACCAAAATGCGGGTACGGGGACGGGGATGGGTTCCGAAATGCGGGGACGGGAATGGGGATGGGGACAGAGATTAGGGGATGGGGTGGGGATGGATTTTAAGTCAATGGGGACGGGGTAGGGATGGAGAAAAGCTTTGCGGGGACGGGAGTGGATGGGGACAACAGTCAGTCCCCGTGCACACCTCTAGTGCAAACCGCATCTTTCTAGCTTCTATAAAGCCTGAAATATACTGAGTTGTTCAGTTTTTCACATTGAAAATCCATTCACGTAATTGTCATTTCAGCGAGCAATGGGTACTTGGGTATGAAAATTCATAACTACCCCAAATTGGCTCCGATCTTCAAAATGTTTGCATTATTCTGTTCCAATTACACCTCCCTACAACTTTCTCGCTCACATTTGGGGGGTTACCGCTGAAGACGTTTTGCTATTGACCTTTGATCAAAATTTGAACAAAATGTTGGGGAGGGTCCGATTTTAGGGTGTAGAGTGGTCCCTACCCCAACTTTTTTCTTTTGGCACGGATGGATAGAAAGAGCAATAAAAATGCTCAACAACGGTGCAAACCGCATCTTTCTAGCTTCTATATAGCCTGAAATATAGTAAGTTTATAACGTATATGTTCACGTTTTCATATGAACGCCTTTTCCGTAAATTAATTCTCCCGTGGGGACAGTGGCGGCTCTAGGATTTGGCAAGTGGGGGGGCCGTTGGGGTGGCAACTTCTAATCATGGGGGGCCAACCATTTGTTGTTTAATGTATATAGCATTAAGTATAGGGTCCCAACTGGGGGGGCACTGAGGGGGCCAGGCACTCAATAGGGGATGCACGGGCCCCCCGGCTCCCCTGGTGGAGCCGCCACTGACTGTCTTTCGGACATTGAATTTAGATATAGGCGTTTAAACGACTGAAGAAGATAGCTACTGTATCTATCTTACCGTGTATAATCTAGAATAATTGTGGGGATTTTAAAATAAGGGGCTGTCCATTAATTACGCCAACAAGTTTTTGGATATTTTACCTCTTACTCTTGTCAACAACAGTTAAACTTTCGGTGACCCATAAAATTATGTCAAAAATATGAACCCCCTCCTACAAGAAGCCGCCCATTAATTGTGTCAAAAAGCGTAGGCAATTTTTACCCTCCCCTTTTGTCAGCAACTTTCAAACTTTCAATGGTCCCCTAATGAAATTATGTCAACAACTTTGAACCCCCTCTCCTACAAGCTAAGTATTTTTTTTACGGCTGGCTTTTATGCCAAATTAGAATTACAACTTAAAACTTAGCATGATTTAAAGTGGCTTAGAAGGCATTACTGCCTGTGTGAAAGCCACTAGGGGCACTGACGGGGTTTGAACCCACTCCATCAACCTGACACTCCAGCGCGTAACCCACTCTGCCATCTTCCGCCCCCTTGGAATTAACATTGGAATTATGAAAATTAATTTTTTTATTTACTAAATTTATTGTAAAAAGAAATTTGTTGACGTCAATTAATCTTGACTTCCTCCCCTGTCAACAGGTGTCAAACATTTTCAAACTTCCACTCCTATTTTGTTGATGTCATTAACCTTTTAAAGGGGGAATTAAATTTTTTTAAGTCATCCCCCGACGGGGGAATTAATTTTTGGAAAAGGCGTTCGTATGAAAACGTGAACATATACGTTATAAACTTACTATATTTCAGGCTATATAGAAGCATGACATAAATAATTTCCGAAAATCGAGAGTTTCAATGTGTTTACTCAAAGATCTTTTTATGTGGTGTTTGACTTTTTAAGTTTGTCATTTTTCAGTTATTTTAACTATTTCAGTTATTTATTTTTCAGTTACAGTTACAGTTGTTGGTATTTTTCAGTTAAAGTTACAGTTACAGTTAACTGATTTGTTATTTTTCAGTTAACTGATATTTCAGTTACAGTTACAGTTAACTGAAACAACACTGTGTCTTATACATAATTTTTAAAACACAAATCATCAAAACCTGTGTCTTATATGCGGGTGCGTCTTATACGTGGGTGCGTCTTATATGCGCAAAAATACAGTACATTCAAGTTATACTAAGGTTAAATTATTTATTGATCTGTATACTGATGATAAATAATTAGTATAAATTCATCTTTTTCTTATTTGATATTATATCTTTTGTATTTATCTCTGCTAAATGGAGACAGTTTATAATGTCATTACTGTTGACAATATATGTGTGTGTCTATGTGTAGCCTTGGTCTATATATATATATATATATATATATATATATATATATATATATATATATATATATATATATGTGTGTGTGTGTGTGTGTGTGTGTGTGTTTATTTTTTTAAATTTTTGGCCCTTGGATATATATTTACATATAACCTGGAACAGTATGTTTGTATAGATATGAAATTAATATATTTATGTTAATTGCAAGGTTCTGTGCATCTGCAGTTCTCGACTTTCTCTGGGCTTGTATCCATCTTCCGAGACTCTGGCAAGGACAAGATAAGAAGCTGTCAAAGGTTTCGACTTTGTCTCTTTCTATCTAGATTAGGGGTCACAAAACTTCTGGTCACGGGCCACATCCAACCCACAAAGTCAGTTTATGATGTCCACCACTTAAATGTTTTTGATAAAACTAGGTGTGATGTCGCTATTTTTGCTAACTTTTTAGGTAAATAAATATGTAGGTTCTCTGTGTTTCCTTTGTGTGTATTGCACACTGCTTCACCCATAGTTAATGCAGAATGCTAAACTTAGTTTTTTATTTTACCCAGACATTCCATTATGGCTTGCAAGTATTGAACAGACTGTTATGTGGCACATGCTTGTCATTCTTTCCATTATCCAGACCACTGTCAAAAAGTTTGGTGACCCCTGATCTAGGTGATAATGTGGCGCTGTAGGATGAAGAATTGCTCATTAATCACACTGTTATATTTAGCCATCAAATAATACTCTTGCATAATACAGAATATATAGGAAGTGTAGAGTAAGTGACAGTTCTAATGCAAAATTGTGCATATAATTTTTTAAGGCTTTTTTGTGATGCATTACTTTTTGATGTTGTTTGAAACAAAGAGTGGTTTATTGTATATGATCAGCAGGAGTAATTATCTATTATTCTTTTTCATCATTATCAGCACATTTTCCACAAAGTATGAAAATGGAATAAATGCAGGGCATTCAAAACATTCTGGAGGGAAAATTTGTAGGAAAGGAAGGCCAAGAAGACCTGACCAGATGACCTCAAAGAGTGGACTGGAATCAAAAACTACAGCTTGATGAAAAGAACTGCTGAGGACCGATTCATATGGAGACGGATTATGACTGCCAACCTTCGAGTCGAAGATGGCACTTGGTGGTGGTGGCGGTGGCTGTAGCCAGTATCAGCCATAATTGGGGGCGGGGGGGGGCATGTCTATGTCAATGGTTGATGTCAATGGATGATGATAATGAAGATGACACTGTGGAAATGCTCTAGTTAACCTCAGACAATGCCTTCAGGACAGTGATTGTATAGTGATGGTTCATATAACGGTTATAACCACAGGTACCAACAGTACTGCGCTCTCGAGGACGTCAGAGTCGATGAAGTCGGTCTATCTGATCACCACTTGGTCCACTGGCTTATACCAGCGGTCAGTGTTGGCCGGGAATATACGACGATAATGGGCAGAGACTGGAAAGCCTTTAAGCTGGATCAGTTTCTGCAGCGCATCCAGGAGTCGGAGCTCTGCCGGCCGGTCGACCCCTCCGAGTCAGCATCCGACCTGGCCATCAGGTTCCAATCGGTGATCACGACCACCTTGGACGACCTGGCACCCACGAAAGTCAAGTCGGTCCGATTACGGCCCGGCCGCCCCTTCTACGACGCTGACTGCAGGCTTGCCCGTCGCACGGCGCGTCGTCTTGAACGTCGCTATCGAGCGATGAAGAGCAAAGGGTCCAGCCACGTACCTGAAGCACTAAGCGCCTGGCGCACGGCTCTTAGAGAGAGTCGTAGCATGGTTAGGCGGAAAGGCGGACAGTTCTGGAGGAATACATTGCGATCGACAGAGCACGACCAAAGGAAGATGTGGAGGCAATTCGAGGACCTAGGCCTAAATAGCGGACATACCCGGGCTCCAAAACCGAAGCTTGCTTTCTCGGCTGAAGACTTCCACAACTACATCGACGACAAGATCAATACCATACGTGAGAAGACGTCTGCTGCAGGGCCGGCCACATATGAATCCTACCAAGGGCCACTGTTCGAGGCGTTCTCTGCCCCGACGTGTGCAGAAGTGGAGGCCTGCATGCGAGCGGCTCCCAACAAGCAGTGCCATTCGGACCCACTCCCCACCTGGCTGCTGAAGGAGTCCATCGGGACCCTGGCGACTTATACAGATACGGATCTGACGAGCCTAATGACAGCCTCGCTGACTAGTGGTGTCTTCCCGTCGTCTTGGAAGTCGGCTATCGTCTCACCACGGCTGAAGCGGACCGGACTGGATCCCGCGAGCGTCGCAAGTTATCGACCGGTATCCAATCTTCCCTTCCTCTCCAAGATATTGGAGAGGTTAGCAAACAAGCAACTGGTCACGTTCTTGACAGTGAATGGCCTGATGCCTAAGGACCAGTCTGCCTACCGGCGGGGTCACTCGACCGAAACGGCGGTTCTGAAAATCTACAGTGACCTCGTAGACGGGATCTCCAACGACAGAGTGGGACTTCTCTGTCTGCTAGACCTCTCGGCGGCATTTGAGTCGGTCGATCCGGATATTCTGACACAGCGTCTGGACTCAACCTTTGGCATAAAGGGAATCGCTCACTACTGGCTGAGCGACTACCTCACGAACAGAACACAGACGGTGCATTGCAATGGCTCCTTCTCGGAGATGCGACCAGTACTCTGCGGAGTGCCGCAGGGCTCGGTACTGGGCCCTCTACTGTTCGTTCTGTACGTGGCAGATGTGCACAAACTCATCAGATCGTTTGGCTTGCACGCGCACGGCTATGCTGACGACGTCCAAGTCTACGCGACCTGTAGGCCATCCGAATCTGACGAGCTACGGAAGCAGGTCATCGAGTGCCTGCAGGCCGTCGAATTGTGGATGGCTACAAACCGGCTCGCACTCAATCCCGCCAAAACGGAGTTTCTTTGGCTCTCAACACCGGGACGGACCCACCTGATCAATCGCGCTGCGTTCACTTTCGGGAACTCCGATGTTGATCCGGTCAGAGACGTCAGGCTGCTCGGGGTGACTCTTGATGAGACTCTGTCATTCGGTGAGCACATCGCCAATGTCACCCGCTCATGCTACCACCAGTTACGGGTGATCAGAGCGATGCGCCGATATCTCACGGTGTCGGCGACGATACTACTGGTCCGGGCGTTAGTCCTGAGCCGGATTGACTATTGTAACAGTGTGCTGTTGGGCCTTCCCGCCAACCTGCTCAACAAACTGCAATCCGTGCTCAACGTTTCGGCGCGACTGATCTTTGGAGCACGATGGAACGCTCACGTCACGTCGCTGCTTCGAGACAAACTTCATTGGCTACCATCACGGAGCGGATCGTCTACAAGCGATGCCTGCTAACTCACCGGCGTTACATGACCCCACTTGTCCGGACTACATCGCCTCCCTCCTACAGCGGACCACGACGCTGGAACGACGCGTCGGCTGCTAAGATCTGGCAGTCGCGTTAAACTGCTTGTTCCTCCCCGTCTAAAACGGCTAAGTTCGGGGACAGGTCGGTTACACGGGGCAATCCAGGACTGTGGAACTCACTACCGGACTTTGTCACAAACTTTGACTCTCTTGGAATTTTTCTACGTAACCTTAAGACTTACCTATTTACCATCGGATATTCGTAGTTTTGTAAAGCGCTCTTGTCTTTGGCCACTTTTGCCATGCTTATTGCGCTATAGAAATCGTCTAGCTAATAATAATAATAACAGTAACTAGTAATGGCTTGAGTCAAAGAGTATAGCTACAGAAGGAAGACAAGGGACAATGTCCGATGGTTGGCATGCAACCATTGTCGCATTGCAGCCATGCATCTGCATCAACTTGTTCTGAAATTGTATAGGATCTATCAATTGTTTGAACACTATCAACAGACTGAGCATGGTGCCAGCCACTGCTAATCTGTAGGTAAAGTACTGTAAAAATTTTGGATACTGACATTCATGGAATCATGGGGCAACAGTATAAAAGCAATCGAATGTTCGTTACTGGAAGAAAACTAGCCCACTGGAGCTTTGTGAAAGCAGTTGATGCTGAACATCCTGTGCTAATTATCTAATAACTGCTAGTGATAGCTAATGATTCAAAGAACTATTAGGATAATTAATTAATGATTACCATAATTAGTAATAGTTAACGGTCTTCTTCAGGTGCTCTGTTCAGATCAGAGACAGGTTCTATACTTCAGCATCACCACTGCCCTCTATCTTGAGTTTTTTGTGCAGGGTTGAATGCGTGTTCTATAATAATAATAATAATAATTATTATTATTATTATTATTATTATTATGCACTTCTATAGCACCAGTTCTAATACCCAAGGGTATCAATCAATGGTACTTCAAATCTATCTGCAGAAGTCAAATCTATCTGCAGAAGACCAGGTCATTCCAGAGATCAGTCAGGAATGAGTAAGACTGACTATGGAGGGAAAGATAATCGAAAGAGATGTGTTTTAAGTCTGGATCTGAAAATACTCAATGAATTGGAAGATCTGACAGCCAGAGGGACAGAGTTCCAGATTTTTGGCCCAGAAATAGAAAAAGCTCTCTTACAAATTTCAGCCTTGGTTCTAGGTGCATTTAACAATGACTCAGCAAGCCTTGTTGAATGACAATGATTTGGTTGATTCAGCATAGATTTTAAATATTGAGGTTGGCCAGGTTGCTGTGTTTTAAAAACCAAGAGACCAGTTTTGAATACAATTCTCTGTTCAACCGGCAGCCAGTGTAACTTTTGAAGAACAGGTTTAATATGATCATGCTTACGAGGTTTTGCAATGGCTCGGGCAATAGAATTCTGAATCCTTTGAAGTTTTCCCATATTAGATCAGGCCACGCCAATGTAAAGGGAATTGCAATAATCAAGTCTACTGCTGACAGGGGCATTAGCAAGAGGAATCAGAACGGATTTGGGCACAAGATCACGAATTCGTCGAATGTCTCTGATTTGCAAATGAGTAGCCCTGCTGACCTCATTTATATGATTGTTAAAAGACATGTTCTTATCAAATATTAACCCCAGGTTAACAACTGAAATGTTGTCAAATTTAACCGCTTAACCGCCATTGTGCCGGAAAAATCCGGCGTACTGGGAAAATTGCTCACGCCATAGCGCCGGAATTTTCCGGCATTTTCCTATTGGCTCTTGGCAATCCTCGGCGTACGGAATTATTAATCGTTGGCGTAAACAATAAAGAAGGTCGGTCTGTAGATAACTTTTGGGACAATTTTAGGCGTAATTTTGTTTGAAATGGGGACGAAACATCTATCACCAGCGCTTGCAGTGGAGGCAGCCAATGGTGAACTGCTACATCTCTATCCCTTTTCTTAGCAGAACAGTTAGGGTTAGATTATTAGTTTTATAGTATCTACAAACTTTCAGGCCTGTAAATGAAATAAAAAATTAAATTATAAAATTATAAAATTATTATATTATATTATATATACTATATATTATATATATATTATATATATTATATATATATTATATATATTATATATATATTATATTATATTATATTATATATATTATATTATAATATATTATATTATACATGTTCATGTACATGTTCATTATATTATACAATATATTATATTATATTATATATTATATATTATTATATACCATACAAGGCTCTCTACACTCAAATAGAAGGAAACAAAGGAAGAGGAAGACCCAGGAAAAAGTGGATGGACAACATCAGAGAAGACATGAACATGAAAGGAATTACAATAGTAGAAGGAAGACGATTGACAGAAGATAGAACTTCTTGGAAGCATTTTGTGTCTAGCTATTGCCGCTGATGAGCTGGCAGAAAGCAAAGATGATGATGATGATGATGATGATGATATATTATATATATATTATATATATTATATATTATATATATTATATATATTATATTATATTATATTATATTATAAAATTAAATTATAAAATTTCATGATATTTGCATGTGGCGTCAGGATTATTTTGGTCTCTGGCGGTGAAGCGGTTAAAGGAATTGATGTCTTCGAATTTACTTAAATTAAATGATGTACTAAGAAGTAAAAACTCAGTTTTTGAAGGGTTCAGTGCGAGCTTATTATTAAACATCCAAGACTGAATGTTTTGCAGACAAACAGATAGATTTTCTAGTGGCACAGGAGAGGTTTTTTTCATCAAACTCAATGAATAACTGTGTATCGTAAGCGTAGAAATGATAGTCAACAGATAACTGTGAAAGAAGTAATATAAGGGGCATTGTATATAAAGCGAAAAGGAGAGGGCCTAAAACAGATCCCTGAGGAACACCAAAATCTATCTTAACTAAATTTGTCTGAGCACCGTTACAGTAAACAGCATGACTGTGATGTTGAAGGTAGGATGTGAACAACTCCAATGCACTACCCGATATTACAAACCAATGCTCAAGTCTATGGAGAAAGATTGCATGTTCTATTGTGTCAAAAGCCACAGACAAGTCTAGTAAAATAAGTGGTTGCCTTGCAGTTATCCATAGCAGACAAAATATAATCATGAACAGCGAGGAGAGCAGTTTCAGTTGAATTAAATTTTCTATATGCAGATTGGTGTCCAGTCAAAATAGCGCAAGACAAAATAGCGCCGACAAAGTCACGCTGACAAAATCGCGCTGACAAAATAGCTCCAAAAACCCCGACAAAATAGCGCCGACGTAATCGCACAATATGAACAAATCTACAATAATAAAGTGAATTTAATACTCGGCTATGAGATGTCAGAGATATTCAACATCATCTTTCAAATCCACTAAAATTGACTAAATACTTGACTATGAGATGTAAAAGATCTTCAATATCATCTTTCAATTCCACTAAATACTTTGATATGAGATGTCAAAGATATTCAGTATCGTATTTCAATCGTGCTGGGTGGCATGTCGAAGGTATTAGCAGGTGTTACTCGAAATGGAATTAAGTAGACAAATATCAAATGACTAAATATTTCACACAAGGAGACTATAAGTTAGGTTTAGTATTTTCTTCTATGTTATTGAATATTATACAAGAACATTTTTCACAGTTATATTAGCTTTGGTGTAATTTTACTTGAAAAAACCCGTTAAAGTTAAAGTTTGAGTTCTCTATCATTTCTTACTTTGACGCCATTTTGTCGGCGCTCATTTTTCGGTGCTAATTTGTCGGCGTGATTTTATCTTGCGTGATTTTGTCTGTATACCATGCAGATTGTTTAGACAATAAAAGATTATGGGATAAAAATTGTACATTTATTCAAAGCTCAATAACAAAATTTTCAGCGGTGACCCCTCAACTGTGAGCGAGAGAGTTTTAGAGGAGTGTAATTGGAACAGAATGGTGCAAAAATTTTGAAGATAGGACCGTATTTGGCGTAGTTATGATTTTTCTAGTCTCCGGCTGGAGATTTTTCCTATGAATTTCCCAGCCATGGTTGTGATACAGCAAATATCTCTGGCTTATATAGTCAACAATATTGAAAGCGGTGCTGCCATATATCGAATGGATGGTAACTAAATCGATTCCCACGTTAAATTGATGTAAAAATATTATGTCCCGGGTACACACATGCTTTATCTAGCGCGCCGTTTTAAAACGGCGAACGCCATTTGGCTATGACTTTCCACGCCGTTTATAAACGGCGAACCCCTGTAAAGGGTTAATTTGATTTTCATTCTGTGTTCCTTTGATGTCGCATTTAGAGAATCCATTAACCTTTGTAATCCATGATTGGTGTTTGCCATAAATTCCTGGTATTCAGCAAATCTTATATCCCTTATCATTTTTCCACCAAACACTACTCCATCTTCTGTGTTCTATAAGGCTTCTCTTATAAGTTCTTATGTGTAAATGTTGAATAGCAACAGTGAGAGAGGACATTCTTGTCTTATCCCCTTCCCAGCATTCCTGGTTCAGAGTCTTTTCCATTTAAATGGATAGATATTGGTTGTTTCAAGTACAGGTTTCCTATGAGTTTTATATCTCTATAGTCTATTCCATTCTTCTAAGTGCCCTCATCAGTTTCGTCCAATCCACTCGATCGAATGGTTTTTGTAGTCCACAAATCAGATGTAGATTTCAAGACCCTTTCAATACTTCTTTCTCATAGTAGTAGTAGTAGCAGGAGTAGTAGTAGTAGTAGTAGTAGTAGTAGTAGTAGCAGCAGCAGCAGCAGCAGCAGCAGCAGCAGTAGTCTTCTTTAGCGCCATTGTAGTAGTACATCAGCACCAGTCGATAGTTGTTTCAGTAAATAATCATAGACGTGATCTTGTCCGTGGTGATTTGAGGTTGTAATCCAGAGGTCAGTCCGTACTTCCAGATTCCAGGCTAAGGCGGATATTTGGTCAGGAATAAATGTGTTTTAGGTCTAGACCTGAAGGTAGTAAGACATTCATTCTGGCGGACCTGTGCCAGCAAAGAATTCCAAAGTCTCGGTCTGGCAACAGAAGGGGCACATTCTCCAGTAGTGGTCTTGCTATAGGGTATGTAGAGAGTAGTAGCATCAGACGACCTCGTTGAGTGCTGGTTGCCTTGAACAGTGAGTAGTGATCGGAGATACATAGGTTGATTTGTGTGGAGCGTCTTATGCACAATGAGACTTATCTTGAAATTGATCCTTTGTTTGACAGGCAGCCAATGAAGTGATTTTAGGATTGGTGTGATGTGCTCATATTTGGCAGTTCCAGTGATAGCTCTGGCTAATGAATTTTGAATCTTTTGCAGGCGGTTTAAGTTAGATTTTGAAATCCCAGTATAGAGTGAATTGCAATAGTCGAGATGACTCGATATCAAAGCATTGGCCAGAGGAATAAGTGCAGAAGAAGGGATGAGGTGTCTGATCCTCTTATATCTCATAGTGCCATAAGAATTCCTATTGTATCTCTGGTATCTTTGCCTTTACTGAATCCATACTTTTCATCACTGACATCCTTCACTGCTTCTGACTTTGCTTCTACTCATTTTGTAAGGCTCTTCAAAATATCTTCAAAGCATGACAAGGTACTGGTAGGGATATTGCTCCAAAATATCCACATTCTGTTTCTTCTGGAAGAAGTCTGTTGGCCACTCTCTGGTGCAATGGATTTCTTGGCCCAGCCTCACTAATTCTCCAGTTGCCCCTTCACCCCTTCACGGAGATGGAGTGGCTAACAAAGGTCGTTCGCCATGCATGAGTCATGGTGGGTATGCCTGATGACGGGTGAAAAGCTATCATCATGCAAATATACAAAGGGAAGGGGTCAAAAAGAGAGAGTGCAAAGCCTACCAAGGAATCGCCCTTCTGTCAGCTCCAGGGAAGGTATTTGTTCATACCCTCCTGAACCGAATACAGGTGAAACTACCTGCTGTGTTTGAGCAGATGGCAACTACTCGGACTGGTTTGAAATTGCCAGTGGAGTCCGACAAGGCTGTATACTGACTTTGAAAGCATTAATGACACCCATGAACATGCATTCTAGCATTCAGCTCACAAATGGTCACTCGGGGTCACACTGGAAGAAGTCTTCATTAGCCTTGACTATGCAGGTGACATTGCACTTGAAACCCTACGTCTGACCCTGTCCATAATAGAGGTCTAATCCAGAGCCTTTGGACTTGAAATAAATTTGGAGAAGACCAAGATCCAAGCAGTTGCCACTTCGAGCTTGTATGAACAGGTGCATGTAAATGGTGGAAGCCAGATCAGCAACTCCGGGGACTCTGAACGAGAAATGAACAGACAAATTGCACTAATCCCATCATGATGAACGAGCTTGACAAGAACATCTGGAAGTTACATATCAAACTGACAACAAAGTGCATCTTATCAGTGCTGCTGTATGGATTGGTAACTTTGGCTCTGACATCAAATCGTTACAAGTGAATTGATGCCTGTTACCAATGGTGCTTATGGAGAATCCTGCACCTATCTTATCAGGAACACATCACAGACCTGGAAGTAAGATGCGGGACAGAGCAGGTTTCAGCATCAGACATCAGAAAAGCAAGGCATCTGCGGTGGTTCAGGCATGTTGCCAGAAGTGCACCAAGACATGATCACCACTGTTACATTGCAGTGGCCTTGAGGAAACCACTTATGAAATTATAAGAAAAAAACTTAAGAGATCAAAGATAACTTGGCTGTGCAAAATCATGCAGGATCTCAGCCAGCACAACATGGGACCACAAGATAGAGACATTGGAATCTGTTCGTGATCATGGCAGCATCCTGTCAATGGAAAATGGAGCAGTCAGCAAATTAAACTGTGGTCCAAATTCATAGAGTTCATTCTTGAGTGTTGTTATCTGGCAACTATATTCCTGAGCAGATCCCATAGAGATCACTTGAGTACGTAATGTCTGAAAATGCATGTAGTTCAACCAGTGAAAAAGAAAAAGTAATATAATTGTCGTTTGCTGGATATGGCGGCATGTGTTTTTGAATGGATACATCTTACAAACCATGTATTTTTATTTTGCAGAATCATATCAATGAAGATATTCTGGGTCTTTCCATGCAACAAATTACTGTTCTTGTTGATTACATAATTGAAGAAGAATCAAGGGAAGCATCTACGTATGAAGAGAAAAAATATGACACTTGTGGTGTACGCGATATTTATGACATTGCTGAGAAGAGAATGCAATTGTTGTGTCGATGTTGCATTGGAAAATATAGCCTACTAAAAGCTGTTATTGTTCACTTAACCAAACGAATTGAAGTGTGCAGGTATGTTAAGAGTCATTTATTTATGAGCTTTTAAGAGTACATTTTGGTATTGCATGTATTTGTAGAACTCTTAAGGCATCAGCTTTAGATCAAACAGCAATAGAAATGTTAATAAACTGCCAGCTTTTACTATAGGAAATTAACGGGTATACTTTTTATAATGGGTATACTTTTTGTACACCCGTTTTTATGGCTGGCTAGAGGAGTGCAATAAGTTGAATTCTTGTATTGCCAATATAAATTTATCGTATTATCTCGCATATAAGACACTTTTTCCCTTTAAAAATCAGTACAAGGAGTGGGTGCGTATTATACATAGAAATAAATTTAGGGGCCGTCTATATAGTACGTACGCAAAAAAGTCATATTTTCAACCCCCTCCCCCTGTTGCACACCGTACATTTTGGTTAACCCCCCTATGCCTACGTACAAATAAGCAAACCCCCCCTGCACGGTGAAAATTAATTTTTAGCCATAGCCAAAAAGCATTTGTTTGCTATTAAATTAAAGGTTTTTAATATTTAAATAGCCGTGGGAACAATAGTCGGGACCCTTTGTTTGACCATGAGAAAGTAATTTTGTTCAAATCAATTGTTTGTGTTAATATACCAGCTTTCTATCTATTTATAAATTTGAATGTGCGTACGTACAAATTCAGTCGTGACCCCTCCCCTCGTACGCTTCCGTACACAAAATCGCCTAAATCTCAAGCCCCCTCAGTGCATACATGCTATATGGACGGCCCCTTAATGTACATACAATTTTATATACATAACATACATAATACGTCTCGAGTGGAAGTAGCAGATCCTAGCCACTGTGCCAACGTGGCGATCAAATGTCAGCACCCCGTCCAAGAGGACTTCTAGGAGGAGGACCTCTGTGGAGGGGGCAACAAACATCGAATCAATTTTATAGTTTTTTTGTTGTCTATGAAACCTGTGATACAAGACACGGCTCATCTCTCTTGCTCAATTTTCTTGCCATTTCACAAGATAGACCTACTCGGCAAAATTGTCATTAATTTTGTTGATACCCCTCATTCTTTTAGTCATTGGTGCTATTTGTTTCTCAGTGTCATCCCCAGACCTATAAAATTGTCTTAATGTGTGACAGAAGCCACTGGAAAGAATGTTGAACAGTTAGTGCTTAATGATGTAAGATTTCAGCAAATTTAACAAATTCTCAGAAGAAAACCATATTTCTGCTTGTCCCCATCCTCATTGCTTCAGATCCTACTAGAATAGTTAATATAGACTGTCTCAATTAGCTCTGCAGCATTTGAACTGGGGCACCTATCACTTTTATTGCAACTATTTCACGATTCATGAAGTAAGTAGTGAACGAAAGGATTAAGAAAGCACACTTTCAATTTTGAAAGCATAAACATAATAATATCTCAATAATAAAACTGTAATACTGTCTTAAAATTTAATCAGACTACATTAGAATTAATCATTAATTGATAATTAGGATCAAAATAGCATACTTGTAACATTTGACGATAGCCTTGTATTCTTGTGACTAGTTTGTTTAAAAATTTGATAGGCTAAAGGGAGGGGTGATGGGTTAGAAGAGTTCAAAAGGCCTATATCTCGACATTGGAGTTGAAGGAATCTCAGAATAACTCTCAATTTCATAGAACTTTTGTAAATATTATGAAATTTCTTAATATCAGGCATCAATGCATAAGAAATCCACTGCCTTCACATACCCCCTGGAAAGTCCATTTTGTACCTATGGGGGTACGCATACCACCATTTGGGAACCACTGTCCTAGATGAAGAACACTTCAGGCGGGACCTGTGTGACAGTATCAGAAGCACTTCAAGCCTCACAAGATAGAACTTGGTGAAGGGAGTTAAACCATTGCTCAAAGTTGGTGTGGCAGGTTGATGATGATGACGACGATGTCGTCGACAACAATGATGAAACTAGATCAGCCCATTCTTCATTGTAGAATGGTCATTGTTGAAAAGTTATTTCTAATACTAAACCTAGCAGTATAAAACAGTACATTTTCTTTTCATTCAAACAATATGACCTGTAATGGTTAAAAGTTGCTGAAGAGTTTGGGCAACCTGCTTTTGAAATATACCTTTACCTAAAAGTTTGAAAGTTTGCTATGTATGCAAATTTGATATTTGGGTGATCTGTTGTACTTACAAACTTAGATCAACTCACAATTTCATAGAACTTTTGTAAATATTGTGAAATTTCTTAATATCAGGCATCAATGCATAAGAAATCCACTGCCTTTCAAGTATCCCTAGAAAGTCCATTTTGTACCCATGGGGGTATGCATACCACCGAGAACCACTGTCCTAGATGAAGAACAATTCAGGAGGGACTACTCGAGCCCGGGAGCACATTATCCAAAAGCGCTGCTGGCTCACCTTCCGAGCATTAAAGGACCCGCACTGTCCTCAGTACCTGGCTGAGCTAGTCCTAAGATCAACTTCGAATGCACGCAGGTTGGCACTTCACTCTGGCCATCGTGTCCTACTGCTCGTCCCGCCTCCGTCACAGACCCAAAAGTTCGGAGACAGGTCCTTCTCATGCGGGAACCCATTGCTCTGGAACGCCTTGCCGACCGCAGTGACTGAGGCCAACTCAGCTGGGCTGTTTCTGAGCGAACTAAAGACACACCTTTATAGTTTAGGATATGGTTGACTGTGTGTGCAGCGCCCTTGTCGTAGGCCTTAGCCTAGTGCACAGCACTATAGAAATTGTCTTTAAATAAATAAATAAATAAATAAAATACATTATCTGTGAGTGTGACATTGAACTTTGAAGTGTTCTGTTCATGCAGGGAATTGCGGGGACCATGCCATTGTTTGTTGATGAATTTGTATCTTTGGAATCCTCAGCTACTCAAAACCATCAGATGTTGTACATCTGTTTTCAGAAGTGGACAAAATGCAGATGAGCAGATTAGCCAAGTAGGTTTCTTCATGGTAACTAAGTTTATAAGAAAATATATAAATCTAATGGATAAATTTATTTACTTGAGCTCAGTAAACTATGAAAATAGACTTAAATTACATAATAAAGACAAAAACTAAGCAAAAGTTAAAATATTCTTAGTTGAAATGAAGAAATGATTTGATATGATAGTAACATGAATTGTACTGGTCATAGTATACAAGTTAAGTTGCTAATAAAATAAACCAAAACTTCTGACAGCTGCATATGAAATTATTTCAATAACGACACATACAGGATAAAAATATAAAATATACAATATAACAGTTTCTCAAACTTTTTCGTCGGCGGCTCACATGAAAAGACGTCACAATTTTTTTCCTGATTAAAGACTTCAAACCTTCCCTCGTGAAAGCCAGCGAACATCAGTATGGTATAATAGGCATGTATATTCGGAATCCATTGCCTCACAGAACTTTGAAAAGAGTCAAGATTTAAGTGGTCAAGATTTTAATAAGTTCACTACTTGAATAGCTTGGTTCAGAACAGATTGCAAGTCCTCTCTGCTGTGACACAGCCAATCTGCAGATAAGACCCCTGCAGTACCTTTACTTAGGTGTCACGCAGAAACTGGAGATCTTGTGTATCTCTCCATCTACCTAGGAGAAGCAAGCTCCCCTATCAAACCAGACACAGGACAGGGGTTGAATCTTAGTGGCTTAAACATACTTGGCCCCATGTAGTCTTAACTGTGAAGTCACAACCCCTCCCCACGCCAGCAACGTCTCGTATACCAAGGGGCTTGGTATGCGATGCTGCACTTCCCATCCTCCCAGGTCTCAGGGGGCAAATTATCAAGACTCTACATGTAGATTCGTCAGACTCATTGGTTATGCCACGGCCATCGCTGGCTATGCATACAAGATAGTGTCGAAGCACGGTCATTCATCTGAGACATTTAAAACATTAACATTTAAAATGTAATAAAATTTCCAAAAAATCCCATGGCACACCTGATAATCTCATGTGGCACACTAGTGTGCCATGCACACACAGTTTGAGAAACACTGCAATATAATATAAAACATTAACATCCTAAAAGAAAGCATAAAACTGAAACAAATTGAAGAATATAAATACCTGAGAAGCTACATAACTGAAGACAGCAGCTGAGAAAGAGATACAAAAGCTCTTATAGCTATGGCCAAGAAGCATTCTTTAATCAAAAAGAACTTTTACATCAAAACCTAAAGTTGATTTTAAAAAAAACATTTACTTAAATGCTGTGTATTCTTCTCAGTATTTACAGTATGTATTCATGTTAATATACAAAGAGGTGCTAAATAATACAACAGAAGAAATAGTGCCAAAGGCCAAAACAGTAGTAGTAGTAGTAGTAGTAGTAGTAGTAGTAGTAGTAGTAGTAGTAGTAGTAGTAGTAGTAGTAGTAGTAGTAGACTTCTTTAGCGCCATTGTAGTAGTACATCTGCACCAGTCGATGGTCGCTTCAGTGAATAATCGTAGTCGTGAATCATTGTCCGTGGTGAATCGAGGTTGTAATCCAAAGGTCAGTCCGTACTTCCGGATTCCAGGTTAAGGCGGATATGCAGTCAGGAATAGATGTGTTTTAAGTCTAGACCTGAAGGTAGTAAGACAATCAGTTTGGCGGACCTGACCTGTACCGGCAGAGAATTCCAAAGTCTGGGTCCGGCGACAGAAAAAGCACGTTTTCCAGTAGTAGTCCTGCTATAGGGTATGTAAAGAGTAGTAGCATCAGATGACCTCATTGAGTGCTGGTTGTCTTGAGCAGTCAGTAACGATCGGAGATACATTGGCTGATTTGTGTGGAGCGTCTTATGCACAATGAGACTTATCTTGAATTCAATTCTTTGTTTGACAGGTAGCCAATGAAGTGATTTTAGGATCGGTGTGATGTGCTCATATTTGGCAGTTCCAGTGATAATGAATTTTGAATCCTTTGCAGGCGGTTTAAGTCGGATTTTGAAATACCAGTATACAGTGAATTGCAATAGTCGAGACGACTCGATACCAAAGCGTTGGCCAGAGGAATAAGTGCAGAGGAAGGGATGAGGTGTCTAATCCTCCTTACATCTCGTATGTTATAGTGAGCAGAACGGCAGATGAAGGCAATGTGTTCTGAGAATGAGAGGTGATTATCAAAAATAACTCCAAGATTTCGAGCAGACTGAGAGGGATGAATCGGTGAAGTGCCAAAGGAAAGACATGTTGATGACAAGTCAATCTTCTTAAGCTGAGGTGGTGTTCCTATCAGTAGAAATTGGGTTTTTCCTGGATTTAGGAGGAGTTTGTTTTTATTCATCCAAGTGTGCACAGAAGCCAGAATGCTTGACAGACGTTCCAGGGATGGTAAGGTAGATGGTTGGTCGAAACTCAGGAAAATTTGGGTATCGTCTGCGTAAAAATGATAAGCAGCATTTTGCATTGTGAGAAGGTGACTGAGAGGGGCAGTGTAGAGTGTAAAAAGAAGAGGTCCTAAAACAGAGCCTTGTGGGACACCGCAATCAAGCTTTCTAGATTCTGACATGCAGTTCTTGACACACACAGATTGCATACGATTTTGAAGATAAGACTTGAACCAATTTAGTGCAGCACCGGTAATGCCAAACCAGTTTTCGAGCCGGTAAATGAGTATCGAGTGGTTCACCGTGTCAAATGCAGCGGTGAGATCCAGGAGGACAAGAGCAGTGACTTTACCCTGATCCATAGCGGTTATGATGCTATTTTGAACAGTAAGAAGAGCTGTTTCTGTGGAATGAAGCTTACGATATGCCGATTGAAGAGGTGTATAAAGAGAATTTAACGAGAGATGGTTCTCCAACCTTCGTGCAACTATACGTTCAAGAAGTTTCGATATGAAATGTAGATTAGAAATTGGCCTATAATTGTTTAAGTTCTCCACATCGAGAGATGCTTTCTTAACCTTTTGCTCGGGTTAGCCGTCTTAAGACGGCGGCGGAAAACTTTGACCAAACGGGGTTAGCCGTCTATAGACGGCGCGCTATATAAGCGACTGCGTACTGCGGACCTGCACGATTTTCAAAAATTCAACGCGGCAACCGAGTTAGCTCACATCCATTCGATAGGTGGCAGCACCGTTTTCGATAATACTGACTATATATGCAAGGGATAATGACTGTAGACTGACCAAGGCTGGAAAATGTATAGGAAAAATCTTCAGGCGGAGTCTAGAATGGCCATAACTAAGCCGAATATGGTCCGATCTTCAAAATTTTTGCACTATTCTGTTCCAATTACACCTCCCAACAACTTTCCCGCTCACAGTTGGGGGGTCACCGCTGAAAATTCTTTTTTATTGAGCTTTGAAAAATTTTTGTCGGAGATGGTCCGATTTTGGGGTGTAGAGTGGACCCTACCCCCCAAAAATTTTTTTTTTTGCACGGATGGTTCGAAAGCCCAATAAAAATGCTCAACAATGGTGCAAACCGCATCTTTCTAGCTTCTATATAGCCTGAAATATACCGAGTTGTTCGGTTTTTCACATTGAAAATCCGTTCGCGTAATTGTCAATCGCGTAATTGAAATATATGTACTATTAGCGAATACATTTCAGCAAGCAATTATTGGTACTTGGGTATGAAACTCCATAATTACCCCAAATATGGTCCGATCTTCAAAATTTTTGCACCATTCTGTTCCAATTACACTCCTCTAGAACTCTATCGCTCACATTTGGGGGTTTACCGCTGAAGACGTTTTGCTATTGACCTTTGATCAAAATTTGAACAAAATGTTGGGGAGGGGTCCGATTTTGGGGTGTAGAGTAGTCCCTACCCCCAACTTTTTTCTTTTGGCACGGATGGATAGAAAGAGCAATAAAAATGCTCAAGAACGGTGCAAACCGCATCTTTCTAGCTTCTATATAGCCTGAAATTTAGTAAGTTTATAACGTATATGTTCACGTTTTCATACGAACACCTTTTCCAAAAATTAATTCCCCCGACGCGGGATGACTTTAAAAATTTAATTCCCCCTTTAAAAGGTTAAGAAGCGGCTTAACAATAGCTTGTGCAAAAGATGGAGGGAAAGTCCCTTCTGACAAAGATAGGTTTACTAAGGAGGTGAGTAAATGTCCAAGTACATCAAAGCATTGTTTCAAAAGAGAAGTAGGAACTGCATCCAAAAGACACTGTTTATTTGATGAAGCAATAATAACCGACCGAACTTCATCAATGGTTGCGGGAGCAAAAGTGTCAAGAGTAGGCACATGGTGGTCGGGTAAGGATAGATCGTCAGATCCACAATCAGAAAAAGACTTCGTCACTCTGGCAATTTTATCTCCAAAAAAATCAAGGAATGCTGCTGCAAGAGAAGATGATTCTACATTACTAGGTAAACCAGCCGATGTGTTTCTATGCAGAACCTGATTTAAAGATTTCCATAGTGTTCTTGGATTTGATGAATTTTCAGCAATTATGTTTCTATGCAGAACCTGATTTAAAGATTTCCATAGTGTTCTTGGATTTGATGAATTTTCAGCAATTAACTTTGTGAAGTAATCTGATTTAGCTTGAGAGACCAGTTTCTGGGTTACTTTGCATTGAGCTTTGAAGCGGATTTTGTCTCCTGGAAGTCTAGAACAGCGCCAGCATCTCTCAAGCTGGCTCCGTTTCCGCTTGGCTTCGCGGATCTCAGAGTTATACCATGCTTTGGGTTGACGGGATATGACTTTCCTTAACTTCATGGGTATGTGTTTGTCAAGAATGCTAACGAGAGTTGTTTGTAATTGCACAGCCAGGTCTGCTGCAGAAAGTGCTGGTGCTGTGAATAAGATAGATGATCTTAATTCATTTTTGAAGCACTCGAGATCAAGTTTGTGCCAAGGCCTAGAAGTAATATAAGAGAATGATGAAGGAGAAGTGTGATTAAGAGTCAGTTCAACAATGATTGCGAGGTGATCTGACAGATATGTTTCCATTCCATTCCAAACAGAGGCAAAACAGTAGATTACACAAGAAATCGTGGACATAATGGAAGAAAGAAGGAAGGTGAAGACAACAGAACCAAAGGAAATATCAACTACTAAATAAAAACATCAAAGAAGAATGCAAAAAAGCCAAAGAAGAGTGGCTAAACAACCAATGTGGAATGCTAGAGAAAGACACACATAAAAAGAACGTACCAGTACATGACAAAATAAGAGAGCTAACCGGAAAGAAAAGAAGAGCTACAGGCAGCAGCTGCATAAAGAATAAAGAAGGAATGATTCTGACAGAAGAAGACATCAGGGAAAGGTGGGAGGAATACATCACTGATCTATGCAAGGAAGATGAAAGAGACTCAAAACCCATAATACAAAATGAAACAGATGTACCGGAGATATCGCTAGAAGAAGTGGGTGCAGTGCTAAAAGAAATGAAAAGGAAAAAGGCAGGAGGACCATACAGCATAGTCAGCGAAATGATATTAGTAACAGGAGAAGAAGGAATAGAAAGAGCAACAGAAATGCTTAACAGAATGTATGACACGGAAACAATTCCGGAAGATCTGGGTAAATCAATAATCATCCCAATACCTACCGGTAAGTCATAGAACACAACAGCTTGCAAGGCTTTCTGAACCATCAGCTTAATAAGCCACTTTGAAAAAATACTTCTAAAAATACTCTTGAAGAGGACGAAGAGCAAAATAAGATGCAAGGCATCAGAACCAGCAATATGGATTCAAGGAAAATGTGGATGCAGAAATGCAATCTACATCTTAAGAATGATCAGCGAAAGATGCTTAGAGATGCAAAAGGATGTATATGTTACAGTCAAAGTGTGAAATCAGGCAATGTTGACATTACCTGAAATTTTTAGGTAATGTCGACTTAAGCCGTTTCACTCGGGCAATGTTGACATTGACTGAAATTTTTAGGCATTGTATAACAATGCCTGAAATTTACTCAGATTTTCTACACACTTTGCCTGAAATCTTTATCCGTGATGGAATAGCACTGCATATGGAGCTATGCATGCACCAATGTGTAACATAACAAAAATTAAATGAGTTGCAAATTAGGGGCCGTCCATATAGTATGTACACACCGAGTGGGAGGGGACTTGAGATTTAGGCGATTTTGAGTATGGAAGCGTACGAGAGGGAGGGAGGGGTCACGACTGAATTTGTACGTACGCACATTCAAATTTATAAATAGATAGAAGGCTGGTATATTCACACAAACATTTGATTTGAACAAAATTACTTTTTCACGGTCAAACAAAGGGTCCCAACTATTGTTCTCATGGTTATTTAAATATTAAAAACCTTTAATTTAATAGTAAACAAATGCTTTTTGGCTATGGCTAAAAATTAATTTTCACTGTGCGGAGGGGGGTTTCTAATTTGTACGTACGCATAGGGGGGGTTAACCAAACTGTACGGTGTGCAACAGGGGGTTGAAAATACTTGTTTGCGTACATATTATATGGATGGCCCCTTAAACGTTGCAAGCAGTAATATAAAACAGTTCTGAAACATGAATAACTGCCAAAAACTTTATTAAGAATTTGCAGAAATTATTAAATGAAGTAACTAAAGAAGGAGAAAGCAAAGGATTGAAAACACAAAGAAAATATACTGCATGGTGATTTCCAAGAAAAAGGAAGCACCACAATGCCAAATACACATAAAAGGCTGACTAATAAATCGAGTAAACGCATTCAAAGTACCTAGGAAGTTGGATCACTAGCGATGGGAAAAGTGACAAAGATACAACAACAAGAATAGCCATGGCAAAATCAGCTTTTGCAAAGCTAAAACACATATTAACAAGCAGGCAAATCACAATGGGTGCTAAACTAAAAGTCTTGGAAACATATGTCTGGTCAGTCTTGTTATAGGGAGTCGAGACATGGACCATTTCTAAACAAATGAAGAAAAAAATGGAAGTGGTGGCAATGATGTTCTTGAGGAGGATGTTGAAGATACCTTGGACAGAGAGAAAACCAGCCAAGAAATTCTGATAATGGCAAATACATGACATAAATTGATGCAAACTATAAGGAAAAGGCAACTGGGATTTTTCATACACATAATGAGGGGAAAAGGTCTGGAAAACCTCGAAAACCTGGAAAGGTGGAGGAAAAGAGCAAGAGGAAGCAAAAAATGACTTTTATTAAAAGCTTGCTATGTGACATGAAAGATATAACATCGGCAGTGGAGCTAATTATGCTAATACAACCTGCAAATGACTGGGAGGCGTGGAGGTCCGTGGTCAGCAACGTAGTGATACAGGGCACCTAAAGAAGGTCTGTCTTCTTGGTCTTGCAGTAAGCTTGACCGATGAGGAGGAGAACAGGCTGAAGTCAATTCATTCAAACAGAAAACTGAGATTGAGTAGACATCTGTAATTGAGTAGTTTTCATGTGATCTTGATCATGATTGTGTGAAGTTGTTGCCATCTGTATTGTAGCCTAGAAATTTTTAAATAATAACATTGGGAGAGGTCATTTACAAATCTATTGAGGGCAGACATGTTTTAGATCAGTTTTTATTATTGTCTATTAGTCTTTCTTCTTAGTCTTTACTGCTCTTTTTCCATTATAAGATGAATTATGCAGTATTTTCTGTTATGTATCAGTTAATTTCTATACTTATATTTTGGAGCTGTGAAAAAAAATTAATCTTTTTAATCACATTAATTGCATGATTAATTTATAATCGCACGTTAATCACGGTTTTAACACACATGTCGTATAGCGCCAGACATGCGGGAAACTCGTAGCCTTATATGGACACTGAAGATTAAAAATTGAACGAATCAGGAGTTATGAGTCAACTGATGAAGGAACTTTTGGAGCAGGGGTGGCCAACCTTTTGTTACAAGGGACTTTGCTTTTCCCAGAAACTTGCAATAATTAAATAATTATCCTCATTTAGTAAAGATGATTTGAAATTTTCATACACAGTATTGCTAAGTAAGATTGCATGTAGGCCTGCATACCACGTGATAAGAAGGATACTGCTACAGCTGCTCTGAATTGACAGTCAGAGGTGGTAACTGGTAAGTTTAGATGTGTGCTCCAGTACAGAATGTTTCTGAGGTTTGGACCAATTGATGCAAGTCTTGCAGTCTTCATGTGATTAGTAGACATTTGGTCTGTCTTCTTGGTCGTGCAGTGAGCTTGGACAATGAGGATAAGAGCAGATTGAAGTCAATTCTTTCAAACGGAAAACTGAGATTGAGTAGAAATCTGTAGTGGTTCCACGACAATTCGTCTTCAGACTTTTCGTCCACAACACTTCGCCTGCAGACTTTAGGTCGACCGACAAGAGGTCTACTATGACAATTGGTCTACTGACAAATAGGTCTAATGCGCAATTGGTCGACCGACACTTGGTCTACTGACATCGAATGCTTGAATTGGACTTCGAATGTCCAAAATGATCTTTGAATGTCAGAGGAAAAAAGATTGCAAAGTTTTGACACAAATCAAATATTGCGTAATTCGGATTATCTCTTTTTTTACGGACCAATCAGTCAGTCAAATCTATAGCGCCATTATATAATGGTGCCTATAGCATCAGCCATTGTTGGAGAAAATACAATAATAATTATAGAATGGTGACGATGAAAGAGACAGTCTGATAGATGGGGACTTCATTCAAAGAGGGAACAGGAACAGTGTATGACTTACTGTAATTTAGAGGGTGATAATGCACTGGTTTCACAGAGTGATGTAGGCAATGAATTCCGGAGACTGTTGATTTGGAAACAACTAGTCACTGCCACTTACAGTACGAGTACGAGGGACATCAACATAGAGATTTCTGAACAAATTATTGGTTATATGTCAACGAAATTCTTTAATGAAGATACTTTGTTTTTTATTACAGTCTAAATGGGCCATACAAATTACTTGCTATGAGACCGGGGGGAAGACGGGCACACGTCGGGCAGATGCCCCAGGCTCCAACTGTCAATGAATAGAAACCTCCCACTGTAACTGAATAGGGGTGTCCATTATTGACGTAAGCAAAATAGGGGAGGGAGTTTGAAAGTTGTTAACAGGGGAGAGGGTCAAGAGAAGTTGACATCAACAATTTCATTTTTACATATAATCAAAAATAGAAAATTTCATGGAATACTATTTATTACAGTGGAAAAAAGCCTGACAAGCAAAAAAAGAAGAATAAATAATCACCGCAGCGGCGGCCTTGTTGAGGATGATGAACTTACAAGAGAAGCTCAAATTACTTTGAATTATAATATTGTCTGCTTTTATTTATCTTTTAACAAAGCCTTGAAGTGATTCCAAGAGCACTTAAAAATTGGTACCAAAAATTTATATGGTGAATATGATCAGAGAAAATCTAAAGGAAAAATAGATAAGTTCTAGCATTGAATAAAGAATTTAAATTTTTAAATTTTGTAATGACTGATTCTTTTGTAGCTTGATATGATTTCACATCATCTAATTAATTCTCTGGCCAGTGCTGGATCAGGAAAGTCCTGTGAAAGCAGAATGCTTAATTCAAGTGTTGCATGTCGAAAAATTGCTTCAGATCATCCCATAATATTACTGAGGTTAGTATAAAAGTGACGTGCTCTGCTTATCCTTGTGCCTGAAGTGCCTACACACAGGCTGATTGATAATTATTTTGATGTCTTAAAATAATCTAACATTTTATTTGGCATTATTACAGTAATGCAATGGAGATTGGTCAATTGACACTTATGGGTCAAATCATACGTCAAAGTCATTTCTTTGGTAGGTTAAAATCATAATATGACTTTCAACTAGAGGTGCACCAATAATTATATAATTAATCAGCTGATTATTGGTGTCAACCGATTATTGGCCAAGCAGCCAATTAATCGTGATCAATGTTCAACATTCGGCATTGGCCAATAATCGGCTGCTGATTTATCGGCTGATTACCGTATTTTCATGCATATACTGCGCACATGTGTATACCGCACAAGTGTATACCGCACACTTTTGGGTAGCTTATGTTTTAAAAAATTTGTATAGCACTAACACGTATATAATGCGCATGGCACACGTGACGTCACGTCCATGGGAGAAGTTTATTTATGTGAGCCCTATTACCATACAAGTCATTGCTGTGGTACCAAAGGTACTAACAATTGCAAATATTTATGTAAATTCCATATATAAGTTGCTGCAAAGTATAAGTCGTGGTCTCAACCGGAAGTTACCAGTAACCTCTTAGCAATATGGTTCTAAGTACTGATTGTGCTAGAAATGTTGAATGCATATAATGCATAGCAAATTGTTTAATAAAAGAAATACAAAAGTCTGGCGTTTGGTGTTGTTTGTTTTATATTGCGTATAGCGCTCTTTTGTTAGCAAATTCTATTATTTACTGCTCTTTCATTAGCGAATTCTAGGTATTTAGTGCTCTTTCGTTAGCAAATTCTAGTTCCGTTAGTGAATTATAGTTATTTAGCGCTGTTGTTAGCAAATTCTAGTTATTTAGCGCTGCCGTTAGCAAATTCTAGTTATTTAGCGCTTTCTTAGGCGAATTCCAATTTTGTTAGCGAATTCTAATTATTTAACGCCTTCGTTAGCGAATTCTTATTTTGTGCATTCGTTAGCAATTTCTAGTTATTTAGTGCTTTCATTAGCAAATACTAGTTTCGTTAGCGAATTCTAGTTATTTAGTGCTTTCGTTAGCGAATTCTGGCAATTTAGCACTTTCATTAGCGAATACTAAGAATACTAAGAGTAATTCGCCAAGAGTATTGTCAAGAGTATAGTATTGTTAGCAAATTCTAGTTATTTAGCACTTTCTTTAGCAAATTCTAATTTCGTTAGCAAATTCTGGTTATTTAATGCTTTCGTCAGTGAATTCTTATTTTGCACTTTCGTTAGCAATTTCTAGTTATTTAGTACTTTTGTTAGCAAATACTAGTAATCTAGTTCTTTCGTTATTTAGTGCTCAACCATTAGCGAATTCTAGATATTTAGCGCTTCCATTAGCAAATCCTAGTTATTTAGCGCTGAGCCATAACTAGGGTATTTGGCACCAGGGACAAGGTTTCGATTTTGCACCCCTAAATTCCTGTGATGACCTTTTTTTTGCTCATCAAAGTTTTTTCAGGAGCAACATACAGCAGAGATTTGTAGCTTCTAACTGCCTAAATTCAGTGATGATCTTTTTTACTTATCTCGATTTTTACATTGGAGGAATATGGTCAAAAAAAATTTTTTATCAGTGTGCGGAATGCGCCCCCTCCTCTGGACGGTGCCCGGGGCGTTTTGCCGCCGCCCCATAGCTACAGCTCTGATTTAGAGCTTTAATTAGCAAATTCTAGTTGATAGTTAGTGCTCTATCTCTGGTGAATTCTATATATTTAAGGCTTTCAATAGCAACTTCTAGTTATTTAGCGCTTTCGCTAGTTAACGCTTGACAGATCAAATGGCAGTAAATAATGCATTATTTGCAAATGGCTTACCTGCAATCAGTGGCGTCATTTCACGCTTTTCTTGGGGGGTGAGAAAATTTTTTTGCAAATTTTTGACAAATTTTGGGCAAATTTTAGGCATTTTTTGCAAATTTTGAGCAATTTTGGCAAATTTTCGGGCCAATGTTGGAAAATTTGCAATTTTTGGCAATTTTTGCAATTTTTTGCACATTAATACATCATAAATTAATATTTTCATTTCCTTGGGGGCCACGGCCCCCCCCACAGCCCCCCCAAATGACGCCTCTGCCTGCAATCTCGGTGCAAATTCAAGTCTAAAACACAATGTCGTATAAGGTTGTTAAAACCGCTGGTTTTAAAGGACCGGTTAACCATTCCAAAAAAGACCGGTTAACTGGTCGTTAGCGGCAGCCTGGTGTTGTGCCTACATCAAAGCGCTTTGATGTTGCCGGCGCTGGGGCCAGTGTCCTCCGCGACTACTTGAAAGTGTTTTGATGTTGCCGGTGCCTATGGCGGCGTCCTGCCTACATCAAAGCATTTTGATGTTTTCAAATTGAAATTATGGTTAACCGGTCAAGGTTAAAAGGACCGGTCCTTGCTCTTGGGACCAGTTAATCCTTTACAACCTTAGTGTCATAGCATTCTCGAGCGTGTATCTAGTCTAGAGTTCTACCAGCCACGTCGACCAGTCCATGATAGCAGTCCACTCAATGGCGAATGACCAAAAACGTCAAAATCTACCCAGAGAAAGTGCAGAGGACCACCCAAGACGACGAGAAGTCTGCACATTTAGCACTAAAACCAAGCGCAAGATGCCCAGCAAACTGCCGAGAACGACGATTTTCCGAGGCATGCAAATGCACGTGGAAGGCAGTCAGAAAGCACCATAATGAAACATTAGCTTAATTAAGAAACAATATGAACAACACATCTTATTCTTTTATTTCAACAATTTATTTCAAAAAATCATTATTAAAAATCATTTAATAAATCATTAGTTTAATGGCAGTTAAACAGTTCTTACTTGAATATCAATTTTTTTCTCAGAAGATTGAATTTCACCTGTAGCTCTTTGTTTGTTCATAGTCTTTGATTCGCTTAGCTTTGCGTTATATACTGGTATATCTTACCTTTATGGTTTTATTCATTCCATTCTACTTCCGGTGATGCTCTTTATGCAAATATTGGTAAGGAACTGTACATGTAAAATAATTTTTACATACTGCACACTCGAATATATCGCACAACCCCTCCGTGATTTGGAAAATCGCGTATACTGCGCGCGGTATATGAGTGAAAATACGGCAATGCACAACTATTCATGATGTTGTTGTTTATTATAGTAGAAAATAGAAATTATTACAAAAACAGAGCAATGGAAACAACTAAAACCTAAAGTTAAATGCTGAATGAAGGATTGAATTTTTACAGTAATGCAATGGAGAATGGTCAGTTGACACTCGATCAAATCATACTTCAAAATCATGCGTAGACTTCAGTGCCTTATAATCCCAATTAACCTCAATTAACCTCAATGAAGATGTGTAGCTCTCAATGCACTAACTTTGCTGCAACCAGTGTACAGTGTAGCCAGAGGCAGGAGAGAGACCAGCTAGGATACCTCTGTGGAGCATGTCATGTCTCCCCTCTTCCTCATTGGGCTTCTTGCAGCTACAGTGCCTTGGTTTATAAGATCGAGTAGCAAGTTGAGGAGCAGTGCTTAATGACCATGACCAAAAGAGCTAGGCAAGCAACTAGTTCTGGTGGCAGCTGCTCTATATTGCCAGTTGCTCATAACTATTAGGAGGAAACCTACCTGTTCTTATTGATGAGACTGCCATTCTCCTGAAGGGAGGTCATCTGCCCATCACTCATTAGGAAAGGGTCTACATTAGTATGTGCACCAGTAGTTTGCGCACCTGGGAGTTTGCTCACTAGGAATTTGTGCACCAGGGGTGTACCAGGGTTAGGATTAGAGTTAGGGTTAAAGTTAACCCTCAACCTAACTCTAACCCTAAACCTAGCCCTAACCCTGGTGCGTAAATTCCTAATGCGCAAACTCCCAGGTGCGCAAACTACTGGTGCGCATACTATGCTACACCTTAGGAAAGTGGCTACTGCCCAGCATTCTTCAATTTCCAGAGGCTCAAGGATCAGATTACTGTTGTGGTGCCCCCCCCCCCAGGTGGCATTGAGGCAGTCTGTCTTGCAAACAGCAGAGGTTGTAACCAGTAGAGGAAGCTTTCCATTCTGCCCCTTTTAACTGTAATGTGGCTAGCCCAGCAGCAAGAATGTGCTCTGTTGCCTGTGACAAAGTCACTTCAACCAAATATATTTGATAATAAGAAACTATTTAGAACACCACTCATTTTGCAATATAAGTCAAAAATTGTGCCACCTATAGGGAACTACAACTGGTCATTTGATAATACGTTGAACTCAATAATAAACAAAAGAACGTTTAAAAATCGATCATTGATAATTGGCCAATAATCAGCCGATTGTTTGAAACCGATAATTGGCCAGAGGCACAATCAGTGCACCTCTGCTTTAAATTACTTAACCATAATTCAAAATCATATTTATAGTAGTTTAAAGTCATAATATGAATTTAAGCTATTACAAATATGGTTTTAAAGTATGATTTGACACTTGATAGAGAGTCATTTCAATGATATCCAGTTTGAATTGAAGACTTAATTGTTTATTCACTGTAGGTGCTTAATTTCCATTTTTGTAATTTGAATGTTAATTTTGTAATGGCAGTTAAATACGAGAGTCATTCCATAAATAAGTTGCAAGACTATGCAGTTTAGTTAGTTTTTACAATGAAACAAATCCAAAATATATGTTTTGAAGAAAATTTTATTTGGAACAACCTCGACAGACTATGCAGTTTAGTTAGTTTTTACAATGAAACAAATCCAAAATATACGTTTTGAAGAAAATTTAATTTGGAACAACCTCGACAGAGTTTATTATGATGATGTCACAGTGATGTCATCTGGAAGCATTGAATATGGCAACATTGCCATTAAATGCATCCTGCTAGGAACAATGTTAGACATTGCAAACTGTTAACTATCTGGGCTTAGAGGTGATACAACATCCTCCATATAGCCCTGACTTAGCACCCAGTGGCTACTATCTTTTTGGTCCCATTAAAAAAATGTTGGGTGGCTAGAAATTTGTCTCAAATGTGGAGGCGCAAAAGGACATTAGTCAGCTGCTCAAGCTGCAGCGGGCATCATTTTTCACAGCAGGCATTGAGAAACTTGTTGCTCAGTGGGATAAATGTTTAAATGAGCAAGGCAGATATGTCAAAAAAATGACACAGTAATTTCAAAATTTACATCTAAAACATTTACTCATACCTGTACATCTGTTCACTGATTCGTTAGATGTTCATTAGATGAAAATGTTCAATGCAGTGTTTGAGATGGAAAATGTTGTTAGATAAAATAATTCAGACTCACTTTGTTATAAGTACATGTAATGTCATAGAAATGATGTCTTATTTATGAAACAATATTTCTGCTCGTCATTAAATTCTGCACAAAACGTATATTTCAGATTTGTTTCATTATAAAAACTAACTAAACTGGATCGTCTTATATCTTATTTATGGAAAGAACCCTCTTAAATGGAATAATATATATTGCAAAGCAGCAAAATATTTGAAAAGAATATTGTTCTTCAGAGGAAGTTGTTTGCAGATAATTTTTTAAATATACATAGTGCAGATTAATAATTATTGTTGACTTGGCATGATATGAGTTTTCTTTTGTATAATCACTTTTGGTGGAAAGCATTATAGGTATGCATATAAAATGTTTCAAAATTTTATAGTGCTTCTGAAAGTAGTACTGCAGCCTGTATAGTAGATGCTTGTGCTATATGATTATGTTGCAACATATCAGGTTACTATCAGCAGCTGTGATATCTGATCATGCTACTGTACATGTGCAGACTGCAGAAGAACAGCACATAATTGCAGGTCATACATGTGTAAGAGCATTCAGACAAAGGTGTTTCCTGGGACACCTGACTTTTATGTACTCTGGTTTAGAGTTTCTACATGAAACCTGAATATTTTGCCTTCTTTATAAAATAGATTAGTCATAATAAATTTTAGTAGAGAAATTGCTGGGATTGCAGCCAGATAATATATTTTTGTTTTGCTTTATAAGAGGCGGGAAGATGGCAGAAGTGGTTATACGCTTGGCAGGCACGCCGATGGAACGGGTTCAATCCCCTTAGGACTCAGCCTTATTCACCAGAGGGCGGTTGTAACATCAAAAACTGAGTCACAATGGCAACATTGCAAAGGTAACCTTAGGTTTGGCGGAATGACTGGCCACCATCCACCAATGAATGGCTAGCCACCTACAGCTGTATGGGCTGATGGTCATGAAACCAGGGATCAGCACCGGCACCTACGGGCAATGAGCCTATGGATGAACTTTACTTTTTACCTGCTTTATAAGCAATTTGTGCATAGTTGCCATGCTTGAAATTGGTTGCACCCTTCAATGAAATATGTTAACTGTTTAATAATTTCAGTGCAGATTAATAATTATTGTTGACTTGGCATGATATGAACTTGCTGTTTTAGGCAGTTGCCAATGCTCAGTGCACTACTGCAAGGTCGAGCTCAATATACATTTGGAGAGGTTAAATCTCGTAATCTCCTGTTGCTTTATACCCATGTTCTTGGAATACTAGAGGTTCTTCAGCCAGTTGTGTTTGAACCTGTTTATAAAGTGGCATTACAGAATTTGCTACAGGCTTATCTAGATCTTATAATGGTAAGAATTCTCACTAATCTGTTTATCTGTTTATTTCCAACTAAAACATCATAGAACTTAAATCATAAGTACAATGAACATAAATCATAAGTACAAAGAACATAAATCATAAGCACAAATGATATGTAGAAAAAATAAGTTGAATATTTTATAAATCCTTAATTATAGTATATTGCTTCAAGTTAACATAGCAACAAGGAATACATTAATCATGTTAAAGCAATATTTAGTACACTGTACTAGTTGGAGACTAGAGATACCAAAGGGAATATAATTCCCGTAGGTCGGTAACCTACAAACAGGTAAGTTTGACCATGCGGCCGACCTTGGCCTCTGTGTACCGCAAATACTTTTGACCTGTAAACAGCTTGGAGACGTTGGGGGGGGGAGAGAGAATTTGCTTGTTGACTTATACGTGGGTCATAGCAAATTACATAATTTTTTATCAAAAAACGGGGTCGACCTATCTGTGAGGTCGACTTGCCCACGAGTATGTGCAGTAATCACAGTACTATAGTAACTGATTAAAAAGTTAAAATTACAAACTAATAAAGGTAGCAAACTTTACCAATCAAAAACATTACTGTCAGCTTTATTTATAAATTAAATTTACTAGTTCTAAGCAGTCAACAAAATGACTTCAGCAACAGCATAAAATTTACTTAAATTAATTTATTTTGAAGTCGAAATTTAGAGTCTTGCAGCAGTTCACAAACCAAAAAGTGAATATTCAATCGTTGAACGATAACGTAATTGCTCAAATGTCACTTGTTTATCGTAGTTAACTGTTTTATCAATGACATTTTTGTAACAACAAAAACTAAAACTCAGCTCATCTGGTTTGGTACTCGAGGTCAGCGCTTAAAAATTGATCATATGTCTGTGCAGTCTGCCTTTCCCGGCCTCTCTTTCTCCTCCTCTGTCCGTGATCTTGGTATAATTCTTGACTCTGAGTTAACCTTTATGGATCATATTAACTCACTTTGTCGCAGTTGCTTCTATCATCTCCGCCAGCTTAGAGTGATTCGACGTACACTAGACATGCCATCTGCTTCTACTTTGATTCATGCATTTATTTGCTCAAGGCTTGACTACTGTGGTTCACTTTTTGCTGGTCTTCCATCGGTGCGACTTGATAAACTCCAGATGGTTCTTCGTTCAGCAGCCAGGGTGATTGCTGGTGTCACAAGACGTGATCACATTAGTGATTATATGACGTCTATTTTACACTGGCTGCCTTATCCTGCTCGAGTTGAGTTTCGTATGTTGAGAGCGGTTGCACTCTCTCTTTATGGTGCCACTCCATCTTACCTTTCAGAGCTACTCCATCCCCTTAGCTCTATCACTGGTCAGCCATGTCTTGGTCCACAACCAATGGTCTTCTCAGTGTGCCCCAGCCACGAACTTCCATGTTCCTGAAGCGAGGTTTTGAATCAGTTGGCCCTATCCTTTGGAATGCTCTTGACGCCAGTATGCGTGGCTTAGCAACTCCTAATTCTATGGCCCTCTTTTTGAAACGACTTAAAACTTATCTCTTTGTTAATATACAGTAATTTGCTGTGGAAGCGCTTCTGAGTGATCTTTCAGAAGAGGCGCTATACAAATATTTTGTTACATTACAACAATGTTCATTTAACAGCGAAGCCAATGGTTTAATTTTAATTAATTGAAAATTTGATCATTCTATTGCTGATCAAACAAAATTTGTGTTAAAATTTTTAGCAGCATTGATTTTTTAATCGCGATTTATTCTGCACTGTGTTAATACATTCGCTAACGCATTAATTTGAGAGCCCTAGCAATTATGTTTTTTATTAGGTGACTAGTCTCAATTTTTGTGTTTATGTATTGTTTCCAGATTCATGGACTTAGTGATAAGAGTCTTGGTGGTCTAATTCAGAAATTTCTGCATTTTCTTCAAAACTATGTAAATTGCAACCAATCACAGGCAGTTTTCTTCCTGCAAGACTTTCTTCCAGTTTTGAAGTAAGTTTTATTTATATAAATCAAGTAGGTTAGGTTCAGTGATGCATCATCATCATCAGCAGCAGCAAAAGTCTAATCAAAAAAAGTCTAATGTCACATCTGGTTTCTTCTCTTTGTCATCACTCCCAGATGTCTTCTGCCAATTTTTCTCCAATAAAATATCTACCAACTCCTCTTCCTTCCTTTAAACTTACCACCCTTGATGAAGTTTGCCAGATAATCTCTACATCACCATCTAGTCAATGTACTACCAACTCAAATTCTCAAAGATTGTTTTGATGTCTTATGTCCAATAATAACATGCCTTATAATCCTCTCATTGCTTAAAGGGTGTTTTTCCTCTTCATTTGCCTATGCAGTTATTCACCCACTACTTAATAAGCCATCTCTCTCTCCTGATGACTTGTCTAACTATAGGCCTATATCTAATCTTAATTTATTATAAAAAATTCTTGAAAGAATAGTTGCTAAGCAAATATCGGTACATGATCATTTGTGTTCTAGTCCACACTACCTTTCCAGTCTGCTTCCTAATAATATTGCACCCAAACGGCTGTGTTGGCAGTTCGTTATTACATTGTTCGGGCTATTGATGTTGGGAAAGTTACTACCGGTACTCTGTTACTTCTTGACCTGTCTGCTGTCTTTGATACTGTTGATCATTCTATTCTTCTTCATCGTCTTGAACATTGGCTTGGAATTTCTGACACTGCTTTACATTCGTTTACTTCATACTTACATCCCCACACTCAATCAGTGATAAAAAATGATAATCTCTCAACTCAAATAAGCTTCTTTTAAATTCGTCAAAAACCAAGTTCTTGCTATTACACTGTAGGTACTCCAGCTCAGTTGATCAAATTTGAATCTGAAATCTGCTGTGCTAGGAGATTCTACTGTTGTTTCTAGAAGTACTTCTGCTCACAACCTTGGTGTGACATTTGATTCTTCCCTCTCCTTCACTAGTCACATAAATTTAGTCTGCAACATTTCTCATCATAATTGGGTGGCATAAATTAAGATCAATGAGACGTGTCTATCAGACCACAAGATGGTATTCTGGACTACTCAGATTATGTGTCCCCTCCAGAGTTCAAGACTGTGAGACAAAGGAATTGGAGACATTTCAATCAAGAGCAATTTACACTGCGGCTCCAGGAATCTGAGCTCTGTTCACCTGTTGCACCAGGAAAGACGGTATCTGAACTGGCTGAGTGTTACTGCACAGTGATCACAAACATTCTTGATGACTTGACTCCAGAGACCGTGAAAAGGGTATGCATTAGACCCTATCTTCCGTTCTATGATGGGGACTGTCAACAGGCATGGCGAGTAGATAGATAGATAGATAGATAGATAGATAGATAGATAGATAGATAGATAGATAGATAGATAGATAGATAGATAGATAGATAGATAGATACTGAAATTGAATGGATGGGTGGAATAAGGAGGTAACTGTATCCGACCCCCCAATGGTTTGAGTATTAATAACCATAAGAGGGGTAACTGCATTTACTTCCATATTTCACCAGACCCTTCAACTGATATTTTCAACACTAATGGGGTAACTGCATGTACTTCCTTATTCTTCTGGGCCCTTCAATTGACAATCTCACCATTAAGGTGGTAACTGCATTTAACTCCTTATTCCACCCATCCATTCAATTGCAGGCGCTATTTTTACAAATGCGTCGCTATTGCCAAGTCAAATGTCAGATTGAAAAAAGTGCGTCTTAAGCCTATTCAAAAAGACGGCACAAGAGACAGGTTGATCCTGTAATGTCCTAGGAAGGGAGTTCCAACTCCGAGGACCGGATACCATAAAAGCCCTATCTCCAATTTTCCTGCGAGTTCTGTCGACGATCAGCAATCTTGAGTCGTTGGACCTAAGCACCATTGATCTTTGAGTTGCATCAATGACCCTACAATCATTTCTCAGGTAGAGCGGTGCTTCACCTCTGAGACAGCTGTCGACCAACGAGTTGATTTTGTAAAGAATTCTCAATTTCACGGATTGTAAGCAAATAACTGATAGGTTTCCTGAGTGCGAACGGCCTGATGCTTGAAGACCAATCAGCCTATTGTCGTGGGCACTGGGCACTCTATGGAAACGGCACTTCTAAAGATCTTCAATGATGTGGTTGATGCGATAACAAATGGACAAGTCACACTCCTCTGCCTCCTCGACCTCTCAGCCTCATTTGATACTGTGAACTAGAGGAGTGCACGGTAATGGCTACCGCGGTTTCACCGTGGTAATCCGCGGATTTACCGCGGTAACGGTGTTAAAACCTGTAATTTTACCGAAATATTAATGGGGACGGTAAAAATTATGGCGGTAGTACTGCGGTAACGGGATTCAGGCTAACGGTAGTACCGCGGATGTGGTTTGAAAATGCTATAAATACCGCGGAAATGGGGACGATTAATCTCGTAAATCAATAATCATGCGTTCGACCGATTTTAGCGTAGCTACTAACTATACGGCGTATACGCATTTCAGTTTCAAATTCAAAGGCCATTAAATTGGACTGTTAGGCCAGGCAAGATTGGATTGAATCACTTGACTTCCCTTGTTAGTTCACGGTTGGTAAACAATAAGGACTGTGTGCCGAACTAAGACCTGGAATGCAGTAAAGACTAGATTAGAAAGCCATTTGAAAACTTGAGGGTAATTGATAATTAAGCACAGCAGGTAAGAATAGAAAACAGACTAACTGAATTGAGCTCTAGTTCTGTTGATGGCCTATTGTTTTTGCATGGTCTTAAACAACGTTCCCTCTAAGCTGCGCAATTGCGCAATATTTTTAGGGCCAGCGCGCAGAAGTTTTTGAGTAGCGCGCAGTGATTTTTGAGTGGCATTTATAGGATAATACATTAGTCAAAGCTGAAACATTATAACAAAAATTTGACTTGAAGCACAATCACAGAACATGCAGTAATAGTTGTGGCGAAAAATGAGTTTCGTTACATGGCCCAATGATAGTTCGTAGTCTAAACAAAATCAAGCGCTATAAAACAATTTCGTGGATGGCGCCAAAGCCTTCTGACCTTGGCTTCTGACGGCACATCCAACTTTAATTACGTTATTATGTAACTCAAATTTAAAATAGCGTACACAGAAAAATCCGCGTTGGAGCTAAACGTAAAATTTCTCAAATATTTTAGTCGAATAATCGTCATAATGTCTAAACGGCATCGGTCCGCGACAACTGGGTACCCCTGATTCGGCCCCGGACAACTGGGCCCGGCAACTGGGTAACGGGACATCTGGGTAATGGGACATCTGGGCCCTGGACATCTCGACCCCGCGCCATCGAACTGGACTTTGGCCAGTGGCGGCTCTAGGATTTGGCAAGTGGGGTGGCAACTTCTAATCATGGGGGCCAACCATTTGTTGTTTAATGTATGTAGCATTAAGTATAGGGTCCCAACTGGGGGGCCACTGGTGGGGCCAGGCACTCAATAGGGGGCACGGGCCCACCCGCCCCCTCCAGTGGAGCCGCCACTGACTTAGGCCAAATAATAAATGAGGGTTTGTTGTAACACTTCGGGCGGTCTTCTTTAAGCCTATCATCGGCTACAAATTGAGTACAAATTCTTAATGGAAAGTGCTATTTCTTTGATCGTAAATGCAACGTATAGTTACTACGGGCTTAAATGGACTTAAGAAGAACCGAGACTTCGCTGTATCCCTGTAGTAGTGAATAACTGCGGGAAGTCTTCTGCAACCTCTGTCATCGGCTACAAATTGATAGGCCTACTATTCTTTGTACGTGAAGGCATTTATATATATATATATGCATCAACACCATTCATCAACACCATTCTCTCTTTCCCTATTGTACGGGGCCGAGATGTCCCGTTATCCAGAGGTCCTGTTACGCAGATGTCCCGTTACCCAGTTGCCGGGCCCAGTTGTCCGGGGCCCAATCGGCGATACCCAGTTGTCCTGACCCGAAACGCAATAGCGAAGCGGAGTCGGGAACATCTGCAGCTTCAAAAAAGAAATGTATAACAAAATTTAAGACTGAATGGCTAAACGAACACGTTAACACGAAACTACCTGACTCTGTCTCGGAACGTAGCGTGCAGCTTAAACGCATCCTCACGTATAGTGAAGCCGATGAATTTGTTTTGGGCAAAATATGTCAGCAAGCTGTTGCCTTTACGTTAGAATTTCGATGACAATGAAGCCGTACATGATGTGATGTTTTGTCAATAAAACTTACTTATAACGACTTTAAGAAATTCAAGTTCATTTTATTAATTAGGTCTTATTGCAATTTTTGGAAAAGCTTATTTTGTTGGACATCAGTCTTCAGTCTTCACTTGACTAGCGTATGGGACAAGGCAATACAATTTTCAAAAATCTTTCAAATCTCATATATACCTTGCACGGCAGCATTTTTTAGTTGCTCAGACCAACTAAAACTTTGCACAGCACCCAAAAAAAGAGGGAACGTTGGTCTTAAATAATGCTGACTATGATTGTTATTGATTAGTTACACTTGACTTGAAGTACTATATTTCATCTCATGTTCTAAATTTTTCATCAGAAGTCTACTACATTATTATAACAAGCATGTTGCTAGTTTATTTCTGTTGCAGTAATAATACACTTGGCTGGCATGGTGCTCCAGAAGACTATAAAACTGTGGGATAGGGATGGGGATTGATATAAAGCTGCACCGGGGACGGGGATGGGCCCCAAAATGCGGAGATGGGGACGGAGATGGGTACCAAAATGCGGGGATGGGGATGGGGAAAAAAATTAGGGGATGGAGTGGGGATGGATTTTAAGTCATCAGGACCTTTGGGCTGACATCACACACAGCTATGCCAATGACGGGCAGATATATTCGTCCTGTCTGCCATTCGATATGGATGAACTTCGCGAGCGGTTTATGCAGTGCATATCAGCTGTTACTAAGTGGACAGAAGAGAACCACCTTGCCCTAAATCCAGCCAAGACAGAACTCTTATGGATGTGTAGTTGTGTACCCCAGAAGAAAGAGTCTCATGTCATAAACCCTTCAAAGTGGGCGATGTGACCATAGTTCCCTCTGATAGCCTACGGCTTTTGGGGGTACACTTGGATGAGACTGTCATTTGATGCCCATTTAAACGACCTGATTCGTTAATGTCACTATCAACTGCGGAGAGTCAGAATGTTCCGTCGCTACCTACCAGTTACTGCAGCGGTCCAACTGGTCTGAGCCTTTGTGCTGGCAAGTATAGACTACTGCAATAGTGTGCTACTGAGTCTCCCGGACACTAAATTGAGTCGCCTGCAGTCCGTTTTAAACCTCGCTGCATGGATCATCTTTGGTTGCCGCTGAACTGACCACATCACACCACTACTCAGAGACCGTTTCCACTGGCTTCGGGTCCTAGAGTGGATAATATACAAGCGCTGCAGGTTGACTTTTCGGGTGCTACACGACCCGTACTGCCCTGACTATCTGGTCGCACTAGTGCATAGAACGACGTCAAACGAGCGGTGATCGCACCTACGATCCAGTAATCAAGTCAGGGCTTCTTGTCCCTCCTCCATCCAAGACTGCAAAGTTTGGAGAAAGATCTTTCACACGTGGGAACCTGATTCTGTGGAACTCTCTGCAAGACAACGTAACTAAAACTGATTCTGCCGGACTTTTCACTAGGAATTTAAAAACGTATTTATTTAGACTTGGATATGATTGATGTGTGTAAGTGCTCTTGTAGGCACCAGCCTTGCTACTGCACTATAAAAATTGTCTAATAATAATAATAATAATAATAATAATAATAATAATAATAATAATAATTAGTGCCACACCTCCTTTTGAGCTGTTATGTTCTTTTCCTGAGCTTATTATTTGTATTTTATTTCTTCCACTGATATTATAAATTCTCCTTTAACTTTCCATCGTGCTTCAGAGATTCCTATAATATCCCACTGATATATGCTAATTTCTTGTCTTAGTTTATTTAGTCATCCTGCATATTTCAAATTTCTTATGTTCCAATTTCCAATTCCAATATCTTGTGATTGCCGTATTGTCCAAACAACCAGCACAGGTCTTGTTACTCTGGGTGACAACCAATCTTGCACAATGATCTGTTTTCTTCTTGTTCATGTTTTGTGTCCTTCCATGGCCATGTTTTCACTGAACAACACTGGCCAGTACTTCTTGGTATATAAAGCTGGCTGCAGTGTCCCATATGTGTTAGACATGTGCCCTCTGCTTGCTCACCAGCATTCAAAGGTCTTCTGCCAGAGATGCTGTTTTTCTATGCTCTTCCATATAAGTTGGATGCATCCACCATTCCTGTCATTGTCTTCTGGTACAATTGGTCCATGGCACCTTATTCCATATTATTTGGTGCAATCCCAAGAGATTTCCCTACCAAGAAATTCCCCATCCACCACCCAGGATTTTATTTAAGAGATTTGCTTATTAGTTTATTGATTTTGTTATAACATAGGTGGGGAAATCTCACACGCTGTAGAGCAAAATTAAAATTTGATTTGGTTATCTATCATATATGTTGTATTTATATATGTTGTGTGCATGCATGCATGTATTATATGTTGTAAAGCCGAATAGTTAATCAGACAAGTAAGGTTTTCCTCTGTAGCTATGATATGTGTTTTCTGTTCAGGTTGAATTAGGTATGTATGATGATTGAATATAATTAAATAAATAGATAAATAGGTATTGATTTAGAATACAAGATAAATGACACAAATGAATTAAAGTAGCATTCCAGGTATTATTATTATTATTATTATTATTATTATTATTTATTATTATTATTATTATTATTAAACTGACAATTTCTTGTGTGCCATATTACCAAATGTCAGGAGCAAGGGCACAAAGGGGAAATAGGAAATTCAGTTTCATGCTCTTTTGTTTTCTATTTTTGAAAATTTTAATCAAGTTGTGCTATTTAAAATAACTGACATTTCATGTTGTAGTGAGCTGAATACATACTTCACAGAAATGCCAGTTCTTGGCTCTCTGCTAGCAGCTCTTGCATTGCCAGCACAGAGGAATATGGAGTCCTGCATTATAACAGATGCTTCTTTGCCCTCATCATCAAATGACAGTCAATTGACCATACGAGTGGGATTTCCATCTAATCCTAACAGCGTAGCACATCTTCTGCAAAGAACAAAGATAGGCACTAGCATCTGCGATCTTGTGGATGCACTGAAAGAAATTGATGAAATATCTAAGAGATGTGTCGAGATCTTGGAATATTTCATGGTAGGAGTGCTTTAATGTTATTGCCTGTAAATTACCCTGAATGAATAGCTTTATCATAATTCTTGATAATTTCATGTACTATGGAGTAAAAAATGTTAGCTGTTGTCTTTATTTTTGCCTGTTCCTTTATTGTACTATATCTCTCTGTCTTTGTGTCAACTACATGCGTTGTAAACATTTATTATATTGCTGCATATTAATTTAATCATAATTTGCAACAGTTTTAATTGAAATTAATTGCAGACTTTGCATCAAAGTTGCTGTTATTTCTAAAAAGCATAAAAAGTAGGTATTCTCTAAATTCAAAACAATTACAGAAACACTTATGCAGCGACCTCTTTCGTGCCATCTGAGCGGATTTTCCCTCAAGACCAACATTTTCCTTTTCAGCCATGTGCCGTTTAAGGTGATTAACACCGGCTTCTCTACTCTGCCTGCCACAATGACCTTGGTCTTTTGGTCTGCCATAACAGGCCTACATTAATTCTTTAACTCTCAATTATAGAATCCCCATTCAGTAACCATGATAATTACAATCATCTTTCAAATTCTACTTCCAAGACTATATGAAGTTTTCATCCGCCATCAATCGTTGCTGTGATGTTACGGCCTAATTGCAGTCAAGCATGTTAATGACCGCTTGATATTGGTCAGTCTTGTTATACAGAGCCGAGACATGGACCGTTTCTAAACAAATGAAGAACAAATTGAAAGTGGTCGAAATGCGTTTCTTGAGGAGGATGTTGAAGATACCTTGGACAGAGAAAAAAACTTACCAAAAAATTCTGATAATGGCAAATACACAACAAAAACTGATGCAAGCTATAAGGAAAAGGCAACTCGAATGACCATAGACTCAGTTCTGGATCACTCTAATTAATAGGATTGTTCTGAAGTCTAAGATCAGTGAGATTAGTGAGAGAGGAAAGTTTCTCAATCACTGCTCTCTTCCCTAAGAATAAGTTCTCCAGAGCAGTCAACGCTTTCAGTAGGAACACTCGGGAATGGTGTTCCCACACCTGTTGTTGCCAGATTCTTTCATATTGATATATATGCAATAATCTGCGTTTAATCCCAATGTCTTTCACATGAAACTTGGTGAGTCAATTGCGAAAAGATTACTTTTTAATGAGGATCTTGAACTTGCTCAATGGGCTTGCATACTAGATAAGAGACATTGGACAGATAACATTAACGATCTGTTGACATTTTGATAAATTGAAATCAAGAATTTGTGAAGCAGACTATAACTTAACGAAAGAGGATTCGTGGATTCCATGAATACCTTATGGAAAGAACACATTTGAATACAATGCTTCCTCGTATGCATGCTCATAATAAATTTCCAATTTTTTCTAGCGAGTGAAACGGGATTCTCACAAATAAATTTTGTCCCCACTAAAACTTCACTTTTGACGAAAACAGTTTCATCACTTTTATTCATGAGATTAGTGGGTCTACCCATAAATTACTAGATAGCTGGACAGCCAACTGTATAAGGTACCTTCATCAGGGGGCTGAAGAAATGCATCGTTCTGCGTATTTGCATGGAATTTTGAATTTCTTCAACTTGCAATTGCTCAGATCCTAAGAAAGCTAAGAATGAGGTATATGCCAATGTCTTGCATTTTTGTTCCTCTTTTAAACCATCCATGCAAAATTTAGTAAAATCTGGGATGAGGGTCCACAATCTGACCTGAAATAGAACCCCCTCCAAAAGAAAAAAAATTTTGTTCCAAGATGTGCAGCTAAAATTTTTGAGTGGCAACCTAACTTTGGTGAGCAGCAAAGTTGTAGGTGAATGTATTTGGAACAAAATAAATCAAAAATTTTGAAAATTGGACAATATTTGGTTGAGGCATAGTTCTAGTCTGCATCACTGTTTCCTCATAGTACACAATGCACAGCCTTGTACACATCAGCCCCTGAGGTAAAGCAGTCAAATTCTGCTGGCCTCAGTTTGCACTCCAGGTATCTAGTAGTCCATGGTCCACCTCTCACATATATTGATCCTATAAAGTATGTTGACTCTTGGCTGACTTGAGGCAGATATTCAGCTCTAGACTCCAAAGAAAGAAAATAAATCAAGACAATTTGTCAATGAAAACTGAAGTAAACTCTGAAAGTTGATGCCTAATACAAGTATACTGCACAACATTTACTCTGGACAGTTTTAATGATAAATTAAATCTGTGAGTCTCTTAGTTTCTTGTAAAAGAAGATTATTTCTTTCATAAGCTATATCTATAGTGTTCAGTAGGCAAATTCAATTCTAATTTCTTACCACAAAACACGTGAAATGTGTTCCAAACCTTTTTTCCTAGAAAAAACTGCTTAAATGCATGTTATTTTATTATTACTATAGACAGATGTGCGAAGGCTTATGTTAGATGCAAATGAAGTATGTCGCAATTCGTCTTTTGGTTTCATGATGAGAATGATTCGACACAATCCAAAGTAAGACTTTTGCTTGTACTTCTTTTGTATTGTCTTCATTGGCTTCATTAGTTAGCTGATCAGTGAATTAATTGCCAAATGAATCACACAATGCTAACAGCCAGTATGAGCCATCATCATTAAAGCTGTCAAGATGACCAGAGATTGGTAAATTTGATGCAAACTCATAGAAAGTGCAAGATGCAAATGACAACGTTTCAAAAGCTTGGGAGCTGCATTGCCACAACTAGACACGAAAACAAGGTAGTGTGATCCAATTCTTGGCAAACTTTAATTAAATCTATGCTGCTATTTTTATGGGACCTATAACAAAAAAGAATAAGCAAATATGTAGAAGAAATGATGGGTGAAGAGCACTTCCGCCCTAGGCAAAGCACAATTGATCAACTCTTCGTCATAAGATAGCTACTGGTAAAACAATTGAGGCAAATAAGAGCTGTTGTATTAACTTCATCGATTACAAACAGGCCTTTGACTCGGTGTGGCAGAAAGGGTTGTGGCAAGCAATGAGACATGCTCGCTTTGAAGAAAACTCATCTGTTTAATACAGGCAATATATCAGAAGTCAGAAAGTGCAGTGCAGATAGACACTGAATTGTCAGAATGGTGTAGGACTGAGTGAGACAAGGATGCATGCTGTCTCCAACACTTTTCATTATCATCCTGGATGTAATTTTTAAAATAGCAGTTGGAGAACTAGACATAGGCATAAAGTGCTGTGGAGAAAAATTAAATAATCTAAAGTTTTCAGACGATGTCAGCCTGATCACAGACAACAAATCAGATCTTCAAACAGTGACCAATGAAGTCAATCTAACAAGCAAAAGATTCGGACTTACTATTAACCCAAAGAAAACAAAAACCATGGCAGTCAGCAGAAAGGGAAAAGCTCAAATCAAAATAGCATTAGATAACACAACAATTGAACAAATCAAAAGTTTCATCTATGTTGGGGGAGGAATTGTCAGTAATGGAAGTTATGAAGAGTATATTAAACAAAAATCACCAAAGGACTGCAAACGATGGGAAGATTTAAAAAATATGGAGCAGCAAGGGCATAAACATAAGCACAAAAGTCACAATATACAACACCATAGAAGTCCCGCAAATAATATACGGAACAGAGAAATGGAGCATGAAAGAAACAGATGAACATAGGCTACTAGTGGCCGAAGTGACCTGCTTACAAAGAATCCTGGGAGTAACCCGGCTACAAAAGATAAGAAATGAAGACATTAGACAATGTCTCAACCTAAAGGATACAATTATCGACAAAATCAGAAGGAAAATACTCAACTGGTATGGACATGTCAACAGAATGGATGAAAGGAGACTACCATACAAGGCACTCTACACTCAAATAGAAGGAAATAAAGGAAGAGGAAGGGAAAAGTGGATGGACAACATCAGAGAAGATATGAACATGAAAGGAATTTCAATCGTAGAAGGAAGACAGAAGATAGAACTTCTTGGAAACATTTTGTGTTAAGCTATTGCCACTAAAGCTGAGAGCAAAAAAATGATGATGATGATGATGATGATGATGATGATGATGATGATGATGATGATGATGATGATGATAATGATGATGATGATGATGATGACAAAGATGACGATGACGACAAATTGACAAAAAAAGACAAAATTATTACTGTCGGCTGGCATTTGTATGCTTCTGTTTATCTGTTAATTTGCTTTAAAAAATTTAAACTTTTCGTAAGCTGCAGATTCTGCTAGAAGAGCCCCATGCAGCTTGCGAGCCGCAGTTTGACCACCCCTGCACTAACACTTTGCTCAACTTCCACTTGTAGAAATGCACAAAAGTTTAAGAAAACAATGCTGGAAAGTTTGGTCAGTGAGAATCCTGATGTTGTCCACACTGCTCTGAAACATATTGGTGAATATGTTGTACTTGCCCAAGGTAAAGTCCTGGCTTGCTTCTATTTGTGGAGTAATGTTTATCCCTGATTTAATGCATGCCTCTAACTTTTGACTAAATGCAAATTGTATTGAATTTGGGGACATCGGGTCAAGAGATTGTACCAAATGCTTCTACTCTTGATTGACAAAGGATTGTGTTGTTGTTATTATTATTATTATTATTATTATTATTATTATTATTATTATATCTGACAACTTATTAAGCACTATATGCATAGCCTCAGATATAGCAAATAAACAAAATTACAGTTTTCATTTTTGAAGAACGCTTTTCAAAAAAATAATTCTCCGGTACGGTGGCGGCATCTAAAAATTTAATCCCCGGTAAAGGGGTTAACATAAAACCTAACCTGTTATTTTATATCACCTCTTAATTTAGATTTATTTTCAATATTTGTTTCTGTTTTATTGTAGAACATGGTAAAGAACTTTTGGACATAATGTTTCAAGTTGGAATTAAAACAAATCTTGATACCCATTTGCATATAGCAGAGACAATTCAGTTGTTAAATATGGACATCTTATCATAGGTTTAAAAGATCTTATGCTGTTCAGAAGATGATGCTGACATTTATCATTGCAACTTGAAACTATCTTCACTTAACTATTCAGATTTTTTAATAAATGATATAGTGTCATCTCAATGGATCAGTGTGTAGAAATTAAGGCCTCTACAGTCTACAAACCTCACTACTGCAATCCAATTTTCCTTATAAATGAACATTTGTGCCATTGAAAACTGTTATTGTTGCAGCAGCAGTAATTGCATAATGATTTTAGAATTCACAATTGCTGGGAGACTTATGCAACAAATGTGAAGGTGCAGTGAAGACTGATGAAGAATTGTGATTTAGCACAGTGGTTCTCAAACTGTGGTCCTTAAACCCCTTGAGGTCCGTGAAACAACCGTGGGGGGTCCGCGAAAAGGGTCTTAAATTGTTTTAATAACTTCTCTGCAAAACAACAGTTTCTTGATTTATCCGAACAGATCATGCAAACATGCGGATAATGATTAATGATAATTATCAACTCACCCATGACTGTTTGCTATAATTTTTAATTCTATATATTCTGTCCCTTTATGTTTATTGCGAACTATTGTGACGTAATTCAGGGAAGCAGGATGAAGATGACGATGTGGAGATGGTAATAATCCCCTTGGAAAACGCCACCGTGTAGTATGGTTCAATAATTAATCCAATTAGTCGAGTAATCCAATGAAAAGGCACGAGGGACCGCCATCCAGACAGGCCCGGTTATGTATATATCCAGTTGCTGATCAATAACGCAGTTGTTCAAGTTTTATGCATTTATAACAAAATAATAATAATAATAATAATAATAATTGTTTCATGGAAATAATCTTGATCTAATCAACACTCGAATAGCCGATTCAAACATGAAAATATGAACATGCATGAACATCGATAATCCACTTGATCATTCATACGACATAAAAATAATCTTAGAACTTTACTTAGTCATAAATTTTCTGATACCATAAGAAAAACAACACTGGTCTACGTCAATTTTGCTGACTTGAAGATAACGTGGGATTTTATGCATTTTGGTGTGCTGAATCCAAAAATCACACCAGTTTCCTCCAGTCACGTCCAGCTTTTTCCGCAAAACGCTATTTACTGATAACGATTACAGTCATAACGTAGCATCATGTATTATAATTATTTAGCTTTGTTGAATATGAAAAAAGATGAGGATATGAAAAAGATATGCTGAATATGCAGTGGGTATAACTGTTTAATAGTACAATAGCATAATAGGCAGTTTTAAAATGCTGACGTCAGCACTCAACTCAACTCGTGGTCAACTCGACCACCACGGACTACGGATTACAGACTACGGATTTACCTAAATTGAGCGCTCGTGAATAAACTGGTGCACTGCGCCAAGCTTTCGGGCAGCGCTGTAGAAATTTCATGTTTACTTTAGGGTTATAGACCTATAATAAGCAGCATGAAACCGACGCCAGCATTCAGTCGTTCATGAGGCTTAAAAGTCACAGCAAATTTAACTCCTTTAAATAGTTTTCTCTGGAATGTGTTAACCAGCATTCAAACACTTCGGTGAATGGTGCAGAAATGATCCTGACATGTTTTGCTACATTTATGGTTGTTTTACAACATCTAAACAAAGAAGAGATGTGTCTGAATTTGTGCATAAGGCTTATCATGCATATTTTGGAGCTAAATTGGGTGACCAGGAAAAACCTTGGGTACCATATAAATTGTGCAGCACATGTGCTGAAAATCTCAGATAGTGGACTAAAGGTCAGAGAACAAGTCTTAGCTTTGGAGTTCCAACGGTGTGGCAACAGCCTCGAAACTATGTCAATGACTGCTACTTCTGGCTGGTAGGCCTAAATATTGCAGGCATGTCCACAAAGACAAAGTCTTCCATCCATTACCCAAATCTGCCCTCTGCTCTGAGACCGGTTGTTCACTGTGATGAAGTTCCTGTACATATTTGAACTACCTTGGAAGTTTCCAACAATGCTGAATTCTGTCAGTCAACAGACACCGATGATGAAGATTTCGTGGCCCCAGAAGTTGATGCTGGAATTCGCCAAACATTCAACCAAGCTGAGTTGAATGACCTTGTACGAGATCTTGATCTGCTGAAGTCATCAGCAGAGTTATTGGATTCAAGACTGAAGCAAAAGAACCTGTTGACTCCAGGAACCATGTTAATGTATCGTGACAGAGAGAAAGATCGTCTGAAATATTTCCATATGGAGGCAGGGCCATATTAAGGCGGGGTCTGAGGAGGCTGTAGCCCCACGGCCCACCATGAAAAATAGGCCCACCGATTTTCCATCTATTTTTTCTTTGCTTGTGAGTACGTTTTGCAGTTTTGCAAGCGAGATAACCTTTTTTTTGCTCGCCAACACAATTTGGAAGGGAGATAACGTTTTTTTTGCTTGTCGGAGATTTTCAGAATAGGCGACGGCTTTTTTTTCTCAGCCCACGGCCCACTTGGACCTTAATCCGACCCTGTATGGAGGAGGAGCTTGTATACTGCATTGACATCAAAGAACTTATTGAATCAATGGGATGTGATTTTTGTAGACAAGATGCTTTTTTCTGACTGGATTACTGACTTTTTTGACAACTTCAGAACCGAAAATTATGACCTTTTGGTTCACAATTTGTTGATTGCTTTTCAAAGACTGGGAACAAACATGAGTGTAAGTTGGATTTCCTTCATAGTCACCTGAACTACTTCCCTTCAGAATTTTGGAGCTGTGGGTGAAGAACAAGGAGAACGCTTCCATCAAGACATCAAGACCATGCAATGTACAGATGTCAAGGCAAATGGAACTCAAACATGATGGCAGACTACTACTATTGTTTACAGCATGACTACTGTTATCATACCAGAACATCCAAAAAGAGAAGATTCCTGCCTCAAAATTAAAATTCAAACTAGCTATTGCTTTTATTGCTCTCTTGGTTAGATGCCAGGCTCATTCTTTGCTTGAATAAAATATATTGTGTGTTATCGCTTCTTCAGAATGTCTTATTCTTCCTGATATATGACTTAAACACCTTTAATAAAGCATTCCTCGTTTGTTAAAAATTTGACGTATTGCATAATTTTTGACTTCAGATCTGGAATCAGCACCAGACATGGGTCAATTACGTTTTAAGCAATTACAATTATATTACAGTTATACGGATTATTGTCATTTACAATTACAATTACAGCCAATTACATTGAGATCAATTAATTACAATTACAAACGTGTCAATTACAATTACTTTTCATTCCTCTTTCTGCTTCTTTTAATAAACTTAAGTGTCTACAATATTTAACATAAATTATTTCAACAAAGTCATATGCTACGGCCTATTTCAAAAAAACCATAACACAAAGTTTCACAAACCTGCAAATGAGTCAACAATTTCGAAGTAGCCTTTTTTGAGCATGACACTAATTCACCACACAACCGACACTTCACTTTAACATTTGCATTGGAAACAGCATGATTAAAGTCATCAGACTTTTCAAAATAATTCCATATTAGTCCTGCTTGATTTACGCTCATCTTTACTGGCATTAAACTTTTATTCACAAAAAAGCGCAGCTGCAGAACACAGAAAGTAGACAAATGATAACCTTGTTCCCTTCCAATTTGAAAGGCAGTAAAAAGTAAATAAGTAAATTTTTGCATGGCAACTGACCAGAGCAGTGAGTCCATTTACCAATAACCGTTGTGCTTTGACAATTCACTAACCATCCAATGTATTCACTGCCATACATTCATAGACTGATAAGACTTGGGCTCATACATGCTAATACGTTATTAGAACTTATAAAACTCACATTCCTGTAATTGCAATAGCTCAATTACAATAGTTCAATTACAATTACACAAATTACAATTACAAGTAATTGAACTTTCCACAGATCAATTACGATTACAATTACATTGGCCAAATGTAATTAATTACAATTAAATTATAATTGTAATTGACCCATGTCTGATCAGCACCTTTCATTTGGGTAAAACCAGCAAAAATACTTAGGTCATCAGAAATTTTTTCCCAGATGTAGACCAGTGCAATCAATGCACGTAAAATGAAGCACATTCAATACCCATTACAAGTATTCAAACTCTAGTTTACTCAATCATTCACTCAGATTAATTCAATTCCAACAGATAAGAAGACAAGAGAAGTTTAGATTTAAGACAGTCAGTCGGATTCGATTTCAGCAATCGTAAGCCATATATATATATATATATATATATATATATATATATATATATATATATATATATATATATATATAATCTGACAGCAATTTGTTCAACCAGCCCTGCCGCATATATATAACATTACAATGACAGCGATTTGTTCAACCAGCCCTGCCGCATATATATAACATTACAACGACAGCGATTTGTTTAACCAGCAACATATATATATATATATATATATATATATATATATACAATCAACAGTGATTTCAACCAACTGTTGGCCTTAACAACTAGCCAAACGGTAGTTTGTTCAACGTACCACTGGTAAATTAAGTACGACAAATACAATCCGACGACTTGTTCAGTCGGAAGTCAGATACATCCAACATTACACTGGCAGAGATATGCTCCATCGGAATCCAAAAGGAGAAAAGAAAGAAAGAAAAGAGGAAGAAAATAGAAAAAGAACCTAATAAAAGAGATATAAATATAATAACAGGCAGATAGCCATCCATACGCACATATAATCGCATATCCATTCATACATAATCCTCGCTAAGCTCGAATTCAAGAAAGAAATAGTCAAAGAAGTCTGTTAGCGATTTACTCAACCAACTAACATACTGAAAAGAAAAGAAAGAGAAGATGACGCATACAATACTGTCGCCTCGCCTGATTTATTCAACCCAGACAGTGAGAACGATCAGCATGTGTCATCAAAAAGTGCAACGCGTGCAATGCTGACACATAGCCTGGCTTCTTCAACCAACAACTAGTACGATCAGTGCGCGCGCCGGTGGCGACTAACGCAAAACATTAGGTTTTATACCACTATTATTGCCCGGATAGGCCGGAACCAATAACGAGAGGGCTCAAGGTTCACGTACGGCTCAAGAAAATGGATGAGTCCAAACATCGGGCCTTCTCAATTTTAAACCGAATAGTACGTTCCAAATACAGGGGTGATAGACAATATAATTTTAAAAATTCTTTACACTATTCTATGATGATGTCATTTTCCACAGGCCATGATTACGCTATGGTGCCATTGCTGGTTTTTTTCATCAGATCTGGTTTTTTCGGACCTCGCCTGGTTAGCTGGTGTTTTTTTGCAGAATCTGGTTTTTTAAAGAAGCTCTTGAAAATACATTATTAGCAGAGAAAATTTGTTGTATTGTCAGACTTTATATGCATACTAATGACATTACCTCACTCCTCTGCATGTGTCGAGAGAGTTTCTTCTAAAGTAAATTTAGTAAAAACAAGACAAACTAGCAAGCTTTCATATGAAACGGTTTCAAATCAAATACTAGCCAAAGAGGTAGTTGCTAAACATGAGGCTTGCTATAAGTTTAACCCAAGTGCATTTATTTTGCACTCTTGTCTTCCAAATTCTCAGCTTTTTCTTAAAGGCCGTTATCTTAGCAGTTGTTTTCAAAATGTTTAAATCTTTGCCTTGCAACAACACGTTTAATGCATTTAGATAGTTGAAGATATCAGCCAGGTAAGTTAATTTTGCAAGCCATGCATTATTGGAAATATGTATTGCTAGGTCTGAGTTATGTCCCAATAAAAACAGTGATAAATCAGTACAAAGCTCAAAGACACGTTGAAGTACCTTTCCACGTGACAGCCAGCATACCTCTGTGTGTAACACCAGATGTGTATGATCTGAGCCACTATCTTCACACAATCTAGCAAACAATCGTCCATTTATCCAGTTGACTATTTTAAATAAATCTCTGTGGATAATTTTTCTGGACACTCTTTGTGGACCCAAGTTTAACCCAAGTAATTTGAAGTAAACACCTGGTTGAAGATGTGCATGAAGGACGTTGTTGGCAGAAATAAGCCAATTTATTGAAACAATGCTGATTCCACGCTGTCCAGAAAGATTCTTTTCGACTTAGCGTTCGCCGGATGGCCTAATGCATTATATTACATGCTCAGTGGCATAGCTAGGAATTTGTTTTTGGGGGAGGGGTGCCATTCTTATGTTTAAATAAAATGGACATGCATATTGATAATCGACTCGAGCAAACTGATTCAATTTGGCTCTAAAATGACAGTGATGGCACTCAGGAGGCAAGCCTAAATTAATACAATAATTCTGCAACATTTCCTTGTCTTCAGTTTATTTATAACACAACCTATAGACCCTATCTAATGGGCCCGTTGAAAAAATTTGTACATCTATGTTGCCATCACAACGTTTTTGAATATTGACAAACAAAAAAGGTCATCTCCAACTTTTTCAGTGTTTATTCTAGGCCTTCTCCAAAAAAAAAATTTTTTTTCATATACTGTATTGCATGTGGGGATGGAAATTTCTTCCCAAAAGTGTGACGACGGGGGGTTTTATTTTGTGAAGAGGGGGAAAATGTTAGGATGACAATGATTTTGCTTGCCAGGGCATTCGAGAAGGGTAAAAAGCTAAAAAATATCAGGGAAGATGACAGGATGACGGATGACCTTTTTTGCTTGTGACCACATTTTTGAAAGATCTTTTTTTGCTTGTCGAGGTTTTTGGAGACTCAAACCTTCTCCCCCCAAACATTTCAAAATCCCCCCATGTCAAAGTAAACGGATTCAAAGGCTATCTAGATAAACTAGGTTATTGAATGCAGATGGTTACATCAGTGGTTTTCACACAGGCTTACTTAGCCTCCTAAACCACTTAAAATCACATTATTATTATTATAAGGTGGCTAGAATAAACACTGAACGTTTTTGAATGTTGACAAGCAAAAAAGCTAATGCTACGTTAAAACAGCAGTTTGCGCGCGGCTCGGCGCTCCTAAGATGCACCGGGCACTGTGCCCGAATTTTTACATGTAAAGACGCCCCTGACTACTACTACTACTACTACTACTACTACTACTACTATTATTATTATTATTATTATTATTATGCATTAACTTCACAATCACTTTCTACCAGTGGCGGCTCCACCGGGGGGCCAGGGGGGCCCGTGCCCCCCCTATTGACTGCCTGGCCCCCCCAGTTGGGACCCTATACTTAATGCTAAATACATTAAACAACACATGGTTGGCCCCCATGATTGAAGTTGCCCCCCCAACGGCCCCCACTTGCCAAATCCTAGAGCCGCCACTGCTTTCTACCCTTCACTAGAAAGATGCTCGCTTCGCTCGCAGTGCAGGATAATAAAACCCAATCATTGAATTTATGCTGCTGAACAGCGTTTCAATGATGTACATACGTAATTGTAATTGTAAGAGAGCTTTTTCTTGTAAGAGAGCTTTTTCTATTTCTGGGCCTAAAATCTGGAACTCTCTCCCTCCGGCTGTCAGATCTTCCAATTCATTGAGCATCTTCCGATCCAGACTTAAGACGCATCTCTTTCAATTGGCGTTTCCTCCATAGTCCGTCTCCCTCTCTCCCTCTGACTGATCTCTGAAATGACCTGGATCTTTTGCGGATTGATTTTGAAGTACCATCGATTGATACCTTGGGTATTAGAACTGGTGCTATAGAAGTGCATAATTATTATTATTATTATTATTATACGCCACGTAGCCAAGCTCTGACGCTGCACCGTATAACGTTCGTGAAACGTTCTTCGTGAAACGCTTCGCGTCGCCGTTCGCTTCGCGTCGCCGGCCGTTCGCTTCGCGTCGCCGTTTGCTTCGCGAGTTGTACACATTATGACGCTGCAACGTACGCTTCGTCAAACGCTTCGCGTGGCCGTTCGCTTCGCGTCGCCGTTCGCTTCGCGAGTTGTACACGCTATGACGCTGCAACGTACGCTTCGCGTCGCCGTTCGCTTCGCGCAGCCTAAGGTTCCAGAACGACCAATCAGAACGCTCACCCAGCCAACCAATCAGAACGCTTGAAGGTAACGAATGAGAACATCACACAGCCAACCAATCAGAACGCTCACACAGCCAACCAATCAGAACGCTTGAAGGTAACAGACATACAGAGCAAGGATCTTAATATTATAGATTGTCCGAAAAGTTTAACGATCGGTTTTGCGCAAATCCCACGGCTGGTCACAGCCCGAATAAGGCCCTCTTGTGACTAGGCTATGCTAATAATTGTACCCCATCAGTGGCGGTTCCACATGGGGAATGAGTGAGGACGCATCCCCCACCTGACTTCCAGACTTTTTCGTGTGTGAAACCTATTTTGTGGGTAAAAGTTTAAGTAAAACTACAGGGAAAACTACGGGTGACCTTTTTTGCTTGTCAACCTATTTTCGGTAAAAAGTTTAGTAAAATTAGGGGAAAGTATCTTTTGTTAGCCTTTTCGGCAAAATTTATTGATTTTTTTCTTCTTTTTTTATCCCCTACCAACTTCATATGAATTCATTTCATCCCCCAACAAGACATCCTGGAACTGCCACTGGACTCCATGGTTAGGATCAGGGGCGTCAAACTCGTTTGATATAGCGGTCTTTAGCGGAGCACATAAAGTCATTGTCCTTGTCGTGGCCCGGATTTGTACATAACATTAATGCGAACAGTAGGCCTATCACACAAAACAGTATATTAAAAAATTGTTTCAAACTTTTTTATTTCATTTCTATCGTATGTCAAAAATTCGAGTTTCATGTATGTAGGCCTAATTTCCGATTTTCATACATGTAGGCCTACTTTCAGAACACGCCTTAAATAAAGTAACTTTGCCTAACTTGCCTAAGCATAGGCCCCATAGGCTTACAGCCTACAGGTTTTTCTTTTATTCAGCCACATACACGAGCGCCGGATGACAGCTTTCGCGGGTCGTATTCGGCCCACGGGCTGTATATTTTACACTCTTGGTTTGGATGATCCGAACGACATCACTGACCGAATGCTGAAATATGCAGAAACTCCAGACAGTACAAAATTGTTTAGTTAGAGTCAGTGGCGCTCCAGGATTTGGCAAGTGGGGGCCTTTGGGGTGGCAACTTCTATGCATGGGGAACCAACCATTTGTTGATAGGCATGTAGCAGTATATATATATATATATATATATATATATATATATATATATATATATATATATGGTATGGTCCCAACTGGGGGCACTGTGGGCAGGCATTCGATAGGGGCAAGGCCCTCCCGGGCTCCCCATGTGCAGCCGCCACTGGTTAGAGTCATATCCAAAACTCCCAGATTTGAACACATATCCAAAGCTAGACAGTCCCTACATTGGCTTCCTATCAAAGACCGAATTAATTATAAAAATCGGTATTTTAGAATTTTTAGTGATATAAAACCATGCTATATAACGAACTAAAGATGCGACTTATCCTTAGACCTACTAAACAATCGACCCACTATACAGTAGCGTAGCCAGTAGCCACAGGGTTGTTTGGGGTTGTTCAAACCACCCCATTTCAAAACATATGACCAACACAATTTATGTAAATCAGTTGACTTTTGGTTGAAGGATGGGTGTTGGGGAGGGGGGGTCGGTGTTCAGTGTTCAGTTGCATAATGTCTCAGTTAACAATTCCACTTTGCATAAGCTGGCTACGTCACTGACCCACTAGGTATTCGCCTGGACTTTCAGTTGATGTTCTCATTCTCGTACAGTTATTGGCACTAGTTGTTTCTCAGTGTGTGGCCCTATGCACTGAAATTCATTACCAATAGCCTATCACTTCGTATAACTAACACTTAATCATCTTTCAAATTTGGTGCTAAAACATACCTGTTTGATTTGGTTTATCACCCTTAGATTGCCCCCCCGCTGACTGATCTTCCGGATTGACTTGGCTCTAATTCTATTTGGATTTGGTGCTCCATGGGCTGATGGCCTGGGCATTAACCGCATTATGAGAGTGGCGCCATAGAAGTTTATTGATTGATTGATGAGTCATGATGACTCTGCGGTAATAACAACCTCACCGTAGCATAAAGGTGGTAGTACTAGATTTCTTGAGTGAAAAGCGGGACATTTTGGGGTTAACAACTTAAATTTAGGGTTACTTTGATGTGCAGGATATGTACCTAAAACTACGCTTGTGCTGCACTGCAACTTCACTGCAAGATATGCAGAGCAGCCTTCATTAAATTCATTTGCATGGTTGGGAATTTGGCATCTGGGCAGTGTTACCAGTGAACTTTTTGAAAAAAACCATATCGTGCCCTTAAAAAACCAGAAAAAAACCAGGTTCGCAAAAAGGTCCAAAAAGATGATAAAATTTAAAAAAATCGTGACAAACCTGAAAAATTCCGTAACTTCGTCTCCTAAAAGTCTTGATAAACAAAAAAGGTCGTCGTCAAGTTAACTTTCTTCTTCTTCTTCATGTGCCATGTATTGCATAGATTTATTATAATACACTAGATGCCGTCTATCTATGGCAAAGTCAGACCAAAGTAAAGTTGAAGTCAGTTTTCATGGATGGTGTGTCAAGAAATGTTTACCCCGCAGATATCTTGAAGACCCCATAATTCTTTAGCGCTATCATTTATTTGAGAGCGGCGTCTATACTTAGATATGGACGACGTCACCGCTTTAATATCGTGTACCATAGTTGCTTTAAATGTGTTCCGTTTGATCTTTTACTCAGCTTTTCCATAATTATTATTCGTACCAATTGAATCCCGAATATAAATACTATAATCGTATCGTAAAAGTAGATGTTTAGGTCGATTATTAGTTGAGTTTTAAGCCGTTTTGTGCAGTGCTGATTTATACGACTATAAGCCTATGTTACTATGTAATTTTCGAAGGCTCATTTGCGGCAGCGACTGCGCATTGCGCAATGTCGCCGCATTTCGCATAAATCAGACGATCAATTTATTCTAAACACAATATTTAAACAACTGGTCCACATTAAATAAGTTAAACGGCTAAACGGTATACATGCCATCAGTGTACCAACATTTTCAAGATTTCTGCAGGGTAAACATTTCTTCAATTTTCTTGACACACCATCCATGCAAACTGGCCTTACTTTCTGATACCATAGACTCTGTCTAGTGATATTAAAGTCTATGATGTATTGCTACGTCGGAGACTCGGCGACCATGGATTTCCACTCTTCTGTTTCTGGCTTTCCTTATCAGTTCGATGTTGTCTGTAGTTCTTGTCGCTTCTCTTAGGCTGTCCGTAAACTTTATTCTTTGTCTTCCTCTTGCTCTTTTCCCCTCTATTTTTCCTGTTATGGCTAGATTTTCCAATCCGTCTTTTCTTATTAGATGTCCAAAGAATTCAAGCTGCTGCTTTCTTAACTTAGTTAACTTTATCCTATTCAAATATTAAATAGAAGTCCTGACAAACAAAAAAGCCTTTCGACATGGAGTAGGCCCAGTGGCGGCTCCACCGGGGGGCCAGGGGGGCCCGTGCCCCCTATTGACTGCCTGGTCCCCCCAGTGGCCCCCAGTTGGGACCCTATACTTAATGCTACATACGTTAAACAACAAATGGTTGACCCCCCATGATTAGAAGTTGCCCCCCCCCAACGGCACCCCCACTTGCCAAATCCTAGAGCCGCCACTGAGTAGGCCTACATCTAAAAACTACTAATTTTCAACTTTTAATGCATAAATCAAGCAATTTTATAAATTTTCGCAGAGTTAAAAACAGATTCCGGCAAAAAAACCAGACGAGGCCAAAAAAGATTCGGTTGGAAAAAAACTCACATGACACTGGCAACACTGCATCTGGGTATCTGGGACTGGGAGCCATTGTTATGCGGGAAAATTATAGTGCAGGCTATTTTTAGACTTAGCAAACGAAACCTTAGAATTTTTCGGCGCCGTACTCTCAGTTTTCAAGAAAATCAAGAGAGTTGTTTCCGACAGACTGCAGAAGTAAACGTGAAAACGACGTTAAGGTAAGTAGAACGAAGGGAAAATAGTTTTACAGAAAAAAATGAAAAATTTGCATGATTTAAAAATATATAACGTTATTAGGCCTATTTTGACATTAAATGACTCGAGGGTAAACTATTGCAGTTTATTCCACTCGTAACCTTTACCGGTTCGATGACGTGTATTGCACCTTACATGATTGACCTAATTATTTTAATTTTAGTTAATTATAGACTAATAGTCAAACTAAATAGAAACTTCAGGCGAGAAACGTAATTAAAATTTGTTTTTAAAATTCTGCAGTCTGGCCAACCTCAATATTTAAAATCTATGATAAACCATCCAAAACATTATCATTCAACAAGATTTGCTGATTCATTGTTAAATGTACCTAGAACAAACACTGAAATTGGTAAGAGAGCTTTTTCTATTTCTGGTCCAAAAATCTGGAACTCTCTCCCTCTGGTTGTCAGATCTTCCAATAAACTGAGCATTTTCAGATCTGGGCTTAAAACACATCTCTTCCAACTAGCATTTCCTCCATAGTCTGTCTTGCTGTTTCCCTCTGACTGATCTCTGGAATGACCTGGTCTTTTGCGGATGGATTTGAAGTACCATCGATTGATACCCTTGAGTATTAGAAATGGTGCTATAGAAGTGCATAATTATTTATTTATTTTTATTTTTCAGAGTATGTGATCATAAACCACCTTAGGTTTCCATGACCTAAGGAAAAATCACAGCATTCCACGACATGATCCCTACTTTATATTAATTAGCAAGGTATCATATCATTAAAAATCACAATCTTCAGTAAGCACATTAAATATATGAACCTTAACAGTTCATATAAATTCAGTCACTGTCTCCAAGGTTCTCAGAGGTGAAACTATTTCTACGTAAGTAAGTAAAATCTCGTTAATTTCTATAGCGCTTTCAAAAGAAGCACCGAAGTAGCTTCTTATTCCTATGTGCTTAATCTCAAAATGAAGTAGCTATAGCCAAAGGTGGGGTCATTCATGCCAGGTCATTTATTCAAAAGGGTCAGTGGTTGGGACATTACAGCTATGGAGGAAATGATTTCTTGAAGAGAAATGATTTTAGTTTAGAAAGAAAAACACAAGGAGATGTTGGATGAAGGGGAGAAAATTGTTAACTCAGAATTTGTTATTTGGCTTTAATGTAGACAGCAGAGGGATATTGGAATCGAGTTCCAAAGTTCTGGTACAGCATATGAATAAGCACAATTGCAAATTTTGAGAGATGATTCATTCAGAGATCGAAGGAGAGTTACACGAGAGAAAGATCTAGTAGATCGAGGCTGTTGTGGACAGTGGCGGCTCCACAGGGGGGGCCCGTGCCCCCTATTGAGTGCCTGGCCCCCCAGTGGCCCCCCTGTTGGGACCCTATACTCAATACTACATACCTAACAACAAATGGTTGCCCCCCATGATTAGAAGTTGCCGCCACAATGCCCCCCCACTTGCCAAATCCTGGAGCCGCCACTGGTTGTGGAATTATCAGATTTTGTAGGTAGACTGGTTTTGATGTATGAAGTGAGTTATAAGTCATCGATATTATTTTATATTCAATGCATTCTGCTATTTTAAGCCAGTGTAGAGATTTGAGTAATGGTGTAATGTGACAGAATTTAGTTGATTTAGTTACTTCACGAGCTAAGGCATTTTGAATCGATTGGAGTTTACATATGGAAGCCTTTGGAAGATTGTGAAACAGTGAGTTGCAGTAGTCTGACTTAGAGTGAACTATTGTAGTGGCAATAGTGGAAGCAGTTTTAATATCAAGGAAGGGACGAAGGTGGCGTATATCGTGAATGTGAGCATAACAGGTTTTTGATAGTTGGAATATGTGAGCTTCAAAATTTAGGGAGGAATCAAAAGTAAATCCAAGATTTTTGCAGTTGGAACAGGGGTTATTATTGTTTTTGGGGCTAAAGTCAGTGTGGGATTTTCAATTTTTTTCAGTTGTTGTGGCAGTCCAATTAACCCTTTAAAGGATAGCGCCGTTTATAAACGGCGCGCCACTTCAGCGTCTGTTCTGCGACGGGATTCGCGTATATAAACTTTCTAATGTAATAATTCGATATAGTTGTTATCCATTCGGTAGATGATAGCTCTTTTTTAGCGATTGTGATCACTATAAGCTATGAAAATAAGTTTTATTCGATAGGGGGTCGGATTATGGCTTTGCAAAAGTGTCATTCTAGGGTATGCAAAATCCTAACTACCCCAAATATGGTCCGATCTTCAACTTTTTTCACAAATCTATTCCAATTACATCCCTCTACAAATTTGCCGCTCACATAAGGGGGGTCACCGCTGAAAATTTGTGCTGTTGAGCTTTGAAAAAATTTTTTGGGAGGGGGTCCGATTTTAGGCTGTAGAGTGGACCCTACCCCTAAAATGAATTTTTTGGCACAGATGGTTAGAAAGAACAATAAAAATGCTAAACAACGGTGCAAACCTCTTTTCTTTACCTTCTATATAGCCCGAAATATACTGAAATGTAATTTTTTTTCAGCTTGTAAAATTTGCGAAACATTTTTTCTTCTCCGAGCAATGAGTTCTAGGGTTCCAAAAGTGATAACTGCACCTTAAAACCGAGCTATTCATTAGATGCTATGATGTGGTGTGATCACCTCTCTGTACTCATATAGGAAATTTCATTTCAATTCATTACTGTTTAACCTCTCAAGTGGGCGCAACGTCGCTCCGACGTCGGCCACCGCCGTTCACTATTTGGGCGCAACGTCGTGTAGTTTCGTAGCGTTTCGTTATTTGGGCACAAAGGCTGAGACACATCCAATGCTATATATCTCTTTAGTATCTATCCATTCGATAGATGGTAGCTCGATTTTAGCTAGTGTTGCCACCCTAAGCAAGGAAAATACGCCTTATTCGACCGAGAGTTGGATTATTGGCTTTGAAAAGACATTTATAGGGTTTGAAAAATGATAACTACGCCAAATTGGGTCCGATCTTCAAAATTTTTAAACTATTCTGTTCCTATTACACTTTTCTACAACTTTGTCGCTCACACTAGGGGGTCACCGCTGAAAATTTTTGGTTTTGAGCTTTGAAAAAATTTTTTTGAGGGGGTCCGATTTTAGGCTGTAGAGTGGACCCTACCCCAAAAAATTTTTTGGAGGCACGAATGGTTAGAAAGAACAATAAAAATGCTAAACAACGGTGCAAACCTCATCTTTTTAGCTTCTATATAGCCTGAAATATACTGAGATGTTCGCTTTTTCAGATTGAAAAATTTTCGCAAAATGTTCATTTCTCCGAGCAATGAGTTTTGGGGTTTGAAAAGCGATAACTACCCCAAATTTGGTCCGATCTTCAAAATTTTTGAACCATTCTGTTCCAATTATATCCGCCTAGAACTTTGCCGCTCACATTAGGGGGGTCACCTTTGAAAACGTTTTGCTATTGAGCTTTGAACAAAATTTTTAAAAAACCTTGAGGAGGGGCCCTATTTTAGGCTGTAGGGTGGACCCACCCCAAAATTTTCTTTTTGGCACGGATCATTAGAAAGAACAATAAAAATGCTAAACAACGGCGCAAACCTCATTTTTCTATCTTCTATATAGCCTGAAATATGGTAAATTTAAAACTTATATGTTTACATTTTCATATAAACGCCTTTACCCAAAATTAATTACCCAGACTGGGGAGGGTTTGTAAAATTTTATTCCCCTGTTAAAGGGTTAATATTGTTATTGTTACGTGCCCTTGCAGTCGTTAGACATTATGTCACGTTAATCTTGTCATTCTATAATAATAATAATAATAATAATAATAATAATAATAATATAATACCCCCATTTGGGTCCGATCTTCAAAATTTTTTCACTATTCTGTTCCAATTACACCCCTCTACAAATTTTCTGCTCACGTAAGGGGGTCACCACTGAAAATTTTGTGCTATTGAGCTTTGAAAAAAATTTTGGGGAGGGGACCTATTTTAGGCTGTAGAGTGGACCTACCTCCCAAAATTTTTTTTTGCACGGATGGTTCAAAAGACCAATAAAAATGTTAAACAGCGGTGCAAACCGCATTTCTTTAGCTGCTATATAGCCTGAGATGAAGTAAATTTACAACGTATATGTTCACAGTTCATATGAACGCTTTCCCCAAATTTATTTAGCCGAATGGTGACGACTTTAAAAATTTTATTAAACCTTTAAGGGGTTGAAAGAAATTCTGTTTTGGAAGGATTAGTGCAAGAAGATTAGCTGACATCCACGATGAAATTAACGAAAATGCTGATTCAAGTTCAGTGACTGATGTTTTAAAGGAAGATGGTGTAAAGGAAAGAAAAAAATTGAGCGTTGTCTGCATAGAGTTGATGATTCAATTTGAGAGAGTTGATTAAGGATGACAGTGGGGTAGTGTAGAGCCTGAACAAAACTGGTCCAAGGACAGATCCTTGTGGTACTCCATAAAATAGATCAGAGGGTGATGAAGTTTGATTCAGGCATGAGACTTGAAAGGATCTAGATTGGAGATAAGATTGGAACCAGCGGTGGGCTATAGAAGATATTCCAAACCAGAGGGAAAGGCGTTTCATTAGGATTTTGGGATCTATTGTATCAAAGGCAGCAGAAAGATCAAGGAGACAGAGACCAGTAAATTGTTGAAATCCAATGGCAGTGAGGAGTTTGTCATAAATATATGTGAAGATGGTTTCTGTTGAATGGTGTTTTGTATAAGTGGATTGATGAGTGTTGTATAAAGAGTTTTTTGACAGATGCTCAGTTAGTCTGGAAATAACGATTTTCTCTATGAGTTCGGAGAGGACAGACAGGCTTGAAATGGGATGATGGTTGTTCTGATCCTCTCTGTCATTCGTAAGACTTCCTATGCCTGACATAACTAATACAGCTACCATATTGATTAATATACCTCCCTCTCAATGCTGAAATGGTTCAGTAGGATTCTTAGATAGGGTGGAATATCTGTTTCGCCTTTAATCAAAGATGATTCACTCGAATAGTAGGATAGCCTTTGCCCTTTATTGATGTCTCCAATCGAGTCTTAGTCTTTATTCAAACTCCTTTTAATCCTTTGAATAAATCCTTTGATAACATGATGATTTGAGCAATTGAATCGGAACGAGTGTTTCTGAATTTTCACAAGCGTTTGATACGATTGGATCTAATGTCTAATATTGGTCCTCTAATTCTCCACAATATTTTTTACACAATCTTTGTTCTTTGTTTGTTTGATTGATTTCATAAATAAAGCATTCAGAATTCACCAAGTGCCCATCACTGATTATAATCAGTGCTGCACTGTGTAGGTTCATAGACAGTCAAACTTTTGGAACCAGTGTTTAAAATTTACAAATTACAATTACTGAAGTAATAAATTCTTCTTTCTCCATTCACTTGCTTCCGAAACATCATGGGACGAGCAAAATATCTTGCAGTCCCATCATCTTACTGCCTATGTGAAGCCAAAAATTCACCATCAGTGTTGGCATTCTGCAGGACCTCTACTATACATATGCTCTTGCACTGTGTTAGTAATGTATCTCCATAATCCTACTTAATTTTGAATTTCTGGTTCCTGAATTTCAAGAATTTGTCTTTCAGTATCAATCACATTAAAATCCTGATCAGGTTTGGCTGTGTCCTGTGACTCCAGTGGCTCCACCGTTTGCACAGAGGTCAATTTGGACGGCATGTCTGTCCCCATAACATCACTGGCAGTACTTGAAGTTAAACAGGCAGCGGCTTCATCTTTTTTAGACAAACGAGTAAAGCCAAGTTGGAAAAGCGACTCTTGTTATTTCTTCATCAAGCCTCACTGTAGCTACCTTTTTATTTTTCTCTTCTCTGCTTTGGTACCTTATAATACTACTACTACTACTACTACTACTACTACTACTACTACTACTACTACTACTACTACTACTAGTACTACTACTACTGCTACTGCTACTACTACTTCTACTACTGTGACGATTTGACCAATGTGACGTCCCGTTCCTTTTCTAAATACAATATATGCAATGTCTAGCTCTCTACGTCGGCTAAATTTGCTGCTTCTATCCAGGATGGCACAATGTACTGCAAATCTAGCATGAACATGTCCGCAGGTAAGCCTGCCCTATGCGAGGGTAGGGATTATAGGTTGCATGACAGTGAAAAGACATAAATAACACCATATAAAATTATAGAAGAGTATATATTATGTATATCGTTCAAAGCAATGGCATATTCAATAAAGACAAAGTGGATCCGTGCAATACAATATCTAAGCTTCTAGCGATATCTACTTGGGTGCTCATCATAATGCACGCAGTTATAACAGCATTAGGGCAAAGTAATAATGTTCAAAGCATGGACGCGTTTACGCTATACAAAACTATACCATAGTAAAGCTACTTTCCGATCTAGAGATTTGAGCTTTCAACAATAGGCCTATCCAACTTACCTATCATACTTTGAAGCTACACAATATAAACTAATATAAACTCAGCATAAGAGCATAAATCATCAACTAGTAATCTATAAACATTATGGCACAAAACGAATAAAGCTGACAATGCAATTCATAAAAGATTACCTCCCTGTTTCACAGGAGTCCGAATCGCTCACCTCAGCGATTCTGCATTAAAATTTCCTTATTTCTCCTCTTCCTTAGGTCCACTGGGCTCCATGGTCATTCCGCCTGTTCCTAGCCCACGCTTCCGGCCTTCCTCTTCGGCGTTCCTCCGGTCTTTCTATACCGCGCCTCCATTCTCAGAACGGAAGCCGCGTCCGACCGGTCCGAAGTCCAAGCACCGTGCTCCTGACTTTCCCTTTCGGCATCCCTCTGGTTTTCCTCTACCGCGTCTCCATTGCAGAACGGAAGACACGTCCAACCGGTCCGAAGTCCAAAGCCAAAGAGAACTTATTTCCGTCTTCTCTCTCTCTCTCCCTGCAAGCTTCCCGCCTGCAGTTCTGGCCCCGCCCAGATCGAGCTGGTGGGTCAGCGCCTCAACCTGAGCATGGCCAGCCTCTTACCAGCCTCTATGGCTGCAATTAGTTTCCTCAGCCAGGCTGAGCCAGGGCAATAAGTGACGGTACGTCACACTACTACTGCTGCTGCTGCTGCTGCTACTACTACTACTACTACTACTGCTGCTACTACTACTACTACTACTACTACTACTACTACTACTACTACTACACTACTACTACTACTACTATTACTACTACTAATAATAATAATAACAAAAGGTTTAAAGTGGTTCAGGAGGTTCTGCCATGTGTGAGAACCACTATGTTTTGCCCATCCAATCTAGTATCCTATAGTACTAAGGTTTATTTTGAAATTATTTACACTAGTGGTCATTACTATATTCTCATTCAATTCATTCCATCTGTGACCTGTCCACCACTCTTGCACAAAAAATGCTGTTTGTATCTCCCAAACCATTTCTTAGACAGTTTCATGTTGCTTTGTTCGTCAGTAGTTTGTATGTCTCAATTAAATCCCTTCTTCTCCTTTTTTCCAAAGTCGTACATCCACAGCATTTTAGCTTTTCTTCATAGGTTAATCTCTGATACCCTTTGATCATCTTTTTTTCTCTGTACTGTACTCTTTCTAAAGTCTGTGTCTTTCTTCAGGAATGGACACCATGCTTGAAAACAATATTCTAAATGTTGGCATACCAATGTCTTGTAAAGTCTTATTATTACATCCTTCTCTCTGCTCACTACCTCTTCTTCTCATGGGCCGAGCTAGCTGACACTTTAATGATTGACTAAAATGACTTGTATAATTAATTATTATTTAAGTTATTTCTTAAAAATTTAAAACGTAGTTAGTTAGTTAGTTAGTTAGTTAATATGCCAACTTATATAGCACTATAGTCACAGCAGGCCAAGATCAAGAGCGCTTTACAGATTGCACTTAAATGAGATGTTAAACAAGTGCGTCTTAAGTAGTGGTAGCAAACATTTCTAGACTACCGTATATATTTGTGATAAAGTCGAGAAATTTAAGGCCAATTCACAGGTTATATATCCTGACCTCGACTTATACTCGAGGCATTAACTGTTGGGTAAAGTTTCCATACATAGCATGTCGAAAATAATTAATTTAGCTAACTCTTTGCATAATTATTTTCAACATACGCTACAGCATCTAAATAAAAGTTGACATCAGCGATTTTAAGATTGATAATTTATAGGCGCCACATAAATATTAATTAAATATTGGCGCTACATAAATATAAAAAAAATTCAAGATTACCGGTAATTAAGATTTTTATATTGTCAAGAATGAGCGAATAGCAGGTTTAAAATTTTCTTAATCGTCAGGAATCAATCTGGGAATGTCAAAATCGCTCAGTTTCTCGATAGTTCAAAGCTAAATGCAGTTTTTCAATCAAAACAATGGCGCCGCTGCCGCCACATGCCCACTTCGCGTCCGCCATTGTTCCGACTCTCACTATCACCTCAAGAGGGTTCGCCACGGTGACGTCACTTCGACTTATAGCCGGGTCAATGACTTTAGACACCTTCAAATACCCAAAATCTAGGGGTCGACTTATACTCGGATCGACTTTATCTCAAGTATATACGGTAGTCGCGTTGGTCACAATGTCGGGCAGCGAATTCCAGAGAAGGGGATTCCCCCGGGTGAAAGACCTCTCCCCAAATTTCACTGTCTTAGATGGAGGGGGTACAACCAATTGGACCTGATTACATGAACGAAGCTGCCGCCGACAGTCAGTAAGCGAGGGCCTATGTACAAGTTCAGCCAAGTAGACTGGGCAGGCGGGATCATTGAGGGCCCGGACTGTCAGGCAGCATCTTTTGTAGATGATGCGCTCAGAGATGCGCAGCCAGTGCAGCTTGTCCTTGAGTAAGGGGGTGACGTGCTCACCCCGTCTGGCACCATAGATCATGCGGGCAGAAGCATTGAGGATCATCTGCAGACGGCTCAATTGGGCATCTGGTAGGCCAAGGAGGATGCTGTTGCAGTAGTCAACACGTAGCTTGTTTAAATAAAAAATCCAAGCAAGATACAATAATACGGTACCAACTTGAACTGCAAACAATATTGTATGAGTATGACATCAGTCACGTCATGTGTGCTATTAGGCTATTGCACTATTTTAAGAATAAATAAGTAAGCATCATCTCTATTTTATTACGAGTACACAAGTAGTAATATTGTAGCATCAGTTGGATCTTTTTTAAATTGCCTCTGTAATATTATGAGAATATACCTGTAACCTCAGATGGGTGGCAGCTTGAATAGACTTGAACATCATCCACATAGGCATGCGAGTCCATCCCATACGACTTGATGATTCGGCCGATGTCTCCTATGTATAGGACAAATAGTAGTGGGCCCAGAATGGACCCTTGTGGGACTTCGCCAAGGACCCGGCGCGGCACAGACATAAGGCCATTCCAGCTAATTGACTAGATTCTTGCGGCTAAATAGTCTCTGAGCCAAGCTTGGACGATACCTTTCAATCCAGAACGTCGTGGTTGACTGTATCGAACGCCGCCGAGAGATCGAGAAGGCAGAGTAGAGATATCTTGCCATTAGCAATCGCGTCGATGATGTCGTTGAAGATGTGTAAGACAGCTGTCTCCATGGAATGACCCTTCCGGTAGGCCAACTGGTCTTTGGGCATCAAGCCGTTCAACGTTAGATAAGCAACCAGCTGGCCGTTCACCACTCTCTCTAATAACTTGGAGAGGAAGGGAAGGTTTGCAACTGGGCAGTAGTTGCTGGTTTTGGCTTGATCTAGGCCCTGCTGCTTGAGGTGTGGGTGGACAATGGCACTTTTCCACGGAAGAGGAAATTCTCTACTGTTAAGAGACAGCGACAGAAGTGTTGTGAGGAAAGGTGTAATCATCTCAATAGACTCTTTGAGGAGCCACATCGGCAGTGGGTCGGCAGGACATTGCACGGTGTAGACTTCACTGTCACGATGACCTCAGCTATCGTGGGGGCTAGAACAATGCGAGGGTGGACGATGTGTATTCAGTGAACTCAGCAGGTTGAGCATCAGACGTCCTTTCCCTAATGATGTCGATTTTGTCGTCCAGGAATTGATGGAAGTCTTCAGCTGTGAAGCAGGAGGGTTGGTTAGGGCCCCAGTCACGATTTGCAAGCAGACTATCTACATGTCTCCAGGTCTGTTTGGAGTCTAGTTTGGCCGAGTCTAAAGCGCTCCGCCAGTATTGCCTGCCCTTATGTCTCACCAGACGCATACTCGCTTTGAGTGCCAAACGCCAGGCACAGTGTGCAGCAGGTTCTCGTGCCAACCCTCTCAGCTGATGGATGGATGTCTCAAGGCACCGTGCTTTGCAACAAGCTTGCCTGCAATCGCCGTCGCAAAATGGTCGTTGAGGGCCGAGCCGCCCCAACATTTCAGTCACCGGCGCAAGATCGTTCAGGATGCAAGTAATCTCTGAGTGGTAGCAGTTCGCCAGATCAGTTGCAGAACTGCTCGGGTCCACTGGTTGACAGAGTGGAGACTCTGATCTTTGTTATGAAATCTTTGGTGCAATTAACTTTTTAAATACTAGACTTGGGGATACTGTCAGAATCGTTCAGTCCTTATGGTCCGACAGTGTGGACTCCGACACCTCTACATCCTCTGGAGTTTTGTCAGCAGACGTGAAGACAAAGTCAAGCAGATACCATGATCATGAATCGGCTCACAGATGATTTGGCGTAACTTGTGGACATCAATAAGCTGAGTAAACTTCAGGCTTTCTGCATCAGCCGGTCGCTCAAGGTGAATATTTATGTCCCCTGCTACCAGTGTCTCGCAATTGAAGGTGTCGATCGCTTCGAGAAGGATATACTATTGCAATTTATTATGACCTATGAAGTTCAACTGCTGTCATCTTTGAATTCCACCTAAATCTGGTAATGCAAAACTGGTCTGAGGAGGACTGCTGCATGAATTAAGGTGCTATGGGCGAGGAGCGTAAAAGTTAGTTAATTAAAATCAGAGAGTGAGAGGAACTCCATTCTTCCACTTTCCTTCTATTTCCTCCATAGCCGCTCATAATTTCTATTATTTCAAAATAACATTTGTCTCTTTGCTCCACAGAGATGTCCAAGGAGCTCTAGTATTTAGCAACTGGCAATGGCAACCCAGACTAAAGGAGATATGACTTATGGTCATCACAACACCAATGCAAAGGTCATTGGTCCAGCACCTTAATTCTAACCCTTACATCAGTCTATCACTTTGTGTGTGAGGCGAATAAGGTGCGTGCATGCACGCCCACATACTCACACACGCATGCACTCACACATGCATGCACTCACACATACACTGCAAACCTGTTTATTGTATGGAGTGCGCATGAAAATTGTAATTTCTTCTGTCTTCAAATACTATGATCTCTGACTGCCTTGTTCAAGTTGCTTAATAATATTAAGTTTACACAGCATTTACCGTATTTTCACGCCAAATCGCCGCTTACGTTTATAGGCTGCTCCATGTTTAAAGGCCGCAGAAATCCAATGGCATGTAAATATTTTCATAGATCTATAGCCCGCACATGAATATAGGCCGTGTGCCCTGATGTTGCAGTATCATTATATATACACATTCATTCAGTCATTATAAGTTCATTAACAGGCGCAATTAAAACTAATGCGCCTCGGCTGATTCACTAAACAGTATGTTATTAGACGAGCAAGAAATGTTGAGCGCAATTGAGTTTGATCGCATAACGATGGAGGTAGAACATTAAAGAATGAAGAGGCAAGCAGTCGGAGCGAGCCATCTCCCGTTCTGGTATGCGTACGAGGAGCCCAGAGGATCCGAGTCGAGTTGGACCGTGTGTTTATAGGTTAATTTCGGTTTCGGTCGCGTAGGAACTGATAATTTCGTTCGTCGATGAGTATACGATGGCGGTAGAGCCTTCAAGGATGAAGAGGCAAGCGGTCGGAACGATCCATCTCCAGTTCTGGTATGCGTACAAGGAGCCCAGAGGATCCGAGTCGAGTTGGACCGTGTGTTTATAGGTCGATTTCAGTTTCGGTCGTGTAGGAACTGATGACTTCATTCGTCAATCAGTTCACATACGGACGTAGCTGCTTCTGCGCTCTGTATGACCTGATGAGTCATGGGTGTTGATCTAGTCCATTTTGGCCTCCACAGTTCAACACAGGGTGTACACCTAGCGTAACGACCAGGCGGCCTTGGATGGTTGCACACCATCAGAGACTTTTTTTATACACCGAGAAATCCAATTCGACGATAAAGACGGTCAAAATTCGAAGACTCGGGATCAAAACTCAACTAATATGATCCTCTGAGTGTTGCATTATAATCTTAGTGCAAAAATTCAATCAAACAAAAACCGCAAAACCAACATTCCAGCAATAAGAGCCACTCACAACAGCCGAAACTACTCACACGCTTACGCGCGACAATCCTATCTCACCAAAGAGATCTCACACGTGCAGTTATTTCCAACGGAGAAAGAGGGAGACGGGGAATGAGAGAGAGAGACGGGGAGGGCGAGAGAGACGGAGAGAGAGATGGAGAGAGAAGGAGAAAGAGAGAGACGGAGGGAGAGACAGAGGGAGGAAGAGAGACAGAGGGAGGGACGGAGGGAGAGAGAGAGATGGGGAGAGTTATTAACTGGGGTGGGGCCCGGGCCGGGCGCCTCGGTACGGGCTACGGGCCTCGAGGTACGGGCTACGGGCACAAAATGTACGGGCTACGGGCCTTGTACGGGCCGGGCGCTAAGAATATTTCTTTAATAAATTCAAGTTTTTATTTCTTTATTCTTGCCTTTTTCCTCTTCTTTTCCTAACAGCAACAAAATATTAAAGTTTTATTAACAATTATACAATAGCTACAACTGAGCTGTAATAAAAATTGTAATTAGGGAACAGTTAAGAAAATAATTTTTCAAATATAATTAATGAAAACTATTTGATTTTGAGTTTACAGATGAATATTGTATTTAATATCGTGTTAGCAGATTATACTTTTAAGAAATTACCTTGCAGCCCCACCCGTACCTCAGGCCAGGCTGCAAGGTACGGGCTTCGGGCCGGGCGGGCCTCAAAGCTCGGGCTCGGGCCGGGCCCCACCCCAGGTTATTAAACATAAATACATCTTCTATCTTATCAGCATTCATAAGACAAAAGAAGAAATTTAATTTAGATCAAGTATTTTTGTAGCCCAGGGCATGAGAAATACGCTAAATGAATGATCTGAATTATTTACTGTCTAATGTTGCTTAATAGCTGGATTAATTAAACGGTCTGAGAGGCTGGTTCACAACCCTCCCTCAATCTCTTTCTCTCTCTGTGCCGCGTCTCTCTCTCTCTGTCTCTCTCTCTGCCGTCTCTCTCTCTCTCTCTCTCTCTCTCTCTCTCTCTCTCTCTCTCTCTCTCTCTCTCTCTCTCTCTCTCTCTCTCTCTCTCTGTCGCTTCTCTCTCTCTCTCTCTGACGCGTCTCTCTCTGCCGGATTTATAATTACCGGTAGAATTATTTATGTTAGAGGGTCTCCTGCTATTTGTAAAAATGTTTTTTGAATAAGCCGCTTACTATTATAGGCTGCATCAAAGGGCCTCTTCTTGTTAAATCATCTATAAGCCGCTGCGATTTGGCATGAAAATACGGTACTCCAGCTGTGTAATAATGCATAATAGGAGTTTGAGTTTGGTCTTGATGCATGTTGATGGTAAACTATATTTTGTATCTAGATACATTATCACAGTGGCATAGTCAAGAGGGGTTGGGGGTTAAAACCCTCTTGGCTGTTCTCATTGTAGGTAAAGGGAGAATTTTGAGAGTTAAACTCCCCTTGGCTGTTCGACCAAAAATGCACTTCAATGTAGTTGTATGGGCACCAATATGCCCATTATACCTATATAATAGCTTGTCAGAATTTACCCAAGTTGGGAACCATAAACCCCCTTTGGAAAATCCTGGTTACACCACTGATGTATCAGTATTTAGATATACTTAGACAAAGTATCTAGTATCAGTATTTTTGATACAGTTCACTTAGTATCAATTTCTGTATTGATGATACTGAGCATGTATATCCTACCAAACACTTGGCTAAAAAGTTTTTTTACTGCCTGAATTAACTTATAAGGATATAGATATTACAGACTGCAGAAAGTGTTATTGTTGTAGCCTGACTTATGGGTAAAGTGTTATCTAAGGAGAAAAAGAGAAGTATTGTCTCAGAACATGCCTCCTTTGATGCAGAGGCAAGGAAGTCTTCAAGGAAGGAGAAAAATAATCATTCAAAATCATGTAGCAGTTGGTTACCTTGCTTAAAAGGAAACAGCAATGATGTTAAGTCTCAGGTAAAGGAAGAAACTGCAGTTATTTTTTGTTTGAGTCTTCTGCTTTATTTCTGTTATGAAGTAGCCTTTGTTGGCTTTTGTGGGTGATCCTGTCCAGAATTTTCATTTCTAATTGTTTTGTGGCAACAGAAATTCACCTCATCATAATTGAACATTTTGTATTTAGATCAGACAACTATACACACACACACGCTCACACACACACACACACACACACACTTAGAAGCTGTTAATTCATGAATTACAGTCTGCACTGGTTTTATTAATAATAATAACATGATTTTTTTCAAGTGGTTTACAAGTCATAAATGACCAAGTCCTCAAGCATGATGCAGTACCACTGCTGAAAGAGCTGCTCTCCAAGCGTCATCTCACTCTGTTCGGTCATGTCGCCCACCTCGAGGAGGACGTGCTTGCACACCAAGTCCTTCACCATCATGTCGATATGTCATCTGGTTGTCTCTTGACTCCTCTTGGAGGCATCCTAAGGGGGTTCCCGGAAGATTCGGTACCGGAAGATTTGGTACCGGAGAATTCGGTACCAAAACTTTACTTGTGGAAGATTCGGTACCGGAAGATTCGGTACCGGAAGATTCGGTACCGGTTCGACATACACATAAGATGACGCCTCACCTGCTGCTGTTGTTTGTCCGCTTTAACTGTCGCGCGTCATTAGCGGACACCCAGCGTTCAGGCGCGCTTTTGCTCCTCCCAGCGACTTAATGGATGTAAACAGATGTTTAAACTCGCAATACGTGCAGGGAACTTGAGCTGTTTAATGCGACCTTGTAGAAAAGGCCATAGAATAAATAGATATGCTACGGTAGTATGTTTTACATGTAAAGTTTACATGTAAAGCAAGGCAGGGTTTAAGCTAGGCCGTTTCCGGATTAAAAATTGACCCGATTCAACGGCTCCCGGACCGCTCCCACCCGCCGTGCGATTACTATAGTATCTCGCCGTTATTTCCCTCCCCCGCGTTAGAACGGTCTTATCCACCCACCCCACGGGGGCAATAAGGTCAATAAGGTGGCATGAGCCCCAGTGGGTCCCGCACACCCAACGGTACCGAATCTTCCGTGTCCGGTACCGAATTTTCCGGTCACCCCTAAGGGTTGGTCAAGGAAGAGATGGATAGACCAGCTTTGACAGAACAACAGCACTCCTCTCACCTCTCTTTGGCAATGTGCCGTTCTCAGGTGACATGGAAATCTTTTTAAGGAGGTGCATTGGCCCATTGCTGGCTACACAGACTAACTATCTGCATGCTTCAGTAAGCACAGATTTGCCTCGGCTCTCTCAGAAGGACATGGGGCTGTACAGTGCTTCAGTTCTGTAAGGCTTCTACATATCAAAGATGGGAGGGCACATTTGCATGGACTCCACTCCAACCCTTGCCAAGGGTCAAAACAGCATCCCACACACAGCAAATCTCTCAACTGTTTTGTGAATCCAAACTCGGGAGTTAACCAGCAAGCTTCAGCAGCATCTGCTTTTGTCAATTACAGCCAGGACAACTAACATTAACTAACATTAACAGTGCATGCCATTTAACCACCCAGCTGCAAGGGGTCCAACAGTGAAGCATATGCCTAAGGCATGGGATCCTCAATTGGCAGTGGATAGTTAAGTCAGAAATCCTCCAGCTGTGTCAATACCTCTTGTGACCAACGTCTTCAAACATTAAGTGGTTTTATTAGTTTATTTGTTAGTATTTAGTGCCGAGTATAGCCTTGAGCATAGTGCAAATAGATATGGTTTACTTCGTATGTTTCTCAAATTGTTCTCCACATTTTGGATAATTACTCGTTCTGCCATGGCTAACAAACGGATATCCAGTGGATATTCAACTCATTCATATACATGGGGTAATCCAAGACAGAGGAGGTGTACAAACTAATTAGAGGTGTCAGAGAAAATGGTAACCAATAATGAAGTCCATGAAAGACAAAGAAGGAAAAATCTTGATGGATAATTACTGAGAAAGAAGCTTCTTGCCCTTAGCTCCCTATGTAGACTGCTTCAAAGGTTCGCATCTTGTCTCCATCTGGCAACATGGCAGTTTATCTATAATTGTAATTGTAGAAATCACAATACTGTTGTTGTTTTGTAATTCTCTTTTGGTATTTTAGCATCGGTAACACATATGAATATTAAATATAATATCTAACTGAAATATTCATTTAACTTTGTTTTTTGAGGATGATCAATTTGAAGAAGAAAAGAAGTCAAACCACCAAGAAACGTTGAATAAAAGTCAGATTTCTTCAGTGAATTTGAATCGTGACAGTTTGACAGTTAAGTGTTTCAACTGCTATAACTGCTATTCCTTTTACAGCACAAATTTTGGTAATCTTCTAGTTTCAATACATCATAGAAATTTCTATAAGACACCTTGCATTTCCACTCTAGTCATCCAAACTTAAATAAATGTTACATTCAAAATTGCTAAAATCATTGCACAATTTGAATGCTAACCTCATTAATCTAGAGATGTTGAAATCCACAAGCAATGTCATTTTTTTTTTGAGCATAAAATATATTTAAATTTGAAATGACTTGAGTGAAAGATCAAGGTGTCTCAAAGAAATATTTGTCTTGAAATTTGTATGATGCATCTAAACTGGAAGATTGCCCAAATTTCACCATTACAAATACGGTAATAATACGATGGCATATAATAGCTTCTAGTCTCTCTTAGCATATTGTCAAGTGAATTGTGCCTCTGCATTCTTTGAGATATATGAATGTAAATTATATCTTTACATTACTAATAATTATACTGAAGCATGTATTGCACACACACACACACACACACACACACACACACACACACACACATAGGCGTAAACTTTTATTAGGCCGCTAAGCTCAAGCGCTCCCACTTTTGAGAATCTTGGGTATGGAGTTTGCTAGCCCCCAATTTTTGGCAAGAAACAAAAACAAATTTTTTTCGCAAAGGAAGCATCTTGTCAAACCTTCAATTTTTCTTTGTAGACATGTGTTAAAACCCAGCCAACCTCTTAGGCTCTAAGCCAGGGGTAACCCTCGGGCCACATGCGGCCCACCGGCTACTAATTGGCAGCCTGCAGGACAACTTTCTAAATATATTTTGTTGGTTCTGTTTATGCATACAACATTGAGTCATGACTAAAACTTTTAGTTCCTGTGCTTAAGTTAATAAAATTGTAAATTACTTTAAAATGCTGCTTACCGGTAATTGTAACTGTTACCAGTTACTACCATTGCTGTGATTGTCGCTACTGTTGAAAACAATGTACGAAAGACAGCAAAAACATGAGGTCCTCCACAAATAAATAAATATAAATATATAAATTTAAATATATATATATATATATATATATATATATATATATATATCTAAACTCAAATCCTAATCATGTAATGTTAATGTATTCCAAAAAATGTAGGTAATGATACATTATTAAGAATGTAAGAATGTACATTAAGAATTTTAGAATTTTAATGAAAGAACCAACAGAAAACCACAAGATGATTCTGGCAGCTTTCGACCTATGTCAAAGTGTCATTTGACAGTTAGATCAGGCTGTTCAAAGAAAACGAAAGCTGGTCTCTGGTGCTTTCAGAATTTGTTAATTTGCTGCAACTGTTTGGCTGCCAAATTTTGTGTTCAAACAACACTCACAAAGAGCACTAAAATTATTATTATTCATGATGAGCCCATACTGGGGCATAGCGGTCTCCATTAGTCGCCAGTTTGCTCTGTCCCAAGCTCGCCTCGAGGCCAAAGTTTGGATAGCTCCAAAACGAACTGCCATGGTGGGAGGACTTTTTGATGTATGCTGTGAAGCATGCAAAAAACTTTCTCTGTGTGCGGCTGACTGGAACTTTTCGTGGAGAACTCCTCAGCAGTTGAGTTGTCTTTTTTATGGAGTTGGGTTGCCAGTAGGGCTGTAATCATTGTCGCGATATCGCGATATGTTTATGCTGTCGCGATAATGTAATAGCGCTATATAAGTTATGGGTTCATTCGGTTGCTACAGAAACTATGCTCATGAACATTAATGGTGCCATCTTCCAAAGTTTTGGTTTGAGACTTTGTGCTAAAAAATATCCTATTGCGCTATATAAACAGTTATTATTATTGTATTATTATTATTAGCGCTATATAAGTTATGGGTTCATTCAGTTGCTACAGAAACTATGCTCATGAATATTAATGGTGCCATCTTCCGAAGTTCCGGTTTGAGACTTTGTGCTAAAAAATATCCTATTGCACTATATAAGCAGTTATTGTTATTATTATTGTTATTATTATATTATTATTATTATTATTATTATTATTAGTGCTATATAAGTTATGGGTTCATTCGGTTGCTACAGAAACTATGCTCATGAATGTTAATGGTGCCATCTTCCGAAGTTCCGGTTTGAGACTTTGTGTTAAAAAATATTCTATTGCGCTATATAAACAGTTATTATTATTATTATTATTATTGTTATTATTATTATTATAGTACAGGAAAGAAGAACATGGCGCCATTTTCTTTTTCTCCCTGCGACCAAAGATCATATACACACGATCTTTGCCTATGACGATATCATGATATCGTCGTAGAAATAACCACGATATCGCGACAGAAAAATGTCCTACGATTACAGCCCTAGTTGCCAGCCTTGAAGTCCAACCTTCTGATAGCCAGGAGAAATACGGTTGTGTTGCTGATCTTGGGTGGTTGCTGGTCAGTGTTGGCAGAGGACAACTCCATATTCAGAATGAGTTGGGGAGTTGCTCTCATCAAGACAGGCGACCATGTCGACAGAATACCTGCCCTGCATTGTCGCTGTACACAATGAGGCAGATTTGTCTGGCGGTGTATGCCCTTAGCGAGTGTAAGTAAGCATGATCTCAAGTCAGGGATGCCAAGTCATTTTTCAAGCTGGATGCCAAAAGTAAGTAAGTAAGATGATATTTCTATAGAGCTGCTCGAAAGCAGTGCACCAGCTTATTCATGAGCGCTCAATCTGGTTAAATCCATAGTCTGTAATCTGTAGTCTGTGGTGGTCAAAAGCACTGAATTCGTATGCCAAAATACCTAGCTGGATGCCAAATCATAAATTGACGTAAATCATGCTTAGTATTGCATTCATATAGTTCTAATTCCTAAGTCTTATTGTGTTGCTGCCACTACTAGTGTAGGTATCAATATTGGTCAAAAATAATTATAGACAGAATACAAAGACAACAATAACTTACTGAATACTGATTCAACTCGCATATATTCAGCAATCAAGTTGTAACTTGTAACAGAGCTTAGGTGTATGCCAAAATTACAGTTGACTGAGGTTGAAATAATGTCCGTAGTCTTCATCTGTGTTGTCTGAGTCAATTTCATCTGCGGGATTTTTACTACACACGTTCATGTACATTGTTCATGTACATATCCACTTTGAATCTGTCCAGCATTTGTTTGATAGGAACAAAGTCTTTGCAGAATGTGCTCTTTTGCTGAAAATGTGATCTAATTCTCACAATGGCATCTAAGAGATGCAAATACATGCATCATCATCGTCATCGCTTCATCGGTGAAGATTGTAGCATCGCTCCAGAATGGCTGCAGTTGATTGCCTGTTGCCAGAGATTTGCGACAGGGATATTATCATTACGAAGTTGGTCAATCCATCTCCTACATGGACGACCTGGGGAACGCTTCCAAGTGCGGTCTGGGAGGCGGTTGGTGATGAGGTTGACTTGACAGGGGCAGGGTAGGCTGGCACATCTTCCTGTAACCTGGCCACATGGCCACTTGTTCTGCGCATATGAAGTATGTCTTCAGTTGATCCCAGTTAAATAACAAATTAGTGATAACTTTTCCTTGCACTAATCAACGTGTCTGTTGGTGAAGGGTTAGGAAGTACTGATTCATTTGCCGTCTCCATTCATTACTTTGAACAACTGCTTAAATTCCTCATGGCACACCGAGCTTTTGAGAAACTGGGAGGGAATTTCAGCCAGCAAATATCCTAGATTTGAAGGAGTTGTTTTAAAAGAGTGCTGCACACAAAGGGCAAGGCTTTGACAAATACATTTCATTAGAATACAGAACGAGTGATTCTGCTTTAATATGTCAACAGAGTTCTTCAATCCTACCATGTTAGATGCACCATCACATCCAAACCCCACACAATTCGTTAATGACAATCTGTACTGTTGCTCAATTCTAGACTTAAGGGCAGTAAATAGCAAATCCCCAGTTGTTTGTACAACCAGCATTTGTACAACCAGCAAAATACAGTAACCACCACTCAGTGTTGGGTAGTAACGAGTTACTGTAACTAAGTTACTGTAAAGGGCAAAGACTGTTCCGGTTTCGTGCGCGGAATTCCATCTTCAGTCGGTTCCCGTCAAGCTCGGCGATGGATTACCGTCTCGCAGATGACCGCCCTCAAGGATTCGCCGCCTGATTTTCACCATGCGGAGAATTTTTCCCAGCATCTATGCGGTCCTTCAACATCCTTTCTGCGTTTTCGCTGACTCTTCGACGGAACGTCTTCTTGCGGAAGACCGCCTTCTGAAGGGTTCACTGCCCGATTTCAACACGGCAGCGAACTCTTTTGTGCCCATCTGAGCGACTTTCCCTCAAGACAAACAATCTTCCGTTCCATGTCGATTTGTCAGCGTTGTTGACAGCGCCTTTGACTTTGGCCTTCGCCATGCTACGGCGCTATAGAAGTTGTCCAGAACCATAACCATAACCATAACTTAGTTACCAAATCAGTAACTGTAACTGTAACTAGATACATTTTTTGTGATGTAACTAGTAACTGTAACTAGTTACTTTTTTGAGGAACTGTAACGGATATTTTATAGTTACTTTGCAAGTTACTTTTTTATTTGTAATATAATTTATAATGTAATAAAGGCAAGTGGCAGCACGCCAAGACGATAACCATAACATATATTCTAAATTTATAATGTGCATTGGGGGCCGAATGTCTGAGGAATAGCGTAGATCTATGTTTCTTTCTAAGAATCATTTCGCGGTCAGTTCTTTCTTTGCTTAGCTATTGGCACGTGTGTGCTTGCAGTTATTGCTGAGAAATGTCTGACTTTATTGAAGAATTTTTTTTAAAATTGGGGAAAACGGAAGAAACATTTCGTTTCAATGTATTCTCTGCGAACCGAAAAAAAAACACATAAGCGTATCGAAAAGCAGTATACATACAGCAAATCTCTGGAAGCATGTTTAGGTACAGTAATATCATTATTACTATTCAATCGCATCTTGAGTTGTATCTGAGTGATCCATCACCAGATTTAAAAAGCCTGAATAAGGTGCCATTGATTAAGCAGCTATTCATAAAATACAACGCATCATTACCATCTAGTGCACCAGTAGAGCGTTTATTTAGTTTAGGAGGTCAGATTCTGACCCCTAGACGCAACAGGGTGACAGACGAACACTTTGAGCAGCAGCTTTTGCTGAGAGCCAATAGATTTCTTTCTATATGAAGTTTTTAACTTGCTAATGTCATCTGTGTTTTAGCTTCATCTTATAACTTTAACGGTGTTTGCAGTTTCTGATTGTAACTTTTTAAAGCTTTGAACTATATTAGCTTGCTAATTTTCTTGCTGGCTAACAACCTAATATTCGTGGCATAACAGTTTTGTACTTGCATTATTAATTTTTGTGGTTTCTGTATTTGATTACTATCAACTGTTTGCTTAGTTAAACTACTTGTGATTTATTACTAATGTTGAACAACAAAACTAACGAAATGAAACTGTACGTATAAGAACTGTTATTGGACGACTGGTACTATAGTGTAATGTATTTTAATTACAAGTAACTGTAACTGTAACTAGTTACTCCTCAAGTAACTGTAACTGTAACTAGTTACTTTTTAAAAAAGTATTTTGTAACTGTATCTAGTTACTTTTTTACTAAGTAACTTGTAACTGTATCTAGTTACAAATAAAAAGTAACTTACCCAACACTGCCACCACTCCATCGTTGTCACTGTAATATGTTACACATATACACTTGGTTTTTTCAGAAGAAATATCCGTTGACTCATCATTGAGAATGGAATAATTTTTGCCTTCCAAGTCATTGAATAAACCTCTCCAGTTCTGATGCTACAACATCAGAAATAAGCATTGTGCACTTTGTACGATGCAAGCAGATTTTGCTACGCTTGCTACCAGCTCCATTGCACGAAATAATTCCACCAAGATGGTATATTGACATTATTTGACAGTGACAACAAAGCTGCTAGTTCGAGCTCACGCTTTTTAACATCATCATCAGTGCCCACAACACGCTGTATAGCTAATGGACATGTGTTTGAAGATGAATTAAGTCATGCAACATGGTCAGCATTCTGAATGTTTTAGTAGTATTGCTACTTTTGCCTGTAACAACTTGGAACACAACTTACAGATGACATTCTCCTTGCCATCACTTGTGCTCCCATGCTTTCTGGTACTTTCGACCGGTTTCGTATATCTGTTTCCACTTCAGCATCACTGCTTTTAGCCTTTTATCTATTAAAATTAATAGATGCAAATAGATTTTGATTTTGAACGAGTACCGGTATTCACTTTTTCAAAATTCGAAACCAAGATGGAGGTAATTTCACAACAGTCAACAGCGACAACACTCATTACATAGCACATGAACTAAACACAGCAGACCGTCACCACAAACCTGAGCAATTGTTCATGCAACCGCAGAATTCAAAAATACCTATTTCTGTAACAATTTACCTGAAATTTGATCAGAATCACTTTGAAAATCCTAAATAATGGCAAAGATGCCAAAAATTTCTGGGAACCAGACCTTTGTTAGGATGCTAAAATATTGCCAAATAATACCAAGGATGACAAACACAATTTTGAAGGCCAAACCGTCTTTAACCTCCCTGGCGTTATATTCTTTCACAGAATTCTGTTCCAAGAGCATTACATTCTTTCTGAAGGAACATACCAACCTATGCCCAATATTCAGGCGCGCCCGTCTTCCCATTTTCTGCTAGTAATTGTTCTCGGGATATCCCCTCAGGGCAAGAAGTGTTTATGGGCAATTATTGGACACCTGCTATTAGTATCACATTAATGTTACTTGATGCATCAACTTATAGTGTGCCTTTATGACAATTCAATCACTTCAGATGCTGAAAGGGGCATTTCAAGTATGCATGTATACAATAAGCCACAAGAAATAAGAAATACAAAAAGTTATTTGAATCAATTGTAGGTTTAGACACCTGACAAAATCAAATGTGCATTTATACAATAAGCTACAAGAGATTAAAAAAGTACAAGAAGTTATTTGAATCAATTGTTGGTTCAGACACCTGACGAAATCTGATGAATCTGCTGATTGTTAAAAAGTTTTGCAAGTGTGATAAACTTTGAAACACGGAACAAGACATAGGACCAACATTGCAGTCAGGACAATAATAACTTGTCTCTTTCCGGACTTTCTTTCCACTGTGGTCAAATCTGGAGCAGCAGACGACGCACTTTCGAAGCAGATTTTGCTTCATTGGGTTTAGTGGGCAATATTCAATGAAGTGCCGTCCTCGTAGGCGCTCTGGGTTTATCACTGTAGTACAGCGACGTCCTGTCTTTGTTGGAGTCACAGACGGCTGATGCTCTAACAGTATTTGTGCAACCATCTTCCAGGTGAAGACAGCATGGGACACTGGCTTTTCAGAATTTTGACGGAATAGAATGAAGGCATTCCAGAGACACTACTCCAGCAGATGACGAAAAATCTTCTTATAGTATTTCTTCTGCTGCTTTCGTACAACTGGATAGAAAGTTGTTGCCTGGTCGGCTCTGTCAATGTCTTCCATAGTACAGTTGTAATCAATGACAGCGATTGGTTTCAAAACAATTTTCTTGCACTTATTTTGCACATTTACACAGGATGCATTATGTATAGTACTCAGGAGAGCGACATCCTTTTTGTCTTTCCATTTCAGTGAAATTATTTTTCCTCTCTGCCATGCTGCAAGAGCGCCGCACTTGAGACTTTCCTTTTGAAATCCGGCCGGCATTCCTCGGCGGTTTTGCCGAACAGTTCCATAGGCATTGATCGACTGCTGGACCAAAATATCAAAAAGTTCAGGAGATGTATAAAAATTGTCCATTGTGATGCAGTAGACCTGATCGAGAAGAGGATCGATGAGTGTCAGGACTGATGCAATTGCCATGCCATATCCATTATATTTTTCATTCCATTTCGTTCCCTTTCCTGCATAAAGAATTGAGTTCCAGATGTATCCCGATTTGGACACTCAAAGCATATAAAAGTTTAATCCAAATTGGGCTCTTTTTGAGGCAATTTATTGTAGCCACGAAAGCTTCCTTTGCATGCCATGAGACTTTCGTCGACGCACATATCGCAATCAGGCATATAAACCCGCTGAAAATTGCTATTTATTGCTTGGAACAATTTCCAAATTTTTTCAGCTTGAGTGCCGGATTTATTTTTTCATCAAACTGTTCATTGTCTGTGAAATGCAAATATTTCATTATTAGTGAAAATCTGCATTCTGTCATGATTGTTCCGAAGATTGGAGTTTCCAGCAACTTATTGGTCGGCCAGTACCACTTCTGTACTGGCTTCCCAACAATTCTCTGCAAAAATAGGAGGCCCAGGAAGACCCAGATGTCGTCGTCAGTTACAGGCTCCCACCGCCTGGAGCGTGAGAATGGTCGAAAGCGGGTTTTCTAGCATTGAGTGGCATAGCAATTTGTTTCTCGGACAATGATTTCAATCACTTTTCTATCAAAAAATAGCCGAAGGTATTGGAGCGGATCGGGTTCAGTGTCAACCTGAAGACCGTTTCCTTTGAAAGGAAAGCGAGGGCGGGGTAGTCCACAGTCATCAGGTGCAATGCGGCACCAAACTCGAGCATCTCCAGTATCGTCCATTTCATTGCAACTGTCACTTTCGCTCTCAATCTCGGCACTGTCCGAAGAAAAATTAGCTTCCGAATCACTATCGGAAAATTCATCGACTAACGGTATTTCGGTTTCAGTAGCATTATTCAATAGAGTTATTATTTCTTTCTTAGACACGCGCTTTCTCGCCATTTTAGCTAACAGAACTGCAGCGTCTTCAAGATAGCAGACAGATATATAGGCCCTGCATATACATATATATGGGGAGACTCATGCCGGGCAGATATGAACTCGGAAGAGTCAAGACATTACATTTAGCAAAGAATACGCTAATACTGGGTTCTATCTAGTTAGAGCCTAATTTATTTGCGTGAAATTGCATTCATTACATTGTTTCTGAAGATACAATCCACAATACGAGTCTTTTTTCCCACAGGGCAAGAAGCGTAGGCAATTATTGGACACCTTGATGCGCAAATAATGGGATTGGATTGTCCACATGCATACCTCGTTTGCTAGAATACAAAGCCGCTATAATTGCCGCTTTTATGTCAGCGTGTCACAGAAGCAATTAACTGGGGGTCTCACCTGCCCCGAATGCCTACTACTGTTGACATAGACAATGGTCGAGTTGCGGTCGTCCTTACCGCTTTTTGTATCAAAATGGTTGGACGACTAACGGTCGTCGTTACCGCTAGGGAGGTTAAGGAATCAAAAATCGAGATTTTTGGCCTCCAAGGATGTCATTTGGCAACCCTGTCAGACTCAGGTCAAGGGGAGGATCACACAGTAGAGAGCGCATCCCCACCATCTTCCATTTTCGTCCAGCTCAGAATAAGCTTACAAGAAACGTGCAGTTGTTTGAAAAAATGGGTGGAAAGACAACTCACATCAATTAGGTGGCTGCAGTTGTTCGTCTAAGACATCACCCAAACAAATCTGCACCGAAACAACTGAAAACAAACCATTTTTGGATTGTTAGCTGCACAGTAGGCTGCAAGCAGTTGGCACATGTGCAGAAGGAGTATCACTCAAAACTCACAAGAATTTGATAGGGACCTGCGAATCACAAATTTGCAGTCGAATCGAATCTCGAATCGAATCGACTGTCAAAGTTCGAAGTCGAATCGAATGTCGAATCGAATCAGTGAGTGCATTATCCGGCTGGGATAGGTGTGTGTAATACAGGACAGTTCAGCAGACATTACAAATGCAATCTGACAGATAGGATTAATAGAATAACCTATATCTAAGTACACATGTTAATCAAGAAAATCATTGTAATATTACTAGACTACTTGCACTAGATTTGTTTTAAGCACTATAACCAAGTTCAAGAAGTTTACTGCGTAGGCTACGTTTTACTGTTTAGTCTACGTGGCAATTGTGAAAATAACAAATCTTTATGCCGAGCCCAAATCAGAGTTTCTGTATTAGTTCTGGAGAGGTTGTGGCGAAGGTCTGTCATTATTTGTCCGCCAACAGGATTAACCCTTTCTGATGAACGAGCAAGAATACTGATTCGAAAACTTTCGAATCGATCAGCTCACTTTCGAATCGAATCGAATACATCTTACTATTCGTTTTCGAATCGAATATCGAAGCTTCGCAGGTCCCTAGAATTTGATATTTCAAAATTTTTCCGGGGTTATATCGCAGATCCCCGTTAAAAGGAGTGAGAAAGGAAGGGGAAAGATTTAAGGGTTTGGACCCCCACTATTCATCCAAGTTTACGCCTATGATTATATATTGCTTCCACATAATTTCAAACTGTCTTTTCTGATTTCAAATTGATGTTGCGACAACTCAGAAAATCAATGCTACTGTGTCTTTGGTGAGGATTAGTGCATGGGGTTATTGTTGCAGCCAAAGAAGAATATTTCCGTTTCCATTAAATATGCTGGACATAGCAAGTCTGGACTAAACGCAAACAGAAAGTCAAACCTCCATCGTTTTCAGAAAAAACGTGCAATAAAGAATTATTATAGGTGTTTAATCTGGAAGATCCTATCTCATCTGCTGGCATTTATTGCATTCTTCAACTTTTATGACTATTTGCCAGAATATTGTTTTAAATTAAATGTGCTGGTGCTCTCAAAAGAAGTCTTACTGACTCAGAAATTCCTAACACAGCAGCATTTGCCTTTTATACCCAACTTGTTACTGAAGTATTCCATTTTGTTGCTAATATTGCTGTTTCTACAACGAAAACGTGTGACTACCGATAAGCCATTGTTATGGTTGCTGCAAGTGAAGACAATTTCCTCAAAAGCGAGGGTTTGTAGGTCACTGAATTTACAGTTCCTGCATTGCCATTTCTGTATGCTTCATATGTCTTTAATTTAGTGAGCAGACTTGAATTAGTCCTTCACAATTTTCCAATTATATTTGAAGGTGGTGGCTACATTTCCAGTAGTTGTTGATTAAGCTTGTTTTTCTATATCATGTTTAGGAAAAAGAATATTGTTAACAGAAGCACTAATCTGAACAACATAGCATTGTAATACACAAATGATTTTAACAATAAGAATACAGTAAACTACAACTACTCACAGACAGGTCGATCTCACAGATAAGTGGACCCCGTTTTTGGTCAAAAATTAAGTAATTTGCTATGACCCATGTATAAGTCAACAAGGAAATTTTAAGGCCTATAGATTTCTTGAATTGCATAATTATGCTTGATCTGTACATTGAAATTGGGTCAACAGACGCCGCTCCTTTTTCCAACCCAATGTCTTTATGCTCAGGGCTTGGAGTAATTTGTTGTCTCAGAATTCTAGTGCTTGATGGTCGGCCATGTGGAGGGGTAGAGACAGCCAAGCTAGGCCGATAAGCTATGCCCTAATCGCTCTGTGATGACTAAGGAAGAGAAGGATTTGAAGAGATTTGACTAAGGAAGAGATGGATCCAAAATCCCAAGCCAGAAATGGACCTGGGCATTAGTCATAGCTGTCTGAACTGTGACCTGATAGACAGCTCAGCGTGTGAATAGGTGGATGATATTTTCCATAAACACCACTGTTCGAAGGCATCTTTTTCCTTGTAGTTCACATCTTGCATCCACAGAAAGGCAGTGGTAAAATTTATGCTTTGTATAAGTGAAATTTGGTGTGCAAGGAGATTTCCAATCCCAATCAGATTGTTAACAATGCTGTAACCCCTAATGCATTGCAAATCAGGCTGTCAACAGTTATCATCATCATCATTATCATATATATATATATATATATATATATATATATATATATATATATATATATATATCCTTACCTTCGTCGCTGTCTTCCACTCCTCCCCACTCCCTCCATCCCTCTCTCCATATTATATATATATAATTATATAATATATATATATATTATATATGTAATTATATATATATATCCATTCATAACAATATAGGCTACAGCACAGTAGGTCTATTTGGCAGGCATAAGCAAATGGACAGTTCAGACCAGCATTGTTACAATAATTATTCAAAAGGCATGCAGGCCTATGGAATAGGCCTACGAAATTCTGAATAGTAGCTTGTCTTTGAGAAGTTAAACGCATGGATTCCACCCTATACGTTTAACAGCAATTCCTCTCACTTCCTTTGTTTCTTTCTCTCCCTCTACCTCTTCATCTCTGTCTCTCTTTATCTCCCTCTCCTGCTCTTGCCTTTCTCTTTGATGTGCGCGCCAATAACAGCCGACGGCTTTATTACAACGTTAGCTCTCTTTCCTTCTCTCCCTACCTTTGTCGCTGTCTTTCTCTCACCCCTCCCCTATCCCTCCCTCCCTCTCTCTCTCCGTCGCTTGCCCCTTAGTTGCCCCTTAGTTGCCCCTTAGTTGTGGGCAATTGACTTTCTGAGGAATGCTGACACCCAGCCACACTGATATAGGGAGATGGTGTGGACAGATTTCCTCCATTTAATTGTTCTCATTGGCGAGTGAGCGAGTTGGGGGGGGGAGGTTTCATGGGTGGAAACACAGCTTTCGTTATACTGTACATAACAGTACCCTCTACAGTATAATGAAAGCCATGCATTGGCATTGCACCTGAGCTCTTGGCAATGGCGAGATTAACGAGGTCAAATTACATAGGACCAAACCCAATGCTGCGAGGGCGAGAGGCAAGGATGGCGGCTTTTCGAGATAGAATGCATGGCGGGAAATTCGTTTCAGACCTATGCATGGCGAGAGGCGAGTTTGGCGGCTTAACGGGGGCGAGATAATGAGATTTTACTGTATACCAGGTTGGATTGCTTTCAGCTTCATCCTACCACCTTTTTTCTCACTGGCCATTTATTATTTTACTTTATTTATAATTGATGGCCCAGTGATCTAAATATTATTGAATTAAAATAAGATTCTTAAAATTGATGACCAAGTAATCCATATATATAATAATATATATATACAATTATACATATATATATATATATATATATATATATATATATATATACATACTGATGTAATATAAGGTGGTGAAATGGTGATATGAAGGGCTTCTGACCAGTGGCATAGCTAGGATTTTTAAGCCCTAATGCAAAAATTATTAATGGGCCCCTTCAACTTAAAAAGTCACAACATGACGAACAGTGTAAAGTAAAAGTAAAGGTTTTCACCCGTAGGCTCACGCCCGTAGGGTCCGGTGCTGATCCCCGTATTTAGTAGCCAGCAGCCCATAGGTGGCTAAGCCATACATCGGCGGACGGTAGCCAGTCTCTTCCGCCGAACCTATGGTTACTATCGCAATGTTGCCATTGCTACTCATTTTTTTATGTTACTACCGCCCTCTAGCGATTAAGGCTGAGTCGACCTTAGCGGCTCCTACAGGATTGAACCCGTGTCGTCGGCGTGCCTGCCCAATGATATTACCACTCACTGATATTACCAATGATATTACCACTCATCTATCTTCCCGCCCCGACGAACAGTGTACTAAGGCTTAAAGGGCAGCGAAGAACATGACCCATAATCATGGAGGATTTTCAACTTTAAAACAATGTTTCATACAGTTTCAAATTTAAATAATATGAACAGTACTGTAATAATAGTTAATAACAATAATCATAGTAATTACAGTATCATTGGTTTCATTGCTTTTTCTAACCAAGAAGTCGAGTTTCGGCAATTTCGTTAATTCATCTTTTTGTCTTTTAAGCTTTTGTTTCTGTGTTGCATTTGATTTCTTTGCTCCATCCATAATTAAATTACGTTAATTATTACAGTTAATATTTTTTATTTAAAACACATTTTGCAAATTTTAACACTTAACGCATCATCTGTCACCGGATTCTGAAAACTGTAAAACGGCTTTGTTTTTGTAGCGCTGTCATATTTAATACCTACCAAATTTATCTGATTAAGACTGATTTTTAATGTGTTTTAATTATTTACTTTTGTTATTATTTACTTTCTTTTTTACATTGGTGGTCAAAAAGGGCCCCAGTTCTTCTGGGCCCTAATGCCTTGCTTATTCTTGCTATATGGTAGCTACGCGGCCTATGCCTCTGCTTCTGACTGACTAACAATCTGATTTTCATCTTCAGGAAAAAGGTTTTGAAAGAAAAGAAATTTGCTCTTCCGCCAATTTACATAATACTGAGGTTTTTGTTTTTCTTTCTATCGTGATTTATCAGTAGACATGCTGCATCTTAATGTAGATTGGAATATTTAAACAAGGGGGTCATGTGACCTATGAAAGCAATAGCTCTCTGATCTCTGTGAATCTTGAATCACTTTTGCGTTTTGGGTCTTTAACTTACCCCAAAAGCTATTTATGGACTCAAATTTACTTTTGGGCTCAATAAGTAAGCTGTTGGTTAGGTCTTTCCAGGACATTTCAGTATCTCATTCTATATCTATATATATAATTCTCGATGTCCGTCCGTCCGACGGCAACACGGCAGATGTTGTCATTGGCAACCAAATATTGTTTAATCAAAACTGTATTATCAACGGAGCGTTTAACGAAGCGTCTTAATTGCAGCTTAAACCCCCGTCCCCCTTCCCTCACCCCATCTCTCTCCCAATCGCCCAGGCCCCAACCCATTCCCGCCCCGGCCCCTTTCCCCTTCCCTTTCCCCATCCCTCTCCCAATCGCCCCGGCCCCAACACATCCCCGCCCAGGCCCCAACCCATACCCGCCCAGCCCTACCCCACAGGCCCCAAACCCTGTTCCCATTCCCTCTCCCAACCCCTCTTCCCTCTCCCAATCGCCCCCCTCTCCCAACCCCTCTTCCCTCTCCCAATCGCCCTGGCCCAACACATCCCTGCCCAGGCCCCAACCCGTACCTGCCCCACCCTACCAAACAGGCCCCAAACCTCCGTTCCCCTTCCCTCTCCCAACCCCCTTCCTCTCCTCATCCCTCTCCCAATCGCCCCAGGCCCCAACCCATACCCGCCCCACCTACCCACAGGCCCCAAACCCCTGTTCCCATTCCCTCTCACCATCCCTCTCCCAACCCCCATTCCCTCTCACCAGTGGCGTAGCGTGACTTTTGGGGGCCCGGGGGGCATCTTTGTCATGGGGGCCCCAAAGTTCCAAAGTTTCGGGCTGACGAAAAAAAAAAAAAAAAAAAAAAAAAAAAAAAAAAAAAACGTCATCAGCCTCCTTTTTACCCTGACGAGCAAAAAAAAAAAAAAAAAAAAAGGTCGCCGGCACGTTCACTTCTATGGTATGGTTAGGGTTAAGCCTAACCCTATCCCTAACCTAGGGTTAACCCTAACCTAACCCTAGCTTAGACCCCTCTTTGGGGCCCCCGCCCGGGGCCGGGGGCAGTCAACAAAGTGCCCCCGCCCCCACGTTACGCCACTGCCTCTCACCATCCCTTTCCCAATCGCCCCAACCCATCACCGCTCCGCCCTACCCCACCGGCACCAAACCCCGTTCCCAAACATACGGCCACAAATCCCGTTCCCAAATGGTAAACCTACACAACGCTGCTTCGAAAACTCGTACAACCCACTTTCCTCCTCCCAAACCTTCCTTCCCTCTCCCAATGCCCTGCCCCCCATTATTATATATATTTACTACTTCCTAACCTCAAAACCTATTTTTTTAAATTTAACCCCTCAAGTGGGGATTAAATTTTCAGACGCCATCACCGTACTGGGATTTAATTTTTGGAAAAGCGTTCTTCAGAAATTATTGCTGTAACATTTGAAATTTGCTATATCTCAGGCTATATAGGAGCTAAAAAGATGAGGTTTGCACCATTGTTTAGATTGTTTATTCTTCTTTTGCAAAACAAAAAAATTTGGGGATAGAGTCCACTTTATGGCCTAAAATATCACCCTCTCCTCCCAAAAAAACTTAAAGCCACCTAGCAAAATATTTTCAGCGGTAGCCCCACTTTGGTCAGCAGCAAAGTTGTAAAGGGATGTCAGAGGAACAAAATAAACCAAAAAGTTTGAAAATCGGTTGACATTTGGTAAAGATCTATCAATTCTAACCCGATGACCCCAATGTTTGAACATAAGTACTAATGGTGAATTTTGCGAAAGTTTTGAATTCTGAGAAAGTTTCCAAATTTTTTTGAATTTGTTATATCTCAGGCTATATAAGAGCTAAGAAGATGAGGTTTGCACCATTGTTTAGCTTTTTTATTCCTCTTTCTAACCGTCCGTGCAAAACAAAAAAAGTCCAGCATTCACGAGGTTTGCGACAATCAAGTGAGAATGAGTAGCAGGCTGTTACTTGGCGTGCAAAAGCAGCACAGCAAACAAGAGAATCAAGCACTGCATGTTGTCCGACACTGCCAAATCAGTACACTTACCTTGACTATCAAGTTTCAGAAAATTCATGCGAATGGACGTTAACTCGGTTGAAGGAAAAGGCGGCGAGTTAAGGACAATTAATTGCGCAAAATGCTATTGCATTTGGGCAAAATTGGATGGTAAAACAGCCAATCTCCCCCGTCATTTTTGACGAGTAAACACCTAGTTTAAGTATAAACATCATCTTCAATAACTGTGGGCTCAGTGCCTGTTGGTGTCTGATGCAATCATTACAGCTTTGTCCCAATCTTTTATGTTCGCAGTTGCTATATGACATAGTTCTTGCATACATTTTCCACACCAATCATCAATGTCATCACACCATTCCCTGTGTGGCCTTCCTTTCTTGTTGGAACCACCCATTATTCCCAGCATTATAGTCTTGATCTTTCTATCATCTTTCATACAACAAATATGTCCAAAGAGACGCAATTTGCTCTGTATAACTTTTTGCATTAAGGTTTCCTTTGGCTGGATTTTCTTGTATGGTTTCTTGTTGCTGATATTTTCCACCCACCCAATTATAAAAAAATTTCTATAGCATTTCCTTTCAAGTGGTAAAATTCTTCTCTCCTGAATCCTGATGTAATCTTATCCTAAACTTCTATAGCGCAACTTCATAGTGCACAAAAGCATCAACCTATGGCACACCAAATCAAACTCATTCAAGAGCCAGGTCAAATCTAGAGTATCCAACCGGACAACCAGGTGACAGTCTATGGTGGATAAGCCAGGTCAAAATAATGGGTTTTTAATCTTGTTCTAAAACCGGGTAGCAAAGTAGCAGTGTGCACATGCTAGGGTAATGAGTTCCAGAGTTTGGAGCAGCCACTGAGAAAGCACAAATACCAAGAACAGTCCGAGCATGAGAGAGAGGGAAAGAACTACCGGTAATGCAGATGAGGATCTGGTCGAGTATTTGTTTGTTTGCACAGAAAGTTTTTAAAGGAGGTAGTTAGACTCCTTGCAAAAAGGGTTTTGAATACCTGGAGGCCAATTATTATCAGCCATTAGCCTCACTATTAGTGCCAGGCAAGGTTTTTGCACATTTTCTACTAGCACATTTCTAACCCCTGCTCCTTAAAATCCGGCGACCTCAACAATCAGGCTTCACTCCCGGACATTCGAAAGTAATCCTCACTGTAAGACTCCTGTCTGAATTGCACCATGAGTTCAACTGCCTTCTAAACGTAACCTATTTGGGCATTAAAGTGGCATTCGACTCATTCAACCGTGAAGCACTATGGAAGCGCTAAGGGCATGCCAGACTCTGGCTCCTCTGGCTGATCATCAACCTACACATGAACACAAAGGCTCAAGTTCGTGTCGACCATGATGCCGCTGCCAAATTGAAAACATCCTCTGGTGTGCGACAAGGCTGTTTGCTCATCCCAGCTCTTTTCTGCGTAGCTATAGACTGGATACTGGAACACTTACTTGTCATCAAACCATGGCGTCATTATCGGCTCGCACACTATATCAGTCTTAATGTACGCTGATGACACTATCTTATGCACCAGATGGTCAGGTAGTCGAGATCTTATCGTATTTCAGTACAGCCACTGCTCCCCTGGGTATGAAAGTCTCCTGGAAAACAGTGGCGTCATTTCACACTTTTCTTGGGGGGGGCGAGAAATTTTTGTAAAATTTTTCTTTGAAATTTTTTTTATTATTTTAAATTTTTCGACTTAAAAAGTTGACGACCTTTTTTTTTTGCTCGTCAGTCCTCTTAGACGATTACTTTACTTATTTCAGGTTGCTCGACTTCAAGCACGAGTTTTCCCAAAAAAGTTGACGACCTTTTTTTTTTTTGCTCGTTAGCCCTTTTTTACGATTAGTTACTTCAGGTTACTCTCGACAGCAAGCACTGCTTTAGGGGGGCTACTGACCTTTTTTGCCCCCAAACGCAAATGACGTCCCTGTTTTTGTTTTTTTTTGCACATTAATACATTATAAATTAATATTTTCATTTCCTTGGGGACCACGCCCCCCCCCCCAGCCCCCCCAAATGACGCCTCTGCTGGAAAAAGACCCACTTACAAAAATATGAGTCCGGTTGTAAACCCTCATCAATATACAAGGACAGGGAGACAGTGGAATCAACTGAAAGCTTCCTATACCTAGACAGTCTCCAGTCATCTGATGGACACTGCAAAGAGGATTTGAAATGCCATATTGGTCTATCATCATCAGCCATGTTTTCAGTGAACAAGATTTGGAAGGACAGTAGACACCTCTCAAGCTCAAGATTTGCATGTACCGTGCACTCATTCTGTCAATCCTTCTCTATGCAATGGAAACACTGACCTTACTGGCTGAAGACCTGAGAGCACTGGAAAACTGTTCACACAAGGAGCTTGCGGATTATCGTGGGAATATGCTGGTACGACTTTATTACTAATCATGAAGTCCTCAAGTGTGCAGCACTACCACAGCTAACTGAACTGTTGTCCAAGCGTCGACGCGTCGTCTTGCTTTAATCCTCACCTTCGCTCTCTGTCCACAGTCAAATCACCAGTGATGGGCAACTAACTAAAAAACATTAGTTAAATCATAACTAAATTTAAACTAAAAATAAGTAGTTAAACTTTTAGTTGCAAACTAACTTTCTAAAATAGTTACTAAATAAGTAGTTAAACTTTTAGTTGCAAACTAACTTTCTAAAATAGTTACTAAACTAAAAAATATAGTTAAACCTTTTGCAACTAATTTTACAACTATTTCCTAGGTATCAGGTGTGTTCAGTTGTTCATGAAAACATAGACGATGCCCACAACATGAACATATCAGTCAATGAACCATTGTAATCATTAATTATTGTCTTTTTAATATTTAAGTCTTAGTCTAGACTGCAGGAATGCAAGTTTGTCAAGTTTGTTTGGAAAAAATGACCCAGAAAAGAATAGATTGAAGAGGGACTTGTTATTGAGAATTCAGGACACCAACAAAAAAGTTTTAGTTAAACTATTTAGTTACTAACTAACATTTTTCAGTTAAACTATCATTTTAACTAAGCTATTTATATTTAATTAAACTACGGAGATAACTAAAAAATAGTTACACTTTTAGTTAGCAACTAATTAGTTAACTAGTTGCCCATCACTGCAAATCACAGTCTTTATTACATTTGTTGCCATGCAAGGCACTTTACTTTGGGTCACTAAAAACCTGCTTTCTACTTTGCTATCTGTGCTAAATGCCATGCTGCAGGTCGTTTTGTGGTAAAAGACCACTCTTCACTGGCTTCCAATTTCTGATCACTTTGAGTATAAACAGATAATTATTGTTTCTACAGTACTTCAAGGTCAGGCACCTTCTTACAAGACTGGGCTTTTTAACCATTTTCTACTACTTCATATCACTTGCTTTGTTCTATTGAGTATGTTCCTAGATCACGTATCACTCCAACCCTCCTCATGTCAGTCATTCAGAATAACTGAACCCTCTCTCTAGAATGGGTTGTCTCCATCTATTCATGCTTCACCTCTTACTCCCACACTCAGTTCATTGTAAAGATTTAAATCTCATTTTCTTATCAAGTGACTCTAAAGCCAGGAGCGCCTCTGAGTAGAAATATGCAGTGCTATATAAGTCCCTTATTACATTACATTACTAGAAGAATTGGCAGCAGCCAAGATAGGTCAGCAGCTGTTCAATGGTTGCATTCTGGAATGTTACATAAGTATCTTCTAACATCACCTCAACATCATCATCTTCATAATTGTGTATCATAAAAATGTGTAATTGTAGGTTGAGAGTTATGTTTATCTTGTGTTGTCTGCATTTGCGAATAAAGATTTCTATAATATAATTGGCGAGCCCATTATAGGAGTGTAGCCTTTTCCACAGTGCATTTTCAGGCTTATCTGGTCTTGGCTGATCTCCAAGTCTAGAGTAAGCCAGTGTTGAGGGCAGTGAAGCCAGATTGAATTGTTCTGGTCCTGAAATGGTTTAGAGACTTTGCAAACAAATAGATCTTTAACTCCAAGGGTTTAAGTGATAATCAATATTTGAATAAAACTGCCAGCTTCAGAAATCTTTAAAGACCTCTGAAATTGCTACAAATTGTAAATTTTCAAAAGACCAATGAAAATGCTTCAATATTGTTAGGGTTTACTCAAATTCTTTGACAGCTATGTCCCATGTGCCTTATATATATATATATATATATATATATATATATATATATATATATATATATATATATATATATGTATATTCATGATTGTAAAGTTTACTCAAATGTTCTTTCAGTCTACGGAAGTGAGTCAGTTGACAGTTAAAAAACATGAACTGCAAGAACAGAGTCACTCAATACATATGGAGAAAAAGGTTGGCGTAGTTACTGTGATAATCCTTAATGTTAATGGTGGCACTTTAGAGTGGCATATCATTTGAATGACAGACAGATTGAAAATTTGAGTGATGTGGTTTAAGCGAGAAATTCATCTAATAGACGACTTCATGAGTGGCATTTAATTTTGTAATGTGGCTGTAAGAATTATAAAGCATATGCAGTCGGTTCTAGACCTAGTTATCTTGAAATTCATTGTTTCATATACTATAGAAGCATACTATAAATGTTTTTTCGATTGTTTTAGGAACACGATAGATGCCATTCTAATTACGACAGTGCTTCGGCTACTGATAATTTCCAGCCTCATGAGGTAAATCGATCAGTTCTTTAGCTTTCAGTTTAGGTAATTGGGTTTTGCTGTGATGTAGTGCTGTTATTCGATGATAAACATGTAAGAACCTTAAAATATCCAAAGCATCTGCCTTGCAGTAGTTGTTAGATACAGTATATGACAGAAGCACGAAAACAGTCAGACCATCATTGTTCAATCGTTAGATTTTCACTGTATTGAATATTTTGTTTTAAACTAATAAACTGATTGATTGATTGAAAACTGTGCATGTAAGTCAATATATAAGTCTGGGCTATAATCATGTTAGGCCTACTGTTAGGGAATTACTTTATCAACCCTAGCTTTAAGCAGACTTGGAGTCCTTGAGTTCGTGACCATGGCCTCGAGGTGCCTCGAGGCCAAGTGACCCTGTCCTTGGCCTCGGGGTACAAGTCCTTGGCCTCAGACCTGATGGCCTTGGCCTCGGGGTACAAGTCCTTGGCCTTGTACTTGGGCCAAGCCATCATCATGGAATTAAACAAGAAGATCGTGCATTCACACTGTTGAACTATCAGCTTGAAGTGTGTCTCGGCTCTCTTGTCATTATCAAGGAGATGAATAATACCTGAACACATAGTCTAGTCTCCTAACTTGTTTATTAATCCCGACTTCCGTTTAACCCCTGTTGTTTAGTATTTCTGAAATACATTTAGTGTGAACGGCCATAACATTTAACTTTTGCATGAAAAACCTATCGAATTTATGCTAGTAATAGCATAAATGAAAGTGGCATTTTGTGATCTGCTGATGTTGATAATATATGGTTTTGTAGCATTTTCGTCAATATACTTTGGAAATATATTTGCCACTTTCAAAGATTTAGAGTTTGCTTATATGTTGAAGTGCCAGGTCTGTCCTTTGCCAGTTCACCACAACATACCAACTTGGGTGTCTCAGTCTATTATTTGTCTTTAGCAACTGTCAAAAATAAAACTTTGTAGTGTAAAAGCCTACATGCGAGGTCCTCGGCCTTGGCCTCAACCTCAGACCTCTTGACCTTGGCCTCGAACTTCTGGTCCTTGGCCTCTGACCTGCTGGCCTTGGCCTCGTGTAACAAGTCCTTGGCCTCACCTTGGCCACAAAAGTTGTGGCCTTGACTCCAAGTCTGGCTTTAAGTATAATGAAATGTACATCTTATGCAAGAGAACAGGATTTGATTATTTTTGATGATGTAAAGTAGTATGATATTGGCCTATCTAATTTCTCTCAATCAATTTGGAATTGAAATACGTTTCAATAGTTTGTAGTGTGAAGTTTATTGTCATATGACAAACTTGTGAATGTTACTGAATTCTTAGAGCTTAGGGGCTGTCCATTAATTATGTCAACAATTTTGGGCAATTTTTGACCCCCTCCCTCCTTGTCAACAACTGTCAACTTTCACTTACCCTCTATAATTACGTCAAAAACTTTTGACCCCCCAGATCAATGACAGGTCCCAATAACAAGGTTATTATTTTTTGCGGCGATGACCATTTTTTCCCTTTTTGCTTATCGAGTGTCAAAATGTGGTGATGATGACCTTTTTTGCCATGCTTTTTCCATTGTAATAAGTAGTATTCCATGAAATTTCCTATTTGTTGATTATTTGTAAAAAGTGAAATTGTTGACGTCAACTTCTCTTGACCCCCCTCTTCCCCCTGTCAACAACTGTCAAACTTTTTCAAGTCCTCTCCTCCTCCTAAATTTTTGACATAATTAATGGACAGCCCTTTATGTACACTGTCGATCATCAGTTTTTGCAAAACTAGATGCAAAAATTTTGTTTTGCCCCAGAACAATACTGAAACTTTTCCAGTAAGGACGGTGCTTGTCACCACAATCGCATTTATCCACCGACCGAGCCACGTGACCATCATCATCACCATCATCGTCATTGTCATCATCATCATCATGCAAAGTCAGTTGTTGCCAATGCGATCACCATCTATCGTTCTCAATCCTGTGCAGCTTCATAAACCTCTGTAGGTGCTAATCAGAGTCCATTGCATGAAAATTAATTACCGTAAAATCTCAAGTATTGTGCGCACTTGAGTATAATGTGCACAGCTTTCTTGAGTGCAGATCAAATGATAAAATCGATTTTTATTAATATAATGCGCACCCTTAAATTCTCACACTTGACAAAGTTTTACTTGACCACCAATAAGCTTAATTATTGCTGACAGAACTGTGAATGTCGCAGATGTCAAGATATTCACTGGTAGAAGTTACTGAGCTTGTGTTTATTGTAAGGAATGGGAGAATGTGTGCCCTAGTATCATATTAAACAGAGATTCCACTGTTAGACTGTCATGGACTGTCATGTCACTCTATATGCAGAGTCTGGCTGCAGTGACACCTAGCTTTCTTTAACTGAGTTAGTAGCCAGCAATAAAGTCGTTAATACCACCGTCATTGTGGTTCCAAGTCATTGTCTCCCTCTCCTCTACCTCTCTCTCTCTGCAAATTGTCTCTCTCCATCCCTCTCCCTCTGACAGCAGACACTTTGTACCAACAATAAACTAAGCTGTCAATAAAGTCATTAATGTGGTTCGACTTCATCGTCCCCTCCTCCATTCTCCTTAAAAATTGTCTCTCTCCATCTCCCTCATTAGTGCCACTTGCTTTGCTGGTCAAACACTACACTAAGCACTAAGGAAAGTGACGGTAAAATTAAGTCTTTGGGGAAAATAAGGAACATTTTTTCTAGCTTTGGTATTACATGACTATAATGCGCACCCCTAACTTGATGGAAAATTCTGAGTTTTAAAAATGTGCACTATACTTGAGATTTTACGGTATTTGTTCATAGCCACAACCACTTCAACTTTTATGAAACTGAAGATAATGATGAACGCTCTGTGCAGTGACACAATGCGCTGGCCGGGATTACTTCACCTGAAACGTTTGCTAAAGAGCTGAAAACGCATTTGTTCACCATATCGTACAGTTGACTGTTGACTGTACAGCGCTTTTGGTTTTGGCCGATGGCCATGTTACGGCGCTTCACAAATCGTCGAATAATAATAATAATAATAATAATGGCTCTTCAGTTGAAACTCATATTGTCTAGAGTTCCAAACCAATCTGCTGAATGGATGCCAAACAGAAATTGTCTGATTTGCCTGCAATAGCTCTGTGCCGGCCAGTGGCGGCTCCAACGGGGGGTCCGTGCCCCTCTATTGGGTGCCTGCCCCCCCAGCAACCCCCCTGTTGGGACCCTATACTTAATACTACATACCTACCAACAATCGGTTGGCCCCCATGATTAGAAGATGCCACCCCAATGGCCCCCCACTTGCCAAATCCTGGAGCCGCCACAGATGCCGGCACATGTTTTTGGGGCCCCCTGCAACTTTTTGATATTTGTGGACCCTATTATACCTATATTCAAAATTCACATTGTTTCCATGGTCGGAGTTTAAGAAGTTAAAACCAATAAAAGTAGAATTAGATTTTTATCAGCACTATTTAATGTTTAACTCAAAGAGGAACATAACGCACTTTGTTCCTCATCAAGAAAATTTCCATTTCCATGAATGTAGAGCCTCTCTGAATCACCACAAAAGGCCATATTCATCTTTGCAAGAAATGGAAAATTGCTGTTGTGCACTCTAACACGGCGTGGTAATGAGCTCTGCCTTTTCACACTAGAGCTAGGCTAGCTAGCATCTGCTTGTCAAGTTTCAGCCGGTTGTAATGTCTTCGGTTGTAAAGCTGGTTGTAAATTCTTTGGAATTCATTTCCTGACTGATGGGCTCTGATTTGACGGGCACCATCGGCGACGGAAGGGTCTTAAGCGCCGTCGGTTGAGGAGGAGGGGGACTCCAGAGGAGCAGCGAAGCGGGAGGGAGATTCGTCAATGTCGGTCGTTGTTAGAGGAGGAGGGGGTCCTTGGACATGGAGAAATCCAACACATTGTCATCGTCATCGTCGTTTACCGTCGTTTACCGTCGTTTAACGTCGTTTGTTAATTCAATTTCCTTCCAGTTCATCATTTTTCTGTCTGTGGTCCATTTGCTTCTCAGTTCTCCAAGTATTGCCAACTGCAGAAACCTTGGCATGCTAGTTTCATTTTTTGTCACATTTTTGTGACACCAAACAACTTGAACCAGAAGCAGTATGCAGCATCCTGCTGCTTGGAACATACAAGTCACGTTCGGATCATCGTTTCTCCATTTGGCAGAGTCCTAGCTTAGAAGTTAGGAGTGAACCTGCGAAAATTTGTAATGTTTGACCTGTACAATGTACAGCTCTCAGTTTCACAATGTCAATACGCAGACCATCTGATATGGTTTCTGGCCAAGATGTAGGCTCAGTAAAGGGAACGTAGTTATTTCTAGCGGCAGTGCTGCGGCATGGCTTGTGACATTGTTATTATTATAACCGGTCTTTTGAAGATGCACACAAAACATATTGATTATGCCACAGAAATCACATACTAAACAGTTATTCAAATTAAAATATTTGGCTATAAAACCAGGACCCCCTAAATATCCGAGGTCGGGGGGCTCCTGTGTTGCAGCAGGCATTGCAGGCCCTATGCGCCAGCACTGCAATCGCTCAAAGCATCAAGAGCCTCTTGTCTGCATTGACTTAATCAGTTTAGCATTATCAGTGTGCAACCTAAATGTCTTCTTTCACTCTGACTTCAGGGTAATGAAGTGTTATGATCTACAAATTGCTGCAGATTCAGCTAAACGTCTTCAAATGATCAGCTTCACTACTCACCTACACATGTGTATGCACACACACACACACACACACACACACATGCACACACACATGTATACAGTATATATATATATATATATATATATATATATATATATATATATATATATATATATATATATATATATATATATATATATATATATATATATATATAGAGAGAGAGAGAGAGAGAGAGAGAGAGAGAGAGAGAGAGAGAGAGAGAGAGAGAGAGATTAAATTAATATTAATAGTAAAGAATTTTGTATGAGAAAGAATTAGACATTGCAGCTTTTAGCAGGCATGACTATGCTATCATCATAAACATTTAGAGGGGCTTGATGCACTTACTGTAATTTAAGACCGACGTTAGTGAATGCTTGATTGTTACTGACGTCTGAAACATGGACAGTTATCCTAGACAATGATATTCTTCATTTCATTTTGGTATTTAGTTATATTGTAAACTATTATTTTAAAAGTTTATCGTATATTTAGAATTTATGCTCATAGAGTCAGATATTTGATGAGGTTGACCAGAATTACTTTTGAAGGTTTCTTGTGTTTTATATGCTGCAGACAGTTCATGATGATGCCAACTCTTACCAAAGAAAAAGGAATAAATCGAAATTCAGTGTAGAATATGGTCACAAAAATGCATTTGTTAATCAGGTTACTTCATTTAAATTTCTGAAAGTTACTAATTTAGAATAAAGCTACAATGCTCACAAAGAACCATGACAGTCAAGCTCTATCAGTGTAGGAATAGATTTGGCATTTGACTTCACCGTATGTTTCACATTCCAGACATAAAAGATCGACAGAAATTCTCTATTTGGACTTTTATTGTTGATCGTGTATTGCCTGTACTGTACAGCACATTGTAATTGGTGTAATTGATGTCTTTGTCAGTTGTGGGGAAGGAATCAGAGAATTTTCTACAAGCTGACAAGATATGCTTCAACAGCAAGCCAGTGGTTATCAATAAATTATTGAGGGTTTCACTGCAAATGTTTTCAATATACCTTCCAAAATTAGTCAGCATATTTGATAATCACTTTAGTCCAACAATATAAAAGTTCTATTGTGCAACTCAAATAAACATGGCTGTTATAAATCAGTTTTCTACATAGATATCAGTCACGCAGATTGAAATGTCAGGAGAAAGATAATTTTGGCTGTTTGCCCCATTGTCATTTTCTGCATCTCAAAACTCTATATATAAATTTTTCTGTGATTTGCAAAAAATGAAGATCAATTGAAAAACTACAATATGAAAATCATTTCAGGCATATCAGCTGGTCAGCTCTGCCATCACTGTACCTTTCGACTTCATAATAGCATGCATAAGTAGAAGTAAAGCAATTACAAGAAATTACTGTATTTTCTCTGGTAAACTAAGCACTTTTTTCTGAAAAAATTCAGTGCAAAGTCTGGGTGTGTATCATGTTTAGGATTAAATACATTTTTCTGCATTCTCAGCCAAATGCTACTCACTTGTATGGACCACTGGATCATCTGGCCAAAAAAGGTTTACAACTTTACATCTGTTTAATAAACTTCTTCTTGTGTAGTGCTTTAGACTGGTGCTATAAGCATTATTATCAAGGCACTATACAAATTCATGATTTTAAAAATTTGCCAGGACTTGCACCTAATTTACAAAATTAGCAAACACTGATGGGTGATAATAGACAAAAATTGATTTTTAGATAGATGAGAAAAGAGAATATAGTAGGACTTTGTCCAGTAGCAGCTAGCAACCCAACTGATTTGAAATTGAAAAACTATGAAACCATAGATCCTAAATAAATACAATACTTTAAAGTAGAAATACTTTCGAAGTACAAGATTTGGGAAGAAACAAATGCCTGTTGTCTGTTTCACTGACATCAAGCACAAGCAGCAAAGTCGGCCTCTTTTCTGTGGAGTAAAATCACTAAAAGGTGTCAGAAAGGATATCTAATGATTTGCTGTTGCTAGCTTTCACTAAGTTATTGCTAATTAGGAAGTTCTTGGACTCTTAATTTCTTTAACCCCTTAACTGGGTGCCCTGAGTAATGCTCATCCATTTTACGTTGAGTTACAAATAGTTGCCCAGTTAAGGGGTTAATACAGTGTGACGGTTATATTCTTGGGCAAATTTCATGTGCGTTTTACTGTTATACACAGGGTTTTAAGATTTTGCATCATGCTCACTCTCTAAAATCAGGGTGTGTATTATATGTGGCTGCTTGTTATACCCAGGATAATACGGTAAATCTGAAAGAAATGATAGATAGTCATGTCTTGATTCTGATTACAAACACACACACACACATTGATTATGACTTACTGAACTCTCTCTTTCCTAATCTAACTTTCACAAATTATATCAAAAACCTTGGTATTTACTTTGACAGTAACTTGACCTTCAAGGAGCATTTTGCTAGACTCTCTCGATCCTGGTTTTACCAACTTAGGCAAATTAGGGTTATTCGTTCTTCGCTTTCTTTATCTGCAGCCAAATCTTTGGTTCATGCTTTTATGGCTAGTAGACTAGACTATTGCAATTCTCTTTATCTTGGCCTGCCCAAAAGTCTGCTTTCCACTCTGCAATCTGTCCTAAATGCTGCGGCTCGTCTTGTGGCTAAAGCTCCTCACTACTCTAGCATCTCAGAATTTATGCCTAACACCCTCCACTGGCTTCCAATTTCTGACCGCATTAAATTCAAACAAGTAATTATTGTTTCTGCAGCACTTTGAGGTCATTACTTACATTACTGAGCTTTTCAAATCACCCTCTTCTGCTGCTCATCGCCTGCTCTGCTCAACTGATCAGAAGAATGTTTGTCCCCAGATCACGCACTGCTCTTACCCAGCGTCGGACTTTTGCAGTGACTGGACCCTCCCTTTGGAATGCCTTAAACCCATCCATTCGGGAATCACTTCTTACTCCCTCGCTCTACTCAGTGCGAAAGCTAAAGTCTCATTACTTTACCCTGCGACTCCAATGCTAGGAGTGCCTCTGAGTAGAAATAGAAGAGGCGCTATACAAATGTCACATTACATTATATTACATTACACGCACACACATGTGCGAACACACACTCTAGATATATCACAATAACCATAGGCTCTACTTAAAAGAAAACCTTTATATTTTTGTCTGAATTTCAGGGTGGATATGTGCCTAATGTGGGAACACTGGCAGGATTACCTGCAGTTGCAGTCAAAGTTGGTATGAATGGTAGTAGTGCAAAGGTGGTTGATGAATACAATGGGCAAATTCAGAATAGCACTAAAATATCTGTAATAAGATTGCATGAAGAAGAGTCTTCTGTTGCAATGGAGGAAATAAAGACTAAGGAGGGTGCTATGACTTCTGCTAAAGAGAAAAATGAAAATCCAGGTAAAAGGAGAAATAAACGGGAGAGAAAGAATAAAAATTCTAATATTCACTCTGGAGGAAATGCAGATGATTCAATCATTCACAGTAGCAGGAATGATGTAATGTCCAGTACACATTCTGAAATCAAGCAAGACGACGATCTCATCTCTAGTGTGGTTAGTTACATTTCAGATTATTAGTAGCATAAGATGTGTGATTTTAAAAGATTTATCATTTTTCATTCTAAACACTCTTTCCTTGATGGACTACGCACATTGCAAAATCAGATTTCACAATTAGTACGATACACACTAAGTATACACACGAGTACCTGGATCCAGAATACAAGTGCACTACACAATTATAACAAGTCCTGTTTCATTTGAGTGTGTTGATATTGCCATTTTAGTTTCTGCTTTCTTCAATCTGTCATTCTCATGGCATATAGTGTAATCAAAGCGTGATGAACATGTTTTAATAATTTTTGTATTACATCTTGGAAACTATCCAATCACAGGCTGCATTACAGCAGCCTATCACAGGCATAATTTCAGATGTTCATATCATTAACCCTTTAACGCCGGGGAACCCTTAAAAGGAAAACTCCATGCAGCCGGGAGAATCCGTCCTGGAAAAGTGCTGGACGCCGGGACTTTTTGGCCCTTTTTCACGCAAAGCCAATTTTTTGCAACTCGCAATTGCTGGGGCTATATGAAAGCTACAAAACTGTGGCATACCACATTTTTTAGGACTTTCATTTCTCTTTCTAACCATCCGTGAAGGAAAACACTTAAAAAGTTGTGGGTCCTCCACACACCCAAAAACAGGCCACCCCTCCCAAAAATGCAAACTGAAGCTCAGCCTTTGCAATCTATTACAGTTGAATTTTACTTCAGACCTGTTTGAGAACAATTTCCCATGTAAAAGAAAATGAATTGTTTAAAAATCTATTTAAAATATAAAGGACCCTCATATTATAATCCCATGTGAATTTTATCATTTCCATTATAACTGTCAAATTTTATTAATATTTCAAGCAGTTTTATTTTTGACTAGCATTACCCTGCCACACATTGCAGTGGCAGAGTCTGCTTAACAGTAGTGTGTAGAGGGGGCGGGTGGGGCGGTGGCCCCGGGCGCAGACCAGGGGGGGCATAAAAATTGACCTGATGACCTTTTTTTTGCTTGGTGCACCAAATTTGGGGGCTGGTGGTCCCGGGCGCAGACCAGGGCAGAGGGTGTAAAAATTGACCCGATGATCTTTTTTTTGCTCGTGGGCGTACTTTGGACAACTTGGCCCTGGGCGTTGGCCACTCTCTACACGCCACTGCTGCTTAAATTGAAAATGCCTTTTTGGTCAAGCATTACCCCTCCCTCTCCTCCATCTCCCCTCCCCCTACCTCTCCCTCACTCTTCCTATACCTCTCCTTTCCATCATCTCCCTCTCCCCTTCCCTTTATCCTGCCCTTTCCCCTCCCTCCCTCTCCATCTCCACCGCCCTCTACCTCTCCATATACTCTCCCCTCTTCCTCTCTCTGTCATCTTCCTCTCCATCAGTTGACAATAGATTATATTGCCTAACTAATACTAACATGAGTGGGTTGGCCTTTTCCTATTTATCAGCTGTGAAGTAACGGAACAATGTTAGCTTTCATGATCTGTGACATGATCTACTTATTAAGTTGTACATGCATGCATGTGCTGTGACCTAGTTTTGACCAATAGATCGGCATAAGGAAAGTCACTTGATTGATCAGAGCAATGCTGTACTGCATGCATGCGCGGTGACACGACCAAATTTTAGGAAGTTCAGACTTTGCACAATGCGACCACTATGTTGTTTCTTGCATTCGTTCCCTTAAATTTAAACGCAGGTGAATCTAAATGGTGTTTTGATGAAAGCATGTGATAAAAAGTTTTGTAAAAATTTTCAGAGCAATCAGTCAAGAACTTTCAAAGATTAGCCATTATTTACTAAGGAACATTTCATTTTTATTAAGATTTTGCAGCCTACACTTGCATTTTACAGTGAGTGAATTGCCATCTGGTGTCTCATTGTCTTTGTAGATTATTCACAGACAGCCGAGAGGCCTTATAAATCTTGGAAATACTTGCTTCTTTAATGCTGTCATGCAGGTCAGAATTTCAGAGAGGTTTTTCTGCTTTGGTTTTGTGAAATAAACTCTTTGGCAGACAAGTTGTTTTTACAGAATTTACTCTTCAACAGTTTCCCAAAATGTTTTAAATCAAATATCATAATAATATTGACAACTTATATATCAAATGAAAGGATTTGTGATTATCTGCGAGAATATGAAAAGAAAAAGGTAACATTTGCGATGACATTTTTCATATTTCATGAGAAGATATTAAAATTTTTAAAAAATAATAAAATTTGACTTTAAAGTTCATCAAAAATGTTGTCAGCAACAAGACAGTATAAGCAAACTATCTTCAACATATACACATATGTAGTAAACATTAAAAAGTTATATAAAATGGTTTAGAAAGTTTAGTTTAGGAAGGATCTTGTGTGAAAGGTCTCAAAGCAATTACAACATGCATATTTTTGACAGATGTCACAGAAGTTTACAGGCTTGGTTTTTTATACTGCCCAGCAGAATTTTTTGTTTTCGCTGTCATCAGGTTTGGAAATATCCATGTCATAAAACTTACCATTTTCAATCGCTTCCCAAACTTCCTTGGTTGAATAAAACTTCTGTCTCTATGCATCACCCTTTACATTAAAATAAATATTACTTGGTACATGTAATAGACATTCGATTAATTTTTTAAAGTATCGATTTTAATTTTATTGCTTGCTTGGTCCCCTGCATCTTGGAAAAAATTATTTGTGGCCCTTTGGCAAAAAAGTTTGTGCACCACTGTTTTAAACTTGCTTGGTATGATTTCCTCTAAATCACTCTCCTTGATTGTAATGTTTAGTCCCTTTCCACAAACTCATACTCATGATCTGCTTCCTTCCCCCCAATATGCACCACAGTGCACTTTTCTATATTGAAAAGCATTTGCCAATCCTCTGACCATTGAGATAATCTATTTAGAGGCAAGAAGAAAGACAGAGAGGTACTCGCCCATTTGTTTATCTCATTTGCTGTGACCTACCTGCCTAACTTTGGTGGAACCCAGTTGTAAAAGTTGTAAAAATTTGTTAACATATAGCCACTAAATTATAAATAGATGGTTTTATGACTCTTCAATGCAGAATCACTCATCAATTTAAGGTTGCTCTTTTCATGCAACAACTTTATAAGTTATTCTGTCACTACTTGAAGGTAGGAAATTATTTTCCTACTGCATTGTCACTGCAAAGATTCAGTACAAATGGTGTTCACTTTTAGCACAATCTTTTCTAGCATCCTAAGTTCTCAATGCTTAATTAACTCGCACAGACAAACTAATGGATTATGGATAATACTTATTCTAGCAAAGAAATATTTTTACCTAACAGAGACTACTGGGTAAATGAAATCATGAGTCAGTACAAAGACATAATATGCCATTCAGTTTCAACAGACACTTTTAGATCATTATCACTTATATCTAACTATATAGAGTATATTCAGTTGTATATACAGCTTGGTTGTTTTCGAGCTGGATACTTCTCAGAAATTACCACTCCCACTCACTATTCCCACCCCAGCTCCCCTCTCCCCTTTTCCATATAAGCATAGCGTAGGATTTGCAGACCTATACCATTGAACAGCTTACAATAGAGTATATCGCCTAATTAATAATAATAATTAATATTAATGGTGCGGCGGCCAAACGTCGGAAAAGCGAATTGTTCAGCATGGTGTTCCACAGGGGTCGGTTCTCGGCCCTCTGCTGTTCATTCTCTTCATAGCGGGCTTGAGGAAAATCGCTATTGCGTTCGGACTGACCATGCATGGCTACGCGGATGACGTGCAACTGTATTCTTCCTGTCTGCCTGCCGTCATGGAAAGACTTAAACTTTGCTTCCTCGATTGCATCATGGCGATCATCATGTGGACGGAGGAGAACCGCTTGGCCCTTAACCCGGCCAAGACCGAGTTCCTGTGGATGTGCACCCCCAGGAGGAAGCATCTCCTGAGCCCTTCACCGTTCATGCTGGGTGATGTGACCGTCGTCCCCTCAAAGTGCCTACGATTCCTGGGAGTACTACTCGATGAGACGTTGTCGTTCGAGGAACATATCGATAATGTTGTCCGTGGCTGCTACTACCACCTACGGAGGATTAAGTCAGTCCGCCGGCATCTTCCGATCAGTGGGGCAGTGCACCTTGTGCGTGCCCTTGTCCTGCCCAGGCTGGACTATTGCAACAGCGTGTTGCTGGGCATCCCCAATGGAAAGTTGAATTATCTGCAATCCGTGCTCAATACAGCTGCTCGGGTTGTCTTCAGCAGCTTATGGGGCGCCCATGTGACCCTCTACTGCGTGATCAGCTGCACTGGCTTCGAGCCCGGGAGCACATTATCCAAAAGCGCTGCTGGCTCACCTTCCAAGCGTTAAAGGACCCGCACTGTCCACAGTACCTGGCTGAGCTAGTCCTACGATCAACGTCGAATGCACGGAGGTCGGCACTTCACTCCGGCCACCGTGTCCTACTGCTCGTTCCGCCTCCGTCACAGATTTCGAAGTTCGGAAATAGGTCCTTCTCATGCGGGAACCCATTGCTTTGGAATGCCTTGCCGACTGCAGTGACTGAGGCCAACTCTGCTGGACTGTTCCTGAGAAAACTAAATACGCACCTTTTTAGTTTAGGACATGGTTGACTATGTGTATGTGCAGCGCCCTTGTCGTAGGCCTTAGCCTAGTGCATGTCACTATAGAAATTGTCTTGAAATAAATAAATAAATAATACTAGCATGAATGGGTTAGCCTTTTCCAATTCATTAGTTGTGAAATAATGGAATGATGTTGGCTTTCATTGTTTAAATGATAAAAGTCACAATTGTAGAGTAATTGCATGGCTACTGAAATCTATAATTAATTCTTAATCGAATCTACTATTCTACTGGTTTCTATGAGGTTTTATCAAGAGCGCTATTAAACTGCTCTGTTTGTCTATTTAAGTGACTCTTCAGCAATTCTCACTTGTATAAATCGATTCCTGACAATTAAAACTGTATTCAAACATTTAGAGTTGATTTTTAGGTCGATTATTTATTAAGTTTGAAGCTGTTTTGATACAGATGGTTGTCTTGGTGATTAGTCCAGCCTATGCATTTTATAATCATGTTGTTTCTTGTGTTCGTTCACTTAAATTCAAATGCAGGTGAATCTAAATGGTTTTTGATAAAGGCATGTGATAAAAGGTATCTCGTAATCGAATGGAAGGTTTTGTAAAAATTTTTGAAGCAATTGGTCAAGAACTTTCGAAGATTAGCCATTATGTACAAACGAACATTCATTTTTATTAATTAAGATTTAGAGACCAGAATTTTCAAGATTAAGTGTTAATAAAACAACATTAAAAACCCTTTGACTTATATTTATTTTAAATTTTTTCAGTGTACCACCAACACCACCAGTTGGCACTCTGCATACCACCAGTGGTACCATGTACTGCACTTTAAGAACCACTGCATTAACTGATTGAGGCATTTATGGCATTGTATTCTGCAAGTTTTTTATTATGTGTAGATGCAAAGACATGAGGACTAAAAAGGAGACCATGGGAACAACCTACCAGAAGACAGGAGGGCAAAGAATGAGATTACACAGCAAGAGCTGCAAGACCATAATGTGAATGAATGGATTGGTGAAATATAGTAGTTCTCACACAGGGCAGACCCTACTAAACCATTTTAAACCTTATTATTATTTATTATATTTAAGTCATTGCCAATGAACAGAACTGTATATAAGTAAGTAAAGTAAAATCTCGTAAACTTCTACAGCGCCCCGGAAAGCAGCACAGCAGTAGCTGCTTATTCTTATGCGCTTAATCTTTCTTGAAATAGCTATAGCCAGGGTGGTTTGTCGGCCGGGCAAAGGTCAGTGTATCTATGAGGCGGCGGGTCAGGTTGTTATTGCTATGGGGGAAATGACTTTTCGAATAGGAAGGTTTTAAGTTTAGACCTAAAGGTTTGAGGAGACAGTGAAGGAATTAAAGGAAATGAGGATTCGGGGCTTATTGTTTGACCATGTCGTAGGCTGCGGAGGGAGGCTGGAATTGAGTTCCAAAGTTCTGGTGCGGCGTATGAGAAAGCGCGGTTGCAGATTTTGAGTGATGACTGATTTAACGGGCGTGAAATTGTGAGATGAGATGATGATCGTGTAGGTCGGGGAGGCTGAGGCGTTAAGAGTTTACGAAGGTAAACCGGTTTTGACGAATGAAGTGAACTGTAAGTAATCGTTATTATCTTGTACTGTATACGTTCGGATATTTTAAGCCAGTGTAGTGTCTTCAGTATGGGTGAAATATGGCAGAACTTTGGTGATTTGGTTACTGCTCGGGCTAGTGCATTTTGAATTGATTGTAATTTGTTGATGGAGGTTTTGGGAGGTTATAGTAAAGGGAGTTGCAGTAATCCAGTTTGGAATGGACTATTGAAGTGGCGATTGTGGATGCAGTTTTGGTGTCAAGGCAAGGACGGAGGGCGTAGATCACGAATATGGGCATAGCAGGATTTCGATAGTTGGGAGATCTGTGATTCTAAATTTAGGGATGAATCAATTTTGAAACCAAGATTTTTTGCAGTTGGAGCAGGGGTTATTGTGGTATCTGGAGTCAGGACTAGCTTGGGACTGTCAATTTTTTTAACTTGTTGGGGTAGACCTATTAAAAGGAATTCAGTCTTGGATGGATTAAGAGCAAGGAGGTTAGATGACATCCATGACGAAATAGACGAGAATGCTGATTCAAGCAAAGTAATTGATGTGTCAAATGAGGATGGCGAAAAGGACAGGAATAACTGAGTGTCGTCGGCATAGAGTTGGTGATTCAAGTTGAGGGAATTGATTAATGTTGATGAATTGATTGGATGTTAGTGGTGTGGTATAGAGACTGAACAATATAGGCCCTAGGACGGATCCTTAGGGCACTCCGAAGTTTACGCTATGAGATGATGAGGTTTGTTTGAGACACGAAACTTGGAAGGAACGAGACTTGAGGTAAGATTTGAACCAGTGATGGGCTTTGTCGGATATGCCGAACCAGAGGGAGAGTCGCTCGAGTAGAATATTGTGATCGATAGTGTCGAATGCGGCAGAAAGGTCGAGGAGGCAAAGACCAGTGACTTGTCGGAGACCGATAGCAGTTAAGAGTCTGTCGTAAATGTAGGCCAGGACAGTTTCTGTAGAGTGATGTTTAGTGTAGGCAGATTGATGAGTGTTATATAGTGAGTTATTTGAAAGATGATCTGTGAGTCTAGAAAGGACGATTTTCTCGGTAAGTTTTGATAGAAGAGAAAGATTTGAGATCGGGCGATAGTTATTAAGATCTTCTCGGTCAAGGCCAGGTTTTTTTAGAAGAGGAATGACGAAAGAGTTTTTAAACGAGGATGGGAAAATACCTGTGGTGAAAGATAGGTTAATAATTCTTGTTATAGTTGGCGTAAGCACAGTGGAGCACTGTTTGAGTAGAGAAGTGGGTATGGGGTCAAGATCGCATTGTTTATTTGGAAAGGAGAGAAGGAGTTTGGATACCTCTTCTTGAGTTGCAGGATTGAAGTTGGAGAAATCGCACGGAGGTTGTGACGGAGATGGGTGGTGAGGAGAGGCAGTTTGATTAGTCAAAGTCGAGGCAAGGTTGTTACGAATCTTGGAGATTTTTCCAGAGAAGAAATTAGCAAACGATTCAGCAAGCTGTGACACGGAAATGGTTTGAGGGAGAGGATTTGTTTCTTTGCGGTGGAATAGGTCATTTATAGTTTTCCAGAGTTTTCGTGGATTAGAGCTGTTTGTTGAGATGATGTTAGAGTAGTATTTCTTCTTTGCAGATATGAGGAGATTATGGTAGCGGTTTGTGGCGGAACGAAGGTTTTGAAGGTCAAATGGAGAATGTGTTCTATGGTAGGTTCTTTTGAGGTGTCTGCGAAATGATTTGAAGGCATGAATGAAAGAATTGTACCATGGTTTGCTACTTTGAGATGAAAGCGGTCGTGTAATGATGGGAGCATGTTTTTTGAGTAGGTTAGATAGCACGTAATTGTATTTGTCGATCATCAGCTTGTGTTTTCTGAACACAAGGCCTACTTTTGAACAATGTTCTAATCCATAAATAGACTAATAAATGAAATATTTTCTTTTACAGAATTTGAACCAGTCTTTTCTGCTGCAGCATTGCTTATCCAATTATCTGATGCAGGTTTGCTTAATTTTTCACTGATTATAGTTAGCAGCATGTTATATCCAAATTATAATGGCAGCGATGAGCGATGTGCATTGACTATTATCCGTCAATCTCAAAGAACCAAACCTTTCTTGCATACTGTGTGTGTGTGTCAAAGTTTGTATGTTACATTTAAAATCATCTTTTTTACTTATAATGGTGACGTTCTTGACATTCTTTTTGACAAACATATATCTTTGTCTCAGGAAGGTTAATTATTATAGATATTCCTAAATATAGGTTATGAACTGTAATTGAGGGCTTTAGAAATGGAGATCAGCACCGTCTTATGAGCCCATCAGGCTTGGGAAAGCATTTTGACTTTGAATTTTTGATGAATTGTAAAAATGCATCATGTATTTGTCATTGAGGCTTATCAGCTTATAAATTTTAATTGCTCAAATACTATTAATTCAAATTTAGTGTGCAGGTAAAACATCTCGTTTCCTGTTGACGAAAGCTATGGACGACTTCTACAAGGAGATGAGCGTTACTAAGTCGAGTTATAACCCAAGTGGAGTTTTTCACAACATTTGTACAAAGTATGCTATGTGAATTATATCAGTAATTACAAACTTTTGCTTCATTGTCAAAACAGCAGTAAATAGGTGTGGATCTTAGTTTGGGTGCTTTGAGTGGATTGGTTTCAGACACAGTTAATCCGATACATATGTCATGAGAGTCAGACATAAGTATTGTGCCAAGATAATAGAAGTTTGTCGATGCTGATACCGGTCAGATAGTGAGGTCTGTGATGTTGAGACCTGCGGAAAAATTCTGAATCTTCGTTTTTTTACCAGGAGACATGGAGACATGGAGCTTTGATGCTTCTTGTTTCATCCATTAGAGATCATGTAGAATATTGTACTTGTTTTCCACAAGCATGGCAGTTTCATTTGTGTAGTCTGTATCAGAGAATTTGAAGTCATCAAGCTAGGTGCCAGTGGAGCTTATAAGTTGGCTATGATCTAATCCGTGGTGTGACAGAATAATGCAGGTGCTGGTATGAGATGAAGGCTCAATGGTTCAGACTTGGCCCCATGGTATATACAGGGATACTCTGAACTGCAGCATGGTTCTACCATTTGATGCATCAGCTGGCATCTCCTCTGCATAAATCACTAACCTTGCATTACTGCTCATGATATAATCCTCTGTACTTCATCTCCTTGGGTCAGGGTAGATGAGAAGCACAATGGCATGGACCTGGCCCCTTGGTATACACGGGAATGCTCCGCACTGCAGTTGCAGTGTGATTCCACCGTTCAATGCATCAACTGACATGTCAATGAGATGGCAAAAGGTGTCCCCATGAGACGGCCAAGTACTCATGAGTAGGCTACACACGGACTCTGCCATGGGTCACGGGACATATATACATATATTGACTATTTATATTGCACTTTTTCAGTAAATGTTTACAAGCACAATACAATGTCAATAAATAAACACAGTTAAAAAGTGAGTCTTCAACTGCTTGCAGAAAGTGACAGGCGACTTTAGGTTCTGTAGCGCTGGTCTAAGGGCATTCCAAGCATGGGGTCCAGTGTACGAGAAGGCATGTTACCCCATAACTGTCCAGAGATGAGGCTTATGGTATTGGCTGGTAGACAGTTCATAAGTCTGGTCTACCGCTGGCAGTTGATGTCGGCCGAAGCAAATCGGTCAAGTAGATCAGACAAAGACCATTCCGTGCACAGAACATCAGCATGCATAATTTATGTTGTATCCGTGACTGCTAATGAAGTTCACGAAGTGCCGGTGTGACATGGCCTCTACATTTCAGGTCAAGCACTAGATGTGCAGCAGAATTTGTACGCGCTGCAGGGCAGCTAGTGTAGAGTTTGAAAGGCTGCCAAGGATGGAATTACAGTAATCGAGCCTCGACAGGACAAAAGCAGAGACCAGTTGTGAGGCGGCTTCTTTGCCAGTGATTCGACAGATCTGGCGGATGCGTTGTATGTGATAGAAGCAGCTCTTGGCTGTCTAACATGCTTTTTCATGGTCAGTTCATTGTCAAACAGGACACCAAGGTCTCTGACGATGGTAGATGGGTGGACGATGGTGCCCTGAAGTGCCAGGTTGCAGTTGGACCCATGTTACTGGTTGGCACCACTTGGAAGTGGAGCATAAACCTTATACTGGATAGGCTATGACTGACTGGAGAGGGCTTATCTAATTTGCCTCTCTTTTCACCTCCAAAGGCTTGACAGGAGCTAGTCATTATTGACATCACTGATTGTACGTCACCATTCATTCATTCATTCATTCATTCATAACTGACAACTTATATAGTGCAGTATGCATGACAAAATGTCAAAATCAAGAGCACTTTACAGCAAATAAAATATCTCAACTGTACGAAATATTAAACAAGTGTGTTTTGAGTCTTCTGGCGAACATTTCAGGATAAGTCACTTCTGTCACGTCATCTGGCAGTGCATTTCATAGAGCCGGATTCTCGCGAGACCGATCTCTCCCCGAATATCGCAGTCTTGGCCGGAGGTGGTATGAACAGCCGAGCTCGGCCGCTCGATCGGAGTCGTGAACGCACTTCGGTCGTCGTAGGCATGTGTATCGGCGCCGTTAGATAGTCCGGGCAGGTGGGATCACGGAGCATTCGATACGTAAGCCAGCATCGTTTGTACTTGATCCTTTGCGGAATCCGCAGCCAGTGGAGCTGGTCTCTCAGTATAGGTGTTACGTGCTCGTTCCACTTGACACCAAAGATCACTCGAGCAGCCGCATTCAGAACTGACTGCAGCCGATTCAACTGACAATCCGGGAGCCCAAGCAGAATACTATTACAATAGTCTAGTCGTGATAAGATGGACGCCCTGACTAGTTGTATCGTAGCATCGATTGTGAGGTAGCGACGGATATCACCGTATCATTAACCAACCAATTTTTTACTCTCATCATATAGATATCTCTGGATTATGGAATGACCGGATGTGCATTTTCCACTGGATACCGGATCCGGATAGTTTGGGTCAACATTTTCCGGATCCGAAGCGAATATTACCGCACAGGATTAGAAGGACTCTGCGAGTCTTGAGTTTGCAGGTGAACTACCTGGGGTTGAAAGTAAATAAGATAATCATTTCCTCAGAATGAAAAAGACTCATTAATCCATCACACATCTCACAAGCATAAAGTATCTTGAAAAGTTTTAAAATTCAATTGCAACTTCAAAGTGAAAGTTAAATGAAATCTGTAAAGTTACAAGTAAGTCATTCAACAAAGAAATTAAAAACCAAAGCAAAAATCAATATTCGGATTTGATAGTTTTGTGACATTAGTATTTGTGAATCTTGATATTGTTGTGTACCACACTATCTGGCTGGAGCAAATGTCTGGAGCAGTTTCCGGTCATTCCCTACTCTGGATATGGTTATTTGTTATTTAGAACAATGGTTATTATTGCGTCAGTTAAAACACTGATCATAATTATTTGACTTTATGTTCTTTTACTAAATTAATTAAATTTCTTGTATTTGGTTTTTAAAAAATTGTATTTTTCATCATTTTGTACATGAATGCAAAGAAAGTTGAAATAAAGTTTTGGTTTAGTTCAAAATACAAAGTGTGAACAAAGGCTTTAATCAGAAAAATGATCTATCAAAATCAAAAATGAAATGCGCAGCCTGTTACATTCTATTTCTGCTAAATGTTTTAGATGTCAAAGATTTTCTGGTGGTCGTCAACAGGACAGTCATGAACTACTGCGTCACCTTCTAGATGGTCTTCGGGCAGAAGAAAGAGAGGTGTGTGACTAAACTAACTTAAAATCTCGAGTATAAAGTGCACATGAGTATGATGTGTATGGTTTACCTGGGTGCAGATTAAAAGATAAAATTGATTTTCATGAATATAATGCACTCCCTTTAATCACCATGTAATCAGTAATTTTTAATTATATGCAATTCTGACTCTTCTTCTCAAGGATTGCTTTGATGCACTTGGTCAGCCAATCACAACTCTGATCAAACTATCTCTAAAGGATCATTCCCTTCCTTTATTCTAATGCTGTGGTTCATCCTCTTCTATAGAAAGCTTCTCTTGATGTCTATAACTTAAACAACTACAGACCCATATCAAACTTGAACTTTAGATCACAGCTTCTCGAACACATAATCACTCGATGAATGGACGCTCAACGAATGGACGAACATTATCCTCCAACTCTCTTATCCTTCTCTTCAGTCTGTCTACCACATTTTTCACTCAACTGAATCTGATTTCTTTGCTACTCACAATAATATTATAACTGCCATGGACAGAGATAAGGTCACTGACCTGATTCTTCTCGATCTCTCGGCTGCATTCGACACAGTTGACTACACTATACTTTTACATCATCTAAGGCATTGGTTTGACATTACCAATGTAGCACTAAAATGTTTTAAGTGCTACCTCCAACACCACACTCTGTCAGTGTCTGTGAGTGGCATCCTCTCTGACTCAGGAAATCTCAGTTTTGGTGTGCCCCAGGGCTCCGTCCTGGGCCCTCTCCTTTTTACTTCTTCACAGTGCCTTTTGGCTCCCTATATGTGCATCAGAGTATTGGATACCACCATTGTGCTGATGATACTCAAATCTTCATCAATTTTGATGAAACTACCTCAAATTATTGTCTCGCATGCTTCAATCGGTACAGCTTTGGATGACCAGCAATAAATTACTTCTCAATCTATCTAAATCTGAAATGTTGACACTTACGATCCAGCAAAAGCATTATGTACATTGTCGTTGATGCTTTTGCTGGACCATAAGTGTGTTGATATTTTCATTATTTTCATTTCAATTTCTGCTTTGTGTGATCTGTCGAGCTCATGATGTGCACATGCAACGTGCAATAGACTTTTAAATAACATTTTCTGCTGGTTTTTCTAAGATTCTGGTTATTTACAAATATATGCAGACCAATAAGATTCATTGGCTACTGATGTTTACACACATGTGCAAGGGTTTCTGGCCAAAGCAAGCAGCAAATAGCACAAGTGATTTACTGGTAGTTGGCAGTTTATTTGACTGTAAAGTATACTTTTCAAGAAATAATAGTGGTTGTAAAAATTTATTTAGGCTAATTATTGACTTCCTTGGTTACTAATACAAGAAAGAAATATATCTACATAAAGATTTTCATCTATTTGCCACCATCAAGCATTAATTGTGAGACTGTGCTTTGGTGTAATACTGGCAGTGAACCTATAGAAATAGCTGTGTCAATTAATTACCTGGCAAAGTAAGTAAGTAAGTAAAATCTCGTTAATTTCTAAAGCGCTTTCAAAAGATGCACCTACGTAGCTCCTTATTCCTATGCGCTTAATCTCAAATGAAGTAGCTATAGCCAAAGGTGGGTCATTCATGCTGGGTCATTTAATCAAAAGGGCGAGTGGGCAGGATGCTACAGCTATGGAGGAAATGATTTTATAAAGAGAAATGATTTTAGTTTAGAAAGAAAAACATGAGGAGATGTTGCAAGAAGGGGAGAAAATTGTGACTCAGAGTTTGTTATTTGCCTTTGATGTAGACAGCGAAGGGATATTGGAATTGAGTTCCAAAGCTCAGGTGCAGCATATGAAAAAACACGATTGCAAATTTTTAGAGATGATTGATTCAGAGATCGAAGGAGAGTTACATGAGAAGAAGATCTAGTAGATCGAGGTTGTTGTGGAATTATCAGATTTCTTAGGTAGACAGGTTTTGATGTATGAAGTGAGTTATAAGTCATCGATATTATTTTATATTCAATGCGTTCTGCTATTTTGAGCCAGTGAAGAGATTTGAGTAATGGTGTGATGTGGCAAAATTTAGGCGATTTAGTTACTGCACGAGCTAAGGCATTTTGAATCGATTGGAGTTTACCTATGGAAGCCTTTGGAAGATTGTGAAACAGTGAGTTGCAGTAGTCTAACTCAGAGTGAACTATTGAAGTGGCAATAGTGGAAGCAGTTTTAATATCAAGGTAGGGACAAAGGCGACGTAGATCACGAATGTGAGCATAACAGGTTTTTGATAGTTGAGATATGTGAGCTTCAAAATTTAGGGAGGAGTCAAAAGTAAATCCAAGATTTTTTGCAGTTGGAGCAGGGGTTATTATTGTATCTGGGGCTAAAATCAGTGTGGGATTTTCAATTTTTTCCAGTTGTTGTGGCAGTCCAAATAAGAGAAATTCTGTTTTGGAGGGATTGAGGGCAAGGAGATTAGCTGACATCCATTATTATTATTATTATTATCAGACAACTTCTATAGCGCAGTAAGCATAGCTTAGGCTAAAAACAAGAGCGCTTTGACACGTGTCACTTATATGCGATGTTAAATAAGTGTGTTTTTAGGTTCGTTCTGAAAGTCTCAACAGAGTCAGAATTAGTCACACAGTCTGGCAGAGAGTTCCACAGGAGCGGGTTGCCCCGCCTGACCGATCCATGATGAGATTGACGAAAATGCTGATTCTGGTTCAGAGATTGATGCCTTAAAGGAAGACGGAGTAAACGAAAGAAATAATTGAGTGTCATCTGCATAAAGTTGATGATTCAATTTGAGAGAGTTGATTAAGGATGACAGTGGGGTAGTGTAGAGACTAAACAAAACCGGTCCAAGGACAGATCCTTGTGGTACTCCATAGTATAGATCAGAGGGTGATGAAGTTTGATTCAGGCATGAGACTTGAAAGGATCTAGATTGGAGATAAGATTGGAACCAGTGGTGGGCTATAGAAGATATTCCAAACCAGAGGAAAAGGCGTTTCATTAGGATTTTGGGATCTATTGTATCAAAGGCAGCAGAAAGATCAAGGAGACAGAGACCAGTAAGTTGTTGAAATCCAATGGCAGTGAGGAGTTTGTCATAAATGTTTGTGAGGATGGTTTCTGTTGAATGGTGTTTTGTATAAGCGGATTGGTGAGTGTTGTATAAGGAGTTTTTTGACAAATGCTCAGTTAGTCTGGAAAGAACGATTTTCTCTGTGAGTTTGGAGAGGACAGACAGGTTTGAAATGGGGTGATAATTGTTGAGATCCTCTCCGTCAAGGTTTGGTTTTTTAAGAAGTGGAGTTACGAGGGAATTTTTAAATGAGGATGGGAATGTGCCTGAGGAAAGAGATAAATTGATAATTTTTGTTATAGTTGGTACTAGGGCAGAGGCACACTGTTTAAGAAGAGAGGTTGGTATTGGATCAAGACTGCATTGCTTGTTTGGAAAGGAATGCAGGAGTTTAGATACTTCTTCCTCAGTCACAGGAGTGAAGCAGGAAAAATTGGAAGGAGCTTCTGGTGGTGATGGGTGATGTGGAGATGTATTTTGATTGGTCATGGTAGATTTTAGATTGGTGCGGATCTTAGAGATTTTTCCAGAAAAAAATAGCAAATGATTCAGCAAGTTGCGAAATGGATTGAGGAAGAGGCTTTGCTTTATTGCGGTGGAATAGACAATTCACAGTGTTCCAGAGTTTACGAGGATTAGAGCTGTTGGCTGCAATTAAGTTAGAATAATATTTTTTTTTGGCAAATATGAGAAGGTTGTGGTAGTGATTTGTTGCAGAACGGAGGTTTTTAAGGTCAATAGCAGAATGTGTTCGGTTGTAAATTCTTTCTAGGCGTCTACGAAATGACTTAAAAGAATGGATGAAGGAATTGTACCAAGGGTTGTTACCGTGAGATGATAGTGGCCGTGTGATTATGGGAGCATGTTTGTCAAGTAGGGCAGATAGGACAGAATTATATTTGCCAATTAGTGATTGTAGGGTGTTTGGGGGTTCGATGGTGAGGTCAGATGATTCAATGTCTTCACAAAAGGTGGATATGTCAATTTTATTGAGACACGGAATGAGTAGGTACCATGAGGTGGAGGGGGTGGTGGGCAGACGTTTAGGATAGTGAAAATGGGGAAATGGTCCGATGGTGAGCATGGGCTGACTGATGAACAAGGAGATAGTGATGAAGAAGATAGGGTGATTAATAGGTCTAAGGTGTGGCCAAAAGTGTGAGTTGGAAAGGAAATGTGCTGTGTGAAGTTTGCTTGTGTTAGGAGCTGTTTGAATTGAGTAGAATTTGGGTCATTGTTCTTGTCAACATGTACATGTATGTTGAAGTCTCCAGTTATTACGAATTCATGTGGGGTTGTTGCTGCTGAGCCTAGAAAGATGGTGAATTCATCGAGGAATTTTCCAAAAGCAGTTGAATATTTTGATGATAATGGAGGACGGTAAACATTGAAAATGGTTAATTTCGTGTAAGGGAGTTTTAGAGTAACTGATGAGCATTCAAATGATGAAAATTGTGTTGATGATGAACTAGTTATTTGAATGTGATCACGGAATGAGGAAGGCTGTGCCTCCTCCGAGGTTGGAAGAAAAGTTGGATTTGGTTATTCTAGGAAAGCAGCTGCACATAATTTTATCAAGACACATTCAACTGGTACACGTACACACAGGCCAGGATAGAACTGGATTGAGTTTGACAGAAGAGCACTGGAGAAAATGTTAATTCATAGGCATTGAGAACACAAGTTTTAAAGAAATTCACAATGCATTATTATATCAACTGCTGAAACTGGGTTTTGGGCTTTGTGCAAATTGTATTATAGTATATTGAATGCTCTTTTGTTTTTTGTTTTATCTAAAAAGGTTTTTCCACAGTCAGAAAGAAGAAAGATTTTGACAAACATTGATAGAGTGTTTGGTGGGCATTTTTTGACTGTCTATACCTGTGAAGAATGCAAAATGGTAATTGATACATGCATTTTTCACCATGCACAAATGCATGAAGTATTATCATTCTATATTTTGACCATTGTTTGATATGACTGAAGATACTTTAAAATAAAGAAATACAGCATTAACGGAATTCGAAAAGCATGTTATCTTGTTTACTTTTTTACAATCCAGTGCCAGCAATTTCATGTCCAGCATATACAATTTTGGAGTATTTTCAAATATTTCTATACATTTATGTAGTCCAGCATGAGCTTATACACTTGAAATGGACATGATGTGCTGCTGGAGCATTTCATTGTGTTCATATTTACATTATGATATTTGTCATTTCCAGTGTGCTATTTTGTTAGCCTCTTCAGTGTGGTGTAACAATAACAACAAGCGTCATCATAAATATCTAATTAGCCATTGCGGTGTGACGTCAGTCATTGTCAAACATTGGTATATATACCCAGCGTCCTGTAGTGGTCTGATGGCTGCAGTAGTGAATTGCCTGATGTTATCAGTATTGAAGAGATTTTCTTTTGTATCTCATTTTTGTTTTGTTTTAGTCATGCAGTATTTGTTAGCAACAATTTACAGTACTTGCATTTTGAAACTTAGCTGGCAACTGCAGAAAGTACATTTCCATGTAGCAGTCAAAGGGTTAATATGTAACTGTTATACAAACTTTGTGATGTTTTACAGTAATTTTAAATTTTAAGTTGTGTTGAGCTTCTATATTAGTTTTTTATAAATGGTTTGCTGACTTTCAGCTCAGTATTATTTGGGCTTCTATATGTGAATAAATTCACAAATCTACAAAAGTATTTAGCTCTCTGTTAGGCAGATCTATTGAAACCTAACATGCAATTTGCATTGTTGATTTACAGCCTTATCATGTCTGTGAGCCAATGTTGGACATATCTCTTCCAATTGCATTTGATGACTCAGAAGAGGAGGAGGAGGAGGAGGAGGAGGTTACAATTTTAATAATTTAAAAGTTTTCCAAGATCTTTTAGGCATATAGACCTAGTTACCATATTGTCTTGAGTATAATATGGAGCCATGTATAATGCACACATGAAATTTTGCCTGAGAATATAACCTTCACATTGTTTTGTAGCATGCGAGTGTCCTCTCACGTGTCTGCATGAAGCATCTAGCATCTCGTCAGGGTACGAGCCTGCTGGCCAGCCTCATAGAAGAGAAAAACAGGGGCAGAATGTGTAAGCCCCATGTGCCAGCACACAGCCTCTTTGCAGACTAGACCCCTGCAATACCTCAATGTAGGGGCCACTCAGAAACTAGTCACCCTGTGTGCTCCCAGGTCGAGCTGCAGGGAATTTAGGAGAAGGTACACCCCTATTTTTAAGACTGGAGCAGATGCAGCTCGCTCAACCTTGGCAGGCAATCCATCTAAGAGAAAGAAAACTCCAAACTCAAACCAGACACAGGGCAGCATCTGTGTCGTCATGACTTAAGCAAACATGCAAAGGGATGAATTAATTAACAATGGTCATCACCTCACTAAACATGGCACGTGGCTATGGTCAAGCGATGATGATACGGCCCTCACTGGCTATGAGCTGCTGCTGCTGATAATGATGTATCAAAGAACTTGGGACTTTCTAGTTATGCAAGGTTGGTGAGAGTAAATTGTTAGATAGCCTTTTTGGTACCTTTTGCATCTGCATAAAAGAGCCAGTGACTGACTTTGCCACTTGTTGTCACACATCTTGATGGCTGTGAGAAAGACTACAGGTGCTTGTATCTTTTCAAACCTTGTGCCTTTAAAGGTATTTAAAAGTATTGTATTTGTTTAGGGTCTGCAGCTTTGTAGCTTTTCACTGGTAAAAAAAGTCTGGTTGCTAGCTGCTACAAGACAAAGCCCTTCTATATTTTATTTTCTCATTTTGTCTCAAAATCAATTTTTTTATACTATTGCCTATTAATGTCTGCTATTGCATCGAGTTTTCGGAGAAAGTGTGTCTTGTACCCAAGGTAATATGGTAGATTCATGTTTAACATATTTCATATTAGTTGCTGTCCATTAATTACGTCAACAATTTAGGGGGAGAGGGGGTTTGAAAAAGTTTGACAGTTGTTGACAGGGGAGGGGGTCAAGAGAAGTTGACATCAACAATTTCACTTTTTACAAATAATCAAAAAGTAGGAAATTTCATGGAATACTACTTATTACAATGGAAAAAAACATGGCAAAAAAGGTCATCACCACCACATTTTGACATTCGATGAGGAAAAAAGGGAAAATATGGTCATCACCACAAAAAATAATAACCTTGTTATTGGGACCTGTCATTGATCTTGGGGGGTCAAAAGTTTTTGACGTAATTATGGGGGGGTAAGTGAAAGTTGACAGTTGTTGACAAGGGAGGGGAGGGGTCAAAAATTGCCCAAAAATTGTTGACATAATTAATGGACAACCCCTTACCTTAGTTTCTAGAGTTATCATAATGTTAAAATGTTAATACCTATGTATAATATGTACCCAAAATTTCCTATGAGAATCTCTTTTAATTAACCTGGATAATCACAATTGTCTTTCAAATTCTTAAAATTGGAAGAGTAGACAGTTTTCCCCTGCCGCGGCAGCCGTCATTATGCCATAAAACAATGAGCCTACATCATTTTTAGCTATCAATGACAGAATGTCTATTGAGTAACCCAGACAATCACAATTTTCTGGCAAATTCTTTTTTAAGTTGAAGTGAAAACAAAGCTTTTCTCCATCACTGACTGCATAGGTAAAAACCTGTATAACGTGCATGTTATATGCATAAAAACACGGCTAAATTAAATTATGTATGTTATGTACATACAATTTTATATACATAAAATTTATTTCTATGTATAATATGCACCCACATCTTATATCAATTTTTTAAAGGGAAAAAAGTGTGTCTTATATGCGGGATAATATGGTACCTGTAAATTTGAGCAGTATGTAAGCCTACTTAGTAAATTACACTATGACACGAGATAAGGGTCTTGATATATTAGTGCTGTTGTGAACTTTTCTGCTGACTGTGGACTAATTTTCTTGTAAACTCAGTAATGAACAAAAGAAATTTTAAAAATCAATCATAATTAGTATTCGGCTGATTATAATCGGCCAATTGTTTGAGGCCACTAATCGCCCAGAGGCACTATCAGTGCGCCTCTACTGTTGATGGTACTCCAAATCCGTTTACAAAAAATCAGGTTATTCCATAGAGCAGTCAGTGTGAAGGATATGCTATAATAAAATGAATAATAATAAAATTAGACAAGGAGTCATCGAGGTAGCAACAACAGACAGACAGGCAGACAGAAAACTAATAACCACCTGCGTCTCAGAAATCTAAACACCTCCATTATTAGTTGAAGCAAATTAAGCAGTGTGATATTTGTGGCAGAAAGGGGGGACATTCCTGGTCATTGCTTCATGCGGTTATTAGCTTATTTAATTAACTTATAATTATTTGGCATAATGAAGCAATTAACCCCCTCCGACAGGGTTGACTCAAATACCACCCTGCAATTAAGCATGAAGGCACTAGCACTTTAGGACTTAACCCTTTGGCCCTGTAAGGCCAATATTTTGGCTTAATAACATATTGGTTATGCAGATTGCCATGGTGAAAGGGTTAAGGATTATATATTCACAGAAATCTACATGAACATATTTACTTTTTATTTATATGGGCAAAAAAATTGGCAAACACTAATAATGTGTCTGGTAGTTATAAAACTCTTGTTATTATTTCAGGTGGAAGACTTTACATCAGGTCAATTAAACTTAGTACGTCCTACAGTCAGTCAAGTTGAGTAGTTAGTTCATTAATAAAAATTACATTTGTGAAGTATAAACTTTGTCACTTATCAACAGGTTATTTTAGTTTTAAAAAATGGCAGTTAATCAATGGTCAATTTTTACAAATTCATTTGGGTTGGGCTAATCGCACCCAAATTGTTGGCCCTCTGATATCATCCTTAACTAGTCAAGACTCTGACTACCCTTGGAAATTGAACATTGCTGTTATTGCCCAGTATCTGTAGTTAATACAAGTAAGAAATTTTTGTCTCCATTTTTCTTAAAACTTCAAATTTTAATTGTGGATGCATGAAATAGTGGATGCTTGAAATAGTGGATGCATGAAATATTAGTAGATTGTATACTGTTCTTACCATTTAAAAGCTTTATATGCATGGTTTGACATACTGCAGAATTAACTATTTTTTTATAGATACCTATTGATTATTATGTATTTGTCTATTATTTTGTCAAAGAATATGGAGAGCAGCTTGGACTACTACCAAGCTGCTAAATATTTGATGTCTCCTTTAAATGAAAGTGGCAAAATACAAACAGAAGTGGACAACACTTTTGAATCAAACTCAGCTAATGAATTGTTGAAAAAGCAAAATAAGACTAAAGGCAAGCGTAATGCTGCTGAAGTGCAGCAATCATCGAAGAGGTTGCGAAAGGAAAGATCTATACATGATTGCTTGAAAGCCTTCACAAGAGTTGAAATCATAAAAGGAGAATATCTTTGCATGACGTGCAATGCAGACGAGGGTAAATAATTAGTTACCACCATCTCCTTCACTGCAACTCTTGTTAGCCGCATCTCACCTCTATCATTATGATATTCATGATAAACTTGTTCTTGTGAAGCTTTCAAAGTTATTTTGCATTCATTTTTACAATCTTTGTAACTTTATTGTGAAATCATTTATGCTATCATCTTTAAAATTTTAAAGAAACTGGTTTTACCTTTTTGAAGGGGCAACAGAACCAAGAATGACATCAGCCAAGAAACGAACACTCATCTACAATCCTCCAGCATTGCTCACTCTACATTTGAAACGATTTGAGCAGGCATGCAGTTATTGATATCTAGCATAAAAATAGTTTTATATAGAATAAAAATAATTTTTGCTTGGGTGTGACCAAGAGTTGGTGCTAAAATTGTACTATTTGTATTGCTAACCTAATTAATAGTATTTTCTAAGTAATTGTGTCAACAGTGTTGGGTAAGTTACTTTTTATTTGTATCTAGTTACAATTACAAGTTACTATGTAAAAAAGTAACCAGATACAGTTACAAGATACTTTTCAAAAAAGTAACTAGTTAATGTTACAGTTACTTGCAAAGTAACTAGTTACATTTAGTTACTTGTAGTTAAAATACACTACAAAGTCCTACCGGTAGTACCAATTGTGGAACAACAGTTCTTACACATACAATTTAATTTCATTTGTTTTGTTGTTCAACATTAGTAATAAAACGCAAGTAGTTGAATGAAACAAGCAGTTTTGATACTAAGCAAATACAGAAACCATTACTAATGTATGTACAGTAATACCTCTTTAGCTCGCCCCTCTTTAGGTCACCAAACTCCCCTCTGCCATTGATGGGTCAAGAACAGATTTCCACTCGTGCAAAATAACTCGTTTAGTCGCCAAACTCACCCCTCGCCACAACTTTCAAAATTCCATGCCTACGTATTATTACCTCTCTTGCTCGCCATTGCAACTTTGCTTATCTGTTTGACCGTATAGGCCAAGCTCCCGACCGACTGTTTACACAATTAATGACCCTCCCTGATGAATACAAGTGTGTTGATAATCGGCTATTAACCTGTCGGCTAATGACTGGTGAAGAGATTGTGGTAGAGGTCTACACGGGGGAGGGGGCAAGAATCTGACCCCGCCCCACAACAGTCGACCCTCCCGCCACTCTCGCCCCACCCTGCGATGGCCAATCCCGCTCCCGTGGCTTTTGTCTCCAACCCAGCCGTCCCCGTGGCATCGGACAATGGATCAGTTTTACAGAACTTTTCACCTGTAGGCCTATATGCTGCTGTATTACATCAGCAGCAGGTACTCTGGTCTGCATTATCAACATTACAAAACACCGACGCAGCCTACTAGCTTAGAGCCTTTACCTTTACAAGTTTACAGTTTCTCGTGGCCGACCTGCCATCTAAACGTGAAACGAAGTGTAGCAACTTGTCATTTGTTCATGAGCTGACCTGTCCCTACTGGTATCTGTGGGGCACCCAAAATTCTCATCCCCGCCCCCGTGAGGGGCAAGCCTACTGTAGTTTAAGTAGTGAGCATTGTTTTCGTTAAGTCGCCAATTCGTCTCTCACCAAAGTTTGATCTCAGACGAATGGTGGCAAGCTAAAGAGGTTTTACTGTGCAAGACTTTAGTGCCACGAGTTTTAAGTTGTTAGCCAGCGAGAATATTAGCAAGCTAATAAGTTTAATACTGTCAAAATTGCAATCAGAAGCTGCAGACACTGTGAATGTTATAATATGAAGCTAAAAACAGGTTACAGCTAACAAGTGACATTAGCAAGTTAAAAACTTTACTTAAAAATAAGCTATTGGCTCGCAACAAAAGCTGCTGCTCAACATGTTCATTTCCCATCCTGTTGCGTCTAGAGGTCAAAATCTGACCTCAACTAAATAAGCGTTCTACTGGTGCACTAGATGGTAATGGTGTATTGTATTTTATGAATAGCTGCTTAAGCAATGACACCTTATTCAGGCTTTTAAAATCTGTTGATGGATCACTCAGAATCAGATACAACTCTACTTGAGCTGTTGCATCTGTGTTTATCAACTTGGGCTCATCAAATTCAAAGAAATTATCCTCCATTGAACTACCGGTACTCTGCTCCGGAGTATTATGCCCAGGCTGTGATACATCTGATGTAGAAGCTGTTTAATGTAGTGAATAGCTATGTAAAGAAAGAACTGACCGTGAAATGATTATTAGAAAGAAACATAGATCTATGCTATCCGCGAACTTGAGGTTCCCAATGCAAGTGGCCAGCGCTATACTGTAGTTTATTGATTTAGAATCTATAGTTCTGCACGTTATCGTCTTGACGCGCTGCTGCTTGCTTTTAATAGAAATTCTATTAGAAATAAAAATAAAAGTAACTTGCAAAGTAACTATGCTTATAAAATTTCTGTTACAGTTCCTCATATAAGTATCTTGTTACAGTTACTACCGGTAGTTACATTTAAAAAATGTATCTAGTTACAGTTTCAATTACTGATTTGGTAACTAAGTTACAGTAACTCGTTACTCCCCAACAATATGTGTCAGTGGCGTAGCTTGGGTTGGCACCTCCTGGGAAAGAAGTTTGAAAATTTTTAGAAATTTGTGTTCATCGCCTGAAAAAGTCTGAAGAGCCAAAAAAGGTTGTCGGCTGCTAGCGTGTCTCGTACATAAGTTCCTTATATTTGTCAACGCTATGGGAGGCTATTTCTCTCCTGTTTGTAATTTTCAATTTTTTTTCACTTTTGAAAAAGTTTTTTACCCTCCTCAAAATGCCATGCCTAGGAACGTGCTGTCCAAGGCAGACCGTCCCCTCCCGCCCTCTTCCTTCGCTTCTGAATTGTGTTATAAATATGAATATAGCATTTTCTAAGTAATGATGTTCTAAGTATCATTAGGGGCATAGTGAAGTGGGGTAGAATTCTTGCCATACAATCAGAGGTTTGCGTGTTCATATCTGACAATAGCCATGCATAGTGACCTTGGCCAAGTTGTTAGCCAGGACACGTGATTGTCAGTGAGGAAAGCAATGGGAAACCAACTTACTCATCTCCAGTGTTGGGTGGGTAAAATCATGCATAAAAGGATTTAAAATCAAAATCACCAGCAAAATAATGATTTTAAAATCAAAATCATGAGCTTTTTGGCACTTCAAATGATTTAAAATCAAAATCACATCACAGATGATTTAAAATCAAAATCATTACTTGACGCTAACTTGTAATTGGTTAACGACTCACTCCATTCTCTAGCAATGATGACAAAAGCAAGTTGTTCTAATAAAAATGCACAATGCCACCTTATACACAGTAAGTGCAAATCCTTATAAGACAGTTTGATGGGAATGGAATAAGCATATCCAGTCAATAATTCAGCACTAAGGCTGCTTCTTTATAGTGGTATGTAGCGGACAGTGGTTAATATCAAAATTTGAAATTCATTAGGTGCCTTGATTCAGTTTGATCAATGCAAACTTTTTGAACATTACGTCAGGTAGCCTGTTCCTTCTTGGCATCTCAATTAGGGTTGCCAGGTCCCTGTCTCCAAAATACCGGACACCAGTGTAGGTGGCAAAAAACAAAAAATAACCCTAACCCAACAATTCAAAATTTGAATAGTTCTAGTCTGTGTCACTGGTTCACTGCTTCCTCAAACCATTGTAAGTAAGTAAGTAAAATATCTTGAATTTCTATATTATATATTCTAAATAAGTAAAGTAAAATCTTGTATATTTATATAGTGCTTTGGAAAGCAGCACAACAGTAGCGCTTATTCTTAGGTGCTCAGCCTATCTTAAAATAGCTATGGGAAAGGTGAAAGATCAGCCAGGCAATAGTCAATATCCGAAGGTAAGTGAGGCTAGGTTGTTACAGCTATGGAGGAAATGATTTCAGAAAAAGGAAGTTTTTAATTTTGGACCTGAAGACTTGAGGAGATAATGCAGAAATTATAGGAAATGAGGATTCAGAATTTATTGTTTGAACATGTCCAAGTTCTACAGAGTACAGACTGCCGTTGAAATAGCTATATCCAAAGTTTAATTGTCAGCCGGGCAAAGTCAAATCCAGAAAGCAGATTGTACTAGACAGAGTGACTTATTTGCTGTAGTTTTGTAGTTTGCAAATAAATACCGGACACATGCATGTCCAGTATTGCCTCCATTTTTTCACCAGACAAATTACCTAAATACCGGACAGTCCGGTCAAATACTGGACACTTGGCAACCCTAATCTCAATTAAGGCTGCTATGCTGAACAGGCGCTCAACAGCTGCCGAAGATGGAATAGCAGTGTTGAGTCTGATGAACAGCCTTATGATGATATGGTAACTGTCGAGGTGCTTCAACAACAGAGTATGATAGGACTAGACATGAGCAATGAGCATAGACGACTTCTGAAAGTAGGCCTTAAGACTAGATTAGATAATTACCTAGAGGAAATGGTCCAGAATGACATGACTAAAAGTAAATTTACTAAGTAGAACTGACAAAAACCACATAACCAGAGCTGTTTTTATTAAGTATGTCAGAAAATGATTTTGAGGCATACAAAATCATCAAATCACAGAAAATATGATTTTAAATCACGTATTTTCATGTGATTTGAAATCAGAATAAAAAATCGTGTCTTATGATTTAAAATCGTGATTTTCATTTGATTTTAAATCCTCCCCAACACTGCTCATCTCATACCCGGGTGGCAAAAAAAATTGGACCTTAGGGCAGAGAAATCGTCATCGTCGTCATCATCATGAAGTATCATTAAGTTGGTTTGAGTGATGAAGTTTTTCTAAAGTATTTTGTAAAGTTATAGGCATGCTGAGTAGTAATAATAGCTTTATAATGGACTGTTTTATATTTTCAGTCCGATCAGGGCTTTGTGAAGTGTAATGATCAGATTACTTTTGAATCAGAACTAGACCTTGGTCCTTATTGCAGTCGTTATTGCAAGGCAAGTTGCATTTATGCAGTCTCTGCTTTCTTTTACAATAAACTGCAGTTCTATGCATAATTTATCACAAGTGGAATCAGTTCTGTATGACAAACTTGCAGGCTTTGCAGAGGATGTGGAGAAGCCATGAGAAAATGCATGTGGGTTATATTATAAAATTTCATTTTCAGATGTAATAGTGATGAAAACAGAAACAAAACAACCAATTTTTAAAGCATAGACCATAATGTAGCAATAGCGTGTCTGGTCTTTCAGTTTGACAATTGGCAAGCCACAGACTAGCCTGGCCTTAAAAAAGCCATTCAGTGAACTGCATAACAAAGGCCGATTATAAAAAGTACTGACATTAGCTTGCTGCTGTTAGCCTTACTGTTGTGACCACTAATGTTGTAACAGTTTTAATGCATTGTTACATAAATTATAAACTTGTTGATTGCGAGTGTCCATCTGAAGCTAGGTTGCTCAGATGTGAATAACTGCTTTTAATCATTAGCTTGTTATAAAACTTATCGAATAACTGAATGTGCATTTCCTTACAGCGGAATGAACAAAACGAAAAGAACATTTGGTATTCGCTGTATGGAGTGGTCGTTCATGGTGGCAGCCTGAACGGTGGTCATTATGTTGCTTATGTCAAGGAAAGATCATTTGAAAAGAACACTGATCAGTATTTACAAACTCAATTTCTGGATCGCAGCCTTTTAACTAACGATGAGCTGGTCAGGCAGGTTAAAGATTTTCAATGCAAGACTGCAACCAAGTTTCAAGCAGAGTGGAAACCAAAGTCAGAGCGTGGTAGTTGGTATTATATTAGCGATTGCCACAGCTCTCGGGTAGATGAGAAAGAAGTGATGCGGCAACAAGCTTATCTGCTTTTCTATGAAAGAATGGCAAGAGAGAATATGGAAACATCCATGGCAAGAGACAAGTTGGAGAACACAAAAACAGGACTCTAACTTCTAACTGATTTAGACTAAGCACTAATGAAACCTAAGAGAACATGATCCTATTTCTTAACACTGGTGATAATGGTTTACTCTTAGTTGTATTTTGTCACATATACAGGGTGGACCAATAATGGTACCATACTGTTTAAATTGTAAATATTATGACAAGCCCTGGGTCAAAATGCATGAAATTTGGTTCACTTCTGCAGTATTGTAGTATTGCAGTCGTTTAAGTTTTTCTATTCCATCTAATTTTCTTTTGGCTCTTAGTCCCCACCCTAGTTCATACAGCTTCTTAGCCAAGCTTTCTAAACATTATTTACCTCAATATCCAGCCATTCCAGCAGATTTTAACTCATGCACTGCTATGCTTTTTTCGTAACTTCTTCTAAAGGGGTGGTGACCACCCTGTCTAGCTCGACCAAGCCTCTGAAAATTAAATATTGTAAACCAGCATTGGATTCTGCATTGACATCTCTACAAAATTGGCATTTCACTTTGATGATTTTGTTCATGCTATTGCCATTATAAAAATTTTACCATATAGAAATTTAACAATTTTCAGACTTTTAATTATAGTCCCATTGACTGAGGAGATTATTTGGCTACAGCATGTTAATAAATGGCAATAAATATATGTTCCCTTATTATTTTATTCACATATCAAGCAATCAATGTCAGTTATGAATCAATTAATGCATAATATATACTGCTGTGTCATGAAAGATATAATTATGTTGACCACATCTCTTGTAGGTTCTTTAGGTTTTACTTTGCATTCATTGTATTTGGTCTCAAAGCCTGCCATAATTTTTCATTCAAACATTAATGGTACATTACAAAATTTTAAGGGTTATATTAGATTCTTTTTCAGACTATGTAAGGGCATACTGACAAGCCCCAGCTGATAAAATGTTTTCAAGGTCATAAGTTCTTGTTGCAGGGGTCTTGAGCAGATCCCAAGCCATCACCCATCTTAGGGTAATACTAAATTCAAATCTTGAACTTTTTAGCAAATTTGCAAACTCTGAAAGCTATTCAGCAATCACCTCACCCCTCATTAGATAAAATTTTCTTAATGTTTCTGCAAGAATCCCCAACTAATATTAGTCTGCTAAGAGGCTCCCAGACTTTTCTGTTCCTCTTGTGACTGTGCAAATGAACATGAAGATAGACGCATCCTATTTAGTCTGCCCAGCTGCAGAAGATTTTTAGGAATATTAGAATTAAACAGTTAGCTTTGGTGCATATTTTGAAGACTTTATCAGTTATTGCTGAGTGGCCATAAGCCGTAATACAGCTGTGTGTGTGTGTGGATTCAGTAGACAATCACCCCACCGCCCACAAAAAAATTGTTTTAGAAACAGGCCACGCATTAAAACCCTTTCTCAATTGTTTCAAAATGCAAAAACTTCACGAACCACAAAGCCTTGAAATTTCAAAACCTGCACTGTTCTTGCAACATTATACCCTACAAAAGAAAATGTCAACATGCAAGATGATGAGCATTCTTCTTTAAAAGCTCTTGCAAAAAGAACAAAATCTTTATAAGATAAAGTGCCAACTGAAAGCAATAGCTCTAAATATAATTCCCAATTCTAAAAATATTCTTCAAATATACAATTATGATATTTAAGTGATGTGTGTTAAAAGTGGATTATTCATTTGTAGTTACTATTAAATTATTATTTACAGAAAATATTAAACATTTATTAGTTTATGGGCATATATTACACAATTTACAAAATTATAAAAGAAATGTGCCACAATTGAAACACTACGTTACAAATGAAATAATATTTCACTGAAAATATACAAAGACTTAACAATATTGCAAAAAAATAAGACACATTATGTCATCAACAACTATTGGTTATAAAACACTTATCAAAATCTATAAAATGATAGTACATATTCAAAAGCCCACTGCACCAAAAAAGCTGAAAAGTGGAGAATGAAATTAACTGACGAAAATTAAATCATACAATAAAATCATAAAATTGATGGGAATATTTGAAGTCAAGCCATCAGTAAATAATCAACTGCTGCTCCACTTTGATGCAACTTGTATAAAACCATGCACATTTAACTTTATACTGTTTGAATAAAACTGGAATCTGGCTAAAAATTATAATATATTTAAACATAAAATGATAGTATGCCCTCAACACAACAAATCAAACAACACACAGTAAAATGTATATCACATTGGAAACTTTGTCCAAATTATCTGATTGTTCATTCATAATTTCTAAGCACATTTAAATTTGAGGCCAAGAATGCTCAATTTGTTTGGTATGCATACATTTGCTTGATCAGCCAACCTTGCTGTCAAAAGCCTCGTATATGGAATGCCATATTGAGCACAAAAGCACTTTTAATAGATCAGGATTTTCACAGCACAAGCTATTTAGGACAATTTGTATAATAGCAGTCACAGCAATGACTACATCAATCAAGAACATGTTTTTATCATTTAATCACATAGTCATTATAAATATTCAAAGAACACATGATCTATCATGCCTAACAACCTATTAATAATTTAAGATTGCCAATGCTATTACTCATTAACTAAAAGAAATTATGATTATATATATATATATATATATATATATATATATATATATATATATATATATATATATAGGAATAGCTGTTATTCAGAGCAGATAACATTCTAAAGTCAAATAGCCTGAATCACAAGTATTAATAACAGCTCATATCAAAATAAGTTAATTAATTGGATAATTGCTCAAAAATTTAGCCCAACATGTTTATCAACTTCAGAGCAAATTTTAATATGAGATATAACTGATTTTACACTAAGTCTTAACACTAAAATGCAAAAATCATTCCAAACACTGCCAAGACTAACCTAAAAACATTCATTATTAGAAATTGCTTGTTACTGCAACTGTTCTATGTTGCTAAGTTAGGAAAAGTATGAGATGGACATTAAACCATATTTGTATCCTCTAATTTTGACATCTAAAATATGTAAATGCAATTCTAACCACCAATTTTTTCATTGCATTTTAGGTTTACCTCTATAAATTGCCATTTTCTTGCCAGAACACATCTTAAAATTTAAAAGATGCAGGAAACCAAAAATGTACCTTTACAACAAGAATTCTCAATTCTGTTGATAAAATATACAGTAACGGCAATTAATTATAAATGAATTAGAAGCAATTATTACAACTTTAGTTTTGGGGCAACCATGTGTTCATGTTAATGAGTATATACTAAACAATGAAATTCAAGTTATCAAATACATCCAAAACAACAGAGTGAAATTCATCCAATCCAATAAAGCATTGAAAATCTACTTCTGAATCTTGTTAATATGATAAATATTGAATGCCAAACTAATTAATTTCACACTTTTGAAAGGTTTTTAATCAAACAATCATCAAGAATGCTATAAACAAATCTGATCCATTAGGACTAGAAACATATGACTGTAAACACATACAGCTTATATTTTATTGCAATTATCAATTTATCATAGTGTGGTTAAATATGAATATAATACAAATATCCACATTCTATGTGGTACCTATAAAGTGTTCTTTGCTATTTTACAATCTGTCAAATAAGCATCTTTCCTGATTAAGTGCAAACAGACGAGGAACAACCCGAGTGAACAACAACATAAAATGCAATGATCACCGGAAAATAAAATATTCAACCAGCTGGGTTTAAGATAATCATCAATAACACATTCACTATATAAATATACATACATATATACAAGCACATACATTGTGTACAACAGTGTATGGGAATACTCACTTAGTTAAAGTCAAATGCAATCAATACCTTGACAAGTCCCTGCAGTTGTTCCTATTTGCCATTACTTTCTGTATGGATCATTACAATTATATCTCAAAATGTTATCATCTTTATAGAATTTTCATCCTGTCAATGAAATATGAGAAACAACATAATTTTTAAGGGTGCAGAAAAACAACATGCATATGCATTCTAAGCCCATGTTCACATTATCATATAGTTCTTCACAGCACAACTTATCAGCAAATACTAATGCTGGCCTAGAAAATATTTGTGAACCTAATATAATCAATGCCTGACATTCAGTCATAAAAGTCAAGGCTATTACCATAGCCCAGATGTTAGTGGCTTAAATTGCCAAAAGCAACAGCAAAACTGAGGAAAAAGAAGTTTCATACACAGTTACACACTCTCTATCAAGTGTCACACGAAAACTCAAAGTGACTTGGGGCACTGTTAGACAAAGATTCCTGTGTCTGTCTCTGGATCGTGCATACGGGTTGCATGTGCATGGCCATCATCGTCAAAAAAGCGTCGAAATGTGAATTCCAAAAACGCATGCTTTCCACCTTCATAAGTCTCTTCTTTTACCAGTGAATCTCTTGAAGAATTGCGTCGCAGTTTGGTTGGATCAACTGGATCGAAATTGGATGTGTCAGTTGGGTGGCGAAGATGAGGAACGTAAGGTGCCTCTTGCTGACGTAGTGATTCAAAGCAGATGCCTTGGAAGAATGGATGAGACTTAACTTCTGTACTGCCATTTTTACCAAGTCGTTCTTCAGGTCCACAACATAACTTTGAGATAAGATTGGATGTCTCAGATGTGAGATTTGCTTCACTAGGTATTTTTAAGGTGTTTCGCCAATCAATAACCTAAAAAAATCAATCAAGGTTACTGAAACTAGCTATAATAAAGCAATGTAGCTATATATAGTCAACTTTTCTAATGTCATATTCAAACCAAATGTGTCGTGTTAAGTAGAACTGACATCAACACCAGCTGTTTAGCTATTTGATAAATGAACAGACATGATAAATATGATGACTTTTAGAACAGCTTGACAATAACCTCAAGTGTAGATGTCAAAGTATCCATGCCAGAAACATCCATTATTCGTGACATTTAAAAATTATGACAGCTCGATTGTAAGGACGTTAGTGCAGTGCTATTCAAACTGTGGGTGGCGACTCGGTACCGGGCTGCAAAGGTTTAGTTAAGGACTATTGATTAGGCTTAAGTAGCACAGTAAACTTAACTGACTCTTGCTTAATTAGAATTCTCGCTTAATTAGAATTCTTCTATGTTTAACCCTTCGACGGGCGTGAAAAGTGTTATACAAGTAAGGGCGTGGGGTCACTTTTGACCCCATGCTAATTATAATGCATTTGAGTGAAATTATCATATACTACATATTGAACAGCAACAAATTCATTAACTTTATTGTCTTATAAGTCGAACAGTTATGTTATATTACGTTAAAATGTCAATTTATATAGCGCAATAATCATAACTGAAGACCAAGTCAAGAGCACTTTACATTCTGCACTTATACGATATATCAAACAAGTATGTCTTAAGTTTCTTTGCAAACAATTCGATGTTAGATTCCATAGACCAGTGGCGGCTCCACCGGGGGGGTCAGGGGGGCCCGTGCCCCCTATTGAATGCCTGGCCCCCAGTTGGGACCCTATACTTAATGCTACATACATTAAACAACAAATGGCTGGCCCCCCATGATTAGAAGTTGCCACCCCAACGGCCCCCCACTTGCCAAATCCTAGAGCCGCCACTGCCATAGACACGTTGATAGGTAGGGCATTCCAGAGGATAGGGCAGGGCGCGATTTGCGGGGGGAATCTTCCCTCCCACTGCCAAACTGCATCTCCCGTACTGCTACATCCCCCACCACTACATCCCCCACTGCTACAGTTTCCAACAACCACATCCCCCAAGCTCGACATATCCCCCCACTGCTCCAGGTCACAAATCGCACCCTGGGATAGGGTTCCCTCGCATAACGGATCTCTCGCCAAGTTGCACGGTCTTGGAAGGAGGGGAACAAGCAATTTGACACTGTGACCAGATCGGAGCTGATGACGCCGGTCAGTAGGCGAAGGCCTGTGAACTAGTTCAGGGAGGTAGCCGGGGAAAGTTGGATCGTACAAAGATCGAGATGTTAGTGGTACCACAGTGGTTACACAAAAGAATTACTGTAAATGTCCTTCGTTAATGTCTTAAAGCTAGCCGTAGGCCTAAGCCTATATCATCAAAAGTATTTCGTCAATTAGAAGAGAGGCACTTCAAACAGACGATCTCACAGTGCTCAGTACACAGATTCTTGTGACATGCCTTGCACGTAGCCGTGGCCTTTTTGTCCTCCTGTCTGGCGCAAACATGACACCGACCTCGTTTCTTTGGCGGCTCCTGAGTGGCATCTACTAGTCGTGCTCTGATCAGACTAGGATGAGTTGCAACAAATCGTCGCGGCTCCTGTAGCTCTTTACAAAGACCTTTCCCAGTCTTTTGATAAAGACTTATGACTATATATAACTTTTGATAAACAGCCGGCGTATTTCTCCGTCAGTTCCGTCCACCTTCAACTTACCAAAAAGGACGAAAGCGTTGAGTGCTGCAATATCTATTAGATTGAAGAACAGCACTACTGGCCAACGTCTGGTTGCAAACTTAGTGCTGAAAGTTTCTATCATTTGTAAGAAACCAATGAGGAGTCGCCGGTCTCATTGAACCCGACAAGGGACGAGTACAACTTGCGTCCGGCCGGAGTTACAAATTCTTTTGGCAGCCCTACTCGATTGGCGCGGATAGTACCAACCATAGTTGCTCTATTCGTTTTCAGAATATCTCTAGCTAGGGCCAGAGACGTGAAATAGTTATCAGTGGTATTGTTGCGACCGTCACAGTAAAGAGGTTGCAAGAGTTGGTGGACAACTTTTCCTCCCAGATCCTTTCACGGACCTTCATTGGGGCTACCTTTGCCGGAATATATACTGGCGCTGTACATGTACTTTGTATAAGAAAGTAAAATGTACAACATAAAAAGACGCTGATACATATCAGCATTGCTATGCCACATAGGCAAACTGTGTAATCTTGTAGTCCAGTGAGACACAAATGCTAAACAGTATTGGGGTCAATAATGACCCCATAACCCAATTTGTATAAATATGCTTTTAATTTTTAATCATTATCAATTTTTTCGCGTACTATACTGGAATAGGTAGTAACATCCTGTGGGAACAATGTCATGAAAGCTCAAAGTACCAAATTTAATTTTGCCATCGTACCATGCTTACAAAGGGCCGTCTGGGGTCATTTTTGACCCCACGCCCGTCGAAGGGTTAAGTAAGATAATATTAATTAGACATTTTTGTTAATGAATTTGGATTTTATAAACTAAATTTCATTCACATAACACTTTTTTTATTTTGTACTTTCATAAACCCCTTAAAGGTTTAATAAAATTTTTAAAGTCGTCATCATTCGGCTAAATAAATTTGGGAAAAGCGTTCATATGAACTGTGAACATATACGTTGTAAATTTAACACATCTCAGGCTATATAGAAGCTAAAGAAATGCGGTTTGCACCGTTGTTTAACATTTTTATTGGTCTTTCGAACCATCCGTGCAAAAAAAATTTTTTGGGGAGTAGAGTCCACTCTACAGCCTAAAATAGGTCCCCTCCCCAAAATGTTTTTCAAAGCTCAATAGCACAAAATTTTCAGCGGTGACCCCCTTATGTGAGAGGCAAATTTGTAGAGGGGTGTAATTGAAACAGAATAGTGAAACAATTTTGAAGATCGGACCCAAATAGGGGTAGTTATCACTTTTGGAACCCTAGAACTCGTTGCTCGGAGAAGAAACAAATTTTCGCAAATTTTGCAAGCTGAAAAAAAATTACATTTCAGTATATTTCGGGCTATATAGAAGGTAAAGAAAAGAGGTTTGCACCGCTGTTTAGCATTTTTATTGTTCTTTCTAACCATCCATGCCAAACAAATTAATTTTAGGGGTAGGGTCCACTCTACAGCCTAAAATCGGACCCCTCCCAAAAATTTCTTTCAAAGCTCAATAGCACAAAATTTTCAACAGTGACCCCCCTTGTGTGAGCAGCAAATTTGTAGAGGGGTATAATTGGAACAGAATAGTGAAAAAATGTTGAAGATCGGACCATATTTGGAGTAGTTAGGATTTTGCGTACCCTAGAATGGCACTTTTGCAAAGCCATAATCCAACCCCCTATCAAATAAAACCTATTTTCATAGCTTATAGTGATCACAATCGCTAAAAATGAGCTACCATCTACCGAATGGATAACAACTATATCGAATTATTACATTAGAAGTTTATATACGCGAATCTCGTCGCAGTACAGACGCTGAAGTGGCGCACCGTTTATAAACGGCGCTATCCTTTAAAGGGTTAATAATTTTTCTATTCCACTTGGCTTTAGTGTAGTATTGCATTTGTACTGCTGCCAAAAACTTTCTTTATGTTCGTTCTCCATTTCTATTGGCATTGTCCACAGTTGAACCAAGATTGGCAAAAAAGAAAGAAGCTTACTGTTCACATTAAATATTAATTGGCGATATACTAGCAGATTGACGTTATTTGTATGTTTCCATAATCTATCATTTCTGTAACTAAATAAATTTTATTTCTTATTTAAGTGTTGGTTTAGAACTTCTACTCTAATCAAAAATAAACTTATAAGGTTTGATTTTAGTACCAGTACTTAAAAACAGGTTTGAATAAATTAAATTTCTTAAGTTTAGTAGGCCATACAGCAGCGCATGTTTTCTTAAAAATATATTAGTATCAGCGATCTGTAACTAAAACCATAGCCATTATAGCCACTTGAAATGTTGTCGGGCCACAGTAATTTCGCCGAAGCATATACCAGTCCGCATCATCAGAAAGTTTGAGAAGCACTGCATTAGTGTACCAAAAGAAAATATCATCCTTAACAATATTTTGAAAGTACAGGAATTTAGCAGTCAGCGTGCCAGCTGAGCATGTCACCAACACGTCACCAACAGTAGGGTCTAAAGCATAGGATGCAACACAGGGTTAAATTGTATATGAAGTGAAAGGCATGCCAGCTCAAGGAGAATAACATTGAGATTGGTCTCATTGTCTCACTGCACTGACTGCGCTCTTCTTTCTCCTTCTTTACCTGCCCAAAAGCTACCAGGTATGACAATATAACTGGGACAATCACAAAAGATCCATAAAATTATATCAGTGCTCTTTAACATTTGGGTTGATAAGTTTGTCTAATAAAAGGCATAAGCAAATCACAACCCTTAGTTCAGAATAACTGGTCTTTTTACAAGTGACAAAGATGGAGCAAAAGTCATAAAATAAGACTTCAAAGAGGAATTAGTAAGAGGATGTATCACCGAATAATTAACTGAGGGAAACTACAATTGTCTAAAGATAATGGACAAGGGACAAGTTGGGGCTCGAACTGATCAGCATTGAGACAGTTATGATTATGCCAATGAACATGATGGCCAGACAGCAGTGCATAATTGCCTAACCTAAGTGTCAACTGCCTTAACAAAAGATAAATTTTGAAATTCATACATTCTTTAAATTCAGCAGAAAACCCTAAATTACTTCACAAAGAAAAAAATTAGAAAATAGCAAATTTAACCACTGACCTTCATTTGTGTTTCAGCTGGATTTTGTGCTAAGAATGGAGGTTGTCCGACACGCATCTCATATAGTATCACACCCACACTCCACCAGTCACAACAAGCAGTGTAACCTTGAAATCAAATACAATCTTAGCAAGATGAGAAGTAAATAACTTTTTATGACTTGGCACTTTCTCTTTGCAACCTGTTGAAATAAATTTTAAAAACTGACTGGCAACAGAGTGTCATTAAAAGAATACTGTAAGTTGATTAACCCCTTTACCATCCATTTATTTGTAACATAATGTAAAGTGGACGACTGACGTACATATTAGTGATGGCTGGTAATGGGGTTAAAATAACATTGACGCATATTTCAATCAGCAGTAAAAAATTTTATCAACAACCTTTCTCCTGCTTTGAAAATTAGAAAATGACAGCAAAGGTCAGGGTTGGATGCCTTGTACATCATCATCATCATCATCATCATCATCACCATCATCATCATCTTTGCTTTCTGCCAGCTCATCAGCGGCAATAGCTAGACACAAAATGCTTCCAAGAAGTTCTATCTTCTGTCAATCGTCTTCCTTCTACTATTGTAATTCCTTTCATGTTCATGTCTTCTCTGATGTTGTCCATCCACTTTTTCCTGGGTCTCCCTCTTCCTTTGTTTCCTTCTATTTGAGTGTAGAGGGATGGAGGAGAATTGTCAGTAATGGAAGTCATCAAGAAGACATAAAACAAAAAATTGCCAAAGGACTGCAAACGATGGGGAGATTACGAAAAATCTGGGGCAGCAAGGGCATAAACATAAACACAAAAGTCACAATATATACAACACCATAGTAGTCCCGCAAATTATATATGGAGCAGAATCATGGAGCATGAAAGAAACAGACGAAAGGAGGCTACTGGTGGCCGAAATGTCGTGCTTACGGAGAATCCTGCGAGTAACTTGGCTACAAAAAATAAGAAACAAAGACATCAGACGTCTCAACCTGAAGGATACAATTATTGACAAAATTAGAAGAAAAAGACTGAATTGGTATGGACATGTCAACAGAATGGATGAAAGGAGACTACCATACAAGGCACTCTACACTCAAATAGAAGGAAACAAAGGAAGAAGAAGAAAGGGAAAAGCTCAAACTTTCGACTTGTTCTATTGTTGTGTTATCTAATGCTATTTTGATTTGAGCTTTTCCCTTTCTGCTGACTGCCTTGTACAGGATTGGCCATAATGACCAAAGCAATTTAGGAAAAAAATCAGTTAAGAAAGAATTCAAGTCTAATACCACAAAATATCCCAACTTCAGTTATATATATATATATATATATATATATATATATATATATATATATATATATATATATATATATATATATATATATATATATATAATGCTACAGTCCAGAATTGAAATAGATACACCAATACATTGCAGAAACTGTCATAGAAGTATGTCTCCCAAAACAATAAGTAGGGATATTAAACGTTCATCAGATAATGCTTCATATTAGAAAATGTCTTTTCACACATATATGTAGTTCCAAACACAGAAATGAATTCACAAGCAAACATTTTAAATGAATAAACTGATCACATGGAAGGAATTGATAGAAATCTATCAAATTTCCTTCCTTAAATTTGTCCTTCATTACATCACTAGATTGCAAGAATGCTAACGAGAGTTGTTTGTAATTGCAAGGCCAGATCTGCCGCAGAAAGTGCTGATGCTGTAAATAGAACAGATGATCTCAATTCATTTTTGAAGAATGCAAGATCTATTTTGTGCCAAGGCCTAGAAGTAATTTACAGTAAGAGAATGATAGAGGAAAAGTGTGTGTAAGAGTCAGTTCAACAATGATTGCGAGGTGACTCTATGACACAGACAACGAAAAAATAGATTCCTATAATGGATTTGCGCATGTTTCTCATTTCCTGCCACAGACGGGATTAAAGACCCTGACAGGCCGCATCTGGCCCGCTGGCCATACTTTGGAGACCCCTGGAATAACTGAACAATAACATTATATATATATATCTAGTTTCCTAATATCTGTCTGCCTGGGTGTGCTTGTCCCTCATTTTTTCCATTCCCTCCTTTCTCTGCCCCTGTCCTCTCCTTCCTTCTGATTCCTTTATCTCTTTCTCCACTGTCTCCCCTTCCCCATTCCTCCCCTTTCTCCCACCTCTTCCTTCCCTCTCCTACTATGCCACACAAATATCGCCTCCCCTTCCCTCTCCATCTTCTTTGCCCTACCCATTCCTCTCTCATTCCTTTATTCCATCCCCTTCTTATCCCCTCTCCCTTTTCCATCTTCCCACCCCACCTCATACTATTCCACACAAAATGGATATAATTGACTGACAGAATTCATATAATCAATTATTCTTCTCTCATATTCATTCCTGCATTTGCAATGACCATCAGCAAGTCACAAATGCAAACATTTAAACAGGTAGGAATATATTTAAGAGAGCCAGTCTTTTCCCATAGCCAACTATAAGTGGCATTATTGTGAACAAGAAACAAGGAAAACATCAAACATCAAGCCATGTCCAACATTCCCTCTAAGCTGCGAGCGTGCCGTGCAGCTGTTCCAGCACCCCCGCACAGCTTTTTTCTTAGCGCAGCAGATAAAGAATAGCTAAATAATCAGCCTAGCATAATGCAGTTTGACACTCTGAAGCACAATCCCTTAAAGTTCAAACTTCTGTAAATCGTGATCAAAAATGGAACTTAAATAGAGATGTTTCATTGTATTCATCGCTTCCCGACCAAAGGTCAAGAAAGCTCTTGGTCAGGAAAGCGAGAAAGGCCAAGAGAGGTTAAGATCAAGATGTATAATCTGGCTCAAATCGGTTTATCAGAGATGTGTGCTGGTGTGCGGTATCCCTTTGCCATATGCGTTTCCAATCCTGTTCACTCCCTTATTGCTTTATTTGCCATTTTCTCTGTCCAGGATACTCTCAGCATTTTCCTTTGCCATTTGTGATGTGCTTGCTCCTCCTAGTCTTTTCATGCCTGCTTTAGTTATAGTCCACGTTTCACAAGCTGCTTTAGTTACGCTCTACGTTTCAATCGCAATACAGTGAACTTAAATTTATTTTGAAAGAAAAACTTCCATCTGTAACTCTAAACACTCTTGCGGATTTCATTTTCTTTGTGCTGACTGAAGATAAGTTTTCAGCTGTTGCTGCATTTGTGAATATATGGTGGTTTTAGTTTGATGAACAATATCAAAACAAACCTGTGTCTTGAGATTGACTATTTGCAAATGTTAATGCATATTACATTTTTTATAACAAGTGGACATACTGTGGTTCTGGAATGAGTTTACAAATTTTGGAAGATAACAAAAACAGAAGACAATACGCTAGTGACGCTACATAGACACCATACAAGACAACTTTCACGGTGCTGCCGTGCTAGCATCTATTAAAACTATTAAAATTATGTTGCTAATTTAATCGTCATATTTAATTTTTACTATCAATAATAAGAATATTTTAATAAATCGATGATTATATATATATATAAAGTCTAGGCTAAGCAAAATTTCTTTGCATTTCTACGTTTGATATACTGTATGTTATATTGTAAAAATATTGCACAATGCACAATGACCCTTGCAAAATGTCGCTAGCGGTGCATTGCTAGTTTAATTTGCTACCTCCCGCTTAGAGGGAACGTTGGCCATGCCATTGCACAAAATGCTAGAACATTTACAAAAATGTTATATATTGGAAAGCGTTTGGCTGAAGAAACCGGGTGAAAAAAACTACCTAGCTCCACATCATTTTTAATGGGCAAACAGCTAAGTAAGCATAATGGTAAAAATAGGCCCATAAAGTCTACATGATAAGGATGATTCTTCAAATACTTCCTCACGCTAAACTCCTAACATCAACACCTCCATAAACATTTTGGACACAGAAAGTAAAACTGAGCAGTCTCTGGAATTCAACTTATGGCAACTACATTGCCAAGAGTCAAATAGAAAAGGAAAAAAGAAAAGTTTAAAGCTCAATCAACATTCAAACAATATTAACTGAATTGGAAGGCCTTACTTTATCTCTGGAATCAGATTACTGAAAAACTTAGGATTCAGTTAATGATACTTCTTTACTTTAAACTTTTCTTTCTTCAGACCTGTGATAGAAACGCTAAGGCTCTAGGTCTATAATAATGGATGGGTCCAACAAGAAAGGAAAACTATATATAGAATGGTGTGATGGCATAAGCAAGTGGTATGAAAGAAGTGTATATGAGTGAAGTCACAGATCTCTGAACAGGCAAGAACGAGCACAAACTAAAAAAGATCCATGGCACACCAATGGGCACTGAGCCCATGACGATAGGTGATGTTAGTCTTTCATTAAAGCTAACATTTTTAGACACTTGAATCGAATCAAACTGAAGCACTGCAGCCCACAATAGAAAATTAAAACAGCTGAAAAGAAACTAGGTCAAACAAAATGCTCTTAATCACATTTTCAAACCTAGTACAACATTATAAAAATGCTTGTTACATCAAATAAGCAACATGAACTCTAACATATGAAGTGTTTTCATTTCATTGATATCAAAGTCTGGCAAGAATGTTAGCAGCATACAATCAGCAATTCTGAGAGCTTGTGGAGTGAAGGAATGACAGTAATTCACATACTACACTATCCAGAAAGTAACTCACTTAGATGCAAACTACATGCCTTGGGATACACACAGCTGCTCAAAGACAGGCAAATAAACTCCAGTACCCCAGCTATTTCAGATATGCACCACTTCAGGCTACAAAGACCTAGCAACTGAGCTATAACTATATACATACAGAGACCAACTATATGCATACAAAGACTTTCTATACTCTGTAGACCAACAGAGAAACATACTGAAGCAAAGCAATAATAATAATAATAATAAACTAACAAAAATTCATGAGCAAATATAGAATTCAACAAGCTGAACTCATTACAGTCCAACTTCAGCACAACACACATCAATATAATAGGATAATCTAGAGAATGTGATAGGAATAGGAGTCTGTCTCCCAAAGCAAACAAGTTACAACCTGATCACTGACATGATACGCTAACGTGAAATTGCAGTACAAAAAGTTATGGGCATGAAACTGGCAGTCAACCACATGACAATTTAAAGCAACAAATTTGCATGTGTGCCATCCACATTCCAGGCAAGTATTACTGCAATTGATCTAATAGTGCTAGCAATGTGTACCAAAACTGAGAGGAATTATTGTGTCTACTCTTGAGCAGCTGGCTACAAGAATGCAATAAGTTGAATTCTTTTGTAACCAAAGTACGTAAATTTGATTTCTGATTTAGCAAGAAAATACCGAGGAAAAATGTAAAAGATGGTAAGTGATTTAACAGTTATGACATCATAGTTATACACGGCAACGGCTGAATGAGGACGGATTGCCAGCCTTTCCCTCGACGCCTTTCCTTCCACTGAGTTAATACCCGATGTACTCATTCACAGCTGAGTCGACTGATTGACAGACTCAGACACTGATAGATGCTTCAAGTAGGAATTTTGGTGGATAACATCATGATGTTTTTCTCATTCTCAAACACTGATCATGCATGTTGAATATAGGCTCAGAATAGTAAATTTGAGCCATCTTTCAAAACCTTCAGTTCACGTGACTCTGGCCAGTTTGGTTCCTGCACATTTGCTGCAAAGTGAGATCTACTCATATGTAAGATTTGCAGCATAACCATTGACCATATTCACAGGCTTGCAATGTTCTTGTGAAGAATGCAATGATTTCATTGTTGCCAAATCATTGCCAAGATAACAGAACATTTAAAAATCAACGTTAAAAAATGGTGGGCTGACATCAATGCAGGCACTTTGCATTAAAGAAAGACCACACTAGCAGGTTACAAAACAGTGACATCTGCTGCAAAATAAAACTTGGCTGTAAATTTTGTTCAGTTGTTCATAGACAAATCATCCTAAAAGTTCTCAATTTACTTAATACACTGGATGTAAGCCACAGAATTAGGAAAATTTGCTGTGTTGAGCTGCAGATTTAGGCAAACAGGCCAGCTGAATATAGACAAATTTGCCATGGAGAACTGTGGAGTGTGTCCATAATCATAAGGATCAATACAGAATTATAGAAACAGTCACAAATTAGCATAAACATTCACACACATTATAAAATTTTCTGAATAAAGGCTTGCACAATAGAGATGTGCGGGTATACCTGTATCAACGGGTATACTCTACCCGAACCCGGGGTATGGGTAGGGTACACATTTTATGGGTACAGGTTGGGTACGAGTATAGCACTATGGGTACACCCTTTTTTACCCGTAAGAACATGATATTTTCATTTCTCACTACTATAGCAAATTAGCAATGCAGTACCGGCAATAGACAAAATATTATTGAGTAAATTGTATTAGTGTAACTTGTATATCATGTTCAGTTTGTCATACAGTTATATGCCACTGCATGCATTTTACTTACTGGAAGCATAAAGGATATACAAATGACGTTCTGACGTCATCAGTAAAGTAGCAAACATAATCAAACGTAAAATCACTGTAATGGCATCCTGCAGTGATAATTTTCCTTTGGTAAATCATTTTGTTGTTTAACATCAGCTCTAATGCCTTCCCATAGCTAAAGTATATCTACTAAATATTTTAAACAGGCCCATCAAGTCTTCTAGTCCATGTCCCACATTCATGTAGGCTTAGGCAAGCTGACTAGCTGTATTACACAATGTTACCAACCAGTAGTCCAGACTCCAGAACCCCAAAGAGAACCTGGGCCTACTATTTACCAAGTGGATTACCTTGATCCTAAGTCCTAGATCTGTCCTAATCTAAATATATGCCTCTTTTTAAAGAACATTCTTGTCAACATATGACATGTTTAAAAAATGTACTCTGCTTTCATTAATACATTAATGTTGTTGCCTCTCTATAGTCTCTAGGAATGGGTAGGGGTATACAGGTACAGGTCCTTGTACCTGTACCCGCAGGTACGAGTACGGTAAGGAAGTTTTGGCACGGGTACGGGTAGGCATTTTGCTGTACCCGCACATCTCTATCGCACAATCCACAATCAAATCCAATGTCTCCACACTCAAAAAATTGCCTGGGTCTGATTCGGAAACAATTTTTTAAAATTAACAACTGGAATGAAATAAGCTTTAAGGAAATAAGAATACACCAAGCAAATACACTAATAATTTCTGAAACACTAAAATCCTGATTCATGGTTCAGCAAAACAATTTAACAAAGAAGAAAAGTTTTCAACAAAAATTTCTGGTGCAAGGACAAAATGTCACGAACAAAATGTCAGTGTACAAAATGTAAGCAGAAAAATGTAACCCTAACTCTAACCCTAAACCATGACAATTCGTACGTGACATTTTGTCTGCAGACGTTTTGTCCGGCCACGAAATTTCTATCGTAAAATTATCGTTTCAACTCAACCAAGGACATTGACATAATAGTTTAGTGTTTGAAGTGACCCTAACAGCATAATTTATAGGTGAATGCAGGACAAATGCGTTATATAAGAGAATGAATTCCAGATGCCTTAAGCTTACCAAGAACTGATCCAATCAGAGACCAGACAGCAGACATACACACACACCTGGTCTGCTGTTTAAACCTCCCCACCCCAAAACACCTCAGAATGTTATCATTAAAAAAAACTAGGATGGAGCATGTTACTTGCACCTGATACAGCAGAAACATTCTCTGATACCCCCCAAACTTTCCCCTCAGAAGATAACTTAATTCCACTGGTAGTCCCTCTATTCCAACAATGCAAACAGAGATAGCCAGGAAAACAGACAAATGCCATTCCAGGGGCATGACTACAACTCTAACAATAATTTCACATGCAGACAGAAGCAGACATACACATCATGATAGTCCAGCAACCCACTAACTTTTCCAATGTAGGGCTAAATTCTGCAACTATTTCTTTTCAATGGCCATTGTTAAAAGAGCCCTGACTATGCATGCCAAAGAATAATTATAAATTATATAAGAATAAAGCACTTTTCATAGTCATTTTGCACACGTGTGCCTCATTCTTTCACAAACTGGACTGTTGCAGAAAAAGCTAATAATATACATTAGGCCCATAATGGACTGTATTTCTCACTGTTTTACTCTAATATGAACTGCCAGTTTCTTTCCCTTCAAATCTTGTGCAAAATTCCTTACAGGAGCATAAGGCACATCAGTGCATGAACCGATGTACGCTGGTGTCCTCTGCAATTATTCTCTCCACTCCCCGTTTCCAAGATCTTTGTCTAAATAGCCTTTGATCACTGCAACTTAGTTCTGAATGGACATTTTCACATCATCTTGTTCACAGAACAGGATCTGTCCCATGACAGCCAGGACTCTCTCTGCTCAAGCTCTAGATCTGCTCAAGCTCTAGATCTAGCAATTGTCCCAGCACCCTAACCCCACCCCTTACCTATTACATCCTCTGTGTTTGTGAAAATATAAATGATAACAATGGTCAAACACATCTACAGACCCAGTGACTTACATGGGATGAACAAACCCTTTGCAGCAGAAATATTTGTTCGAAATTTCTTTGAAATTTTTTTGGATAAAGGATCTCACAGGCCAACAAAAACACCTTCATAGACCAAATTTAGTCCACAGGCCAGGGTTGGAAAATTGCTGTGATAGTAACTTGAGAAAAGAAATAAAAGAACTCAAAACACACATTTATGCTTACATCATATACAGTACGATTCATATTGCTAAAACCATCCTCAGACCTACGTCAATATCTAAGAATTAGCCACATTTCCTAGTACAGTGTAGAAAAGCATTTCTGTTAGCAACTAGCATGCATCTACTCAATACAACTCACACTTACAATGTTAACTGCAACACTTAAATCACAACAGTTGACTGAATTTGCACTTGTCATTGTTAGTACCACTGCTAAACAACTGCATTTTATAATCAGCATGTACTTGCAATCTTCATAATTGCAGATGAAATTCAGAAAGGAGACATGTACACTGTACAGTCAAATGTGATTACCGTATATACTTGCGGATAGGTCGATCCCACAGATAGGTCGACCCCATTTTTTTGGTAAAAAAAATTAAGTAATTTGCTATGACCTGCATTTAAGTCGGCAAGAACATTTTAGGGCCTACAGATTTCTTGAATTGCAAAATTATGCTTGATTTATTGAAATTGGGTCAACAGACGGCAGCTCTTTTCCCCAACCCCACATCTCCAGGCCAAAGGTCGGTGGTTGATGTTATTTACTGTGTCCCTCCCCCCCAGTCCAAGTGCTTGATGGTCGACCATGCAGAGAGGAGAGATAGCTTGGCCATTACTCTGTGAAGATCCTCTATATGACTAAGGAAGAGATAGATCCCAAATCCCAAGCATGAGCAGACCTGGGTGTTAGTCATAGCTGTCTGAACTATGACCTGCTAGACAACAGCCTGGCAAGTGAACAGATGGATAAGATTTTTCGTAAACACCAAAGGTCGAAATCGAAAGCATCTGTTATAATGCATTAGGCAACGTGTTTCTTTACAAAAATTCTTTGGAAAATTGCATTGCCTTTACATTATAATGCATTAGGCAACGTGTTTCTTTACAAAAATTCTTTGGAAAATTGCATTGACTCTCAGATAAGTCAACTAACTCAGCATTTTAAAGTAAATTTTAATGCATAAATGTCTCGACTTATCCACGGATGTATGTATATATATATATATAATTATATATCTATGTATATATATGGTAAGATGGTAAGAGTGTAGGACATTACCACCACCACCCCCCGGTACACCCTTTGAAATGACACTGTCGGACATAATCTCCCCTTTGTTTACTCTATGGGCTTTGACTATAATCATTGCCCACACCATAAACCAGACACGAAACACTAACCCTAAACGATACTGACAGCAGCCATGGCATCAGATAACCGATAAGTACCTTTTTAAAATTAAGATCTATGTTATTGATTTACATTGTTCATTACTTCTTTGCCGGGGAGGGGGAATATGTCCGGGGGGATAATGTCCGGGGAAATAATGTCCAGGGGAGAATGTCCATGCCCCCATTTGGTAATACTGTAGTTATCTGTCAATAGCAGTCAAATATGATCAAACTGTTTACAAATTCTAAAAATGAACATGAAGAAACTGTAACTTCTAGCAGGAAATCTTTGAATTTTTGTATAGAATCTGCTCTACAGAAAAATAGCCTTTCTCATACATTACATATAATAATGTATTATATCCATTTATTTAATAGGCAATTTAATTTACAGCGTTAATTAGAACCCACTTACAAGCAAACATAAAGAAATTCATACAGTATTGCAATATACTTTTCAACCTCTACCATTTAATGACTACGATTTTCACTCTGAATCAACCATCGACTGATGTTAAATGCATTATTTTAATAGCACTAAAGAGGTTTTATGATTTACGATTATGATGACTGCATAGACTACTAATCACTCCACTAGGCAATCGGCAGGACTTTCATTTGTTGTTCCTCATTCTCACACAGTCATTGGCACTAGCTGTTTCTCAGTGTGTGGCCGTAGGCTCTGGAATTCATTACCAACATCACTGCTTTATTATCTTTCAGATCCGGTCTTAAAACATACTTGTTTGACTTGGCTTATCCCCCTTATTTTGCTACCCTGCTGTTTCTGACTGACCTTTCCGGCATGACCTGGCTCTAATTCAATTTGGATTTGGTGTGCCATCGGCTGATGCCCTGGGCATTATGGTAGTGGTGCCATAGAAGTTTCTTGATCGATTTATTGATATAACAGCAGAGTGAATAATATAGATACTTGCACATGAGTTAAGAGTTAAACTTTAAATATTGATCCTAGTGATAATATTGCCATTTTCGATATTCATTATTAGCTCTAAAATGGAAAGATTTTGTTAATTCTACCCAACTTGTACATGACGGTCAATAATGCACAATATTTTGCAAGTAAATAAATAAATGCCAAATAAATAACATCTTTCTATAAAAGCAGGATTACCGGATTTACAAAGAACCTCTGGTGCAATGTAATTCGGTGTGCCAACTAGTGAATGAGCAAGACAACGTTGATGTTTCTGTCTACGACGTTCCATTGGCTTGAGAATTTCCTTTTTACACTGGCAATTTTCCTGACCCCAATTCTCATTTGGCTCCATTGAGTCTTGACGTGCATGGTATCCTAAGAACACAGATATTTTAACAAAATCTGTGACTTAAAGGATAAAGTATAATTTCAAATAGTTATAAAACAATCACTAAAACCATAAAATATCAGAGGCCAGCTGCATTAAACATTCTTCTAATATTTCATAATGCAATTGTTAACACTCTATAAAAATAGTTTCTTTTAATTTCTCAAGGTTGATAATTAAATCATGAATTACAAAAGTACAAAATATAACCTGCAATCATTACCTTCTTGGTAATACTCTGAACTGTGCGTCCAGCGAAAGCCAGTACACAGTCCAAAGTCAGTCAGTTTGATATGTCCATCTTTGCCAATAAGAATGTTGTCAGGTTTAATGTCCCGGTGAATAAAACCCATGGCATGGACACTCTCAATTGCAAGAACCAGTTCAGAAATGTAAAACTGAGCCAAGGCTTCTTTAAATATGCCAAATTTTATCAGCAATCCCATCAAATCTCCACCTGGGATGTAATCCATTACGATGTACAGATTCACACTATCCTAAAAGTTCACATGAATCATAAATACATTACTCAATTACCTCACAACATTTATCTTTAATTAACTGTTGGCAAAAACTGACTTTGATACAAATACATAAAAGAAAACTGAGCCAAGAAATGAGCAGTAAGAGAACCAACATTGCCTGAAATTCAGGTAATGAAGGATTTTGTAAAATATACTTATTCAGGTTTTAATTTTACATATAGGTAAATGCTAGATAGCTCTAGTTCGTGTCAATCGAACTGGGACACTTTTCTAAAACTCACAATCTCAGATGTTAAAAACTTCTTATGATGTCAAACAAAGAAATACTAAATTTCATCTGTCATAATTCTTATTTATTTATTTACAGACAATTTCTCCAATGCAGTAAACAAGGCTAAGGCCTATGACAAGAGCGCTTTGACATATATCATTAAAATCCTATATTAAATAGGCGTGTTTTTAGATTCCTAAGAAAGGGTTCCACAGAGGCAGTTTTCGACAAAGCATCAGGTAACGAGTTCCATAGGATTACCGGGGTAGGTTCCCTTTAGAGAATGACCTTTCTCCAAACCTGGAGGTCTTTGACAGAGGAGGGACGATCAGTCAGACTTGATGACTCAATCGAAGCTTCGTTCTACATTCATTCGATGTGGTTCGCTGCACCTGTGCAGTCAGATATTCATGACAGTGTGGGTTGTAACACGTCCGAAAAGTAAGCCAACAGCGCTTGTAGACAATACGCTGTTGAACGAATAGTCTGTGGAGGCGATCTCTCAGCAGCGGCGTGATATGGTCATTCCAGTGACAGCCGAAGACCACTCACGCAGCCAGATTCAGTATGGACTGCAGTCGACTTAGCTTATTCTCCTGTAGACCCAGCAGGACACTGTTATAGTAATCGATCCTCAACAAGATTAGGGTGCGTACAAGCTTTGTGGTGACGCCCATCAACAGGTATCGTCAAACATGCCTGACCCTCTGTATCTGGTAATGACAGCAACGGATAGTATTATTGATGTGTGCATCAAACAACAGCATTTTGTCCAGGAGCACACCTAAGAAACGCAAACTCGCAGAAGGGACAATAGTAGCATCTCCCACGGTGAATGGGTCTCGACTAAGGTTGCTAAAACCGCTGGTTTTAAAGGACCGGTTAATCGTTCAAAAAAAAGACCAGTTAATCGGTCATCAGCGGCAGCCTGGTGTCTTTCCCACGACTAGCCTTGAAGTAGGTCTACAACTCTAGTAACTCTACACTCGCTGGAACCTTACGCTGCCTAAATCAAAGCGCTTTGATGTTGCGGCACTGGAGATGGCGTCTTGCACTGCCTATATCAAAGCGCTTTGATGTTGCCGGCACTCGAGTTAGCATCATTTAAAGACCAAATTGAAATTACTGTCAACTGGTCAAGGCTAAAAGGACCAGTCCTTGTTCTTAGGACCAGTTAACTGGTTAACTGCTAACAACCTTAGTCTCGACTCAACAGCTTCCTTCTCCCTGGAGTGCTCATCCATAGGAATTCCATCTTGTCTGGATTCGAGGCGATTTTCCTCCGTCCACCGGATGATCGCAGATATGCAGCTCATGAAGGACATCCTGAGTTGCTCATTGTCTGTTATTATTATTATTATTAAGACAATTTATAGAACGCAGTAAGCATAGTGAAGACTAAAGTCAAAAGCGCTTAACAATGAACATTATAAGATATATTAAACATATGCGTCTTAAGGCACTTGATAAACAAATCAGGGGAGGTCACAATTGTCACGTTCTTCGGCAGAGAGTTCCACAGACTCGGATTGCCCCTCCAGAATGATCTGTCACCGAAGACAGCCGTCTTGGACGGAGGAGGAACCACCAATTGGCGACAGTTGCTTGAGCGGCCGCGATCGCCGATCGACCGCCGTGAGACTTGATGACCAGGCCCGATAAGTAGCTAGGGCAAAAGGGGTCATACAGCGCCCGAAATGTTAGCCAGCAACGCTTGAAGGCTATGCGCTCCGGAATCCTGAGCCAGTGAAGATTATCACGTAGAAACGGTGTCACGTGCTCGTTCCAACTCGAGCCAAAAATCAGACGAGCTGAGACGTTTAGCACCGACTGAAGACGATTTAGTTGGTTGACAGGAAGTCCGAGAAGAATGCTATTACAATAATCTACTCGAGCTAAGGCGAGGGCACGGACGAGATTGACGACGACAGGCACCGGCAGGTATCGACGGATCTCCTGATCCTTCGCAGCTGAAAGAAACAGGTACGAATGACGTTGTCCAAATGTCCGACAAACGAGTGTCTCGTCAAAAGAACTCCAAGGAGACGCAGTTCTGTGCTCGGAGTGACATCAACATCACCAATCGAAGCGTGTTCCGGCATATGAGATGCCTCCTCCGAGGAGTGCTTAACCAGAGGAGTTCGGTCTTCCCGGTTCAGCGATAGTCGATTTTCATCAGTCCACCTCTGGACTAAGGAGATGCAATCCGTAATATGGGAACGCAAACATTCAACCTCAGATGGAGGGCAGGAGGCGTAAACCTGAACATCATCAGCGTAGGCATGATGGGCAAGCCCACACGTTTCAATGATACGACCAATGTCAGCCAGGTAGAGTATAAACAATAGTGGACCGAGTACAGATCCTTGTGGCACTCCACTAAGAACACGGCATGGAGCCGGCGTGTGTCCATTCCAGCTAACAGACTGAAATCTGTCGCCAAGTAGTTCGAATCCAAGACAGAGCCAGCCCTTTTAGACCAAAAGTGGATTCAAGTCGGCGAATGAGGATGTCATGGTCCACCGTGTCGAAAGCAGCCGAGAGATCCAGGAGGCAGAGGAGGGCCAGCTGTCCATTGGCGACCGCTTCAATAATGTCATTGTAAATGCGCAGGACCGCAGTTTCGGTGGAATGGCCCTTCCGATAGGCAGACTGACCTGTAGGCATTAGTCCATTCATTGTCAAATAGGTCACGAATTGATTATTAACAACTCTCTCAAGCAGCTTAGACAAGAAAGGAAGATTGGAAACGGGACGGAAGTTGGATAATTCCGCTTGGTCCAAGCCTGGCCGCTTGAGGTGCGGGTAGACAACCGCTCGCTTCCATGACGATGGAAATTCTCCGCTGCTTAAAGAGGTCGACAGTAGAGTCGTGAGAAATGGAGCAAGCGTCTCAATGGACTCTTTGAGGAGCCACATCGGGAGGGGGTCGGCTTGGCATTGTTTACAAGGTGACGCCATCAAGATGGACGTAACCTCTGCAATCGAAGGAGCAGAGAACGAAGTGAGAACGGATCCAGAGTAATCCAGAAACTTGGCCGGGCCAGCGTTTGCCGTTCTCTCTCTGATTGCATTAACCTTACCATCCATGAACTGGTGGTAATCTTCAGCAAAAAAACTCGACAGCTGACAAGGCCTCTTGCCACGGTTACCCAGCAGCATGTCCAGGTGTTTCCAAGTCTGCCCTGTGTCACCTTTAGCAGCGTCAAGGGCGCTGTTCCAGTAGTGTCGACCCTTCTGCCTCACGAGGCGTCTACTGGCTTTAAGAGCTGAACGCCAGGCACTGTGTGCAGCTGCCTCACCATACGTCCCCCTCGCCTTCCGGTATGACCGCTCGTGGCGTCGCGCATCTCGTCTAGACAGCCTGCAGTCGGCGTCATAGAATGGCCGATGAGGACGAATGCGCACAGACATCTCGGTCACTGTTGGCAAGCATGAAGAATAAATTTGTCCATCGTCGGCATAAGTGTGCAACGATTGATCAAAAAAGTCTTAACGATTGACCTAATATCCGCAACATATAAGATGAAAAGCAAAGGCCCCAGTACCGAGCCTTGCGGGACACCATGGTGGACCTTGCTCCTCAGGGACATTAGTCCTTTTCACCAGACTGACAGTGTTCTTCCAGTAAGGTAGCTCTTCAACCACCAAAGTGTCTGACCTGCCAGTCCATATGATGTTTCAAGCCGCTGTATAAGAATCTAATGATCGACCGTGTCAAGCACGGCCGAGAGATTGAAAGGACAGAGAAGTGCTACTTGCCCATTTGCAGTCGCATCTACCAGGTCACTGAAAATTTTCAAAATGGCTGTTTCAGTGGAGTATCCAAAACGATAGGCTTATTGTTCATGAAGCATCAGTCCATTCACACTCAGAAAATCTTGATGAAGGGGGATGCAATGAATTTCTAAGAAGTCGGTGGGTGGATGCAATAATGCAATGAATTTCTAGGAAGATGGCAACTTGTAGTGGGCCCGGATGTGGTAAACCCTGCTATAAATCCTGAAAAAGGTTGACAAGCAAAAAAGGTCATCAGCAGTGTTTTGCCATTTTTCCCAGTAAACCCTAAATAAAAGGCTGACAAGAGGCCATCCATGTAGTACATATGCAAAAATAGGCATATTTTCACCCCCTGTAGCACACTGTGCATTTTTTAACCCCCCCCTGCATACGTACAAATTAGCAACCCCCTAACCCTACTCCCCACAAACGCTCCCCCTCCACCAAGTTTGCGGCCAATTACTTAAATAACCGTGGGAACAATACTCAGGACTCTTTGCTTGACCGTGAGATTTATTGTGTTCCAATCAAATGTTTGCGTGAATATACCTATTTATAAATTTGTGCATACATACCAATTCAGCCGTGACCCCCCTCTCCATACACTAAATCGTCTAAATCTCAAACCCCCTCAGTGCGTACATACTATATGGACGGCCCCCAAGCAAAAAAAGGCCAACAGAGGCCCAGCGACATGTAGCGGCTCAGACCCAGTAAACCCTGAAAACGCTGACAAGCAAAAAAAGTTGGTGGGGGGTTGCATCCTCAGTCATCCTAAACATGGAACTGCCCCTGCTTCTAACTTAGGCTAACCCCTTATAAGCTATGGATGAAAATTACTACATAAATGTATCAAACCAAAATGCACATGAAATACCTGGAATGAATAGTATAGCTTGACAACCCATTCATTGTCTGCCTCAGCAAGAATGTCACGCTCTGCTTTAACGTGCGCGACCTGGTTGCGTTTAAGTACGTCCTTCTTCTGCAGTGTCTTGAGAGCATAGAGCTTATTTGTGTCTCTTTTCAGAACCAGGTCAACCTGACCGAATGCCCCAGTGCCAAGAGTCTTTAGACGTTCAAACATGGACCTGTCAATCTTTGCACGTCTCTGTCGCAAATAATTTGATTCTTTCTGAATTAGCATTTTGCGAATTTCAGCTTGAGTTTCTGGAGGTAGATTGACCTAAAACACCCATGCAGAAAATAGAAAATAAAGATATGCTAAACAAAAGTATTGTGCTTTAAATCTTAGAAATTCAATGCAGCAATCACATATATTTATTTATTTATTTCAGGACAACTTCTATAGCGCCGTGCACTAGGCTAAGGCCTATGACAAGAGCGCTGCACACACAGTCAACCATATCCTAAACAAAAAAGGTGCGTCTTTAGTTCTCTCAGGAACAGTCCAGCAGAGTTGGCCTCAGTCACTGCAGTCGGCAAGGCATTCCAAAGCAATGGGTTCCCGTGTGAGAAGGACCTGTCTCCGAACTTCGTGGCCTGTGACGGAGGCGGGACGAGCAGTAGGACACGATGGCCGGAGCGAAGTGCCGACCTCCGTGCATTCGACGTTGATCTTAGGACTAGCTCAGACAGGTACTGTGGACAGTGCGGGTCCTTTAGCGCTCGGAAGGTGAACCAGCAGCGCTTTTGGATAATGTGCTCCCAGGCTCAAATCCAGTGCAGCTGGTCACACAGTAGGGGGTCACATGGGCTCCCCAGGGATAGGCTGAAGACGACCAAAGCAGCTGTATTGAGCACGGATTGCAGGCGATTCAGCTTTCTGTCGGGGAGGCCCAGCAACACGCTATTGCAATAGTCCAGTCTGGGCAGGACAAGGGTGCACACAAGGTGCACTGCCCCACTGATCGGAAGATGCCGGCGGACTGACCTAACCCTCCATAGGTGGTAGTAGCAGCCATGGACCACATCACTGATATGTTCCTCAAACGACAATGTCTCATCGAGTAGTACCCCCAGGAGTCGTAGGCTCTTTGAGGGGACAACAGTCGCATCACCCAGCATGAATGGTGCAGAGCTCAGGAGATCAGGAGATGCTTCCTCCTGGAGGTGCACAACTTCGCAAAGTCTGGAAAGACAAGCGCCTTCCATTGGCTCTTAAAATTCACATCTACCAATCGCTCATTCTATCAGTACTCCTGTATGCATCCGAGACCTGGACCATGCTGTCGGCAGATGAAAAAACCTTGGAGGCTTTCCACATGAAAAACCTACATCTCATCCTTGGAATCCACTGGCATCACTATGTTACGAACGCTGACATCCTCCTACAAACTGGAGTCCCACCACTCTTGGACTCCATTCGCAGATGTCATCTAGCACTCTTCAGTCATGTAGCCTGACTAGAAGCCACAACTCCAGCTAACCAGATCCTGCGATGCAGTGTTGACTTATCGTCAGGTGTTCTGCCTGACGCCACCTGAAAACGCAAGCCCAGATGCCCAAGAAAGAGATGGTTCGACCAACTTCATCAACAAAGCGGCTCTACTTCCACTTCTCTGTGGGAACAAGCCATCGCACATGGACATGGCAAAGTGGTGACGCAACGGCCCTTGCCGACTACGCGTTGATAATGATGATAGGGGTGCACAACTGCACATCCACAGGAACTCGGTCTTGGCCGGGTTAAGGGCCAAGAGGTTCTCCATCCACGTAATGATTGCCATGAAGCAATTGAGGAAGCGAAGTCTAAGTCTCATCATGTCGGCAGGCAGACAGGAAGAATACAGTTGCATGTCATCCGTGTAGTATAATTTAAGTGCACTATCAGAAAACTTATCAGACTGGAAATTTAGAATTCAAAAAGTTAAATATCAACTAAAAGAATTTCATGCAACATATTCAAACACTAAGCATATCCTAGACTTCACAAACACCAATATATATTATATATATATATTATATATATATATATATATATATATATATATATATATATATATATATATATATATATATATATATACATACACACACACACGGCAGATGTTGAACAAAGTCATTGCAATAGGCAACCAAACTTTATAATCAGCATAGCTTCATGAAGTGTCCTGATTGGCTGATTGACCCCACGGGGAGGTGTCCTATTTGGCTGCACGTTGTACAGCACTATTGGGGGGGAGGGGTGGCAAACCCTGTGTGGGGCAGTAGGCCATGCTGGAGGGGACATCCTTCCATATGCACCCCAGCACCCTTTGGGCCATAGGCCCTACTGGGGGCGTAGCTCCCTTAATGGCGGTGCAGCCTCCTGTCAGAGACCAATTCCCCCGTGGGAGCCCATAGGCCTCACTGGGGGCATAGCTCCCATAGGAGACCAAGTCCAGCCACCCATGAAGACCAAGCCCCTTTGGGGTCGTAAGCCTAAAAGGAGCTGCATGCCAAAAAGGGTCCATAGGCCTCACTGGGGAGCACACCCGTGGGAGACCAGATCCCTTTTAAATGGTAGGCCCAAACCGTGGTCGTAGGTTCCATTATGGTGTGCAGCTCCCTGTGGTAGTTGTCATTCTCCCCCGTCATTTTTGACGGGTTAACAGCTATTATATACAGTATATATGTATATATAAATATATACATATATATATACATTATACACACATATATATATATACACACATCGTGGTGGATTTACCATGGTACAAATGGAACATTTGTACCGGGCCTACCAGCAAAATAAAATTTATGTAGGACCCAGCTTTTCTATTAACAATATTTTGCAATGATTTTTGTATATTTTCCTAAATGCAACCTTTTGTCACGCAACATGTCTTGAAAAAAGAAAAAAGGTTATTACCACTATTGCTCATACACCTGATCTGTAACTCTTTCACTCATCTGAAAGCTTCCTGAGAAAAGCTTTAAAAACTTGACAAGCAAAAAAGGTCATCTCACTGCTTTTCACACTTGATCTGTAACTTTTTAGAAGGTGTATTGGGGTCTAAAAATGTAAATCCACCACTGTACGCGCGCACACACCCACCCACACACCCACCCACACACACACACACACACACACACACACATATATAAAACAATAATAATTTTCTAGAATCTTAAGGAAACATGTTCAAAGATATATCAAAACAGATTCAAACATTCAAGCAATGACAAAAACTTATTTATATATTCCGAATATTTAAAAAACGAACACAAAACAAACAGTAACTTCAATGAGAACTCTCCCTAATAAATGTCTATTACTTTGACTGACTACTAAGTCTCTACTGCCTGTAGCAGATTTTTTTATATACCAGGGGTGTCCAAACTTTTCCTGGAGGATCGCACGAGCAGTTTTACAAGAATTGGTGGGCCAGATTAGTGACAAATAAAATATTAATTCAAAATGATTAATTTATTGACAGCCATGATTTCTTGGCAAATCAAGCACAAAATAAATCCAAAATGTTCAACATAAAAAATCCTGTGTCCACGAGCTGTTGAAAGAACGATTTACAGAGATCTTACTTTTTCTATGAGGTGATACTTATGAGCTATAAGAGACTGAATGCTTTACATGAAATTTTGACCAATTTCGGAAAGGCTCAGCAGGCCAAATAAAAGGCTCGGCGGGCCAAATAAAAGGCTCGGCGGGCCAAATAAAAGGCTCGGCGGGCCAAATAAAAGGCTCGGCGGGCCAAATAAAAGGCTCGGCGGGCCAAATAAAAGGCTCGGCAGGCCAAATAAAAGGCTTGGTGGGCCACGCTTTGGACATCCCTGTTATATACAGCATATACAGCGCTTTTTGAGACACCTAGTATTAGGAAGAATATTCCAGATGATCCAAAATATATCAAAACTAAAAGTTTCTATCATAACACTTTTCTAATTAATTTTTTATAGTTTCTATTAATATAGGCTGTCCAAAATACTACACAATGCTAAACTACAAGTATGTCAATTACCAATTTTAAGACTTATAATACCACAATAGCCAACCTTTGATAACATTAAACAGAAAATTAAACAAGTCGACCAAATATTAAAAGCAAAGATCAACCCTAAACTGCTGTTCATTTTCACAACAGTTCACAAAATTTTACCACTTCCTATGAAATATAAATTGTACTGAGTACCATATGTACTGTAGAAAGTGGTCACATCTGAACAATAAACTAGTTAACCAATATAATTAATCTAAATATTTTTATAAATCGTACTGAAAACATCAAATGCGTAACACCCATTAACAAGAATTCTGTTTTCAGCTACGTATATATTAGCTCATATTGTAATGGAATATGGGACTTATATAGCACCTTTTCTATTTCTACTTAAAGGCACTCCCAGCAGTAGATTGTTAATTTTAGAATCGCTTTATGTTTTCCCTCCCTCTGCCTCTTCCCCTCCCTCTCCTTCTCTCTTTCACTCTCCCAGCAGAGGAGGAGTAAAAGTAGAAGAAGGGGATATGATTTGAATGGCTGATTTGACTACCATTTCACTGCTGCATTTAGCAGAGGACGTGATGTTTTTGTTTTCAAACGGCTGTTGTTATGGCTACATATTGGAATAGCATGACTTTAAGGTTTTCCAAATATAGGACTAATTTTAGCAATGTCAGAGCAAAGCTTTATGGGGTGCGCATACTCATATTTATTTATTTACTTAATTCAAGACAATTTCTATAGCGCCGTGCACTAGGTTAAGGCTTACGACAAGGGCGCTGCACACACATAGTCAACCATAACCTAAACTAAAAAAGGTGCGTCTTTAGTTCTCTCAGGAACAGTCCAGCAGAGTTGGCCTCAGTCACTGCAGTCGGCAAAGCATTCCAAAGCAATGGGTTCCCGCGAGAGAAGGACCTGTCTCCAAACTTCGGAGTCTGTGACGGAGGCGGAACGAGCAGTAGGACACGATGGCCGGAACGAAGTGCCGACCTCCGTGCGTTCGACGTTGATCGTAGGACTAGCTCAGCCAGGTACTGTGGACAGTGCGGGTCATTTAACGCTCGGAAGGTGAGCCAGCAGTGCTTATGGATAATGCGCTCCCGGGCTCGAAGCCAGTGCAGCTGATCATGCAGTAGGGGGGTCACATGGGCTCCCCAGGGGCTGCTGAAGACAACCCGAGCAGCTGTATTGAGCACGGATTGCAGACGATTCAACTTTCCATCGGGGAGGCCCAGCAACACGCTGTTGCAATAGTCCAGCCTGGGCAGAACAAGGGCGCGCACGAGGTGCACATACACAACCTAACCAGAGTATCAAAGATCATTCACCGAAATGGCATCAATTCAAACGGCAATCTACCAAAATGTTGTTTTTTAGAAAAGATTTTAACAAAAACATCATAAAAGCACCCTTCTATTACAATGAAAGGTTTTTAAAAAGTTTCAAAGAAATCTGTCAAGAACTTTTGGAGTTTTTAGATACACTTCCAAACATATGGACACGTTTCCTTTTTATTTATTAAGATATATATAAATATCTTTTGTCTCTGGAAAATTTGTATCTACAAGACCTTCAGAGTTAAGTACCAAGGGCATTATATATATATATATATAAATATATTTATTTATTTATATACACACACACATACAGTCATACATACACATATGGATACACATACATATATATATATATATATACACATACATATATATAAATTTACTGCCTATATGGTTATTGATTATATATATATATATATATATATATATATATATATATATATATATATATATATATATATATATATAATATATATATATATATATATTCAATGAAACCACCAAATGTGCAGTAACTTCCAGCTGCAGATTCAAAATCTAAACAGTCAAGTCAAAATAAGTTGCTGTCAGACCTGACTCATTTCTTTTTCTAGTTGCATCTGACGTTCAAGCCTCTCCTTGCGAAATTTGAAAATATTTTCCATATGTTGCTCCATGTAGAAACGATATGCCTGAGGTGGATAACGACGTACTCGTGTTTCACTTCGTTCAGCATCTTTTTTACAAGCCTCAGCTTTGCGAATTGGCTTAGGGGACTCTATTAGCTGCTTTTCAACAACGACACCATCAGCATCTGTTTGACTACTACCATCAATACTATCTGCATATTGTTCAACTCTGCGTGATCCATTGCATCGGTACAAACATTGACATTGCAACCATTACTGATTTGAATATACGTTCGACCATAAGGGCTCATTTCATGTGGAGGGACAAATCGAATGTCTATTTCGCGTCCTGGATATGGAGGAGGTGGCCTTTCTGGAACGTCAACTACCAAAGGCTTGACTGTAAAAGTTGACGAAACCAAAAATTCAGACTGAGGATTTGATTTTGCGATAGAATCATCATGCTGTCCATTATACAAAGCTATATCCATTAACTTTTGCTGAGTAAATGGTTGCTTATAAAAAACTGGGGCAGGAGCAACACGAGGTGAATCAACAAGTGTGAAATTTTGTTGTTGGTCCTGAGGCAAAATGAAAGCACCATTCATCGTAATGCCAGGTTCAGAAGGCATTTCTCTAGAAGGCATCTGACAAAGACTTGGCATCTTTGTCATTAAATATTCAGCTTTAGATCGTCTGTCTTGTACTGCAGAGGTAAGAATATGAGGATTAGAAGGAGCTGTAGCCTTTTGAGCGATCGGCTTTTCTACTTCTTTACTGCTACATAGATGCTTTGAAAAGTTCTGCCGAGTATTCAACACAGTAGCCTGGCTCGGCCTTGCAAACACAGGAGCATTGTGGCATTCTGCAGCATTCTGTCCATAGCCAGAACTTGGCGTAGAAGCCGGACTTGGACTATGGCTAGACAATGGAGATGCTTCTTCGGAAGCATGATTTACGAAATCAGAAATGAAATTATGTGATAGGGCAGATCCAAGATTTGGCACAAATGCATGTGTCATTTGTCGAACAGGAGGAAGAATTGCTTGAGGACTACTACTACTTGAACCGCTAGCAACAGTTCCTGGTGAGCCATTCCGTGATCCGACTGCACCACCTGGGACTAGCCGAAGCACCGGTCGAGGATATCTATTTTGCATGGCTGCTGTCTCTGGAGCATATTCATGTCCCTGATTGCAGAATGTTGTACTACGACTAGTTGGACATGCAAATGGATCAACTTCTTGTCCGGACTCTACAAAAACATGTCGTGCTGAGTTCATTCGCATGGCTGGGTTCTGATGACTGTGGTGGTTTATGCTCAACTCAAAACATTGTTGCACAGTTCCATTTATAAGAGGTAAATCAGAGGAGTAGTTGCTTTGAATGTTGCTCAATGTGCTGGGACTTGTTGTTCGATATTTTTCTTCAAAACTTGGTTTACGTATTACCCTGGAAAAACCTGAAAACACAGGAATTGCAAGAATATTAGTTTTTATACAAATGATGCATGTAATACTCTTTTCCAAAATATAGCCATATAGCCACAAATACATCAGCTGTAAGATGGTTTATTAATGTTGCTGCACAGTTCTGGAGCCTTCTAACTATCTGGTTTATTTCTTTAAGAAGCCTTATTTTAAAACATTTCTATTGTTATATAAATTTAAATGAGGTTTGAGTAGAATGCCATATGCAATATCTGTGCAAAAATTATTTTTTAAAATTATCAATGCAGCTAGCCATAAGTTAACCCTTTGGATCCGTAGGGTCAATATTTCGGCCTCATAACATATTGGCTATATGAATTTGCGTGGCTAAAGGGTTAATGTCATGTAATGGGGCGGGAAGATAGCAGAGGTGTAGTTACACACTGGGCAAGCACGCTGACAGAACGGGTTCAAGCCCCATAGGAGCCCCTAAGGTTGACTCAGCCTTATTAGCTAAAGAGCGGTTGTAACATCAAATGAGGAACACAAAGCATGGGCCTAGATGTTTGGCTGTCAACCTACTCTAAGTTAATGGCGTTTGCCACCTGTGTCGCTGTATGCTTAAGAGACCAGAGATCAGCACCGGCCCATCGCTCGAATCTGGGCATGGGAAATCTTTAGTAAGTAAGTAACGTTCGGATTATTGTGATGCCTCGTCCCTAGGTGGGCGTGAACACATTACATAGTTAAAGTTCATAACTAGTGCGGAACAACCTTAAAACAAATAGCTCTTCAACAACTAGATAATCAAAAGGCCATTTAAAGTTTTGGTTCTAAAATGACTACCAAGGAGGAAGCCAGCAATACCAAGTGGATCTGTGACCCTAAAACTGAACACTATATAAACTGATTCTGCCTGAAATGTATTGGTCCTCACTGACAATAACAAGAGGGATGTTTAGAATGCCAACTGGTTTCCTTCAATCCCAGGTTGTTGCAACACTTCTACTTCTGCAAGCAGTCATAGACTCATCGGTGTCTTGAGCTGCTTACATCAAAGAAGTTTGACGTTACTGATGCTCGCAATAGCATCATTTATAGTGGATCTGAGTATAAGTCGACCCCTAAATTTTTGGGTTTTGAAGGTGTCTAAAATCATTGACCCGGGGATAAGTCGAAGTGATGTCACCGCTGCGCACCCTCTTGAGGTGATCGTGAGAGACGGAACAATGGAGGATGCGAGCTGGGCATGCGGTGCTATTGTGTTGATCGAAAAACTGCATTTTAGCTTTGAACTATTGAGAAACTGAACGATTTTGACATTCACAGATTGATTCCTGACGATTAAGAAAACTTTAACCTGCTATTCACTCATTCTTGACAATATGAACAATTTAATTAATCTTAAAAAAGTATTTGTATTTTAATATTTATGTAGCACCAATAATTACAAATAATATTTAAGTGGCAGCGTTGTGGCGCCTATAAATTACAAATCTTAAAATCGCTGATGCCAACTTTTATTTAGATGCCGTAGCGCATATTGAAAGTAATTAATTACACAAAGTTTTAGCTAAATTAATTATTTTCGACATCCTATGTATGGAAACTTTATCCAACAGTTAGTGCCTCGCATATAAGTTGAGGTCAGGATATAAAGCCTGTGAATTGGCCTTAAATTATTTGACTTTAATGCGAGTATATACGGTAAGTCAATTTCAAGAGATAAATTCAAGAAAACACTCTGAAGTTATAAGAATTAAAATTTCAAAAGTTTCTAGAGGATAAAGACCAACTGAAACTCAGACAGAATAAATTGAGTAAATTCAATTGAAAAACACTCAAACTAGACCTGAACGGTTCTAAGTACGAAATTAAACTGGCAAGTTCTTTCAAAACAATGAATATCAAAGGTGAAACAAGAAAAGCCAGAGCAGAAATGCAAATGGAATGATTCACTTGCAAAGGCAAGATCAAAAGACAGAACAAGAATCCATTGGACAAAACAGTTTGATGCAAATGATGGATATCATAGATGTAAGAAATAAGGTCCATGACGGTTAACCGGTTAACTGGTTAGCCAGTCCTAAGAGCAAGGACCGGTCCTTTTAACTTTGACCGGTTAACCTTAATTTCAATTGGAAAACATCAAAACGCTTTGATATAGGTTGCAGGACGCCGGCAGAGGTGCCGGCAACATCAAAGCGCTTTGATGTATCCTCGTAGGACGCTGGCATAGGTGCCAGCAACATCAAAGCACTTTGATGTAGGCACGACACCAGGCTGCTGCTAACGACCGGTTAACCGGTCTTTTTTGAACGGTTAACCGGTCCTTTAAAACCAGCGGTTTTAACAACCTTAGTAGGAAATAAAACACCTTTAGACATCTTACACTGTCTTATTGATGACTTGTCAAGGTATGAAAGCAGTGAATTTTGGAGGAACATAATCAACAAGATGACCAGATATAACCCGAATAGAGACAATAAATAAGAAAGTGAAAAAAATTTGATGCCGAAATAATTACCCACAAGATGGAAAACTACTAGGAGAGTCAATATCCTGTAGGCTTCCTAAACTGGATAAAAATCTGGATTGAGGTCAAAGATACTATTGTTTGGTCCCTAATACCAGCAAAATGTTAATGTGCATAAGGAAGGACTGTAATTGAAGTGTGGGTTGTATAGCCATTTCATCAGTGAATTTCTAAATATATTCTAATCTAGAAAACAATCAAATTTAAACCTCTGCATCATGGCTGCAATTTAAAAAAAGGCAAGTCAGGTAATAATATGAAACCACTAAAGCCACCATTTAGCTCAATTACATCTTGCTCTGCATTTATACAATGAAACAGAAAGTCCAACAAATAGGCCATGTAAATGCTGGCCATCATTACACCACTTACCAGGAACACCAAGTCGAGAACTGGCACCGTTTTTTGCTTCTCGATTACAAAGACTGTTGATCACTTCTAAGACTTTTTCTATGTTTTTGCTTGAACACAGTGTTATTCCTCTTCGTGCAACTTCCTAAACAAAAAGCAAGAAATAGTTTTAAACTATCACTAATATGATTGCATAAGTACCTCCTGAAATTTTTTCATACTCTTTCAAACTAAATTAGACTACATTCCAAAGTGACATGTTCATTTCAGTCACTTTGATGAAACCACCTTCAATCAGTTTCCCAAATAGAACTAAAAACATTAGTCATATTCAGAAATGAGCTGGTTATATGCACTGATCCTAGTTCTAGATCAGAGTCTGAGAATATGGGTCTGGTCTAATCTAATTCATCAGACGAACACACTGGCTGCCATGATGCGACAGTCTCGACACAACTTAGGCTATCACACCGGCCATGACGGACAGTTTCATCATCATACTGAGGTATTATGGATCACCTCAGAGCGTCAGAAACACTTGACACCGACGACCTGTATCAGGGTCGATGGACTTGAGGTGTAACCAGTGTTGTCCGTCCAGAATCTCGGGATCCACATCGATAGCACATTATTAATGATGAGGACCCATGTCTCGAAGACAATTGCCAGCTGCTTCAACGCACTCTGGCTGATCAGAAGTGTACGAAGATCAGTGTCAGTCACCGCTCTCAAGTCACTGGTTTCATCATTGGTACTGACCAAACTAGACTACGGGAACGCGACACTCGCCGGATCACCGCAACACCTACTGGACCATCTCCAGGTCGTATTGAACGCAGCGGCGCGGTTGATCTTTACTTCACGAGACATACACTGGCTATCAATACCAGAGCGGATTCAGTTTAAGTTGGCAACGCTGGCTTACCGCTGCCTGAACAGTATAGGCCCAGAGTACCTTGCGACAGAATTAGTACGAGTCACAGATCAGGCAGGTCGGCGTCACCTGAGATCTGCTGGAACTGCCTCTCTGGTCGTTCCGTTGATGCACCTTCATACTGTAGGCGACTGTGCCTTTCCCGTGGCCACGGCAAGGGCATGGAACTGCCTGCCTTCTTCAATTCAACTCTCTCCAACACCAGCCATCTTCAAGGAGAGACTCAAAACTAGACTATTTCGCACAAGCTATTACAATTTGCAATGTGTCCAGGCAGTCTCCGAATTAGTTGCCACAATAATCTCTACGCTGAATAATAATAATTAATAATGCTGTTTATAGACTTCTAAGGGCTTGTCGGCGCCTCAAATCAAATGTACTTCACCGCAGAATAATACAGAAATGTAGTGGCATCTATCAAATGCATGAAAAGTAAAGGTTCATTGCAAAAAACCTTGAATTTTTGATAAAAATTTAATAATTTGACTGTCTCTGTTCAGAGCAGCTTTGGGTAGCTATTTCATTGCAATAAAAGTTCTGTAGTGGAAGTTCTACAGAATGTTTAGGATCATATATTTCTAAATCTAATGGCAAAATTGCAGAAGGTTAGTAACTAGAGTACCTTTTTTTATTCAAGACTGCACTTATTGATTTTAATGTACAAGGCAGATAAGTTTCCCAACATTGTAATGAAATCAACAATACACTTTTAAATACTTTCCACACACATATAATACAAATCCATTCAGGATATATCAACTGGATTTTCTTTATTTCCAAGGTAAAAAGAAATATTTGTTTATTTCTCATTTAGTAGCATGAGTATTTTCCAATATTTCCATCTCTTAGCCTGAGTCAGTGGCTGGTGCGGCCACACAGTAATTTATGGAGCGGCAGTCAACATGTTAAAGACAAACTTTGATTTATACAAATCTCTTCCAGTGGCATTTGCTACTCTCAAGGAAAATGCTCTTTAAACACAATCATGCCTGGAGATGGTAAAAGGGCTCTGATGACATGAAATTCAACAAAAGTACCACATGGGATCAAGTGATAAACAACAATCTTGAGGACATTCACTCTGACATTGTCACATTTCTAATAATTAATCAAAATGGACAAATTTTAATCTTAAATTCTAGTAATTTTTATCATCTACCCTAGTATTTCTGAAGCTGTAAATTTTTCACTATTTTTCTTTCTACATTTTATTGTTAATCTGGCACCTGTTTCCATTAGTGACACAAACCTATTACCGTATATACTCGCGTATAAGTCGATCTCACAGATAAGTCGACTCCCAGTTCTAGGCCAAAATGTAAGAAATTTGCTATGACCCGCATATAAGTCGACTTGGAAAATTTAGAGATTTACATGTTTTTTTAAATGCATAATTGTGCCAGGTCAACACTGAAATCAGGTCAATGCCGAGTCCAAGTGCTTGAAGGTCGGCTGCGCCCAGCCAGAGGGCGGCGGCCAAGGTAAGTCGTAATCGCTGTGGTGATCCTCTGTGGAAGCAGTCGTCCACTTCCTTGCAGTAACGAAGGATTTTAGTACTTACTCTTAGGCGTCGAGAGTCTGACCCGTTTCCGGGAAGCTTTTCCGCTGAGGGACCAACGAGCTGAAACGATAGCAGAAGTGCTATACACACAGATAATCAGTCGGTATGGAGCCTCGAAAGCACTCCTAAGTGACCGTGGAAGCAACTTTTTCAGTAACATCGTAGCAGATCTGTCGAAAACATTTGGCATCAAACGTCTTCACACATCGGGATTCCGACCTCAAGCCAATGGGGCCGTAGAAAGTGCCAACAGACATCTCTGGCAGTCACTATGCATTTTGCATCGAAGGAAGCAACAACGCCGACGACGACATTAGAATACCTCCGCTGCATAGCCTAACGTTGCAATGCGTTATGCATGGCGTTTCTTTCCCAAAATTCTTTGAAAAATTGCACTGACTTGCAGATAAGTCGACTCTGTGTTTTTTAGCAAATTTTTAGGCATAAATTTCTCGACTTATACGTGAGTATATAAGGTAACCCGTTAAGCGTGGAATTAAATTTTACAAATCATCGGTAATTAATTTTTGGTAAAAGCATTAATATGAAAATGTGAACATAAAAGTTTTAAATTTACTATATTTCAGTCTATATAGAAGCTAGAAAAAAGAGGTTTGCACCGTTGTTTAGCATTTTTATTGTTCTTTCTAACAATCTGTGCCCAAACAAAATTTGGGGGTAGGGTCCACCCTACGGCCTAAAATAGGACCCTTCCCAACCATTTTGTTAAAATTTTGTTCAAAGCTCAATAGAAAAAAAATTTCAGCGGTGACCCCCCTAGTGTGAGCGGCAAAGTTGCAGGCGGGTGTATTTGGAACAGAATAGTTCAAAAATTTTGAAGATCGGACCCAATTTGGGGTAGTTATCATTTTTCAAACCCTAGAACTCATTGCTCGGAGAAATGAACATTTTGTGAAAATTTTTCTACCTAAAAAAGCGAACATCTCAGTATATTTCAGGCTATATAGAAGCTAAAAAGATGAGGTTTGCGCCATTGTTTAGCATTTTTATTGTTCTTTCTAACCACCTGTGCCCAAAAGAAATTTTTGGGGTAGGGTCCACTCCACAGCCTAAAATCGGACCCTCTCCCCCCAAAAAATTTAAAAGCTCAATAGCAAAAAATTTTCAGTGGTGACCCCCTAGTGTGAACAACAGAGTTGTAAGGGGGTGTAATTGGAACAGAATAGTTAAAAATTTTGAAGATCGGACCCAATTTGGCATAGTTATTATTTTTCAAACCCCAGAATTCTCTTTTCAAAGCAAAAAATCGGACCCTCGGTCGAATCAAGCCTATTTTCCTTGCTAAGGGCGGCAACACTAGCTGAAAGCGAGCTACCATCTTGCGAATGGATAGCAACTAAATTGAATTATTGCATTGGAAGGTATATATACGAGGAACTCATTTGAGGAACAGACACTGAAGTTAAGCATCGTATATATATATATATATATATATATATATATATACGACGAACCCATTTGAGGAATGATTGACGCGTGTAGTATATGTACGGCGAACCCAGTCGAAGGGTTAATCACAATTGTCTTAACTCATAAATGTGTCAAGGGGTCAGCAGCAACAACATAATGGGAAGCACTGCATTAGCCATATAATCCATTTTCATAGGCTTGAAAATTTGTCTGAGATTTCACAACAAGAGCTTTATATTCTCTGGTAGACTTTTAATAAAGCAACTACCATACTGTAGTACCTGAACTAAATAAATAAGCCTTAAAAAGCTCTTGTGACAAATCATCTACGAATAATTTATTTCTCAAAATTTATTATTAAAACTCAAAAGGTAGTCAATCTGTTTAATATTTAACAAAATAAGTGATCAAAATCTACCATATAATCTCCAGCCGAGTATAATGCACATCAAGTTTCAAGAGTCATTAAAATGTAAATGTATTAATTATTATTACTAGCTGTTTTACCAGTCAAAAATGGCAGAGAATATTGGCTATTTCCTACCCACTCTTTATACAAATATTGGTAAGGAACTGTACATGTAAAATAATTTTTATATACCGCACACTTGAATATACTGCGCGGCCCCCTTCGTGGTTTGCAATATCGCGTATACCGCACGCGGTATATGCGTGAAAATATGGTACATGTATAAATGACAGCACTGCTAAAAAGTAATAAATTGAAAATTTTCTAACCAGGCCAAACTGCACCATAAGGTCACACAGGTCATATTATGGCTGAAACATAGACAAAGCCTTTGAACAAAAGCTGAAGTGCAGCATTTTCTGTCATTAATAATGTGTAGGATCCAAACTGGATAGGGGAACCAGATCCAGTCCATTCCTACTGTGTAGTAACTAAGCAGTAACAATTCTGTAACAACAATCTGTATATATCCACCAAGAAAGCATCTACCATATGACATTATACATCTGCCTCATAAGCTCAAACTCACTTGGTCTGAACATGTCTGATCCACTCATTTATCCATCATAAGTTGTCTCTACTACAGGCCACAGCTGTCTTATCTATCGTAATGCACCACCCACACCAGTTATTGAATAAGGCATAGCATGGTTTAAGGCTGCAACAAAACAGCTCTCAGATCCAGTGGAGCATATAAAAGCATAAGATGAAAGCTCTGAAGCATGCCCACTGAACATGCTTCCAATAAGAATCACTGGTGACCTACAACATGACTCAGTCCTTAGGTTCTACTAAGCAAGCAACAACTATTCTTAAGACATAAGTTCAATTCTATGAAAACTGGATCTGTGACCAGTTTTCTTTAAATTGCACCACTACACATAAATTCAGTTTTATTAAACAACAGTTTTAGAAATTAAGGAAATAAGTGTCTTTAAAGTACAAAAATCTTAGACAAATGACGTAATATACCATCTTATTATAAATTATATGACCAAATAATTAATTAAGTTGAGCATTTATGCAAATTAAAAGAAATTGGAAATTTTGATCAATTATCTTTTTTCAATCAAAATGTACTGCAAAGTTTCAAACGTTGGCAATTCAGAATAGTTATCTTTAATAAATATATACATACAAGCCATGAATTCAAGGTTAAATTTTTTAAAATAAACTGACTTGTTTGCTTCAATGCTAGCAAAAGTTCACTATAACTAAATGCTTTGAAACCAGAAGGAATCCATGATGTATATTGAAAATTCACACCACCATAACTCCAATTGAATTACTATAGCCAAATAATCCTCTACAATCCTTTAAAATTCAATGATCATTCTAAGGGCGTTTGGAAAAGCACTCTAGTCACATTCACAAGAACCGAAGTTGAAAACTATTACATGTACAATTGTACATCTAACTTTACACATCTTGAAGACACAGTCTAAACCAGTGAGCTGCAAATCTTGACCCGCGGGCTAAAGTTGGCCCACAGTCAGTTTTGTTAGCCTGCAAGATATCTTTCCCTAAGAAATTTTTTGATACTTTTCAAGTGCATTTAGTATAATCAACAGGTATAATTTTCTTACAGACAATCATATCTGGTCTTAGTTGATTCATCCATGATCTTTTGCTCCTTAACTCTTTGACCAAAGCTGTCTAAATAGCAAATAAGGTATGCAGTCAAAATAACAGCCTTACAGACGAAAGGGTTAAACCATTTGTGCATACAGTTACATCAAATTTGGAGGGATTTTCATGATGTCTGGGGATAATCTAATAGTTTAGATTATAATATTCTTATCTTTATCTTTCTCGACGACTTCTATAGTGCCATACGCACGACGAAGGCCGAAGTCAAAGGCGCTTTGACATAATTTTGCATGCCGATGGTGAACGTAGGATAACACACAATTTAAGACAGCGTAAAGTCCGCCCTGATGGAAACAAAGGAAATAGCCACTCTACCAGTCGGAGAGTGCAGTTGTTGGTCCCTCCCCCGCCAAGACCCCTAAGAATCCCGCCCTGTGAAACTCTCTTCCAGACAATGTGACTGGAGCAGTTTCAGCTGGACTTTTCATTAGAAATTTGAAGACACATTTATTTAATATTGGATACGAACTGTGTTAAGCGCTCTTGTTGTAGGCTTTAGCCTTGTCTACTGCGCTATATAAATTGTCAATAAATAAATAAATAAATAACACATGGTGGTGAATCCAGTAGAAAGCGGCATTCCACTGTAGAACCGTCTGCAACAGACACGTCAAAGGAACAAAACATGGGATAAAATGTTGAAATTCCGCAGATGTTGTGAGAACTGTCCGCGAGGCAAGACCACACGGAGAATTTCTGAGATGCGGACTCCCGTGAGTAGACCGTTGCCGAACTAGGTAAACCCGACTTAGGATGGAATTCCGGGTTACGATTAGAACGGAAGTCGTAGCATTCCGGCACGGGTATCTAGTCTGCAGGTCTGCCTGCAGACTAGATATTGTTAGTAACCATGTCTCCAAAATAGGTGCACCACCATTTACACAAGACAACTTGGTCTGGTCCGACTTGGGGCTCAGAGTTTCTCCAAATTTAGGAAAACATTTGACTCAAATCTTGAGATTTGACAGTTTTGTAGATTCTATGACAACTTATCCATAAACAGCCTGGCACTTCCCCCCCCCCAGATAAAATTATCTCATTGGTTCTTCACAAATCTCACAACTTGTCCACATCCAAATGGGGCCAGCTACCTCTGCCCCTCATATCTAAACTAATGATTATCATAATAAAACAGCAAAAAATCCATTAATAGGCCTATATTCAGGAACTAACTAACAGTCCAGTTTGAAACTATTTTAGCATATCACTATAAAATTATCTTACACTTAAATATTTCTATCTTTATGCAATAGCATGTGCAGTAAGGAATTTTTAACTATGGCCCACGAAAAGAGATTACTGCAAAATTTGGCCTTTTGTGAGAAAAGTTTGCGGATCACTGGTCTAAAATGAAGAGACCCTTTAACAGATTCTTTGACAAGGGTGGACCAAATCCCCTGACCCGGCTTGAAGTCCACCTATGTTCATCTTCAAGCATGGAATGGATCGGTTAGAATATATAAGTGAATCAGTTAGGGCTGTGAGTTCCAAGCGATTATGCAATTGCATATGCAATCGAATATCTAACAAATTTTTTAGCGCACTGTAGTTTCAGCCGTTTTCTCTGAATATGCAATTTCTGCACAAATATGCAGCAATTTTATCCACATTTTAGCTATTTTCACCACATACATAGCACTGTTTTACTATTTTCCTAACATAGGCATAGATTTACAGGGGCTCAGCATCTGCCTGGATGACTTTTTTGCTCATAAGCCCTTTTCGTAGAAAAATATTGCAATTTTCGCAAATATGCAGTGCATAAATGGGAAATTTGTGCATATTTAGGACCTCTGAGTTCCACATATATTTCCTAGAAAATTGCCACATCAAACTCACAGCCTTAGTCAGTGTAAATCCTTTAAAGTTTCCTTGCGCTGATGCCAAAACGGTCTTGCTTGAATCTGAATAGTTGATTCTCTAATGTCAATAAATATAATATATTATTTTCCACAGAACAATATGCTGAGATTAATTATTTATTGGTATAATGACAGTAGGCACCAAACATCCCAGCACAAAAATGGCAGGCATCAAAACTATGGGTACCAAACTAGTCCTGCCAAACCAGCAGAGCCAAAAAGTCAACTACCAAAAATTAGAGTCGTGTAAAAACACAAATAATTCTCAAATTCTACATTTAAAGAAACATACAGCAATGAGTAATACAAGAGAAGCAGGTGACATGGTTTTTTAAAGTGTGGCTTTTTAAATGTCTCAGTGGCAAACTAATTAAGTCAAGCCACAAAATAATGTCCTTACTACTTCTGCAACTTTGGAAGACAAATGAGGGGCTATTGCAATGTCTTCAAAAGTGATGTGCATTAAATAGTCAGTTCTATTGCTATTTCTGGCCTAATCACGAGTGAATTAATGACATAAAATTGAAGTCCTAGCTCATATTTTTTAAAAATATACATACATGCAAATAAAACACTGATTCAGATAGACACAATTTTGCAAGTAAATGAATTCCATGAATCAAATAGTTTTGGTCTAGTATAGTCCATCTGTGCTCTAGCAGTCAAAGTACTGAACCCGTAGCCCATCAAAAAAGCAAATAATGCAAATGCACTCAACATAATAGTTAATGACAATCCAGTGAACTCAAACATTCCAACACAAATAACTCAACCACAGTTCAAGCAACTGAATATAAGGGTACAAAGGCTTATTAGAAAGAGCAATAAAACTCACAAGGAATGTGCATTATAACATACAGCATTATAACACACACACACACACACACACACACACACACACACACACACACTTGCACGTGCATGCTTGTGTGTGTGTATATATATATATATGCATGTATATATATATATACACATACACACACACACACACACACACACACACACACACACACACACACATATATATATATACACACACACACACACAAGGATTCAAATGACAAAGGAGATTGGAATTTAAGTACAGTAACAGAAGAGGTACAAAATGAATGCAGAAATAATAATATGAATAGTGATATTAACCCCTTAACCATGTATTTAACTGTAACTCAATGTAAAATGGACCGATATATCCGGGATCCCCAGTTAAGGGGTTAATCAATAAATATAAAATTAAATATTATTAAAAATAAAGACACTCTGAATTGCAAAGAAGTTGCATATGCAGAACTACAGAACTACATATATAAATAACTGTCACAGTGAAATGCAAGATTCCTAGTAATTGAAATCTTTAAGCACTTTCATCATATAAATAGGTGAATGCTCAAAAATTTCAATGTCATGATAACTCTAAAGTTTAAAACTACATGCAATAAGAATGATTTAGTGAGTGAGGTCAATCTATTTAGATGGACAGTGCAAAGGTAACTCTGGCATTATAAAAAATGTAAGCACTCAGGTCAGGTCAGGTTTTCATCCTCCAGCTGTGTCCAGCAATCAGCTTCTCTATGACCTCTCTCCAAAGTTCTCTGTCCTTTGCTACTTCTTCTACAGTCATTCGGTGTCTTCTGTCAGTTTTTCGTTGAGATTCAGTCCTGCCACGTGTAGATCCTCTTCCAATTCGTCCACCCATCGTCTTTTCAGTCTTGCTTTAGATCTTCTCCCCTCTGGTTTGTAGTTGAAAATTCGTTTTGGGTTTCTTATTTCTTTCATTCTGAGTATGTGTCTGGTCCATTTCATTCTTCTCTTCTGATTACTTCAATCATTCTCGGATGCAGTATCCCTCTCTCTCTCTCTCTCTCTCTCTCTCTCTCTCTCTCTCTCTCTCTCTCTCTCTCTCTCTCTCTCTCTCTCTCTCTCTCTCTCTCTCTCTCTCTCTCTCCCTCTCTCTCTCTCTTCCTCTCTCCTCCTCTTCCTCCCTCCTTAGTATTCTTCTAAACCATCTCCTTTTCTGTTGCTAATATTCCTTAAGCATCATTTCGTCTAATACAGGGTCTCAAACTCTCCCTTGCCCCGGGAGCTCAAACTCCCTCCCTCCAGTAACCCTCCTAAAGCCCGAATTTTGTTACAATGTTAAAGTGTATAAAAAAACAACAAAATAAGAACATAGTCATAGTGTTTTACAAATTAGATATATTTCATACATTTTTACAGGCTTTTATTTTTAGTACAAAAATTTCACTAAATCGACTTTTTACTCTACATTAAACAAAGCGACCACCTCCACTAGAAAACCAGAAGTTCGTGTATAAACACTAGATTCGAAAGACTACGAATAATCAAGCACTGTAAGTAAGAATTTATTATAGCAAAGATGGCATGAACGTTAAAAGGCATCGAGAGAAATATATACAAATTACAAATGGAAAATTTGTTTAAATCCCAAAATGTATCGCGGGCCGCATAAAATGCCTTCGCGGGCCGCATGCTGACCGCGTGTTTGAGACCCGTGGTCTAATAGAAGAAAAGTATATAACATACCATATGTTGTAGCTTAGAACCTAATTGTTAACTGTAGCATAATTAATGTGGTAAAATTGACTTGAGGAAGTTAAGGCAATAACAAATTGAAGTTTTGATGACAAATACTGAAGCTAAACAGAGGAGCAGCATATTTTGAAAGCAATTAGCAAACAAAAACTAATAAAGAAATACATTAGAAGGTAGAGAAAAAGGCAGAATACAAGCATTGTGCAGTTAATATTACAACCCATCTCAAAATCACAAAACAACGGGATGTCAGTCTATGGGTTTGTGTCATCATTGAGATGTCAGAATCAGTTACAAGCATAAGCAACAGAAGTGATGTCATATACTTGCAAGAACAAATAAACATAAAAACTTATCATGTTCATAATTCAAATGTCATGAAATTCCTACCTCATCATATCCCAAAAGCATCAACTGCCGAATCAAGTTATCAGTTTCATTGCACCCATTAATTCCTGACGTCATCTGAGGTGGTGATGCGTCAATATGATAGTCTTTAAGGCTTTGTCCAATTTCATGCAACGCCTGTCGATTATAATCTAGACGTCCATTTGCCCCTTTTGAAGGGGTTCCATTTGGAATAACTGCCTCAGACTTTATGAGACCAGGATCCCCATTTGCAGGTGACTGTGTATTCAGTTTTGTTGGCCTTCGTAGATGCTCAAGATTTGCATTAATGCCAAGAAGCATCAAACGGTCAGCACCAGAGGGCATGAAAAGCCTTCTGCCGCCAACACCGTCTCTGGGCTGCATAAGGTAACGAGCTCTGAGAAATTAACGAAGACGTAAAAAGCCAATGTCCCCTGTAAGAACAAAAAAATGTCAATGAAATGTTGCAACTTTAGAATACTTACCAATAAACATGTCACTGCACATATCTCACTGTAATGTTAGTTTTAATAAATTCAAAACCTCTCAATCTCACTTATTAGCTAAGCAACTCAGCAGAATTTCACAATAAAATCATGCATTTTTTCTCTACTCATACACAAGACTATTGCATAATTCAATGTTGAATTCAAATTGAAAATGTAAGTAACCAAATAAAACTAAAATGAGTTTGGTCATGGGTATCACACACTGCTACAGGCTACAAGTTCATTCTTAGTGACTACAATTACCTCTAGACATATTCATAGCCCTCCCAGAGCTTTGGGATATATATATATATATATATATATATATATATATATATATATATATATCTGTCAAAAAGCATTCCACATAAGCAGATTTACACAGAATTATTATTATGCGATATTCTCGGTAAACCATATGTTGTAACTTGTAATGCATCTAAATACTATCGCAAAAACATGTAACCTTATCCCGAATCAGGGGTTTTACAGAAAGTGATCTGCAGCATAACTCACAGCAAAAACCTTATATTTCTTGCATAACCTAAGATTGTTGGTGACTAGTGTCATTGCAGTACTTGAATAATAAGCAATTTTCACCATTTCAGAGCCTTGTGTAGTGGTATCACTGTTACTATAGTGGCAACAAACAGAAGATTAGATGCAGAGAGATTGATCAAATCCCAAGCAGGATTTCAAACCAATTAGGACACAGACATGGTTAAATCTCTCCTCTTGTTAAGCAAATACTTCTATAATTATTAAACATAAAATTAATAAAGCTAGATATTTTACAAACTACTGCAATGGTTGTTTAGAATGGTATCACTGATCACACATTGGAACATAACTGCAATTACAAAATGGACAAATCTCCCATGACAAGAAGTCCAGCCCACCAAAGCTTAGGAAATTTGCATGCCTGGCAAGAAAAGGTTGCACATGCTCAAAAGCATCACTTGCAATTGCCAGGCATTATATACAGTCTACTAATGAACTCTGCAAGGAGCAAGCAGAAGAGAAAAGAAAACCAATGAAGAGGTTTCACAGACAGCTTATATACAGAAATACGGTTCATCAATATGCGCAAAAGAAAGAAGCTGCAATATTTTGGGTGCATACAGAGGAACAGCAAAACTAGATCAACACTAGCAAGGGCAAGCCAATAAGGAATGATGCCCAGAACAAGACAGACGTGATGTCCAAAAAGATGGGTGGATGATGTGGAGGAATGAACAAGATTGCAATTGTCAGCAGCAGTCAGAAAACACAGGATAGACATTGCTAGAGAAAGGAAATCCATGTTGTCTCCTCAAATTCAGTACATGAATGAAGAAGATGATGACTATTGAACAAAATTAAGGTCAAGCATGGATAATTCTAAATTGTTGATGGAATGGCAGACATGTTCCATAGTTTTCAGCTAGGGAAAGTTTCATGTATGTCACAATTATTGCCAGATGAAGTGGCCAATATTTCTGTGCATGCACGATGGTTTTTTGCCAGACAAGTCTATTTCCAAAGCTCAGGATGGCAAGACTTCTCACCAGGGAAGCCTCATCCTTACAATATGCAACCTTGCACAAAAGATAAAAATACCATTATTTAAAACTAGATAAGCAAAACTAGAAATATTAATGAGCATCACTATGGCTTGGCTTAAATTGTGCCAACACCCCAAACAAGATGGAGGATTTATTTCAATTTATTTTGGGAATACATAAAATGCCCTGGACCAAAGAATGTCTGACACTAAATTCCTTTTTTTCTAAGACTGCGTTGTTGTCGTTTAGTTCCTTTACTACGCAAATCTACGTGGTCTTTAATTCTAATAACACACTCCTTTAGCACATTCTTGCAACAGAAAGTAATAGCTCGTATAAATAAGTTATCAACACAAGTTTCTTCGGTGTGAGATGCTGTTAGACAGATCTATTGCCCCGAGACGACGGAATCTGCTTGGACGTATTTATAGCCGCGCAGTCTGGATCCGTCTCACGTATCTGTAGCCACTGCCATTAATAAAGCCAAACGCAAATGCATCGTTCATTGAGAGTGGTTCATGGGTGTTAAATTAATGCGCCGTTCCGGTTTGCGGCGGCAACCATTTCATTCGATTAACATGGAATTAAACTTACTTTTCAAATACGAAAAACTGATTCAGAAATAAGAAAAATAATCCGATCAAGTGAATCGCCTTCGACTCTTACAATCCAACATGGCCGCTTACGTGACAACATTCGTCCCTAGGGAGCATTCATTTTTTCGTCAACCAACACATCGCACCTGCTCACGAAACTACTCGGAATTCGCTCAAAACAGAGAGACACCGCTGGTCAAATTATTTAAACATATCTATCAATCGAGACTCGATCTACCGCAGCAATCAGGGTTCTTTTACCACCTCGACATCAATTCCAGACTATCAAGGGAGCCGGTTTGATTGACATCCTCAGCCTTTATCGGCATAGTTCAAATTCCTCGATTATGATACGCCGCGCTGGTCATTTCCGCCCGCACTTTTGCTCTCTACAACGAAATCCCTCTATTTGATGACTCTTTGGCTTTCCATCAAGAATCATCGCTGCTAGTCGTTTCCCTGCAATAGACTAGCTGCTAGCGGGCCACATAGTCACATACTCGACGTTGATACACAGACGGCTAAGCAGCCAGCTGGTTATATTGCCTACGCATACCAAGCAGTGAACTAACCCGGTTTTCCGAGCGTTTTAAGAGGAGAGGTATATATATATATATATATATATATATATATATATATATATATATATATATATATATATATATATATATATATATATATATGTATATAAACTTCTGTGGCGCCACTATCATAATGCCCAGGATAAGCCGATGGCACACCAAATCCAAATTGAATAAGATCCAGGTCAAACCTAAAAGATCAATAAGAACAGTGGGAACAGTGGGGGGAGTTATCTAAGGGGGATAATTAAACAGTACACTCCATGGGCTCAGCGCCCGTACGGAGGAAGGGTTATAGCAACGGCTGAATGAGGGCGGAGCCTTTCCCTCGCCGCCTTTCCTTCCACCGAGTTAACACCCGATGTACTCATTCACAGCTGAGTCGACTGGGGCGCTTGGGACAGAAACAATTCCGAAAAGTTTCTGCCGCGGCCGGGAGTTGAACCACGGACCTCAAGATTGGCAGACCAGTGCGCTAACCACTGCTCCACCGCGCACCAAGGTAATCACTAAACAGGTATGTCTTAAGACCGGATCTGAAAGATGAGAAAGTGCTAGTAATGCGAAGTGATATTGGTAATGAATTCCAAAGCCTAGGGCCACAAACATGTACATGTGTGTGAAATTTCGAGAATTCCTGTTTAAACTTCCGTATGAAACATTATTATTAATATTTATTATTACTACTATTCCCGCAGTCGGCTGAGAAGGAGGCGACTCCTCCTAAAACTATTCCCTCTGGACTCTAGGGACTTAATGGCTTTTCGTAGCACGGTAGCTGTAATATTCGCACCAGCCAAAACATCTGGATTAGATTAGCATAGCGCATGCTTCCAATGTTTGGGACATATCTTGCGAGGTAGGCCCTACAGGCCTGAGGAGAGGGGGTGCAGCCGGTACATTGTTCCGGGGCCCATGGAGCCCACAGGGGGCCCGTGCCCGATAAGTTTTTTGCTTGTCAGACTGTTTTGGCGAGTCGATAACGTTTTTTTCTTGTCAGACTCTTTTTGGAGAGCCGCGATAACGTTTTTTGCTTGTCAGGTTTTTTGGAGAGTTGACATTTTTTCTGGGATCCGTCACAATTTTTTTTGTACCGGGGCCCGCAACTTCGCTCGGCGGCCCTGGCGAGGTACGTTGCGTTGTTAACTTGTTAATATGGTTCCTATAGCAAACCATGCTGTTGCACTAAATCTAGTTTCTGAACGCTGTTTCAGATTGTACTAGACTGAGAGTGACTTATTTGCTGTAGTTTTGTAGTTTGCAAGAAAATACCGGACACATGCGCATATGTCCGGTATTTCCTCCATTTTTTCACCGTACAAATTACCTAAATACCGTACAGTTCGGTCAAATACCGGACACCTGGCAACCCTAATTATAGCCTAGAGGATTATTTAGCCTACTATCTATTCAGTGGCGGGGCCACGGGGGGGTTGGGGGGTTTGAACCTCCCCCCACTTGCCATCAGGGCCACCCGTGAGATTCGTGCAAAATTGCAGAGAAATTTTTTGTGAGGGGGGGGGGTAGTGGATGATTGAGGATCGGTTTTACTAGTCTAAGTTTCAAGCGTTCCCTATAGGCCTACTGTATATCTACAGGATGGCGTTGCGGGCTTAAACGTTTGTTTGTTCGCAAGAATCGTACATTGGATATTGAAAAGCTCATAAACACCTTTGCTGAATGCTGAACGACTGGATAGGCGAGAAAAGTTCTATTAAATGTAGTGTTATATACTTGAGACCAGAATCATTGTACAAGACGGTCAAGACCTATAACTGAACAATGATTAATAGTATTGGATGTCTGTTAATTGTCAAGACTTTTAACTAGTAACTGAACAATGATTAATAGTATTGGATGTCTGTTAATTAATTTGCTCCTTGTAGACTTTTGTATTATTTTCAGCTTTTTAGCCTAGCTATCATGTTTTAACTAGATAAATTTTGGCAAATCTTAGGCATTTTTTGCAAATTTTTCAAATTTTGGAAAATCAGCAAATTTATGTTGACAAATTGCAATTTTGATATTTTTGGGCAATTTTTTTGTCTACATTATAAATTTTTGTCGCCAAAATGACGCCACTTTACGTCACGATCAGTGTTATTTTGATTCAATATCAGTGTCAGTTGTGAGTAGCATCATCATCATTTGTGACACGGTGTTGAGATTTACATTTTTTTTTCGGGCGCACACTGAGGCCTTTTAAAACAAGATTTCAAAATTTGACTTGAGCAGTTTAAAACAAGCATCTGCCAGTAGTGACTGCCACGTGACTTACTCTTACTAGCATTGACACTATAATGGGTCAAAGACAAGTAATTTTGACTTAACACGCACATAATCGAAGCAGAATAATTTGAAATTGACTTAATTAAGCATAAGAAATTACAGGCATGGAACCTATTGATACCAGACCTGTGATTCTGTGTCCAGCATGCTCTAAAACACACGTAGGAGCATCTACGATTTCAAACAATTTCCGGGGGAGAAACCCCCGGACCCCCTTTCCTAGGGAGGCCGCGCTAGACGCGGCCAGGGAGGGAAGTGTCTAACGCGTGGGAGTGGAAGGAAGCAGAGCTATTTTCTAAGATTATCAATTTGGGGGTATTTTAGGGTTATCCCTAACCCTAACGCAAAGGTTAACCCTAAAAAACCCACTCTCAAACATCTGGCGCCGCCTCTGTTAATCTATTTAGTCGGTTTACACAAGTCTGCAGCGCCCAAACCACTAAAACTTATCCTACCAAATGCAGTGGCGCAGCCAACGGGGTTGTTTGGGGTTATTCAAACAACCCATTAAAAAGATGACCAACACAATTTATGTAAATCCGTTTACTTTTTGTTGAAGGAGGGGTGTAGTGGGGGTCGGCCGTGGCTCAGTTGCCAGTGTTTATTCTAGGCCTTCTCTGGGGGAATCTCTCTCCCCAAAGTTCTAAAATTCCCCCCACAAAATTTTTTATATGTTGCATGGGGGATGGAAATTTCCCCCCAAAAGTGTGACGACGGGGTTTTTTTATATTTTTGGAGAGGGGAAAAATGTAAGGATGACAATTTTTTTGCTTGCCAGGGCATTTGAGAAGGGTAAAAAATATTAGGAAGGTTTGAAGGATGACTTTTTTTTGCTTGTCGCCACATTTTAAAAGGAATATAGCCTTTTTTGCTTGTCAAGGTTTTTAGAGACTTAGACCTTGTCCCCCAAACATTTCAAAATCCCCCATGTCAAGGTGGCTAGAATAAACACTGCTCAGTTGCATAGTGCCTCCAGTTAACAACCCCACTTTACATAAGCTGGCTCACCACTGACAAAATGGTAAAATGTATTTACAACAAAATCTATAAACTGAATAGAGGGACTTAATTGCAGGCTTGCTAGTGCTTGGCCTTGTGCTTGGACCTGTACTGTGCTTAAGTACCAAAAAGCAAGTGCTTGTGCTTGGCCTTGGACAATGAGTGCTTGGCCTTGTGCCTTAGGTGCTTGGCCTGGAGGGTTGAGGCCTGCAAGTACAACGTTTAATAACAAAGTTACCAAATTTGCAAATTAAAGCATTAGTGCATGTATTAGACTATTAGTTATATGCAGAGGCCACAGAGTAAATAAGAAAAAGTCTTTGGGTAAATATTACTGCAGTCTGGATCAGGCTTCAGTTTTAAGATCTGGTCTGAAAATATTAGTTGAAAGGTGCAGTAATTTTGAACCTAAGTGAAAAGGTTGTTTATTTGAACATGTACTTGTGCTTGCTTGTACTTGTGTTTGAATGTAAAGTGCTTGACTTTGGCCTTGGCCTATGAGTGCTGGGCCTTGTGCCTTAGGTGCTTGGCCTTGTGCCCAGTGGCGTCGCTAGGGTTGGTGTCACCCAGTGCGGTAAAATCGTGGTGTCACCCATTTAGACTTGGGACCTCTTCTAAATCTTTCTTATTTTTCCTTCTCAAATACCGTGACAAGCAAAAAAAACAAAAGGTCATCCTTGTTTGGTGTCACCCCCCTAGATGGTATCACCCGGTGCGGTCCGCACCCCTCTCGACGCCACTGCTTGTGCCTTAGGTGCTTGGCCTTGTGCCTTAGGTGCTTGTTAACAAGTCTGCTTAATTGCATCGATTCTTATAATAAATAAAATCGACAAAGTCTAAAATAAAATGCTGCACACAAGACAAGACAACATCTCTTTATTGATTAATGACATTAGGTGAGATTCACAAAATATAATACCATAGAGCAAAACTCTGAATATAAATATCATGAAAATAAATAAGCCATCCTGTACAATGATATAATAATAACTTGACCAATACATAGTTAATATTTATCGGAAATTATCGCTTGTAAATGGTAGGCTTATGAAAGACCAAAATAGGCATATGCAGAAAACATTTGGTTGGAATCTGTATGCCTAGTAAAATTCAAATACAGAGAAAATGCATTTAATATTTTAGCAAATGATCTTACTTAATTAAAATTACAGCACAATCAGTGACAACACGTGTCAACGGTAACTGTCACTTTCATGTTTAATTACAAAACAGAATGTTTAGCAAAGAAAATCATGAAGCCATTCATTTGATACATGTGTTGTCTTTAATGGGTTTGCCTCTCCAGTCCTATTTATGCAAGAGTTGTGAAGACACTCAGCGCCTAACTTTTTTAAAAATAGTCTATGGTATTGACTTGACTTGTATTAGAAGTCATTTCATAGAACAGTTCAACATTTTGAAGAAGAAATTTGAAAAAGTTCTTAGTATTCACAAACCTTCAAAATTTAATTCTTAGTCAATATATGGATCAATGAAAACTTGACTTTGGTGTGTTCTCATTGTAACATTAGGCCTATGCAGAGTAACACCATGAAATTAGGTTAAAGAAGATCCGAGTGTTTATAGAAATTTTCAATCCATGGCAACAACAAATTTGACCTTCAACAAAGTCTGAATTAGATCCGCAGAATTATTCTACTGGCAATCCTCAGAAAAATATGCTATTTTCCAGAATTAATAGCTGCAGCCTGCAGACAACATACAGCATTGTCCAAAACAAGTCCATGCTGCAAATTATTAAATACAACCAGCAAAGCAAAACAGTTTAAATTTGTTGAAAGTGATCAGTTTGTATATATTTCAGACAAACAAATCTTTGGCACGATACATCTTAGCCTCATTCAAACTGAAATCATATAATTGGCAGATTCAAGAACCTAACCCCCTATCAATAGGCTTGCAATTGAAATTTCAATACTAAAACCATGTAGCCACGAAGGGCGGAACAGATTCAATATTGGCTGTATCAATCTTTGTATCGAATAGGTTTATGATAAATGCATGAAATTCAACTAGCAAAAATCTAAAGCTAAAATGTTGATAATAACTGAGAAGACTGAAGTAGAGATTTGTAGTTTGTTAGACAGTGAATTAAAGGACGGATTAAGCAGAAAAGGCTTCGCAAATCCGAAAATAGCCCAACACAGGTTTTTCTCAAATTTCAAAAACACTGGAAGCAGTTTACTCTGAATTTTGATTCGCAACTGTTACAATTTCAAATCTTACAGTGGCTTGTAATGTATCAATGACAATAATTCAACTGATCAAGTTTCAGATGCTAAATACTGTACAGTATATGTGACCAAAAGTTATTGAACACAATCCCACACAGTTAGGTCTACGACCTACCTCAGTTATACAGTATGTAAACCAGTATTTTCTCAATAAAATGCAAAAGTTTAATTTAGTCGCTTTTCATATTAGGCTCAGGACCGCTGAGAGGGAGTGACAGAGGGCAAATGCACAGGAGTCTGGCGATATGTAGGGAACCTGGGCGCGTCCATAGTTAGGGTTAGGTTTATGGTCCGCTTCAACTCTCTGAAAAACTGACAAGCAAAACAAGGCCATTACCTCTTTTTCACACTAACTTCTTATTTCTATGGGCTCGTGACAAATGGCACGAGTCAGACAGAGCTCTGCACAAGGACCCGGAATTTCTCTCGGCGGGACTGATTAGGCTTTACCAGGGCTTTTTTTGTAAAAAAAAATTTCCGGAGCGCAACAGTCAGAAGTCACTTGTCAACATGACATAGTCACGTAGCTATATATATATATATAAATAAATATATATATAATGATTATAATCAATACAATACAACAATGTACACTTTTCTATTTAATACTTTAATTTTGCAAAAAAACAATCTTCGGATTTTCTGGAACGCGGTCCGGATTTTCCAGAGCGCCGCTCCGCCTCGCTCCGGCACAAAAAAAGCCCTGGGTTTTACTTTTAGGCCTATGCAAAAATGCATGTAGCTTATATTCAATTCATGTTGACTGTAAGATATTCAATTAAGACTATAAGAGATATAAATGACATAGGTCATGACAATTGATTTATAATCAAGTGTAGATCTGAAAACCGATTCTGTTGTACAACAAGACAGCAGGGATATTATTCGTCGGCGTTGGCTCCGTCGGGCATCTCCTGCAGCGTATGCCACTGGGCAATTGGTCTGCGAGGATTAGCCAACATGTCGGACCAGTGTCGAAGTTCCGTTCCAGTTGAATTACAGCCAAGAATAACACGCCCGATGGGCTCCGATGAACCAATACGATCATAATCAACAACTGTTATGACCAGAAACACTTTCTGAAACAAGCAATTCCAGAGCAAAACCATTTGAAAGTATGCCTACTGAATTATTAATCTTGTCAAATTCTTGGTAGTATTGGAGGTATTATTATCTACTTCAAATTGCTTAAATTTACATGATAAAAATATGAAGGCATACAATTGTCGCGGAACTGCGATGGTGGCTGAAATGACTAAAGCTCATGGATCCGCTGTCCAATCCGGCCAGGAGTACCTATATATTACGTCTTTCAACATCATTGAAACACAACACTGCTATCATCACGCCGTTCAACACAATAATAAGACTTCCAGTTCTAAGTTATTATTATAATGAAAATGTCACTCCGTTCTTTGTTATCCTTATGATTATAGTTATCATCATTATCGTTATCATTATCATTATTAAACAAACACACACAGTGACACATACAATTAAATGGAGATATGATGGATGATTCTAGTGAAAGACCTAGTAGACCAGTTAGGCCTACTGGCAGTTAGCAGATTTTGAAGTCGATTCGTTGTCTGAGAGATAGTCAGTGTTGTGACCTACTGGAAGCACATGCATGTTGTGGTCGTATTTAGGCGTTCTAGTAATTAGACGAGTCAGAGAGTTTTGTATCATTTGAAGTCACTGAAGGGAGGACCTCGAGATTCCTGCAAGTAGCGAGCTGCAATAGCAGGGTGGTATTTGAGGATCAGACCAGTGGGAGAAAGACTGCAATTTCCCCAGTTCAACCTTTTCTTGCTATATAAAGAATGGACAAGTCAGCAAGCAGTGACCAGAACCCCCTTCCCCAGCAAAAGCCACACGGTGCAATAGTCTAAGTAACTGGATACTAGAGAGACAGTGGAATGTGTATCCGAAAGAACAATGTGCCTGATTCTGCGCAGAGGCATAGCGTGCCAATTGATGGCTATTGTGGCTTTAGCCATGGTTGGCACACATGACGTGGGCGGCAAATTTTAGAAGCGACGATTTTTTTGCTCGTCAGAGGATTTTCAGTGAAGGCGGGAAATTTTAGAAGGGGCGGCAAATTTGAAATTAAAAATTTTTGGAACTGACGACATGGGCCATGGGCGGCATGAGTGCACACTACGCCTCTGGAGCCAGACACCCTAGATTCGCCTCTGATATGAATGAATTTGGGGTGGTGGATTAGCCATGAGCCAAAGGCAGCAAAAATGCTTGCTACGCCACCGATTCTGCGGAGGTCGCGAATATGGTAATACGATGGATATGGCCTTGGCCTGATCAGAGGGGTCACCAACTGCTGTTCCCTCTTATGGCAGCGCTAATGGACAAGTGATAGGAGAAGAGCAAGCTGGTTTCAGAGCTGGAGGAAGCGCAATAGACAATAAGGCAGCTGACAGAGAAGTATTTTGAGGCAAACAGAAAACTACACATGAATCCAGTACCATATTAACGGTACGCGGACTATTGACCACAACGGACTTTTGACCACTGGACGTTTGACCACAGCGGACTTTTGACCACTGGACGATTGACCACAGGTGACGTTTGACAAAAGGAGCATAGACAATAGCGGGCTTTTTGCAGGAATTAATGATAATAATAATGTGATTTTGAGTGGTTTTGTACAGTGTATTATCACCTGCAAACTTTTCATATAAGGAAATTCAGTTTGCAGATGATACGCTGTACAAAACCATTCATAATCACATTATTATTATTACTAATTCATGGAACGAAGCCCGTTATTATCTATGCTCCTTTTGTCAAACGTCACCTGTGGTCAATCGTCCAGTGGTCAAAAGTCCGCTGTGGTCAATCGTCCAGTGGTCAAAAGTCCGCTGTGGTCAATCGTCCAGTGGTCAAAAGTCCGCTGTGGTCAATAGTCCTAGAACCCATATTAACCATGGCACAACTGGCACACTTGCGCCAGGCCCACTGTTTCAATTGTTATTATTTGTTAAATAAATAAATTATATTAAATCACGAACAATGAATTTTAATAAAAACACAGTATTTCACTTTTAATAAATATATTTAAGGAAGTTTTTTATATTTTAAAATTAGTTTTCATAATTTTGTGGTGAACGCCACAGATAGTGAGTGTATTATTATTATTATTATTAATTATTTTCTATTGTTATTAAATGTTTAGTTGTTTAACTATATAACTCGATGTCTATCGTTAATAATCTAATTTAACTAATTAATGTTAATAATCATATACATTTTAATGGATTTTTAATAAATTTTTATTCCTGTGAACGGACGAGACGCGCTGGGCTAGGTGAAGCGCTAGGCCTTAGACGGGGTCATAGATTTATTATATAATATTAAAGCAGTGTTTGGACGGAAGTAAAAGTAACGCGTTACAATACTTTAAGTACAATTCTGAGTACTTCGACGTAAGTACACAACTTACCCAGTACTTTTTACTTGTAAGAAGTAAGTTTTTATTCAAATATTTACTTTTTACATTATGTCTTTCACGTTTATTAAAGTAAAATTTCTCATGGATACATTTACTGGGTATCTGTTTAATTCTTCACAACTTCCCGTGTTTAGTCATACAGGGTTGACAATGACCAACAAACGCCATGACTGACAGATTGTTTGAAAACTTGATCTTTCTACATGTCCCAAGGTATAGTTTACTCCGAGTTTTCACGGCAACGTACAACCATTCACAGTCTGAAAACCGGCGATGGCTTTTTTATTTATCATTATTTTAAGAAAGTGGGAGCGTGTGCAAATTGGCCCTAGCACGGCTTTGTGAAACCAGCATTTGTACTAATGCAGTTAATGGTGTAAAAACGTGTTGACTGCTGAGGTTTCTGCATGCTGCTTAAAAGTAGTAATAAAAATGTGATTTAGCATGATAATGTGGAGTTGTTGATGATTCCGTCTGTCACGGTACTTTTACTTTTGTAAAAGTAACTTTTTGAGGAGTACTTTTTACTTTTATGAGTAACTATTTTTATAGGTACGCTTGAGTACTCAAACTCAGTACTTCATACAACACTGTATTAAAGACCAGGACCGCTAACAACGGCGCCATCTAGGTCCCTAGTTTACTCTCCATTCACGGCATCTAAGAGGACGTGGCATAGCAGTTGAAAACTCCGCCTGAAGACCTGCACATAGTTAGGCGGACGTCGCACAGCTGTTGTAATGTGACATGTCCGCTTGAACACCGGCACGCGGTGACCAGGACCTGTCGGCGAGGGTGGGTCCTGAGGGTGGGTCCCGGGTTTGTCTTTCTGAGAGCAAGTATTGGAAAATTCATTATGTCAAAACTGAAGATGAGACTAAGAAAGAACAGAAATCACTACAAATGAATAATCTTGACACAACGCAGTTAAACAATCCTGAAATACAGAAGATATAGGGTTTATAGGCCTATGAGCAAGAAATTCACGAAAAACTTACAGAGAACAATATCACACCTACATTGACAGTAGAAGACCAGTGGATGGGAATAAAAAAGCTATCATGGACTCGGCAGAGGAAACACTTGGAAAGAAGAAAAGAAAAAAGGAAAAAGAGTGGGTCAGTCAAGAAATAAAAGCACTCAGTGATGAAAGAAGAAAATTAAGGATAGACAAAATTGAAAATAGAAAAAAGTTAAATTGGATTACAAGAGAAATTAAAAGACTAATTAAAAGAGAGAAGGAAATTTGGATACAGAAAATATGCTCAGAATTTACAAAATCATTTTAATACCAATAGAACCAGAGAGGCCTACAAAGAAACTCAAAGGCTATGTGGAGAGTTCAAAATGAAGATAACTACTATAAAAGATGCAAATGGGAAACCTCTGATGAACAGAATAGACATACAGAAAAGATGGAATGAATACTTCATGGAAATCTATGACTACCCGATAGACACAGATCACAAAATCTGCAAGAAATGCTAAGCACAAATAAAGGTGGAAACAACAGCAGAAGTATCGGTAGATGGAGTAGAAAAAGCAATAAAGCAAATAAAGAGCAATAAAGCACCTGGAATAGATGGAATATCAGAAGAACTCCTGAAGAGAGGTGGAGAAACAGTAAAGAAGGCATACATCAGCTAATAAATAAAATATACAATGAGGAGAACATTCCGTCAGACTGGTGTAAAGGAGTGATTGTACCTATATATAAAAAGGAGATAAAGCAGATTGCAACAACTACAGTGGGATTACCAGGCAAAGTACACACCAAAATAATACAACAACGGTTACAGAACTATAATGAAAGAGCAATAAGCGAGGAACAAGCAGGATTTAGACCAGGAAGGAGCACAACAGACCAGCTGTTTACAATAAAACAAATTATGGAAAAATATATTGAAGCAAACAGACCCTGTTACATCAACTTTATTGATTACAAGCAGGCATTCGACTCAATCTGGTGGGAAGGACTTTGGCAGACATTGAGACACATCGGAATTGAAGAAAAACTTATCAAAATGATACAAATAATATATCAGAAAGAGGAAAGTGCAATCAGAGTGGATGGCGAGATATCCGACTGGTTTACCACGAATATAGGAACAAGACAAGGATGTATGCTGTCGCCAACACTGTTCATCATAATTTTGAAGTGCATATTTAGACTGGCCTTAAAGAATATAAAAAACAGGAGTGAAATGCAGTGGGGAAGATCTAAACAACTTGAAGTTTGCAGACGATGTCAGTCTGATGAGTGAAAATATTCAGGATCTACAAACTATCACTAATGAAGTAAATGATACAAGCAAAAAATTTGGCCTGTAAATTAACAATGAAAAAACAAAAGTTATGGCTGTTTCGAGGGATGGCAACGATGAAGTAGAAATCATACTAAATGGACAAATATTGGAAAAAGTTAAAACATTCAAGTACGTAGGAGGAATTTCAAAAGCGACGGAAAACACACACACAGAGGACGTGAAAATGAAAATAAATACAGGATTACAAACAATAGGAAGAATGAGAACACTATGGAGGAACAAAAGCTTAACAATGAATACAAAACTGAAATTATACAATACATTAGTAATACCTCAAATTTTATATGGATCGGAAACTTGGGTAATAAAAAAATCAGACGAAAAAAGCTTAATGGTTGCAGAGATGAGCTGTCTAAGAAAAATAATGGGAGTCAGCAAATATCAAAAATTGGGAAATTAAGACATCAGGCAACAGACAGGAGCCACAGAAACAATTATCGATAAAGTACGCAAAAGGAGATTAAATTGGTTTGGGTATGTTAAAAGAATGGACAACAATAGATAGGCCTACAAAGCACTGCATACGCACAAAGTAGAAGGAGACAGAGGGAGAGGAAGACCGAGAAAAAGATGGATGGATAACATCAAGGAAGATCTGGAAGCAAAGAACATGTCGATTGTTGAAAGATGCAGATTAGCGCAAGATCGAGCGAAGTGGAAATGTTTAGTATCTAACCATTGCCACCATGCAGGCAGAAAGTGAAAATGATGATGATAGTGATTGGAAAATACAGACAGCTGTAGCCGATTCCCCTCAAGCGCCGGTGTTAAAAATTTGAAACTCTGAAAATTTTCTAAGATATGGCACACATGCCGTTTTCGCCCTTTTGTTGCTATTATCGTGAAGCGATAGAGCAAAGCACAGCGATTGAAAGCGAATGAGTATTGGAGTCCGATAAAGTGCTAAAAGCTTATCGTTTCATATTGACGTATCAAAGGCTATCGATTGCACTTCTCGAGTGGTGCTATTTACTGGCAGCCCGGGGGTGCGTCGAGCTAACGCGTCTTTGTCCGTGTTACCAGTGTTGCCACTGTAGCCATTGTTTTCAATGTTGCTTGGTTTCTTAATAAATAAAATAAACCAATAAAAAGGAAGCTGCATTTATGACTTTTTGAAGTCGCTGTGACGCCGGAGTCTCAGCGCATTGTCAGTGAAGGTGAAGGTGAAGCTTGGCTGTGATGAAAAAGGCCTTTCCTTTGGTTGCATAATGCATATGCACCGAAGAGGCCAACTCTGAGCCAAGGTAGGAGACAGTAGCCCTGTCGTAAAGGCGCGGGGAGTCAGTTTGGGTGAATTGACTGTAGAGAAAAGAGTGGACCGCCGTCCATTCAGACACTGTAACACCAGTTATATAGTGAAGCCGTTGATGGAAAATAGACACCGCTGCCTGTCTAGAATTGGTTGACCCCTGTTTTAGGTGAAAGTGTTAAGAAACAGACGCCGCTTCCCGTCTAGAAGTGAGTGCAGGAGGAGCCCAGCATGCCAACAAGCCGCAACAGAAGAAAGACAACGCCGCCTGTCTTTAAGAGAGTGGAAGACCGAGAATTTACCGAGAATGAAGAGGCGTAAAAGTCGAAGCCAGTAACAAGAAAACAGTCTGACAAAAAGAACATTTAATCAACGATTGAAGTTTTTGGCAAGCCACAAGCGGCGCCACCTAGTGATGTCTAGCAGTGACCAAGAATATGTACCAAAATCGCTTAAGGCGCCGAGACCGGTTCTAGGGCAATTCAGAACCGGACAATTCGGAGCATAGTTTCACCCTAACTCTAACCTTAACTCTAACCCTAATCCTTATAAAAGTCATATTTTTAAACAGTTTTACAACTTTTTTCAACTTTTTTGGGTGAAATTAGCTGTGCTCCGAATTGTCCGTCTCTGAATTGTCCGCTCCGAATTGTCCGGTCACCGCCGAGACCAAGCGGTGGCCAGTGATAGGAGGAGTCAGTTAAAGGGTCTCTCGGACGAGGCCGGAGACAGGACATAGACACGTCAGATGAGGAAAATCGGGACCCTGTGTTGAGGAGCGGTCAATCCGGTCATCCTCAGTATGCGGCCTGCCTGGCAGCCGCAGACACCTCGTTTGATGGCTGTAAGTTGGAAAGACAGACGCTGCCGATCAGGCAGAGTCGGTGGCAGATGGCGATCGGGAAACCGAGCGGGTGTTGGGGCCACCCGACCGCCGGCTGCGCGATGAAACCGCGAGCCGGGGTCGCCACAATTTTTGGGAGAGGTTTGAAACTTCAAACTTGGAGGATTTAGGGCCTTTTAAAGTTCTGTTGTGTTGTTTGCACCAGGCCTCCAAAAAGTTAATCCGGCACTGCATGAATTTCATCGACTATAAACAGGCTTTTGATACAGTTTGATATGAGGGCCTCTGACAAGCCATGAGAAACCTGGGCAAAGAAAAAAAATTATAAGACTAATAAAAAAATGATAAATGAAAAAGCAGCAAGCATTGTGAAAATTGATTATGAACAAACAGAATGGATAAAGACTAAAATTAGTACAAGACAAGGTTGCATCTTATCACCAACATTGCTCATAATTGTACTGGAGTCAGTGGAGTTCATCTTTAAAATTGCACTAGAAAAATCAAAGTAGGAGCTTTATGTGCTGGATATATTTATGTGCTCAATAACCTCAGATTTGCTAATGAAATTAATCTAATTACAGAGAATTCAAGATCTACAGGAGCTGAAAGATGCTGTAATCAATACAATCAACAAATTTGGATAACAAATAAATGAAACAAAAACAAAGATGATGGAAATAACAAAAGTAAATACAAAACACATGAATATTACAATGAATGGACATAAATTGGAACAAGTCAAGTCATTCAGATATGCTGGAGGGGTAATTGAAAGCAATGGCAGTCAGTAAAAAGATATAAAACAATGGGAAGGATGAAAAAACTATGGAGAAAAAAACAACTTAACAATTGAGATCAAACTGACAATATACAACACAATAGTAGGGCCTCAAATACTATATGGCTTTGAGACATGGACGATAAAAAAGGTGGATGAAAAAAGGCTCATGGTGGCAGAAATGTGCTGTTTGAGACAAATACTGGGGTGATCAGATTGCAAAAGATAAGAAATTAAGATATCAGACAATGGATTAGGCTAGAAGTTAATGTTGCAGAAAAGATTAGAAGATTAACAGAATGGAAAAACAACCAATGGCCATACAAAGCTCTACACACAAAGATACAGGGAAAGAGAAGAAAAGGAAGACCGAATAAACGGTGGATTGACAACATCAAGGAAGACCTCGAACTCAGACAAATCAACATCGCAGAAGCTGAAATACAAGCCAAAGAGAGAAAACATTGGAAACATTTCCTATCCAGCTATTGCCACAATTAGCTGGCAGAGAGCTTAAATGATTGTGTGTGTGTATATATATATATATATATATATATATATATATATATATATATATATATATTATATTAATATAATATACTAATGATATACTAATATACATTATTAGTCCAATTCAATTGTAATAGATTGTACTACTGCTTCTGATGCATTTGGTTTAGTCACCTGTATCTGGTCGAATGGAACATCAAATGAGAACGATTCATTGAAATAGGGATTCAAAGTACATTTTCTCACAGTTGTCTTCTTCTTCTTTAGTCGTTTTCCATTCATTAAGAGACAAAGCTTCACGTACGGATCTGTTTTCACGGATGAAATAAGCACAATAATTAAATGGCAACAACATCATTTATTATTATTATTATTATTATTATTATTATTATTATTATTATTATTATTATTATTATTATTATTATTATGCCTACAGAGCAGTCTGCCTATCGTCGAGGACACTCTACAGAGACTGCCATTTTAAAAATCCTTAATGACCTGGTGGATGCGACTTCGAACGGACGGGTAGCGCTTCTCTGCCTACTCAATTTTTCGGCAGCATTTGATATGGTGGATCACCAGATCCTCACCCGGCGACTGGAGATATCTTACGGTCTGGACGGCCTTCCACTTCTCTGGATCAAGAGCTATCTAGCCGATAGAACACAGGCAGTGTGGTGGAACAATCAAATGTCTTCGGAGCGTCGAGTCCAACACGGTGTGCTGCAAGGATCAGTCTTAGGCCCCTTGTTATTCATACTGTATACAGCGGACGTCCATCGCGTCATCAAGGCTTTCGGTCTTACGCCGCATAGTTATGCAGACGATGGACAGATCTACTCGTCATGCTTACCCTCGGAAGTGGAGCAACTACGGATTTGTTTCACTGACTGTATAGCAGCTATTGTTACGTGGACGGAAGAGAATTGGCTCGCACTGAATCCGGCCAAGACTGAATTTTTGTAGATGAGCATCCCCAGGAGAAGGCATTATTATTATTATTATTATTATTATTATTATTACTAAGTCATGCCCCAATTGTGGTGGGAGGTGCAGCCATTGCTCCCTCCGAGAGCTTATGTCTTCTGGGAGTGCTCCTAGATGAGACTCTCCTTTGAAGCGCACGTTAACAATCTGATACGCTCCTGCCACTACCAACTGCGGAGAGTGAGGTCAATTCGACGGTACCTGCCTGTGAGCGCGGCTGTCAAATTAGTGCAGGCCCTGGTACTGACACGAATTGATTACTGTAACGGTGTGCTTCTTGGACTTCTGGATACTAGACTGAACCGCATACAATCAGTGCTGAACCAGGCTGCACGAGTGATCTTCGGCTGTCGCTGGGGTGACCACGTCACTCCTCTCCTTAGAGATCGACTTCACTGGCTCCGTGTTCCACAGCGCATTGTCTACAAGCGCTGTTGGCTTACGTTTCGGGCTTTACACGATCCATTCTGTCCTAATTATCTAACTGTACTTGTACGGAGATCAACTGTGATCGAGAGGAGATCGGTTCTTAGGTCCAGTCGGAGAGCGCAGTTGTTGGTCCCTCCCCCGTCCAAGACCCCTAAGTTTGGGGAAAGATCATTCGCGCGGTGGAATCCCGCCCTGTGAAACTCTCTTCCAGACAATGTGACTGGAGCAGTCTCAGCTGGACTTTTCATTAGAAATTTGAAGACACATTTATTTAATATTGGATATGAACTGTGTTAAGCGCTCTTCTTGTAGGCCTTAGCCTTGTCTACTGCGCTATATAAATTGTCAATAAATAAAATAAAATAAATTATTATTATTATTATTATTATTAAAATATAAGGGAAAGAATTGGAATTATTTTTTTTTGAACGTCTAGACCCTATAGTACCATTATAGTAATGCATTTCAAGCAGCATTTGGCATCAGTCGATGGTCACTCTAGATTTGAATCATAATCTCCAATTGTCAAATCTAATAGGTATGTCTGATGATTCCGGTCCCTTAAATCACAAGAAGCACCAGTCCTTTCTTGTTTTGTGACTTTTTTCAAGCTATAGGCCTACTAAATGAGTCGGATTTTTGACTAATCTTACTTGCTACATTTTGTCACTGGTCTGGAATCTACAGGTAAATTAAGAGAACATCGATGCATCAATGCGAGTTCGTCAGCATACTCAGCAACAGCATTGCCCAGTAATGTCACTAGTGTTGGTGTCACCAGATGCCGTATTTAGAACGTCAGATGCTCATCAGGGCAGATTCTATGGATCCCCGTAAAAGGTCGCTTCAGTTGACGTTAACGGGCCCATATGGTGCCACCTGGAATTTCTTCAACGCTCTTCAATACAGCCCGTGACGTCACAGTTTAATTAAATGAAAGCCGAACATTTGACAATACTAAAATGCAAGAAATAAAACGAAACCAATAAATTCACTTCACATATAAAATAGATGAATTAAAGTGCAAATTTTTTACCAGACAATCCTCCGACATCCATCTTCTTCAGGTTCTTAGCTTCCAGAATGACAACAGTGAGTTTCCCGGCGGTTGGTACATAGCGAAGAGAGAAGCAAATATCGCCGAGTCTGTTGTCCTGGAAAGAAGGCATATCAAGCACATTCAGTTTTCCACGCTCATTTATTATTCATGAAATCTTGCCATACATCAATGTGAACTATAATAATAATGTGATTTTAAGTGGTTTAGGAGGCTAAGTAAGCCTGTGTGAACAGTGGCGTATTTACCATTGGGCCATTTGGGCCATGGCCCCCCTTTGGTCTTGGCCTAGCCTGTCCTGTGACCCCTGACAAGCCAAAAAAAAGGTCATCAACTTTTTTTCAAAGTTGTAACTTGTCAGGTCGAAAGTGTCTGGCCCCCCCCCCTTACCAAAATTCTAAATACGCCACTGTGTGTGAAATATTTGAAATACTATAAAATGTTCATCTCTCTCTCACCATAAATATATGTATATATGTAATATGTATATATATATATATATATATATATATATATATATATATATATATTATGTCCTCGGTACTTAGTTCCCGAGGGACTTATTACAAAAAAGTGTCCGGAGACAGAAAACTATATACTCTTCAGCTCTCGTCTTGACCCGGATCAGAAGCAGAGAAAGTTCCTTGGAAGGCAATCGCATTAAAGCGTCATCGAAAAGCGTTGGAGCAAAAACTTCTCTCCCTTGTGTGTGTCTCCGGAAAGAACGGAAAGATGACCCAACTCTTTTATGAAAGTGAGTGCGTCGTGACTGATAGGACCAATAGGACCATATATATATATATATATATATATATATATATATATATATATATATATATATATATATATATATATATATATATAATTGCATAAAATATATATATACTGTATATATATGCTTACAGTATATTAAAATACGTATAGGCTTAGACTGGTCCAGTGTTTAATCTAGACTCCTGGACTCTGGGGGGGAACTGAAAAAATCCGGTTTCCGGGTGGGAGGGCAATCCTCCCCGGAAACGGCCTAGATTAAACACTGGACTGGCCATCAGCAAAGCTGCTGGAATTAACAGACGGGCAGTATGAATATATTTATTGGTGTGTCAGTGTGAGCCATTGAACAAATTGGCAATAATACAGTAAAGGAAAAATTTAAGTTGTCTTTAAAATATGGCAACCATCATCATCGTCATCAGTTCAAAGTTCATTTAGGAACCATCGAGACCACCAGCTTGCCGAACAATTCTTTTCCAAAAATCCCGGTCTTGTGTCGCATGAATCGCCTCCCCAAGCAGGGCCGTAGGGACGGGGGGATATCGGTATATATACCCCCCCCAAAAAAAAATCCGACTACCTCAACAAAAATTTTATTGGTTAGTAGCCGTTTTGTTCACATGTGGAACATTAACATGTGTTTTGATTTTGAAATAGCAATGACTAGTTAAGATTTATACCCCCCCCCCACTCCCAAATCAAATTCCTGGCTACACCGCTGAGTTCAGCCACATGTGAAAAGCTGTTTGTTCCGTTTCTTGACGTTCAAGATGGGTGTCACTTGAGAATTAAGCCTAATGGGGTCAGTCATGGCCGACCACGGAGACATTAGCAGCGAATTTGGCCGATTGATCATGTAAAGACATTGTAAACAAAAGTCCAGTAATTAAAATGTCTAGTATATATCTGCTTGCCAAGAGGGGTCTAGATTTAAGGAGGGAGTAAAGGAAATCCCACTGTCTTTGTTTACAAGATTCAGCGGTCAGGCCAAGGAAATGAAGTAATAATGTATAATGTATTAAATAAATAAATGTGAAATGTGCAAATATTGCCAAAAAATTTGCCAAAAATCAGGTAGAACCTCTGTTGGGAGTCATATATATATATATATATATATATATATATATATATATATATAACATATATTATACATTATAGATAATATAATATAATATAATATTTGTATTATGTATATAATATATTATACCTATATAAAACTTAACAATATATACTCCCAAATTTTATACCACTACCCCCCAATCAAACTCCTGGCTACGTCCCTGTCCCCAAGATTTAATCCCGTCCACTCTCTGTTGTCAAACCATTATATATCTTCTGGTCCCTCCCTGAGGACGTGTTCCCTCCATTGTTCTCTCCATTGCAACGCTCAGAATTCTCTTCTCTTCCATGCGACTGATGTGACCAAACACCCGCAGCTTTCCTTGTTTGATCTCGATTCTGCTCTTTACTTCTGCATTGGTGATTTTCATTTCTCACCATAACTTTATGAGCCGTTGGTAACATCGCATTTCGAAAGTCAGGAGTCGCCTACAGTCATTCGCTTTCAATGTCCAGGTCGGACTCCCCTACGTAAAGGGGCACTGAGAAGACACAGACTCGTAAACGTTGGAGTTTTGTTTTGAGGGAGATCTTTCCAGAGCTCCATGATTTGCCAAGGCGACCCAGTGCTGAGCTGGCCAGACCAATCCTTCTGATCTCCTGACTACAATTTATTCCCGTCTGCTCGCACCATGCTTCCAAGATATACAAACTGTTCGACAGTTTCCAGCCGTGTGCTGTCTAAGGTGATTACCACTGGCTCCTCCACTCTGCCTGCTATCATGACCTTTGTCTTTTAAACTTTGACTTCCAGACCTAACCATTTCTTCTCTTCATTTAATGCAATGTACATCTTTTGTAGTCCACTTTGCGCGAAGAATACGAAGTCGAGGTCATCACCAGGTATCATCAGGGTGCGATTTGTGACCTGCAGCAGTGGGGGGACATGTCGAGCTTGGGGATGTAGTTGTTGGGGAAATGTAGCAGTGAGAGGGATGTAGCTGTGGGGGATGTAGCAGTAAGGGGATGTAGTTGGGCAGTGCGGGGGAGATTCCCCCTTCTCTCCCTACAAATCGCGCCCTGGGTATCATCACCAGTAAATAAGGACTGATGAAGAAATTGGCAAGCGATGGCCAGATTACGCCCAACACTTGTTTGGATACAAGGACACAGGAGAAAACGACACAGTGAAGAATCTCAAGGCAAGAGCAGAATGCCCGGATGGCGACTGTGATGATACGATCCTCCACTCAGAAGTAGAAGCATCCTAGGATGAAGGCAAAGCATTGCAGTCAGTCTGTCCATCGCCTGCCAATTTCTTCACCAGTCCTTATACGCTGGTCCTTTAGTTAACATGGCAGCAGATGCAAAATAAATATCGTAAGGAGATTCAGTTGATTGATGTCAGGAAGGGAAGATATAAGAAGAGCAAATCATTCATTATTCCATCGTCGTCATCATCATCATCATTGTAATTGTCATCGCCATCACCATCACCATCAACTCTAAGAGGAACCGTCGAATTAATTGTTCGGCCATGACATAAGTTATAACCGCTATCTAATGAAACATCCCTCTGAACAGAGAGAGACAATTCGTTGTTCCAGTTTTGTAGACACCGTCAGCATCATTATAACTACCACCCCACCACCACCACCGTCACTGCCGCCACCACCGCTATATCAGTACTAGCCAGAGCCCTTTTAAGGAAGATTTACCACTGCACTAAACTCAGAAAATTTGTTGACAACCGCGTAAAAACATGCAAAAAAGATCGTCCGGAAAATTTATCACTGCACAAAGCACAAAAAATGTCATTTTAACACTGTACATTTTCAATTTTTATCACTGCACATTCTGTGTAGACCTATAACTGCACGTTAAAAAGGGCCCTGGCACTATAGCATCGCCTTCGTTCTATGAAGGACGATGGATAGAGGGAAGGATGAAGGCACAGCTGTTTTCGTCGAAAATCATTCCGAACCTTGTAAGATTTAGCTTTTATTATTCAATGGCACTTCGAAGACCCGCGTGACTATTTCAAAACCTAGAATATTTGCCGGTCGTTCTCTTTTCCGTTTAGACGTCGACTGAAGAGTGGCCACAGCCACCGGAACTGATTCAAGCGGCAGTTTCGGGTGTTGGAAATTTTTGGAACCTGGTTAAATTTCTAAAAGTTCTCATCTCTATTGCAAGTACATAAGTCTAACTGCTGGATCATTTGATGGCAGCTGGAGACTCACTCTCTCCGTCTCTGCCTCTGGGCTGTGTAGATCGCGCCATTCCTGAACGACTTGGCCGAGGTCAACAGAGTTCAGCGGAACCTGCACTTGTCCAATCTGATCGTGCTTAGAGAAGCGATCAAAGTCATAGACAGCGAAAACTAACGTCTTATACGAAACCTCAGCATACGGAATCTGAAATTGAACGGTAACACATAGATTATAGGGGCTGTCCATTAATTACGTCAACAATTTAGGGGCAGGGGGTTTGAAAAAGTTTGACACTTGTTGACAGGGGGAGGGGTGGCCAAGAGAAGTTGACGTCAACAATTTCACTTTTTACAAATAATCAAAAAATAGGAAATTTTATGTAATAGGCCTACTACTTATTACAATATAAAAAAGCATGGCAAAAATGGAAAAAAGCATGGCAAAAAAGGTCATCACCACCACATTTTGACATTCGATGAGCAAAAAAGGAAAAATGGTCATCACCAAAAAAATAATAACCTTGTTATTGGGACCTGTCATTGATCTTGGGGAGGGGGGTCAAAAGTTTTTGACGTAATTATGGGGGCAAGTGAAAGTTGGCAGTTGTTGACAAGAGGGAGGGGGTCAAAAATTGCCAAAAAATTGTTGATATAATTAATGGACAGCCCCATAATTAATTATTATTAAGTATTCAATATATAGACAATTTGGCTTCTAAAAGTGGAGCTAATGAAAAGTGCATTGACAGCGAAGGCTGCAAAAATCGTCATTGAATTGAATGTAGTTTATCACTTTTAAACTAACTAACTAACTAACTATAACTAATAGTTAAAAAGTGAGACGTTGACGACGGCCGTCTAGAATCCGGAAAAATCGGATTTGACTTAGGCTATTGGATCTGACAATGGAGATTACGATTTAATTCTGTATGATGTCAAGAGATATTACCAAAATTAATGGCTGTATAGAAGTTCTTTAGTTAGTCGAGAAATTCAATGCAGCAGTAGTTTGGCCAGGGACCAACTGCAGCTCTGAATCTTCTTACAAATGTTCTGCTCAGTGGCGTAGCATGGTCTTGTGCCGCCCATGGCTTTTGAAAAAAATGTCGCCCCCAATCTGCTGCAGTAGCGTCATTTCACACTTTTCTTGGGGGGCGAGAAAATTTTTGGGCAAATTTTTGCAAATTTGTGCAATTTTTAGGCAATTTTTTTGCAATTTTGGCAAATTTTGGGCAATTTTTTCTATATAAAATGGCCTGACAAGCAAAAAAGGTCATCACCGCTCAATTTGCCGCCCCCTTCATGTGTGCCGCCCATGGCTCGAGCCACAGTAGCCATTGGCACGCTACGCTACTGGTTCTGCTATTAAGCATTTAGTTTCTTTGACTCCTGTACTTTCTCCTATGATAGTAAAGACTAACTGATAAAATGGGCAATCATCCGAATCCTGGTCCCAAATTATAATACTTTGCCAACTTATATATGTAAGTACTAAACAGTAAATTCAATACATTACTAAACAATAAATTCAATACATATGTTACATATGTTGTAATTTTCATATGGAAGTGAACCATTGAAATCATTAATTATTGTCTATTTAATATTTAAGTCTAAGTCTAGACTGCAGGAACACAAGTTTGTCAAGTTTGTTTGGAAAAATGGCCCAGAAAAGAATAGATTGAAAAGGGACTGTTATTGAGAATTCGGGACAATTACTAATTAGCACACTTGATTGTGTCAAAAAAGTTTTAGTTAGAGTGCTATTTAGGTTATTTTTGTTCAAGGACAAATTAAACGTCAAGTAAATTCAGTCTCAAAGGCAAAGCAGTTAAACAAATACAGCATTGGAACTGGCAAATCATTTATCAATTTAATTAAATGATCTGGAAGAGAAACTGACGTCAAAAAAAGAAGAGCTTAAACTTTTTTGTTAGTAACCAATATAAACACTAATTGTATTTCTTTTTGGTTAACCATAAATTTGCCTGTTTATACCAGCTGCATTTGCAGCATCATATTGGTAACACATCTGGTCATTGAAAGATCATTTTGGATTTATTCTTAATGATAGTGTTATTAGATGATACTTTGTTTGAATCACTTTTACTTGCCAAAATGCAACTGATATAATCTAGATTTCACAAGAATAAATTAATTTTTCGTTACATTAAAATGCGTTATTTGAAAAGTCCTAATTGCTAGTTATTAAATTAGAAGGTATCTAATTCTAATTCTAATTAATTGGTTGTGAAATTTTGGTAATTCTAATTCTAATATTAATTGTTGTTTCACAATTCTAATTCTAATTAATTAGATATTATTATTATTATTATTAAATTTACTCACTTTCAAACTAAATTACATAAGGCATTAGCTTTTACTAGTTAGACCTATTATGTCACATCTGATAAAGAACATTATTAAGAACATCATTTGAATATTGTGACGCACATAAGGCTATAATGCTATATTATAAGTAGACAAAGCATTATAAAAAAACTGCCAAAATCGCATTCTGTCATTTATGGATGGCCCCTATGTGCAAATGATCCAGGATTTTGCTTACTTTGAAGACAAAAATTTCGTCGAAGATCGGGTTCAGAGTCTTGCGATGGACTTTAGTCTCGTACTTCTTTTTCTTATCCGGAAGAATGTAGACTTTAACATAAGGGTCTGATGTTCCCGAAATGTCCATACCTGGCAGTCCAGCCGCTTGAAGAACTCCCACTGAGAGCTACGACAGAAAGGAAAAAGACATCGCACTTCGAACGACATAAACACGACCTTCGGTATTTCCTATTCTTATAGAGCTGCTATGAAAATTCTTCAGAGAATCTAATTACATGACGACATAACTCTGGTTCGAAGAACTCTATAGAAGAAGAGACAGTGTTTTATCCAGACTCCAGGCCTAATGGGAAATTGAGGTTTTTCGGGGGGGAGAATCTCCCCTCCTAACAAGCCTGTATAAAACACTAAGGAGAGATAATAGAATAAAAGCTTTGTAGATGAAAAGAGATTTGGAATTACTACAATAGCCTTTACATCAAGTGAAAGACTTGACTGCTGTATACAGATAGATAGAAAATCGCGTCTTCTGCTGCAGCGAAGCTAGGGAAGAGTTCAACGGGTGCGTTCTCCAGAATGCCAAATCAGGAACTGTCATACAGATTTAGCTATTTTATAATCACGGTCTGTGGTCTTTTGGCGATGATGACAGTCCGTGTACCGTATATCAGTGGTCTCCTCTGTCTGTCTGTCTGTCTGTCTCTCTCTCTCACTCTCTCTCCATCTCTCTGTCTCTAGTTCTGCCTGTCTGTCTGTCTGGCTCTCTCCACCTGTATCAGTTCTTCTTCTAGCGTGTGCCTTTCTTTCTCAGCCATTCAACAGTGTCAGGTTGAGCCTGATGCAGAATTTCGAGTCCTCCTTTGAATCTGATGAGGTGACAGTAATTGACTATGTGGTTCATAGTCTGTATCATAGTTGTGACGTTCAAGTGTTTGAACTTCATTATTGTTTGAACTTTTCGAACTTTATTGATAAACATTTAAAGTTCATAAAGTTCAATTCGAATTATCACTGTCAAAGTGCTATCGCAGTCCACATTAGCCGGGTAGTGTGAGAGAAATTGGTCAGCATTTGAATTTATACACACACAAAAACGCATTAACATACTCTAAATTTAAGACAGTTGAGAAGATTGTCAAAGTGCATTGTAACCTATACTACGACTGGTGGATAAGATCGAAAACATCTGCTATATCAATTAATTATTATAATATATAACTTTATTCGCAAATGCAGACAACATAAGAACAAACACAACTCTTAACTAACAACTACACACTCCACTATTATACAGTTGACAACAATAGGCCTACGTCGATTGGTCTTCTGAGACTGGGTCACCTGACGAGGACTACTGGTAAATTGGAAAAATTCGAGCTTTTATGAACTTTTCCGATATAGTTCTTGCCACCCATGGGGACAGGCATCTCGATATTTTGATCTCTCTCTCTCTCCCCGTCTCTGGCTCTCTATAGGTACTACACAGTTTTAACCTGGTTTAGATCCCCAAGCACCCACATGCTGCGGAGTGGACATTAATACAGTCGTGGTATCGCTTAGATTGCTGTCCAGTGTGCGCTACATACGACTTGAAAATGAAATTGCAATTGAAGAAATCAACAGCAACTATTGCTGGTTCGTCTTAAGCTGTTTAAATCAGGAGTATTTTCATGTCCAGTACCTGTGGACGGTCTTTCTATTCTCAGTGCAACGAAGTTCTCTAAGTAATTCAGCACAAGTTCTCAACTTCACTTATTAATGGAAAGCAACTTTCCGGGTTCTTTCTTCTCTCAATGATGTACCTCAAATAGCTGGCCGCCGATAATATTTCCAATAGCCTAGTATGTCATCAATATTTATTGCTGAGATGAATTTCATCAAACAAAGTAAAGTAGAATCCAACATGTAGCAACTTCAACTTGTCCACTATAGTTCAACTCAGGGCTTTTTTGTAAAAAAAATATTTCCCGGAGCGCAACAGTCGGAAGTCACTTGTCAACATGACGCAGGGGCGCCCACACGAGGGGGAAAGGAAGCATATGCTTCCTAGAAAACCTAGGGGGAGGAAATTCCCCCCTGAGTTTTGGTTTTACATTAGAGTAGCATGTTAATTTGATAGGCCCTAAATACCTGTGCAAGTAAATTACTGGTTTTATTACAGTGCAATTTTGTAACTTCATATAAGCTTACCGGTACTCAATTCAAGTTCATTATTATCAGGCATTCATAAAATTTTTATTATTATTGTCACTTTTACGTACAGTCATTCTAATGATGCAGAATGTAAACTTCATGTGAAATATAAATAACTTATAACAAACCAATAGTTTACAATAGTTTATAGTGAAGTTTACATTCCAAATTAGACTACTGCAACTCCCTCCAGGCCTCCACTATAGCCTTCCAAAGACCTCCATCAACAAATTACAATCCATTCAAGACTGTGAAACAGTGCACTTAGATATTGTTAGTAACTTGTTTCAGTCAGCTGCTTTAAGTCTAGTTATCCCTTTTGCAGTTGTTGTGGCAGCTTTAATGCCTCTAAAAATGATGTATGCCTAGGTGTGGTTGTTGGAGAAATCTAATTTTTAAACTAAATACTAAACAAAATAGATAATTTGCAGGTAATTTTTAATAGTTTGCCAGCGCAATTACTGCGATATCTCTCTTTGGTTTCAACTTACATCTATTAGTGCTTTGTGGCTGTTGGAATTATCCAGAAATTGAGAATTAGAAGTTACTGGTATGAGACCTATCCTGGTGCACCAAAGTGTGCGATGCAATCATTGCAATGTCCAAAACGCACTGAAACTCACTAAGAGCATCTATTGATTTTAAAATTTTCCGGGATTATACTCCGGACCCCAGGCTTTTTCCATAAATTTGCGGCGGGGTGTCAATGTCCAGTGTCGAGTGTTATACTGCTAGTTTTTCGTATAACAATAATAATAATAATAATAATAATAATAATAATAATGTGATGTAGATAAATCCATGCCGAATCCCCGTTTAGGTGTAGGAGAGGAAAGGAGGACAGGGAAGGGGGAAGCTGCTTCCAGCAGCCAGGGGATGGGGCGCCTGACCATGTAGTCACGTAGCTATATATATATATATATATATATATATATATATATATATATATATATATATATATATATATATATATATATATATATATAATGATTATGATCAATACAATACAACAATGTACAATTTTCTATTTAATAATTTAATTTAGCAAAAAACCAGTCTTCGGATTTTCCGGAGCGCCGCTCCGCCTCACTCCGGCACAAAAAAGCTCTGGTTCAACTTGATAAGAACAATTCAAACCGCAAATCTTTCTCTGTATTCTAACAATTGACGAATCCCTGTAAGTCTCTACTCAATCTGAACAATAGTTCCTTCGTTCCAGTGCTTTTTCCTATGGAAAAGGTTTGGGAACTCATTTCAAATCTGTTTTGCTGTAAGAAATTATAACTGAATGTGTCCGCTCAACACTTCAATTTACAGGATATTTAAGGAAATACACGTCTTTTACAAGAAACTGAAAGAGACTGAAAGAGTTAATTTATCATTAAAACTGTCCAGAGTAACAGTTATGCAGGATACTGGCATTAGGTTTTTCATCAACTTCCAAAGTTTTCTCAAGTTTTCAGTGAACAAATTGTCTCGATTTCTTTTCTTGCTTTGTGAGTCTAGAGCGGAAATGTGCCTGCCTCAAAGCAGGCAAGAGCCTGCTTTGAGGCAGACAGGTCAACGTACTTTATAGGATTAGCATATGTGAGAAATGGTCAAATGGACTCACTAATCTGATGAATAGAAGTGACAAGAGACTGTTTCTGTCATAAGCGAAGTTCTCGTTGGGGTGATTAGCAAATTCATTTGCGATAATCCCTTTCACGCCCATTAGAAGAAACGGAAATTGCATCAAGAGCACTTATCAGAGGAAGTATTTTGTCCGAATATATTCTTTCCATAAGGTATTCACGGAATCCACAAATGATTTCTCGTTTGCTGCTGTTGTTGCCTGCTGCACATATTCTTAATTTCCATTTGTCAAAATGTCAACTGGTTGTTAATGTTATCTGTTCAACGTCTCTGATATGCGAGCCCATTGAGCCAGTTCAAGATGCTCGTCAGAGAGCAATCTTTTCACAATTGACTCACTAAGTTTCTTGTGAGAAGCAATTGGGTCAATAGGAGAGTCATTTTGCAGCTTTTATTGTGCACTACAACTCCATTGAACATTGGATGCTTAGTAACAGCTGTTTTATAATTTGTATTCTTGTAGTATGTGCAGGGATTTTGTCTTCGTTTCCCGAACACCTGTACGAGTGTTTTTAGTTGGTACTTGTATATAGCTCGTTGTTTTTAAGCTGTAATTTACGCCGTTTCCGTGCGTTCTCACTGAAAAAGCACTGCTTCGTTCGAATTCAATTGTGATTTAACATAGATAGCAAATAATTGGAATGTTGGTAGGTTTGAACGTGAAGTTTACTGTGTTTGCTTCTATGTTTATGTGAGCAAATAGGAATTCACGTTATAGAAGGCGTGATTTAGCGCCATTGGTCGAAAAGAGCCGTTGCTGAAGGCAGTTACGTTTTGAAAGTGCGTCTTTTTCAAGAAGAGTTCGACGGTGGCCAAGAAGAAGAAATCATCGCAGCAACTTTGCTTTGCTCTTCGTTGTTTTAGTTTAAATTGCTATTGTTTAAATCTGAAAGATTTCAGTTCGCTTAATATTCGTGGAATTAGTATATCGAATTGGTTTTCATGGCACATTTGTTTCATTTTCATTGATTTTTGTGGAAGCTTTCTGTTATTTACATTAGTAACTAGTTGTTAAGATAGTTGCTGTCGCTGGACGTTTTGAAACATTGATTAGAGTTATATAGCACTGCCTATTGATAGTCGCTATGGCGGAAGAGTTGAATATTTAATTAAGATTAAAGTGATATTTTATAATAAGAAGAGTTTTGTCCGTTAAAAGCAACACAGTAGTTTCCCTAGGGGTAAGTAAACGAGTCCTATTTAGGTGGCTGCTCGTCAATGTGGTAGGCTCAGGTCCGTAGAGTTGAATCTAGTTCCAATAGTTGTCGTATGTCATCAATATTTATTCACCGTAGTAAGAAAAGCAGAATTTTAGGCTCTTTTATTTAATTAATTGAGGAGGCCTAGTGAATTTTAAGAGTGAAATAGGGTTTGAGTTTTGTCAACGTTTATTGTAAGTAGTATCAGTAGTTTAAACTGATTATTACTGCTTTTGTGTTGAATATTGCTGTGTGTTTTGATTAGTTGTTTTTGCATTGAATTTGTATATTCTGCATAACTTTCACTATGAAACCCAGCACTCCCTGATGCATGGTCGGTTGAAGACATTTTATCTATGAATGTAGAAGACTTAAGGGAAAATTTGCTTTCAAAAGAAAACCTAAGGACCAATTGAGGGCAAAGCTGATTAAATTATGTGTGACCGGATTGGGTGAAGATGTTGAGAGTGTTGCAGTAGGACTTCTCAAAATTCCAACCATACTCCAATAGAATCTGAGGCCATTGTCCTTAAGAAATTAGAGTTAGAGATGCAAGTTAGAACTTGATGCCCAAACTCAAAAGCTCAACTTGATGCCCAGACCCAAACTCAAAAGCTCAACTTGATGCCCAGCTTCAGCAAGCTCAACTTGATGCCCAGACCCAAACTCAAAAGCTCAACTTGATGCCCAGCTTCAGCAAGCTCAACTTGATGCCCAGACCCAAACTCAAATTCAACAAGCTCAAATTCAGTCCAATGAGAAGATTGAGTTGCATAAGTTGACTTTGCAAAGTGAGTCAGTAAAGTGATAGGACTAGTGCAGGTAGTCCTGATAAAGCTAGTGAAAATGCTAGAAAGCACTCCCTAGGTTTAATGAGAGTACAGATATTGACTCTACTTGACTCTGCAGAAGAACAATGCTGAACTCCAGATTGAGAAAAAATAAATGCTATGCTTCAAACTCAGATAAGTGGTAAGATCTTAAAAGTCTTTATAGAACTGACTGTTGAGCAGGTCCAAGACTATGACTTTATCAAAGAAGCCATCCTAAATATGGCCAATTAGTTCCAAGCGTATAGATTAAAGTTCAGGCAGCTCAACAAAGACCAATCTGAAACATACACATTTTGCAACTAGGTTAAATCCATTTTTCAGAGATTTTTACTTGGTCATAAGGCTCAAGATGACCCAGAAAAATCAAAGAATTGTTTAAAATGGAACAATTTTTGAACAAAGTAAATGATAATGTTCTGAAAACTTGGTTTATGGACAAACAAGCCAATTCACTTGTTGAATTAGCTAGATTTTTTGATCAGTTTGTTGCTATTCACAGAAATTATTCAAATAGCAGTGACACATACAACAGACACAAGTTTGCTCCAAATGCATACAGACATGAGCAAATGCAACCCAATCAATTAGATTAGAGACAATGCCAACAGTTGCACTAATTGGAGATATCAATTAAATCAAAATGTCATAATAAGACATTGCCAGATGAAAATAATGCCAATTTGAGAAATTTTCCACATTCCAATACACAGGGAGGAATTCAAATTTCAGGAGTGGTAAAATGGGCTGTCCTCAACCCAGAAATGTGCATTCTGCCATAGGAATAGACATGGTCTAGACCACATGTTTTGCTTTAAAACGACAGAGAATGAAAAGGCAAATTTTGAGCCAGGCTCAAATTTTTTGGTCCAAAGTAAACTTTGAACAAGTTACACATAGTTTGGACACAGTACCAATCAGCTTCAGACCCTATTGTTCCCAAGCTACAATTGTAAATGCAGACAAACAAACAAGACATATTATTTCTTTTTCGTGACACAGGTTCATCACAGACTCTAATCAGTAAAACTCTAATAAATCCTGATGAATACAAAGATTGATGTCGTTTTCAAAGGTATAACTGGGGATGTTATCCAAATTTTTGGTGTTGGTGAACCTTGATTGTGTTTTTCATCGTGGAGAAGTGTTGTGTGGTCTCATCGATCAATTGCCCCATTCGATTGATGTTTTGATTGGAGCTGATGTGGATTGTCGAGTTGATGAGGAACTCATGGATTCGTGTGTGGTGACTCGGGCTAAAATCAAATCATTAATTGATCTTGAGAAAGATTCATTAGATAAGAAAGCAGAGGTCACATATAATCCAGATGATTATTATAATTTTGATTTTAATTTAGAGGGTCTGTTTGAGGAAGACTTATTGGGGTCTACTGTAAATTCACAGTGTGTTGATGCTGATGATGTAGCTCCAAGTACTGTTGATGAGGAGGTTGTTTTTGATGAGTCGTGTGACTCCAGTGGTGTCCAGGACCCACATGGTTTTTCTGATGATGTTGTTGTTGGTGGGGGTTCCATGAGGCTGAATCGCCCAGTAGTTCCACAGGTTTTTCATAATGATGTTGTTGATGGTGGTTCAGGGAGGTTGAACCATCCAAATAGTTTTTCGGATGATGTTGTTCGTAGAGGGTCAAGGAGGTTGAATCGTCTCTGTGTTCCAAGTGGTTTATTGAATCGGCCAAGTGGTATGTTGAATCGGCCAAGTGGTTTATTGAATCGGCCAAGTGGTATGTTGAATCGGCCAAGTGGGTTATTGAATCGGCCAAGTGGTATGTTGAATCGCCAAGTGGTTTATTGAATCGCCAAGTGGTTTGTTGAATCGCCCAATGGGTCATACGATGAATTTATTGGGAAAGAGTTGTCTTTGTCCCATGATGACCTAGTTAGGTTGCAACAGACTGATGAGAGTCTGAAGATGTTATTTGAGGAAGTTGTCCTGTTTGATACTCCAGGGCATAAAATCTCATACTGTGTTTATGATGGTCTTTTGGTACAAAGATTTGTGGAATCTGAGTGTCCACAGGAGGCGGATGTAGGTCGTTTGCAGATTGTTGCCCCATTGCAAATCTGTAGGCGTCTTTTAGAATTGTCACATGACATTCCGGCGTCCGACAAATAGAAATACACAAAATCAAACAAAGAATCATTAAATATTTTTATTGGCAATCAATTAACAAAGATGTTAAGGAATATGTACGCACATGCGATATATCCCAGAAACTCAATGCAAGTAAATACGGTAGCATTGAACAATCCCAAAGCTTACCAAGAATGACCTATGTGTTTGACCGTATTGTTGAAGACGTCGTAGAATCAGTTCCAGAGTACAGCAAGTCAAGCAACAGGTGGTTGTTGATAAAAATGGACTTGTGTGCTCATTACCCAGATGCAATTCCCATTCCCTGCATACAGGACAGATAGTATGTAAGATGTTGACAGATGTTTCTGTTCGGTGTTGTTTCTAAGGAGTTCATTACAGTCCCAGGTAGTGATGTCATGTCAGAAATCAGGCAGAACTACGTTGACTTCATCCCAGTCAAGAAAAAACAAATGCTGTTGTGGCATGTAAATCTTTAAGTTTCATGTTGGTAGAGAGAAAATGTTTCCAATGAAAGTGAACAAGAATTTGTTAAAACTGTTGCATGCACAGTTACAAACCCACTTGAAACTGCCAATGCAATAGAAACAACAGAGAACGTCCAGTGTTCTTTTGAAGAACTGGTACTGGACAAAGCAAAACATTTGGGGTCAGGTCTAACAGAGAAATTGAAATCTCTGATTATGCAT